>LR738715.1:717613480-717722825 GCA_902687465.1 Secale cereale | reverse complement strand
CGTGGTTTCTCCCACCCACCCAACCCAAGCAACCAGTCGAAGAAGCAGTTTCAGTCTCAAGGCTCCAAGTCCAGTGGCTCTCAGTTCCGTCCTCTCTCAGAAGTGACTTGCAACAAATGCACTCAGAAGGGTCACTATGCCAACAGATGTCCGAATCCGAAGCGTCTTCCACCTCCTCCTCCTATGAGTTCAGCTATTGTCAAGCATGATCCAAAGTCTGCAAGGGTTAATCTGATGAATGCAGCACAAGCAGAGGCTTCTTCTGATGTCATTCTGGGTAACCTTCCAGTGAACTCTTTTCCAGCTAAAGTGTTATTTGATTCGGGTGCATCATGCTCTTTCATGTCTCAACCATTTGCATCCAAGCACAATATTGGCATCCAAAGTCTGCCTCAGAAGTTGCAAGTAATTTCTCCGGGCAAGTGCATGACTTCCAACATATTTGCTCCGGATGTTTCTATTCGCATGGGAGACTATCGTTTTCTGGCTAAACCGGTGATTCTGGGTCATTCTGACATCGACCTCATTCTCGGAATGGATTGGCTTTCTCAGCACGATGCTCACATTGATTGTGCTCAAAAAGAAGTCAAGTTGACTCATTCTGATGAAGATGTGATTATCTTCGCCTCCAGGGATAATACTATTCGGCTTTTCTCTCTTAATGATAAGGGTGAAATTAATGCCATAGAGCAAATTCCAGTGGTGAATGAATATCAAGACGTCTTTCCAGAAGAACTTCCAGGCATGCCTCCACACCGTCAGGTGGAGTTTGTCATTGAACTCGAGCCGGGCACCGAACCTGTTTGTCGGCGTCCATACAAGCTCTCTTCAGATGAATTGAAGGAATTGAAGAAACAGTTGGATGAACAGGAGCGTATGGGTCTCATCAGACCGAGTACATCTCCGTGGGGCTGTGGTGTCTTATTTGTCAAGAAGAAAGATGGCACGGAGCGTCTCTGTGTTGACTACCGTCCATTGAACAAGAAGACGATTAAGAACAAGTATCCGCTCCCCAACATCAATGAACTCTTTGAGCAGCTCAAAGGAGCTAAAGTGTTCTCTAAGCTTGACCTCCGAATGGGCTACCATCAAATTCGCATTCGCGAGGAAGACATTCCCAAGACGGCTTTCAGAACGAGCTACGGTTCATATGAGTATACCGTCATGTCCTTCGGTCTCGCCAATGCTCCTCCTACCTTTTCAAGGATGATGCATTACATCTTCAACCCCTATACAGGCGAGTTTGTGCTAGTGTATCTGGATGATATTCTGGTGTTTTCCAAGAATGAAGAAGATCACGAAAAGCACTTGCGTCTGGTTCTTGATCGACTCAGAGAGCACAAATTCTATGCCAAGTTCTCAAAGTGCGAGTTTTGGCTCGATAAGGTTCTCTACCTGGGCCACATTATCTCAGCTGACGGTATTGCGGTTAATCCCGAGAAAGTTGAAGCAATTGTCAACTGGGAAGCTCCTCAGAACGTCAAGCAGCTTCGCAGTTTTCTGGGTCTTGCCAGCTATTGCAGAAGGTTTGTGGAGAACTTCTCCAAGATTGCCAAGCCTCTTTCCAACCTCCTCCAGAAGAATGTCAAATACTTTTGGTCTCCCGAGTGTGAAGTGGCTTTCAAAACCCTCAAAGAGAAGCTTGTCTCAGCTCCAGTTCTGATTCCTCCTGATGAATCCAAGCCCTATGAAGTGTTCTGTGACGCTTCTCTTCAAGGCCTTGGTGGTGTGCTTATGCAAGAGAAGAGAATTGTGGCATATACTTCACGTCAGCTCAAGCCAGCTGAGAAGAACTATCCCACACATGATCTCGAGCTAGCAGCTGTGGTACATGCTCTGATTACGTGGAGACATCTGTTGTTGGGCAGAAAGGTCGACATCTTCACTGATCACAAGAGCTTGAAGTACATCTTCACGCAGCCGCATCTGAACCTCCGCCAGACTCGTTGGGTCGAGATGATCCAAGAGTACAACCCCAGCATTGAGTACACTCCAGGCAAGGCGAATGTGATTGCAGATGCTTTGAGCAGAAAGGCATATTGCAACAGCCTTCTTATCAAGCCACACCAACCTGAGCTTTGTGAAGCTTTCAGGAAGCTCAACCTTCAGGTTGTTCCGCAGGGTTTTCTTGCAAATCTCCAAATTGCTCCTACCTTGGAAGATCAAGTCCGTGAGGCCCAGCTCAGTGATACCATGGTGAAGAAGGTGAAACATGGGATTGCAAAGGGCACTCCAAAATATAAGTGCTTCCGTGTTGATGAGAGAGATACCTTGTTCTTCGAGGACAGACTCGTTGTTCCCAAAGGTGATCTCAGGAAGCTCATAATGGAAGAAGCTCATGACTCTCTCCTTTCCATTCATCCTGGCAGTTCCAAGATGTATCAAGATCTCAAGCAGTCTTACTGGTGGACACGCATAAAAAGGGAAATTGCCCAATTCGTGAATGAATGTGATGTATGCAGAAGAGTGAAAGCAGAACATCAACGTCCAGCCGGTCTTCTCCAACCTCTTCCTATTCCTGAGTGGAAGTTCGACCACATTGAAATGGACTTCGTCACTGGCTTTCCTAAATCCAAGCGAGGCAATGATGCTATCTTTGTGGTGATCGACAAGCTTACCAAAGTCGCTCACTTTCTTCCAGTCAAAGAATCAATCAATGCAGCTCAACTTGCAGAGCTGTACACTTCCAGAATTGTGTCCCTACATGGCATTCCTCAAGTGATATCCTCAGACCGTGGCAGCTTGTTCACATCAAAGTTCTGGGACTCCTTTCAGTCCGCCATGGGCACGAAGATCAGGTTCAGCACTGCTTTTCACCCTCAGACTAGTGGTCAAGTCGAGCGTGTGAATCAGATCCTTGAAGATATGCTCAGAGCCTGTGTCATCTCCTTCGGCATGAAATGGGAAGACTGTCTTCCATTTGCAGAATTCTCTTACAACAACAGCTTTCAAGCAAGTGCAGGCAAAGCACCGTTTGAAATTCTCTATGGCAGAAAGTGCCGTACCCCTCTCAACTGGTCTGAAACAGGTGAACGCCAACTTCTTGGCAACGATTTGATCTCTGAAGCCGAAGAAATGTGCAAAGTCATACGTGAGAATCTCAAGGCCGCTCAGTCGCGTCAGAAGAGTTACTATGACGGAAAGCATCGTGATTTGGCTTTCGACATCGGTGATCATGTCTATCTCCGAGTTTCTCCGATGAAAGGAACCCAAAGGTTCGGTATCAAAGGAAAGCTTGCTCCTAGATACGTCGGTCCTTTCAAAATTCTTGGCAAAAGAGGCGATCTAGCCTATCAGCTCGAGCTCCCTTCCAACTTTGCAAATATTCATGATGTCTTTCATGTGTCTCAGCTTCGCAAATGCTTCAAGGCACCTGAGCGAATGATTCCGTTTGAGGAGATTGATCTTCAACAAGACCTTTCCTACCGAGAGCATCCAGTTGCAATTCTCGAAGAAACTGAACGCAAGACTCGCAACAAGACCATCAAGTTTCTGAAAGTCAAGTGGTCACATCACACAGACCGAGAAGCTACCTGGGAACGAGAAGATCATCTTCGTTCCGAGTACCCTTCCTTTTTCCAGTCCTAGATCTCGGGACGAGATCTTTTTGTAGTAGAGGAGAGTTTGTAATGCCCCGGATGTAATACTTTCCCTTTTGGGCTTATAATAAATCTCCGGCTTCATCTATTTCCATTTCGGGTTCTTTGTCTTTCGGGCTTTCGTCGTTTTGTTGTGTGAGTGTGTGGCATTCATTCATATCATATAGACATGTGCATTGCATTGCATTTGTGTTGTGGGTTGTTTCCGGTTCGTGGCGTTTCTTCCCGTTGTCCGTTTCGTGTTCCGGAGCTCCCTCACGTGTCCGTGACGTCCCGTAGGCCTTCTTTGTTGTTCGGGCGTTTTTCGTTACCGGTGTGCCGTGAGGTTGTGTTGTGTGTTATTGTTTTGTTGTGTGCAACCTGCCTCTCAAATCTCGTCTCGTTTGGACTCCGTTGACTTTTTCCTCCGTTGTCCGTGTGGGTCCGAAGTGCCCTTACTTCGTGTCCCGGAAATACCCCACTGCTTTCTTTTATCTCCGTCTAGTCCTTTTAAAATCATCCCGCGATCGGATCCGTTGGATCCAGATCGGAGGGCTCCTAAACATCCCCTAGTCTCAAACCCTAGTCCAGATTGCTATATATAGACCCCTAGGTCTATTGGGGCATCCCTCTTCTTCTTCCCCTTCTCCTTTTCCTTTTTTTTCCTTTTTTTCTCAGATCCACCGCACTGTTCTTTGGGATCCCGAGGATCCCCTCGATCCAGCCGCCGCCGCCGCTGTTTTTCCCTTCGGGGTCGAAGCCGTCGCAGGCCAGTCAACGCCTGGCCAGTCAGCGCCAGGGACCGACGCCTCCCGCGCCGGAACGACCGAGCCGGGCCAATCCCCTCGTCGCTGGCCCGTACGAGCGACGGGAGCGGGACCACTTCCCCGTTTTCTGCACGTCACCGAGGCCCCAGCGACCGGCCCAGTCCCTCGTCTCGCCTCCACCGCGCCGCGCTGGGCGCCTCCTCGCCGCTTCTTCGCCGTCCGCACGGGCCGGCCCACTTCACCGGCCTCCGACCGGGCCAGGGGCACCTTCGGCCGCCCTTCGCCAACCGGGCCGCCGCCGGCCCGTACCACCGCTGCTCGCGCCGCACCGTGGGCCTCCGCTCCAGGGACCCCAGATCCCGCGCGGGCCGGACCTCCTCCCGCGGTGGGCCGCTCCCAGCGCCACCGCACCGCCCGCGGGCCGCCACTGTTCCAGCCGGGCCGCGCGCACTGTTCCAGCCAGGCCGCCGGCACTGTAGATCGCGGGCCACTTCTACTGTTCATCCTCAGATCCAGATCTGAGAGGTCCAAATTTCAAACCCTAGCCCCTGTTTTTCCTGTTCTGTTATGCCTACTTTGACCATGCATAATTTCTACTGTGGTGCTCCGTTTTGTGCGTGTAATATGTCCAGATGTTCGTGGAGATGCCCTCTACGTTTTACCTGTTGTAGTCATGCATGTTAGAGATCATCTAGGGGCTTGTTTTGCTGTTGCAAGAGTGTATGATGATATAAACTGCTGTTATGTGTTATTTTCATGCCACCTTTGACATGTGATATCTTCTAGCTCGTTTGTCCAAACGAGGCAAATGACATGTCCACGTGTTCGTCTTAACACGAACTACGTGTTGTGTGTGATAGGTTGCATGGTAGATTTATTGTTTCCTTGTTATCATCGTTGCAAGATGCCATGTTCATATGTTGTGTTTTTACTTGTTATGAAATGCCATGTTGTTGAGCTCGTTGTAATCGGTGTGTTCACCACATTGATGCATGCTTGTGTGTTTCGGGATCACCGTCATATGTATTTTGATGAGGTGCTTACCCTTTGCCATGTTTAGTTTAGATGTGTCTTAAACTTGCTCTTTTTGTTGCTATGATGATGTTGCTGTTTTAGGACTTAGTGAAATTTCACTAAGTCTGAAATCTGTAACGTTCCGATGCCATGTTCGTGTGATGTTGTAGGACAAAGCATGATAGTTTTGGGGTGGATTTTGATTGTTCCATGAAGTATATATTGTTGTCTTTCCATCCATGTCCTCACATGTCCATTTGAGTGGCTGTAGCATGTTTATCTTTTGCTCCAAACTTTCAATAAAATTCTGCTGCCAGAATTTTATTTCAAAGTTCAATATGTCCAAGATCATTGCTATTGATCCGTGACTCCGTTGGGGGTGCACTTTGGACCTAGTTGCTGTACATTATATCTAGTTTGTGTTCAAGTCCTTTGCCATGCTTTTTGGGTGCTGTAGATTAATTATTTTTAGCTCCCAAGATGCTATGTTGCTGTAATTTGCAGTTTTCGCTCAAATCTTGTTTCGGGCATAACTTTTAGCCCGTAACTCCGATTTCAGCGATTCTTATATCAAACTTGGGTGATTTTCTGTGTAGATTAATAATATCATGTTGTTATCTTGTTTTGAGGTGTTTTGCTTGAGTGATGTTTTACGTGCTCCATGTGCATCTCTAGTGCATCCATCATGCATACATGTTTTTCGAGTGCGCATTGCATCGTGTTGATTGGTGCTTGGTGTGTTTGTCTTGTTTAGAGCACGAAGTTGAGCACGAGTTTTCCAACGAGGTTGAGCACGAGGTTTCCAACGAGTTTGAGCACGAGGACCCTTCTTTCGATCCGAACGTCTTCTCTTCAGGCAAGATGACCGAACCCCGATAACTTTACTATCTTTGTCTATTGCTAGTAGTCTCGATCTATAGTTTTGCCTCGATGCCCATGTTCTTCTTGTCAGCCTCCTACTTGTAACCAATTGCCATGTTTAACCACCCTACCTATGCAAACCGTTGCTTGGCTAAGTACGCTTCGCTCAGCCCTTCTTATAGCGTTGCTAGTTGCAGGTGAAGTGAAGATGCTTGCTCCATGTTGAAGTTTGGTTGGGTTATATCACACTATATAATTGCTTTAAAATGAAATCACCTATATATTGGCAAGGGTGGAAGGCTAAGCCTTTTGCTTGGTGTTTTGTTCCACTCATGCCGTTAGGATCCGTATAAGCCGGTTTTATGTTCCTTGATTATGCGTTCCTAACACGGTTGGGGTGTATGGGACCCCCTCGATAAACCGCTAAGTGCTAAGTCTTTTCCAGCAAATCCCAACATTGGTACTATTTGCCTAATAACAAACTAAACTTGCATAGGGAGTTATAAACCCTTTTCCTTAATCAACAACCCCGGGCCAGTGCTCCACATGAGTGTTGGTCCGAAACGGGGAGCCTGCGGGGCCACCTCGAGGAAACTCAAGGTTTGGTAAAAACCCGTAGCTTCACCCATCCGGTCGTGTCCTGAGACCTAGATACGCGCGGCTACGATCAGGGTGTCGACACGCCGGGAGGATTTGCTGGATTAGCCTTACCTTAGCTCGGTATATCTTGAGCACGGGATTCCGAGGATACTCGGGTCTTCCCACTTTGGAGTTGCGACTCCGCGGATCGTGGGCTTGTAATGGGTCAAGTTGGAACACCCCTGCAGGGTTTGAACTTTCGAAAGCCGTGCCCGCGGTTATGTGGCAGATGGGAGCTTGTTAATTCCGGTTGTAGATAACTTGACACAATGATACTAATACACTACCAGCGTGTGTTCCGTGACTGTCAATTTCCGAATAGGGATTCGGGAGTTGAACACGGAGGGGTTATGTTTGTGAGCTTGTAGCTAGGATCACTTAGTGATCACTTCTTGCCGATGCCTTCTCTTCTCGCTCTCTCTGGCGTAAGCTAGATGCTAGTTGCTGCTGCAGACTCTTTGTTGTTCCTTCACCTCATTTCATTCTTCAGCCTTTCCCTCTCCTAAAGGCTTAAATAGTTCTGTTACCCGGGAACGGGATTGCTGAGTCCTCTGTGGCTCACAGTTACTTCACACCAGATGCAGGTCCAGCTGTGAGCTATCCAGGTGATGGCACCGAGCTGGATTGGGAGTACGATGAAGAACGTAGTCGCTACTACGTGCGCTACCCGGACGATCAGTAGTGGAGCCTCTTACTAGGATTCGATCCGCCTGTGGTTGTTTTATTTATCTGAGTTTGGTACTTTGACATTTGGCTTTTGCCCTTAGAGGGTTGTAGTGCTCTTATGTATGATGTTTGAGACTTGTACTGTTATTCTGTGACGTGGCGATTGTAAGCCAACTATTTTAAGTTTACTATCCCCTCTTTTACATGAGTTGTGCAAAGTTTACCAGACTTGAGATCATTCTAGGATGGAATTATGCCTTTAAGTCGGGCCTCGACCCGTAGGAGGTATAACTCCATCCTGGGCATTACAACAGTAGCACCCATGAATTATCTTGCACTGAATTTTGTTTACTGTATTTGCACTAGATTTCAGTTAAATCTTCAGTACATTTTCAGTTAAATCTTCAGTTAGATTTTGAGTTGAATATACTGTATGTGTGTGTACTGTATGTGTGTGTACTGTATGTGTGTGTGCTGTATGTGTGTGTGCTGTCTAGATGCCAGCCACAGGTCAGTGGCCATGCCACCATATTGGTCCATATTACTTCTTCTATTGCCAAGCATGACATCATCATTGTCTGGAGTATGTTTTTGATTGATCAAAAAATTCAAAAATAAAAAAATTTAAATAATGTAATTGAAATTGCTAACTGAACTTGAACATGCTAACTGCATTTTGGGCAAAAGAATGATGTTGGATTACTAAAAAAATACTCCTTGAGTCATTATAGAAGAAATTAGAAACTAGTCTCAGCTTGAGTATTGATCTTGTGCATTTTCCTTTCTTTCAGTGAACTAGTCTCAGCTTGAGTCCTTGAGTAAGGCCTTGCTTGTCACTAACCTTAAATATATACTGATTGTGACATTAGCATGCCTCATTGAAATAAATCCAAATATTTTAAATTAATTCAAATAACTAAAATTAACCCAAATCAATTCAAATTCCAAATAACCCAAATTCCTAAATTCCAACAAGGAGTTTATATACAAGGATTAGACAAGGCATACACAAGGGCATGCCATAAGGTCCTCTTTGTCCCCTCTTGACACAAGATTACACATGACATAAGGGCATCTTTATCCCCTCTTGACACAAGATTACACAAGACATACACAAGGAGCACTTGGTATCAACAACTACCTGACTACTTCTTCACTGGCCACTTCTTCACTTACCTTCTCTTTCTTTTTCCTTCCGTTGCTAATTCTTCCCTTCCCTTTACTTTTCTTTCTTTTCTCTTTTATAGCTAATTCTTTCCTTTCATTTTCTTTTCCTATTGCAATTTCCATTTCTTCTATAATGGCCCTGGTATCAACAACTACCTGACTGTCGCAAAATACTCTTATTATTTCCCTTCCAGCATTCTGAATACGATCCTTGTGCAAGTGTGGCAACTTAAACTGATTTCCTCCTTTGTCTTTCATAACTTCAAACATAACTGCTTCTAATGTAATAAAGCTTCTATGCAACTTGTGGGGGTCATAGTTCTCGAATTCCTCTTCCACACCCTGTACCAGTTCCTGGATGTTTGTAGGAGACCTGCAGTCAGTTAGAGACTGGAGAGAGCAATGGAAGCAGAGGTCTAAACAATTGAACTCGGGGCTATTTGGGGGCTGTTGTAGCAATCAGATGTCAAGATCAGTTTGACCCACAGCTTCTCGAAAAGCTACATCATTTGGAAGAACATGAGGCCTTGCATTATCTTGTTGGATGAATATTGTTGCTCCCTCATCATCGTCAGGCCACTTATCCTGAATTGCCGAGATAACCTTATTGATGAGATAATCTCTGCACACAGGACTGGTTACTTTCACTGATGTCAACACTTTTGCTCCCTTTGCTTTGTTCTGACTTGTCCGCACCGCCTCAGTCTCTTCGATGAATGCCCAAGTGCCGATCTTCCCATCAAAGGTTAGCTCCCCCTCATAGATATATCGGGGCTTGGCCACGGCTGTTAGGAACATCACCTTCCCAATGCTGTGAGTGTTTGAGAGGGTGCGCTGGGGTTCAGGCTCTCCTGGAAGTACGTAGTAACTATTCTTCACTCTCGTCATGTCAAACCACTTTTCATCAATGTGAACCATGTTGGTCATTGGTTTGAACATAGCCCGAGAAGTTGAGATCGAATTGTCATCAAGCATGGACATACAGAATTTCAGTCTCGCAAGCTTGTTCTCTGGCTTGAGATGAGGCTTCACAGTGCTTGTGATGCGGTTGAGCTCATTCAACTGGAACCTCTTATGTAGGTCGATCGAGCCACACCTAGAGACCGTGCCAGAGATCGAATGGTCCTTCTTTTATTCAATGGGATTGCTGAGGTCCTCGCTAGATCCAGCTCCTTTCTCTTTCGGCCAGATCTTCCTGGCTTCTTGCTTGAGACATCTACTTCTTTTCCATCGGCAATTTGCTTTTTGTCTTCTTCCTAGATTCTTTCAACAGATCATACACTTATGTCCAACAGGTTTGAGACTAGCAGCTTGTCGTCTGGTTGAACAGACCCATCTCTAAGCTCGATTACCAGCAAGGCGAAGTAGACACCATGCCTCTCCTTATCTGACAACTCTCTTCTCTTCTCTTGAAGTATCCAATTCATAACTTCATCGTCTTCCTCTTGAGCTTCATCCTCTTGAGCTTCATCTTCTTCAGGCATCCAATTCATAGCTTCATCGTCTTCCTCTTGAGGCATCAAGTTCAAATCCATGGCTCCATTATCTGCCACTTGAGGTTCCTCCTCTTCAGGGATCCAATTCAAATTAATACCTCCATCGTCATCCTCTTGAGGCATCATGTTCAAATCAATACCTTCTTGTTCTTCCTCTCGAGGCATCAAGTTCAAATCCATAGTTATGTTTCCTGCCATCAATGACAAAAGATTAGCACACCATAACAAGAATATACACACACAAAATGAATATACACAAACAAGAAATGCTACCATGGCACCATTTCTACAAATGGCTGCCATGGCATCATTTATAGAAAGGCTGCCATGGCAGCCAAACACTTTGCTCTAACCATAAGCCATTTCACTCTAGTTTGGGGTATTTTTTTGTAGTAGTACCACATGATCAGCAGTACACAAACTTTCATTACTGAAATTTCAAAAACCTAAGAATGGAGTTTGGGACCATTTGCTTTCATTCCTTGTTCTGGAGTTCTATTGGCTCTAATTGCTGAAATTTCCATCTTGTGCATCCATGCTCAGTAGACTAAGCTTATTGTCAATACTGAGCATTTTTAGACTAAACTTTATGCTAAGATTTAGACTAAAGTTTACTGTCAAAACTGTCTATTTACTCTTTGTTATGACTGATTTTAGCTCAAGTTTCATTGCTATGCACTGAAAAGAATTCAGTTAACACTATTTTTGCAGAATTGTTGTTTTCAGTTAACTGAAATTACAGTGACTATCTCCCTAGCTACTGTTCTGGCAAAGAATTCAGTTTACTGCAGAATTCAGTTTAATGATATGACAAGTGTCAAACAATTCAATTTATCTTGCAAGTACATTTTGACTACTCCTCAGCATTTGCTCTGCATTTATCCAGTACATTTAGATTGCTCTGCATTTCTGCTGCTATTTCAAACCACCAGCAGCTTTCAAACCTAAATAGAAATCCATTGAACCAAAACAAATTCCCTATTCCTATATCAACACACACATCCAGATAACACTAGGTTTTCCATGAAGCGATTTCAGGGTACCTAAATCTGATCCCAGCTAAAACAGAGCGTCCTCTTCTTCAGCTAAAACAGAGCCGACCTCACCAGAAACCTGCTGGTAGATTATATACTGCAATTTTATTTCAATTACTCTTGCTTAGTCCCTCTTCAGACCCTCTCTTTTCTTTGTAACTTTGTCATTTTTGAGAGTGGACTGTTTTCCATTATGTTTCTGCTTCAATCTGAATACCATCTTCTTCAGAGATTAAACTGTACCTTCTTCTTCTTCTACAGAGATGCAGTGCAGAGGAGCAGCAGCAGTGCAGAGGAGCAGCAGCAGTGCAGAGGAGCAGCAACAGTGCAGAGGAGCAGCAGCAGGGCAGACGAGCAGCAGCAGTACAGACGAGCAGCAGCAGTGCAGAGGAGCTCCACCAGCGGCAGGGTAGAATCAGACGCACGAGGGAATTGAGGCAGGGGAGAAGGAGCAGCACGGGCTCGCGGGCGCGCAGGCAGGGGAGAAGGAGCAGCACGGGCTCGCGGGCGTGCAGGCAGGGGAGAAGGAGCAGCACGGGCTCGCGGGCGTGCGAGCTCAAGGAGGATGTGCAGCCGGGAGGAATTGTGGCGGCGCACGCGCGGGGCTCAAGGAGGATGTGCGTGAGCTCGAACAGGATGCGCGGTAGCTCGAAGAGGACGCACGCGAGCTCGAGGAGGACGTGCCGGGAGGTTCCGTCGACGCCCGCAGGTAATCGCGGGGGGATGGGATCACGGCGGCGCGACAGGTACTTGGCGGCGGCGGCGCGGTAGGTACTTGGCGGCGGCGGCGACGGCGGAGGTGGAGCAGGTACGTGGCGACGGCGGCGGAGTACTTCCTGTTGTGCGGCGAATCGCGCAGCTGGGCGGCGCCGGCCCCTGGAGACGACTGAGGAAGAAGACGGGGGCGGAGGGAGTTGTCTGAGATCGTTTTGAAACTAGGAGGACTTTTTTGTAAAAGCACCAATGAACTAAGCCCACGACATGTTTTTCGGGACGGAGGGAGTACATAATAAGCTGCTGCATGTTATATTGAGAGACTACTGGCATTGCCACGCAACATAGAACGTAGCTGATGGTTTAATCTATATACATGCGATTGCCACAACTAACATACATAGACGGGGATAGCTTAAGTTCAAAGTCCATCAACAGGATAGAAGCTCTGGAAAGACTGGCAGATGAACTATGGCAATGATCTTCTCTAGACAAAGGTAATCACTTGATATTCAAAGAAGGCTGCTGTAGCTGTTAGTATCGGCATCTTCTGAAGGCACATAGGCTGTGGAAGTAGATCCTCTCCTAAGTGGATATACCGATGTGTTTTGGATTAGCTGCATAGAGTTTTCACTCAACTGGCCAAGATGAGCAATTGCATTGTGAATACTTATAGCCGCTTTGTCGAGCTCGTGACCACTTATGGAATTGGCTGAGCATACACTTCCTTTAGCTGGGCGGTGAATCTTAGAAGAAGTGCTTTTAACCTGATATAAGTAGCCTACAATGTCTTTGCTAAGTTCTCTAATCTTCAGAGCCTGTTCTTTGATTTCTTTTTCTTTGTCCTAACAAACCAATCAGATGCAGTTATCTTTCCTTTGTTTGTTGCAGCTCGTTGTAACTATAGTCTTTCAATACCTTGGCACCCATGGTCTCCATATATTTCATTACTCGAGCAGCCGCAACGTCTATTGCATCTTCTATAGAAATGTATGAATAGCCAGACAATGTCATTGCTTCATCATCACATCGCTGATGTTGTGTGCTCGGACGAAACTTGATTGCACTGCAATTATTTCCCCAACTTTGCAGCAGAAGAACTGACATTGACATCCACAACTTACTACAAAACAACGGCACATAACCTCTAAACCAATCTCCTAGTTCTGAAGCTTAAATGAAGTACACCATGACAGAGTATATAAGAGAACATACAGTGACTACAAATTTTCAAGTCCTGATACAAATTTGCATATGTAAATAATATCTGCAATGTTTTTTCATAAAAAATACTGTATAACGATAAAGGTGGCCATGTCAAAATAAAAAGAGAAGTGATCTTTATTCCATATGATTTCAAAGTTTAGAACATTATAGGCATGATAAAGGAATAACTAATGTGCCTTTATATCCTAGAACAAAGTGAGTACACAATTATAACGATAACAAAACCTGCAATAGGCAAAATAACTATGCACTTTACTCAAGGGATAACTAAATAGAGAGGAAGAGCCAAGGCAAAGGCTATTGGCAACATATCAAACACTGCACTACAATGATCAACGTACACAGAGAGCTAAAGTGGTTTCTAGTGGTTAATAGGCAAGTTTCAATGGCCATGAAATGGTATGGAATTCCTGCTAGGAAATAAATACAGAACAGTCTCTTAAAAACATATATATTAGTACAACCTAGATTGACCACATATTTTATTTTGATATAATTCCTCAAACTAAAACATCTACCGTTTTTTGTAAATTACCTTCAAGAAGTTAGAAGTTAATTGATTGAAAGAAAAAACCTGAAGCATTGTAATGCTAGCTTCAATTATTTAAAATTTGTATCATTCTAAAATCTACTCACCAAGAAGATTACATACACTGTATCTATGATATACAATGCGCACCAGAACTTATAACAAAGTTCAGCTAGTGCAACCACCAATAAGTTATGCAATGATCCAGCTTGTGAGAAAAACAAATTTGACTCTGTATGTTATGAAGATCACTCTAGAAACTTATATGTTTAACGAAGTGAAAAAATTAAAATAGAACATGCATGGGCACCAATTAGTGGGCAGTTAAAAGTTAATTGATTGAAAGAAAAAACCTGAAGCATTATAATGCTAGCTCAATTATTTAAAATTTATGTCATTCTAAAACCTACTCACCAAGAAGATTACATACACTTTATCTATGATATACAATGCGCACCAGAACTTATAACAAAGCTAAGCTAGTGCAACCACCAATAAGTTATGCGATGATCCAGCTTGTGAGAAAAACAAATTTGATTGTGTATGTTATGAAGATCACTCCAGAAACGTATATGTTTAATGAAATGAAAAAAATATAGCCAAAATTACACTGGCAGTAAGTGAAGGCTTTACTTTCATACCAAAGTAGTCTTGGGAGGCCAATGAACCAAAGAGAGGGAGCATAGACTGGAAGAAGCACATTCAGATTCAAGTTGTGAGCGATCAATAGCACTGGCAAGGTGATGAGGGAGTCTACTGAACATCTCAATCCACACCATGACATGCCAATAAAACCATTCATAACTTTTGAGTACCATCAGACAGATTTTCTGGAAAGTAAAATACAAGAGACCGAAAAAATCTCACCAATTACTCCACCTATAAAGTGAGATGACCAATTCGATCAGGATTAGTGTGCTCCAGCCTCCAGCCATGTCTTCGTTAAAGATTCAATAACACCAAAGATATATTCCACCTGTAGCAAGTGAACCAATAACACTTGGACTAATTCCCCTGTTATAAACATGCAAACAGGCGATCGGTACAAAAAGGTCAGGAATGCTATGTTATCAAGAGTACTACTATTAATGTTGTGAACAAGTTTAGTCATTTGGCCACTGTCAACCTCGGACTCCGGTATCACATGGCTAAAGCAAGCTAGCAGCTCAAATATGATTAAACTGTCTTTTTGAACCATAAAATCA
Source organism: Secale cereale (assembly GCA_902687465.1). Classification (NCBI taxonomy): domain Eukaryota; kingdom Viridiplantae; phylum Streptophyta; class Magnoliopsida; order Poales; family Poaceae; genus Secale; species Secale cereale. The sequence continues at coordinate 717,707,928 of LR738715.1, read as the reverse complement.
TTCTCCTCAAATTTATATGCAGCACAAAAACAAATACACAAACCTTCATAATGACAAGATAAAACCAGAAAAGTGTGAGTCTGAACCGTATCATCATTTTCCTCAAATTTATATGTAGCAACGCAGCTGAGAACAAAATACACAAACCTTCATATGTACAAAAAATACACAAACTTTCATAATGACGAGATACTACTAATGGATAGAATCACTATTCAATGGCCACTGCAGCAACCATATACAAAAAGAAAACGCAACACAGGCGAAACCCGTGGTAAATTAGGACCAATGCTTCAGCAAGCAATTATTAAGCATGCATGGCAATAAAACACATGTCCTATAAGGATGACTATAATGTATTAACACAATACCAATTCAGTTTCGGTATAAGAATCAGCAAACAAGCCTATGCCTACTTAATTTTGTCACAATATGTTACCAGAAGTAGTTGATTTAGTGGACAGAAAAATATACAACACACTCACCCTTCTGATAAAAGAAACTGTCCTCTAGGAGGGACTCTGCTTTGGAAGTAACATTGATGTACTGAAGATAAGTGAAATGATCTTTAGCAGAAAAGGTACATGATAAAAAATTATGAGCTCGATTTCAGCATATAGAATACTTTAAAAAATTATGAGCACGATTTCAGTGTATATAGAATACTTTAAATAGTTGAGTTATATATACGATGAGAATCAATCCATGCAATATCTCTAGGGGTGCTATAGCTGCTGCTCTACCTGTATTTCAGAACATAGAGCTTATATTTTTTTTGTCAATGCGTATCGATCCACAACTTTTGACAAGCTTAAGGATCGTGGCCAAGGCAACGTTCAAATGCATGCGGGCAGAGACTGACAACTAACACTTGTATAAGCCCAAATGTCACCATCACATTATCTGTGACTTTTCATACTGCTAAAAGCCTAAAACTGTATGAACTATGAAGAGAATATATATTTAATTAACAGTGAAGGGCAGTAAAAGACCGCAGTACTGCACTGAGCGCAGCCTCCCTTGCCCGAGCCCCAGCATCCTCTCTGTTTTGTTTTTCTTTGATATATTGTAGAACCTTCTACATATATGACAAATATCCAGTATGCACATAAAATAAGTGGTTCATCTGAATTGGTGAAAATATATTTAATAACCCTGTGAAATAATGAGCCATTAAGCAAACAATAAAATCAGTATCCACAAATATAGACAACGCGGCCGACAATCCAAAACAAAAGGTTTACCTGATCGAGCAGAGTTTCATTGACAAATTCCAAAAACAAAAATTGTCAGCACTGTGTCGTTGCAACAAAATCCTGTGAGATAGAAATAAAATTGGAACCACTATAAGAACAAATTAGCTCATGAACACATCATCAGACACGATAGGGAAAATACTTCCAATAGAAAGTACAGAGAAAAGTGAAGAGGCAAAGAGAGAGGAGCACCTCGGCAAGATTTTGGAGGAAGACGTCTTCGCGCTCCTTTAGTCGACGCCCTCATCCAGTGTTGTCCCAAGGCTCTCTTACTCTTCCTCTCCCTCGAATGCAATGAACAATAGGTACATACACCATAGAGAAAATGTTAGCAACTAAATATATGACATATCCTTCATCAATTATTAAATAAAAAATTGAAAATGAAGGTCATCTCATCAGCTCATAGCCTTCTCATCAATTTTTGATTTTCACAAAGGATTTTCAGTGTCACAATTAACCAAATAAAGAAGCAACCAACAACAGGTTGTAGCAGTGTAACACATACCAGCAACCCAAGCAACCAGCAGCAGCTAGCAGCACCAGAACTAGCACACACATCTAGCAGCACAAGTAGTAGCTGTAGCTCACAAAGCAACTGCACAAACACACAATACAGCACAAGCACAAAATCAAAGGGAAACAAAGAGGAGGCATGGGCTCATCTGCCTGACAGAGATGAGAACGAGCCGAGGAGGGGCGTGAATGACAGGTGTGTGGACAGGCTTCTCGGGTGAATGGACAGTGGCGCGAGAGCAATAAGGAGCCGGCTTTCTTGGCGGCCCGCCCTGCCTGACAGAGATGAGAACGAGCCGAGGGGAGGGGCATGAATGATAGGTGTGTGGACGGGCTTCTTGGGTGAATGGACAGTGGCACAAGAGCAAGAAGGAGCCGGCTTTCTTGGCGGCCCGCCCTCCCACTGTCGAGGACGACGGCGACGGTGCTGTGGACAATCATGCCGGCGCTTGAAGCCTCGTTTGTCCATCCCGCTCCAGATCGAGAACCTGGGAGGAGAGACAAGGAGTGCTGGCCGCCGCGAGGGGATGCGCCGGAAGCCATGGATTGAGAGGGATGTGAGCGACAGGGAAAGCGAGAGGAGGTGGAGATGAGGAGTCGGAGAGGCCGTGGCGGCGGCGAGGGAGAGGGCGCGCAGGAGGAGGCGGTTGTCATCACCTTGCATCGGTCGAGCCACCGCCGAGAGGCCCGGATCTCCTCTTCCTCCTCCAGATCCCGCATCTCTCCTCTTCCTCCAGATCCGGGGCTGTATTGCGCGGGGGAGGAGAGAGAAGGGGCTGACAGTGCGGAGAGGAAGCAAGGGAGAGGGAGGAGAGGATGCGGACGAGGCGCAGGGTGGCTCGAGGCTGGGGAGCGGAGGCTCCATGGCGGTGTCTGGCTTGAGGCGGGGGAGCGGCGGACGCGATGCCGGCAGCTACAAAGCATGGAGAGGGGAAAGGGGGGGGCAGCGGTGACAGGAGAGGAGGCGGGGGTTGCGGGCGAGATGGGTTAGGTCTCTCGCTACAGTTGCTCGCTCACTTTTTCGTTTTCTCTTGCTCGCTTCTCTACTTGTGCGGGACGCAATGCTCGCTTCGCCTGCACTATTCATAGCCTACATGGACATAATGGTTGTGCCTAGCACCCCGCTCATCCTTTATATGTTCGATGATCCAACCAAGCCCACTATCATCGTTATCTAAGTCAAGGCAAGTTTCCATTGGATTACTATAGATCCAAAAATTAGAAGTTATTTATCCACCGTTGTGTCACAATCACATAAGTAAATCCAAATTGTTCCAAGGTTACTAAAAATCTATTTATTCGCCAATATAAAATCTCACTTCATAAGTGATACCCTCCTACTATTGTATCTAAAGGAGCACAAACACATAATAAAAGCAAGGTCAGCTTCTCCAACGAGGCTCATACCACTGAACTTGTCGTCTATTCTAATTAATCCAAATCATCCCATGATGATTTTGTACTGGTAACATTCTTGGGTAGGGCTAGCAAAATCATCAAAGTCAATCAACTACAATCCGTTTGTATCATCTTCATGCTCATGTCCATATGGGGCACATACAAGTTAAAATATCACAAATCCTCCAACTAGTAATATCTAAGATCATCCAATAGTCCACCAATACCACATTCATGCTAATCATATACTATACCTATATAAATCCAATATATCTCAGGTTGATCATGCTACACCCTAAAGTTCTCCAGTTTCAAGCTCATGCGAAAATATCAGAAATCCAAATGTACAATCTCAAGTTTAACTCCGACCTAGAATCCAAGTAGATATATCATTGAACCTAACACAAACAACATTTCTATTACTCCAATATCTTTGTTTTCTTTCAACTATTTCAATCCAAGATGATGTAATAGTCCATCAATTTTCACAATTCATATTATACTCATATAAATCCAGTATATCTCCAATCTCTAAAGGTGTGCATCTCTAACTATGATCCAACCTCTAAAGGTCTCAAGTTCCAATCTCTAAAGGTGTGCATCTAGTACAAATCATAACTATGATCCAACCAAGCTCACTATCATGGTTATCTAAGTCCAGTATAAAGCACGCTTCCACTAGATGACTATAGATCCAAAAACAAGAATTTATTTATCTACGAGATTTTTTTCAAGATCACAATCGCCTAACTAAATCCAAATTGTTCCAACATTTTAAAGATCTATTTATCCACCAATATAATATCACTTCATAAGTACTACCCTCCTACTACTGCATCTAAAGGCAAGATCAGGTACTCCAACAAGGCTCATACCTCTGAAATTATATTCTAATTAATCCAAATCATCCTCCAATGATCTTGTACTCGTAACATTCTTGTGGAGGGCTAGCAAAACCATCAAAGTCTACCAACTATGATCTGTTTGTATCATCTCCATGCTCATATCCATATGGGGCACATACAAGGTACTAAGCTTAGGTCAAAATATCACAAATCCAATTGCTCAAGTTATGTCCAACCTAGAATCCAACTAGGCCAAGACCATCCAATAGTCCACCAATACCGCATGCATGCCAATCATACTACACATAAATCTAATACATCTCAGGCTGATCATGCTACACCCTAAAGTTCACCAAGTTTCAATCTATAAAGGTGTGAATCTAGTAGTAATATAACTATGACCCAACCTTCTTCCCTCCTTAACCAATCACCATCCCCTCGACGCTTGGCTCCAAGTACAGTCCGCTCCCAACAATGTTTTCATCCCTTCCGCCATACCTCATGTGCAATCCACTCCCTGCCAGTCCGACCGGATCCTTTTCCTGGCTTCGGGTTACTATGTGCGATGCCTCAATCCCACATCTCGTGTTTCCCTGTTGGGCGCCGCCATAGCCACACAGGCAGTCGGCACCGCAATGGCTAACCCACGAGACACAACCCGAGAGCACGACGTTACCTACCGCCAAGGCCAAGGACGCACGGCGGGAGAACGTGTGATGCCGAATCAAGTCATTGACACGGAACTCGCAAACAAGGGAAGGACACCAAGCCGAATTGGCGGGAATGAACAATGCACATGAGGTGTGGGAGAGGGTGAAAACCCTATCAGTTGCATAGGGCTTTGTGCCAAGTCGTGCGGCAATGTCGATCTTCAGGAGATCAAGTAAAGCTTCTCATGTGCTTTCTCAATGCTCCTCTGCAACTACCTCAGCCTCCAATGGATTACTATAGATCCAAATATTAGAGGTTATTTATGCACCAGATTTTTTTTTGAAGATCACAATCATCTAAGTTAATCCAAACTGTTCCAAAGTTATCAAAGATGTATTTATCCACTAATATAGTATCACGTCATAACTATTACCCTCCTCCTACTGCATCTAAAGGAGCACAAACACATAATAAAAGCAAGATCAGCTGCTCGAACAAGGCTCATACCACGGAAATTATCATCTATTCTAATTAATCCAAATCATCCTCCCATGATGATCTTGTACTCATAACATTCTTCGGGAGGGCTAGCAAAATCATCAAAGTCTACCAACTACGATCCAATTCTATCATCTCCATGCTCATATCCACATGGGGCACATACAAGGTACTAAGCTTAGGTCAAAATATCACAAATCCAATTGCTCAAGTTATGTCCAACCTAGAATCCAACTAGTAATATCCAAGTCCATCCAATAGTCCACCAATACCGCATGCATGCCAATAATATTACACATAAATCTAATACATCTCAGGCTGATCATGCTACACCCTAAAGTTCACCAAGTTTCAATCTATAAAGGTGTGAATCTAGTAGTAATATAACTATGATCCAGACTTCTTCCCTCCTTAACCAATCACCATCCCCTAGACGCTTGGCTCCAAGTACAGACCGCTCCCAACAACGTTTTCATCCCTTCCGCCATACCTCATGTGCAATCTACTCCCTGCCAGTCCGACCGGCATCCTTTTCCTGGCTTCGGGTTACTATGTGCGATGCCTCAATCCCACATCTCGTGTTTCCCTGCTGGGCGCCGCCATAGCCACACAGGCAGTCGGCACCGCAATGGCTAACCCACGAGACACAACCCGAGAGCACGACGTTACCTACCGCCAAGGCCAAGGACGCACGGCGGGAGAACATGTGATGTCGAATCAAGTCATTGGCACGGAACTCGCAAACAAGGGAAGGACACCAAGCCGAATTGGTGGGAATGAACAATGCACATGAGGTGTGGGAGAGGGTGAAAACCCTGTCAGTTGCATAGGGCTTTGTGCCAAGTCGTGCGGCAATGTCGATCTTCAGGAGATCGAGTAAAGCTTCTCATGTGCTTTCTCAACGCTCCTCTGCAACTACCTCAGCCTCCAATGGATTACTATAGATCCAAATATTAGAAGTTATTTATGCACCAGATTTTTTTTTTGAAGATCACAATCATCTAAGTTAATCCAAACTGTTCCAAAGTTATCAAAGATGTATTTATCCACTAATATAGTATCTCGTCATAACTATTACCCTCCTCCTACTGCATCTAAAGGAGCACAAACACATAATAAAAGCAAGATCAGCTGCTCCAACAAGGCTCATACCACGGAAATTATCATCTATTCTAATTAATCCAAATCATCCTCCCATGATGATCTTGTACTCATAACATTCTTCGGGAGGGCTAGCAAAATCATCAAAGTCTACCAACTATGATCCAATTCTATCATCTCCATGCTCATATCCACATGGGGCACATACAAAGTACTAAGCTTAGGTCAAAATATCACAAATCCAATTGCTCAAGTTATGTCCAACCTAGAATCCAACTAGTAATATCCAAGACCATCCAATAGTCCACCAATACCGCATGCATGCCAATCATATTACACATAAATCTAATACATCTCAGGCTGATCATGCTACACCCTAAAGTTCACCAAGTTTCAATCTATAAAGGTGTGAATCTAGTAGTAATATAACTATGATCCAGCCTTCTTCCCTCCTTAACCAATCACCATCCCCTCGACGCTTGGCTCCAAGTACAGTCCGCTCCCAACAATGTTTTCATCCCTTCCGCCATACCTCATGTGCAATCCACTCCCTGCCAGTCCGACCGGCATCCTTTTCCTGGCTTCGGGTTACTATGTGTGATGCCTCAATCCCACATCTCGTGTTTCCCTGTTGGGCGCCGCCATAGCCACACAGGCAGTCGGCACCGCAATGGCTAACCCACGAGACACAACCCGAGAGCACGACGTTACCTACCGCCAAGGCCAAGGACGCACGGCGGGAGAACGTGTGATGCCGAATCAAGTCATTGGCACGGAACTCGCAAACAAGGGAAGGACACCAAGCTGAATTGGCGGGAATGAACAATGCACATGAGGTGTGAGAGAGGGTGAAAACCCTGTTAGTTGCATAGGGCTTTGTGCCAAGTCATGCGGCAATGTCGATCTTCAGAAGATCGAGTAAAGCTTCTTATGTGCTTTCTCAACGCTCCTCTGCAACTACCTCAGCCTCCAATGGATTACTATAGATCCAAATATTAGAAGTTATTTATGCACCAGAATTTTTTTGAAGATCACAATCATCTAAGTTAATCTAAACTGTTCCAAAGTTATCAAAGATGTATTTATCCACTAATATAGTATCACGTCATAACTATTACCCTCCTCCTACTGCATCTAAAGGAGCACAAACACATAATAAAATCAAGATCAGTTGCTCCAACAAGGCTCATACCACGGAAATTATCATCTATTCTAATTAATCCAAATCATCCTCCCATGATGATCTTGTACTCATAACATTCTTCGGGAGGGCTAGCAAAATCATCAAAGTCTACCAACTACGATCCAATTCTATCATCTCCATGCTCATATCCACATGGGGCACATACAAGGTACTAAGCTTAGGTCAAAATATCACAAATCCAATTGCTCAAGTTATGTCCAACCTAGAATCCAACTAGTAATATCCAAGTCCATCCAATAGTCCACCAATACCGCATGCATGCCAATCATATTACACATAAATCTTATACATCTCAGGCTGATCATGCTACACCCTAAAGTTCACCAAGTTTCAATCTATAAAGGTGTGAATCTAGTAGTAATATAACTATGATCCAACCTTCTTCCCTCCTTAACCAATCACCATCCCCTAGACGCTTGGCTCCAAGTACAGTCCGCTCCCAACAACGTTTTCATCCCTTCCGCAATACCTCATGTGCAATCTACTCCCTGCCAGTCCGACCTGCATCCTTTTCCTGGCTTCGGGTTACTATGTGCGTATGTGCGATGCCTCAATCCCACATCTCGTGTTTCCCTGCTGGGCGCCGCCATAGCCACACAGGCAGTCGGCACCGCAATGGCTAACCCACGAGACACAACCCGAGAGCACGACGTTACCTACCGCCAAGGCCAAGGACGCACGGCGGGAGAACGTGTGATGTCGAATCAAGTCATTGGCACGGAACTCGCAAACAAGGGAAGGACACCAAGCCAAATTGGTGGGAATGAACAATGCACATGAGGTGTGGGAGAGGGTGAAAACCCTGTCAGTTGCATAGGGCTTTGTGCCAAGTCGTGCGGCAATGTCGATCTTCAGGAGATCGAGTAAAGCTTCTCATGTGCTTTCTCAATGCTCCTCTGCAACTACCTCAGCCTCCAATGGATTACTATAGATCCAAATATTAGAAGTTATTTATGCACCAGATTTTTTTTTGAAGATCACAATCATCTAAGTTAATCCAAACTGTTCCAAAGTTATCAAAGATGTATGTATCCACTAATATAGTATCTCGTCATAACTATTACCCTCCTCCTACTGCATCTAAAGGAGCACAAACACATAATAAAAGCAAGATCAGCTGCTCCAACAAGGCTCATACCACGGAAATTATATTCTATTCTAATTAATCCAAATCATCCTCCCATGATGATCTTGTACTCATAACATTCTTCGGGAGGGCTAGCAAAATCATCAAAGTCTACCAACTATGATCCAATTCTATCATCTCCATGCTCATATCCACATGGGGCACATACAAGGTACTAAGCTTAGGTCAAAATATCACAAATCCAATTGCTCAAGTTATGTCCAACCTAGAATCCAACTAGTAATATCCAAGACCATCCAATAGTCCACCAATACCGCATGCATGCCAATCATATTACACATAAATCTAATACATCTCAGGCTAATCATGCTACACCCTAAAGTTCACCAAGTTTCAATCTATAAAGGTGTGAATCTAGTAGTAATATAACTATGATCCAGCCTTCTTCCCTCCTTAACCAATCACCATCCCCTCGATGCTTGGCTCCAAGTACAGTCCGCTCCCAACAATGTTTTCATCCCTTCCGCCATACCTCATGTGCAATCCACTCCCTGCCAGTCCGACCAGCATCCTTTTCCTGGCTTCGGGTTACTATGTGTGATGCCTCAATCCCACATCTCGTGTTTCCCTGTTGGGCGCCGCCATAGCCACACAGGCAGTCGGCACCGCAATGGCTAACCCACGAGACACAACCCGAGAGCACGACGTTACCTACCGCCAAGGCCAAGGACGCACGGCGGGAGAACGTGTGATGCCGAATCAAGTCATTGGCACGGAACTCGCAAACAAGGGAAGGACACCAAGCCGAATTGGCGGGAATGAACAATGCACATGAGGTGTGAGAGAGGGTGAAAACCCTGTTAGTTGCATAGGGCTTTGTGCCAAGTCATGCGGCAATGTCGATCTTCAGAAGATCGAGTAAAGCTTCTTATGTGCTTTCTCAACGCTCCTCTGCAACTACCTCAGCCTCCAATGGATTACTATAGATCCAAATATTAGAAGTTATTTATGCACCAGAATTTTTTTGAAGATCACAATCATCTAAGTTAATCTAAATTGTTCCAAAGTTATCAAAGATGTATTTATCCACTAATATAGTATCACGTCATAACTATTACCCTCCTCCTACTGCATCTAAAGGAGCACAAACACATAATAAAATCAAGATCAGTTGCTCCAACAAGGCTCATACCACGGAAATTATCATCTATTCTAATTAATCCAAATCATCCTCCCATGATGATCTTGTACTCATAACATTCTTCGGGAGGGCTAGAAAAATCATCAAAGTCTACCAACTACGATCCAATTCTATCATCTCCATGCTCATATCCACATGGGGCACATACAAGGTACTAAGCTTAGGTCAAAATATCACAAATCCAATTGCTCAAGTTATGTCCAACCTAGAATCCAACTAGTAATATCCAAGTCCATCCAATAGTCCACCAATACCGCATGCATGCCAATCATATTACACATAAATCTTATACATCTCAGGCTGATCATGCTACACCCTAAAGTTCACCAAGTTTCAATCTATAAAGGTGTGAATCTAGTAGTAATATAACTATGATCCAACCTTCTTCCCTCCTTAACCAATCACCATCCCCTAGACGCTTGGCTCCAAGTACAGTCCGCTCCCAACAACGTTTTCATCCCTTCCGCCATACCTCATGTGCAATCTACTCCCTGCCAGTCCGACCGGCATCCTTTTCCTGGCTTCGGGTTACTATGTGCGTATGTGCGATGCCTCAATCCCACATCTCGTGTTTCCCTGCTGGGCGCCGCCATAGCCACACAGGCAGTCGGCACCGCAATGGCTAACCCACGAGACACAACCCGAGAGCACGACGTTACCTACCGCCAAGGCCAAGGACGCACGGCGGGAGAACGTGTGATGTCGAATCAAGTCATTGGCACGGAACTCGCAAACAAGGGAAGGACACCAAGCCAAATTGGTGGGAATGAACAATGCACATGAGGTGTGGGAGAGGGTGAAAACCCTGTCAGTTGCATAGGGCTTTGTGCCAAGTCGTGCGGCAATGTCGATCTTCAGGAGATCGAGTAAAGCTTCTCATGTGCTTTCTCAATGCTCCTCTGCAACTACCTCAGCCTCCAATGGATTACTATAGATCCAAATATTAGAAGTTATTTATGCACCAGATTTTTTTTTGAAGATCACAATCATCTAAGTTAATCCAAACTGTTCCAAAGTTATCAAAGATGTATGTATCCACTAATATAGTATCTCGTCATAACTATTACCCTCCTCCTACTGCATCTAAAGGAGCACAAACACATAATAAAAGCAAGATCAGCTGCTCCAACAAGGCTCATACCACGGAAATTATATTCTATTCTAATTAATCCAAATCATCCTCCCATGATGATCTTGTACTCATAACATTCTTCGGGAGGGCTAGCAAAATCATCAAAGTCTACCAACTATGATCCAATTCTATCATCTCCATGCTCATATCCACATGGGGCACATACAAGGTACTAAGCTTAGGTCAAAATATCACAAATCCAATTGCTCAAGTTATGTCCAACCTAGAATCCAACTAGTAATATCCAAGACCATCCAATAGTCCACCAATACCGCATGCATGCCAATCATATTACACATAAATCTAATACATCTCAGGCTAATCATGCTACACCCTAAAGTTCACCAAGTTTCAATTTATAAAGGTGTGAATCTAGTAGTAATATAACTATGATCCAGCCTTGTTCCCTCCTTAACCAATCACCATCCCCTCGACGCTTGGCTCCAAGTACAGTCCGCTCCCAACAATGTTTTCATCCCTTCCGCCATACCTCATGTGCAATCCACTCCCTGCCAGTCCGACCGGCATCCTTTTCCTGGCTTCGGGTTACTATGTGTGATGCCTCAATCCCACATCTCGTGTTTCCCTGTTGGGCGCCGCCATAGCCACACAGGCAGTCGGCACCGCAATGTCTAACCCACGAGACACAACCCGAGAGCACGACGTTACCTACCGCCAAGGCCAAGGACGCACGGCGGGAGAACGTGTGATGCCGAATCAAGTCATTGGCACGGAACTCGCAAACAAGGGAAGGACACCAAGCCGAATTGGCGGGAATGAACAATGCACATGAGGTGTGAGAGAGGGTGAAAACCCTGTCAGTTGCATAGGGCTTTGTGCCAAGTCATGCGGCAATGTCGATCTTCAGAAGATCGAGTAAAGCTTCTTATGTGCTTTCTCAACGCTCCTCTGCAACTACCTCAGCCTCCAATGGATTACTATAGATCCAAATATTAGAAGTTATTTATGCACCAGAATTTTTTTGAAGATCACAATCATCTAAGTTAATCCAAACTGTTCCAAAGTTATCAAAGATGTATTTATCCACTAATATAGTATCACGTCATAACTATTACCCTCCTCCTACTGCATCTAAAGGAGCACAAACACATAATAAAATCAAGATCAGCTGCTCCAACAAGGCTCATACCACGGAAATTATCATCTATTCTAATTAATCCAAATCATCCTCCCATGATGATCTTGTACTCATAACATTCTTCGGGAGGGCTAGCAAAATCATCAAAGTCTACCAACTACGATCCAATTCTATCATCTCCATGCTCATATCCACATGGGGCACATACAAGGTACTAAGCTTAGGTCAAAATATCACAAATCCAATTGCTCAAGTTATGTCCAACCTGGAATCCAACTAGTAATATCCAAGTCCATCCAATAGTCCACCAATACCAAATTCATCCTAAACATACTATACCTATATAAATCCAATACATCTTCGGTTGATCATGCTACACCCTAAAGTTCTCCAGTATCAAGGACATGCCAAAATATCACAAATCCTAGTGCCAAATCTCAAGTTTAACTCCGATCTAGAATCCAAGCAACTCCGACCTAGAATCCAAGCAAATACATCATTGAACCTAACACAAACAACGTTTCTATTACTCCAATATCTTTGTTTTTTTTCATCAATTTTCAAAATCATATTGATCATATTATATTCATATAAATCCAATATATATCCGATTGATCATATTCATATTACACCCTAAAGTTCTCTAGTTTCAATCTCTAAAGGTGTGCATCTAGTACAACTCATAACTATGATCCAACCAAGCCCACTGTCATGGTTATCTAAGTCCAGTATTTATCCACCAGATTTTTTTAAAGATCACAATCGTCTTAAGTAAATCCAAAATGTTCCAAAGTTATCAAAGATGTATTTATCCACTAATATAATATCACGTCATAACTAGTACCCTCCTCCTACTACTGCATCTAAAGGAGCACAAACACATAATAAAAGCAAGATCAACTGCTCCAACAAGGCTCATACACTGAAATGTCATATATTCTAATTAATCCAAATCATCCTCCCATAATGATCTTGTACTTGTAACATTCTTGGGGAGGGCTAGCAAAATCATCAAAGTCAGCTGCTCCAACAAGGCTCATACACTGAAATGTCATATATTCTAATTAATCCAAATCATCCTCCCATGATGATCTTGTACTTGTAACATTCTTAGGGTTAATTAGAGATAAGGGTCGCTTGCTTAGGGGTCAAGTAAGCCTTGCTTGGGAGTCAAGCAAACCTCTCTATATAAAGAGAGGAGATGTATCAATCTAATCAAGCAAGAATTAAGGAAATCCCTTCCCTCTTGCTCGGCCGTGGGCAAAAGGCCCCCGGCCAGCCCTCTCGCGCCCTCCTTTTAGCAGCGCCATAACAATTTGGTATCAGCTAGCTTTGGTTCGATCATGTCTTCACCGCCGCCGAACCCGTCTCTTCCGTTGCCGCTCACCTCGTTCGCCCCGCTCCTGCCCGCGCCGGGATCCTTTGTCGCGCCCGCCCTCACCGTTCTCACCCCGGAGGAGGTGTCCGGGGTGCTGCAGGACCTAACCCAGGCGGTCCAGGAGATCAGCATGTTCTTGGCCGGGTCCTACGGGCCGCACCCGGCTGCGCCGCCATGGCTGTCGTGACCGCTGCAGCTGCCATCCACCGCCACCACTGCCCCGCCCTGGCTGCAGTGGCAACCGCCACTCCTGGCGGCCTTTGCCGCGCCCGGCGCTCTGCCGCAGCAGCCGCTACCCGGCATGGTACTGCTGCAGCTCCCATCCACCGCCACCACCGCCCCGCCCTGGCTGCAGTGGCAGCCACCACTCTTGGCAGCCTCCGCCGCGTCCGGCGCTCCGCTGCAGCAGCCGCTGCCGCTGCCCGACGCGGCACTGCAACAGCTGCAGCCACCACCGGTCAGCTCCGGTCCCGCATCGACCGCACTGGTGGGAGGCCCGATCCATCAGATCAAGTTCCCGTCGTCGCCATCACCGCTTCCCCAGGGCGTCCCCATCCAGTAGATCAAGTTCACGCCGTCACCGTCACCGCTTCCGGCTTGGATCACTACCCGCCACGTGTCGGCGACGGTGAGGATGCAGGCTGCTGCGCGTCGGCATGAGCGGAAGATGTGTGGTCTGCAGCTGCCGCTCCTCCCAGTTGCGCTTCGCTGCGCAAAGGACCTCGATCTCGTCTGCTGCGTCGGGGATCTTGGGCATGCTGTTTTCCCCACGTACAGTGACCTCAAAGTCTGGGAGATCGGTGGTTGGGGGGCGCACCCCTCCTCGCCATTCTCCATCGAAAGCCCTCCACTCCTCTCTGTGCGGTGCAGACCAACAGCCGTTCGGCAGGGAGAAGGCATAGTGTCACCGAGAGGAGCGCACCGCGTAGCACTACTGCATTCCGCCACCGGCCATCGCGAGGGTGCCTCTGCTGGTCCCTCTTGCGACCACTTCCAGGTGGCCATACACATGCACTTCTTTTGTCCAAATGGTGTCCATGGGATGCAGGTGGCTGTACACATGCATGTCCGACATGCGGATGGTGTCCACTTTATGTTCAAGGGTCCACAATAAAGCGTCCCAGTCCATTTCAGGTTGAGAGTAATAAAACAAGTCGAGATGTAAAAGACTTGTTTTTAGGTATTAGGTTTGTGTTGCGTCGAGTCATGGTTATAAGTTGGTTAGGTTGCAGCTCGAGGACAAGCTGCATGTCCAGGTGGGGTGTAGTGTTAGAGTACGTAATGAGTCTAGTGGGCCTAGGCTGGCGGTATATCCCGTTAGTCTTAGGGTTAATTAGAGATAAGGGTCGCTTGCTTAGGGGTCAAGTAAGCCTTGCTTGGGAGTCAAGCAAACCTCTCTATATAAAGAGAGGAGATGTATCAATCTAATCAAGCAGGAATTAAGAAGGAAATCCCTTCCCTCTTGCTCGGCCGTGGGCAAAAGGCCCCCGGCCGGCCCTCTCGCGCCCTCCTTCTAGCAGCGCCATAATAGAGGAATACTATCTGAAGTACTATGTAAGTGACACCATATTGGTAATTACCTTAATATGGATCATGCGTTATTTCGAGATTCAAGCAATAGTACACTTTATTTCTGTATTCTCTTGCATAACTGTGATTATGAAACTAATATGATATTCTTCTGACATTTTTTGCATGTTTACGTACTGCTTTGTTTATATCACTTCTCGAATTTATATGTAGTACCAACTTTATAGAAATATAATGTGGGTGCATAACCATAATTTTTTAGATCAATCAAGCCAGTAAAGTGTGTAAGTTTATTCTTGAAACATTCATATCTGCTTGCCATCAGAATATTTACCTCTATGTTCGCGCTACAATCTGATTTAACTTTTTGCAGGTTAAGTCGCGCCCTGCTACAAAATCAGATTTTTCTAAAATATCGCTAACATGGCAACTTTAGTTTAATTCAAAAATAAAGAGATAACTACTATTGATCGTTGTGTTTCTTCTTCGCAACTTTACCATTCTTAGTTTACTTAACGGAACTATATATGAACTTATTTTTTCTCAGTTACTTGGGGATCATAAAAATGGCATGCACCCATATTGCATTGCAGTCTTAAGTTTGAGTTTTTTTAAGTGATGAAAAACTGTAGGGAAGGCCACTACTGAGCCAATTTCAGATTTTAATGGATACTGTACACATGGTATGGTGAAAGTTCTAGATAATTCAAGTTAGCCAATTTGATATTCACTCTTTGTGCTCTGATTAACTAGATGAGACCAATTTAAGTCTATACGGCACATGACATTACTAAGTTTTTTTAATATCTAAGACAAATATGTTGATCACTTTGTGGTTAATTGACAATTTTAATTGATGTATACAAGAAAAATAAGTGCTCACATTATACTTGATTGTCGAGACATAATCTTGATGGTAGCTCATCTTCGAGTCTTATCTTAGTACTCAATCTTACACCAGTTTCCTTTGTTGTTGTTACCCTTGCAGATTACGTGTGGAGGTCAAAATCTTGCATGGAGCCACCATTTTTTCAGTTCAGGAATCTGCACTTCTGGATTATACATATATAACAAAGGAAATATGCAGCTGATCTAATTATCTATACTTCCATTTCTTATAACAAGGTGCGCTTATGAAAAGTTTGCCACAACCCTTTCCTAAGAAAAAAAACGTGATAGTCTTCTTTGCCCTCACAACGTTGAGAAATAATAACCACCATAAGTGTATGCTAATAAGGCATATTCCCTTGCTGATAATCCAAGAGTTTATGTTCTGTTCTTAACTGACGAGAAAGAACAGAAAACCAAATTTAGGATGCCTCTGTTTTTGCCGGCTTCTATACACAGACTAGTGCATATGAACACGATTACAGGCCTTCTACTATGCAGTGACCTATACTTATGGTTCTCTTTCCCTCAAAGGTTATTTCTACTGTTACAAGACCATAGTGTGTATGAAACTATTTATCAAGCTTCAGTCATCCCATAGGCTTTGAGGCAAGTTCATAATGTTATTTGTTTGTTCTCAGGCATATAATCTTAGTTTTTGGAGAAACACCCATAATCCAAATCAGAATCGTTGTATGCTAGCTAGATTGTGCTGTGCAAATGATGGGAGCTATATCGAGAGGGATTATCTAGATGGGGATTATAGTTCACATAGAAATCTGAGATTATTTGCCACTAGAAATGAACACCGACCCTCCAAACATCAGCACTGTGCATGTCTTTCCAAAAAATTAGAACTCAATTTTTTTAGGATCATATAAAAGAACGGTGGAGCTTCTTAAGCAGGGAGCAACGCAATCAAACAGTAGTATATCTGGTAGGTAGGAAGATGAGTTGTTCCTTAGGTAGTGTAATAAAAAATAACTGACATAAACCATGACTTTGTTAATAAGTCAACCATGTTAAGTAAATAAAAACCCTCTTTCATCTAGTAGGCAGGAAGATAGGTTGTACTATGTAATTTACAGAAATGGTCAAGCATTTCCATACCTGATGATTTCATGAAAGCGTAGCTTTCAGATTAAACACCTTATAACCGCAGTTTCAAATGAGAAAAACCGTGTCGCAATTCAGGTGCATTGATTTTTAATATTGGAGCTGAGACTTGTCATGAGGACATAATCTATTCCATTAAACAAATAACATTTTCCTTGTTTTGCTCAGTACAATTTCATTATCACAGCAGAGACCTATCTTGAACATAGTTAGGCATCATCTATTCCATTAATCAAAAGACCTTTTCCCTATTCTGCCCATTACAATTTCATGATCACAGCTGAGACCTATCTTGAGCAGAGTTAAGGCATCAACTATTAGATTAATCAAATGACCTTTCACTATTCTGCCCAATACAATTTCATGATTACAGCTGAGACCTATCTTGAACAGAGTTAAGGCATCATCTATTACATTAATCAAATGACCTTTCCCTATTCTGCCCAATACAACTTCATGATCACAACTGCATATACTAGCAATTTTTATCAACAACGGAAAATTTCTGAAGATTAGAGCAATTATGCAACAAGAAAAGCAATGGAAATATTAATGATTGAAAAATAAACAAAGCATGATCAAAAGAGACGTCACACTTACAGCGATTGCTTCTGCAGCTATATAGCACCGGAATGCACTTGATCATAGTGCGATCGATGTGAACTTGAGATCCTCGATACTTGATACAAATGCTCAAAGATTGCCCCTTTAAACCCAAAACGAAGTACATATCCCCAATCCATGCGGCTACACATAACATGTAGAAATTATAAGGAAAACACTGGAAAGCATAGCCGTAGGCTTGGCAGGGAATGACTGACTGAACATGCGACTTTTGCGGTCATTGCAAGCGCATTTAGCTGTGCATGCTACTGAGTTGTGCAGTTTACCCAGTAAATTAACCAATTACACACAATTGATCACCAAGCAACAGATTGGTAGAAGAACGGCTAGCTACTGCATAAACCGTGAACCACACAACTGCTGCATTGCCATTTAATTACCAAATGGTGGAGCAGAGTAGATCTATAGCAACAACAGTCTGGATTCTGAAATTCTCTAGCCACTTCCACGGCTGCTCATCTTATTAACAGTTCCTATTCATGGCAGCATGTATGGTTGTTTCTGATTCCTGATGCCTTGTTCGGTTAATCCTCCTCCCAAGGGGATTTAAGAGGATTGGAGGGGATTTGGACTTGTAGAGGATTAAATCCACCTCAATCCCTGCCAATCCCCTTCAAAATCCACCTCAACCGAGGAGTGGTTGGTTTAGTACCTTTCTTGCGGACGCAGTAGTTGTGGTCGACGGAGCAGGCGTCAAGATCGTCGCAGGCCTCCTCCCCATTGCTGCCACCATCCATGGACGCTCAGATCAGAAACAAATGACAATTTTACAATCAATCGATTCCCGACAGAGGGTTGAAGGGCACGCACCGTCGTAGTTGAGGGTCGCGCACGCGGAGGCGGCAGCGGAGACGTGGCCGCGGAAGCGCCGACAAAGAGGAGGATCTGCGGCCTTGGGGCACTCTACCAGGGCGCCGTAAGGGAGGGGGCTCCGTGTCGTCGTGCGCCCATCCGTCCACGGCGCCGCCGTCCTGGGCACGGTGCGAGGGGACGGGTGGCGCCGTCCTGCTCCATCCCCGCGAGCTGAGGCGAGCAAGAACTGGGTGAGGCGGCGGAGATGCTCCATCTCCGTGGCATCTAGGATTCGTGGGCTGAGGCGAGCAAGATGGGTGTACGCGTGCGTGAGTGCGTGGAGGGACGACGGACCAAGAAACGGGAAACACTCATCAATCGACCGACGGTGGAAGCGACGGGATGCGAGACGGTGATGGGAGGAGAAAGCGGCGGCGGATTATGTTGGAGACGGACGACTGCTTCGTGTGGGAGATGGACGATTGCGTGGGCCGTGGGCTACTCGGCTGGGTTTTCCTTTCCTGTGTTGAACAACAACTTTGGTAAGCGGAGGCCACGCACCAACGGTCAGAAGAAATAAATACTGCAGCGCCTTTAACTGTAGCTTCTTGCCTTCTCAAAAAAATACGGTAGCTTGTGGTTCCAAAATTTGTGAACGAAATTTGAAAAAATAGGGAACCTTATTTTTTGAAACTTTTGAACCATTTTTGGAATTTCGAACATTTTTCGGACAACGGTAGCTTGTGATTCCAAAACTTGTGAATGAAATTTTGAATTGTTTTGAATAGACAAACAACTTTTGAATTTATGAAACAACAAAAAAGAAGAAAAAGAAACATAAGACACAAAACCCTAAAAATGAAAATGAAAATGAAAAGCCAAAAAAGAAACAGGAAAAACCAGTAATAAATAGAACAAAAAAGGAAACATAAAACCAGTCTGGAACTGGGAACCATCTAGAAGGTTCCTAAAACTAGAACAGAACGCATCTGTGTACCGCTATAATATTGGGATTAGCACATTGTGTTTGCTGTTGCGAACATCCTATGCCATGCCCCGACTATTTGACGCAAAATGCGTCAAATACTGAATTCCTATGAGGCGGACGACGTACAAAATAAAACTAATACGGACAAACAAAATGGAAAACAAACCTTCTTTCAAAACTGATACTACCTTTTTTATATAGTAATTTCCTCTCCCTTTTATTAGCAGGTGATAATGGTTACATCATTCAACGCGGAAGAAACTTCGATGGGGCATCATCCATCCACACGCAAGGAGCTCTCATGGACATCCTAACTAGCTCATGAGCTACGCCATTATAAAAAATTATATGAGGAAACTTGCAAGCAAGATTGTAGTAGTCATCGAAAATCACCGTTGCTATCCCCCTTGATCAACCTTCATTCTTCATAGTTTCCACGACTTTTAAGTTGTCCGAGTTGATCAACAACTTGTTGCATCCCACTTTTGGCCACAAATAAACCCCAACGCAATGTCATAGCTTGAGTAGGATAGTACATCTATATACATGTCGATCTTTCAGCTAGCAGCAATTAGTAAATTACCAGATGAATCACGAAGGACATGTGTCCAGATCGATGCACCTTTTATGTGGTCTTGATCAAAAGCTGCATCCAAATTAACTTTGACAAAACTAGTTGGTGGCTTAAGCAATCCATCTTTCTTTATCATTGACTTTGGAGCTAATGAGGCGACAACATTCGTTGTTAGGGCTTGTTTGGGACTGCTCCGCTTCACAAAAATCAACTTCACTTCATCAAATTCACTTTGGAGCAGTTTCATACAGAAGTTGTTGCACTATTGAAGAGAATGTTTGGCTTCCATGCAGCTCCAGCTTCAATAAACGAAAATTTGATGGAATGGATCTATTTGATTGGTTGAGGTGGGGAGAAACGAAGGGGTATCCACTTACTGGTAGCAGTGGTGGGTAATTTCCCCCCAACTCCAGCTTCTAGAGTTTTTTGGAGCACCCCCTGAAGAGCTTCATAAAAATCTGGAAGTTGTACCCCAGATTCTAGTTTTTTTGCGGAGCGGCATATCGTGGAGTTACCCCGTTTGGCTTGTGTTTTCCGGAGCGGAGCTGAATTTTAAGGAGCGGAGCAGTCCCAAACAGGCTCTTAAAGCTTTGATGTATGATACTATTTTATAGCATGGACAATTTTCCTTCTTTCCCATAAAAAATACCAATAGGCGATGGCTATTATTTCATGCATATTTTGGCCGAGAAGACCAAGCTCTTGTATCGGAGTCTGAATCAGAAAATATATTACAGCTTCACCCGCCATATCGACGATGCACGCCCTCTTGATATATAATATCATCCAACCATAAAAGATGTCATACCTCGGCTGCTTCGTTGCATTTAAATAGTAGGTGAATTACATTCTCTGCACCAGTGTTGCACATGGGCATTGTCTAGAAACCATAATGTGTCGATTTGGAAGATTGAGTCGGTAGGGAAGCGTCCTCCTTACGGTTCTACATAAAAAAATCACCTTAGTTGGGAATTGTAGTTTCCGGATTTTCTCCCAAACTCCATTCAGACGCATAGACTCAATTCCCTTTGTAATCCTCGATTTCTAGCCATCTTGGTGACCCCAATTCACGTTATTGCATAATGACCCGACCCTTAGGGGCTACACTGGCTGAAGTTTTTATGAGCATAAGGCAATTACAAGTCCCAGGTTGCTGCAAGCATGACAACTCGGCACTTGGGGACTACATATGTGGAATATTCAGTTTTGACTAATGATTGAGATGAACAACCTGGATTTCTTCAAGGTTGCGACATTTATATTGAAGCAAGTCTTAAGTTGTTACTACGATCCCGTCTTAAGACTTGGGGGCTACAGGTAATATGCATATAAAGGAAGGACGTTTTCAAAATCTTGGTTTTGAGCAAATCAGGAAGATTAATCGTGTGACCCGGCTTTGGCAACAATCATGACCCGATATCTATAACAGTCATGACCTGGAATCATCAGTTTTTATAACCCGACAATTTTGGAAATCATAACCGGCAAGTTCTACATCTTCAAGCCGGCTGAAAATTAGATGAGTATTTCAAGGCCAATATTTTTGTTAAGCATTGGGAGCTGAATCAAATGAATTATTCTTCACAATATTTTTCTGTGAGAAACCAATATCAGCAAATTGATTATGAAGCTGGCCTATTGACTCGAACTTTTCAGAAGAAGTACCTAGATTCTTTGCATTGGCAAGGTTTGAACATATCTGCTAAAGGAAAATTGCTATGAGCTCATGGATACGTATCAAGAAGGAAATGACAAAGAATTAAGGATGAGCAGGTGTCGGTTCAGAAAAAAACTTGTTAACCCAGAGCACCACCTATCAAATTTGTTCTTCTGTTTATTTTACAAGATCAGTTTAACATGGATAAATCCAAATTAAACTGGGGGCTAATGTCGGGGATATACCCCGCGGTATGACCCGGCCGGAGATATGACCCGGCTGGGACTTGGTTTTTCATTGGTAAACCGCCCGGAGACTGGCGACTCACTGATAACCCGGCCGGGCCTGGTGACTCATTGGTTACCAGACAAGTGTTCAGATGGATGACAAGGCCCAAGGCCCAAAAGGCTGGCTCATGCTATGGTGGTCCGGCTTAAGAGAAAAGGCTTAAGGAATATTCTCCTACAAAGGAAGCAAGGGTAGGACTCCACTTGTAATCGAGTAATCTTAATCCTACTAGGAATCTACATGTAAGATGCCCCTTCAACTTATACAAGGAGGGGCGGGGCACCCCAAGAGGGACAAGAAATAATATCCATGGTTAGACACAACTAGAGGAGAGCCAGCTGATACGACAACTCCCTCGTGATCATAATGAGACCTAGCCACAAACAACATGTAGGGTTATTACCGGATGATGTTTCCCGGGGCCCGAAGCTGTCTAAACCCTTGTCTCATGTTGCGTATCTCGATTATGATCAACCCCTCTCAAGCTATTACGTAGATGCGCTGGCCTCGCGACTAAGTCCTCACACTAGGACATCTGTCGTGACAAATCCACGACAGAATGCCAGAATAAGAGGGGGAAAGCTAGTCCTATCGAAGACGACGCTTCTGGCAGCCTCCATCTTGCAGCAATAGAAGAGAGTAGCTGGAAAGTAACAAGTATCCTCGCTTCTGGCAGCCTCCATCTTGAAGCAGTAGAAGAGAGTAGATGGTAAGTTCACCAAGTAACAACATATAGCATAATCCTATCCGGGGATCCTCCCCTCATCGCCCTGTGGGAAAGCGATCACCGGGCTGTATCTGGCACTTGAAAGGGTGTGTTTTATTAAGTATCCAGTTCTAGTTGTCATGAGGTCGGAGTACAACTCCGGGTCATCCTTTTACCGAGGGACACGACTATTCGAATAGATAAACTTCCCTGCAGTGGTGCACCACATTACCCAACACGCTCGATCCCCTATTGCCGGACACACTTTCCTAGGTCATGCCCGACCTTGTAAGATCAACATGTCACAGCCCTACCTAGGCACAACAGAGAGGTCAGCATGCCGGTCTAAATCCTAAGCATGCAGGGGTCTGGGCCCATCGCCCATTGCACTCCTGCACGTTGCGAGGGCGGCCGATAAGCAGACCTAGCCTGTCCTAATACCAGAGCAGGCATTCCAGTCCAATCTAGCACGCGCCGCTCAGTCGCTGACGTCAAGAAGGCTTTGACTGATACCACGACGTCGAGTGCCCATAACTGTTCCCATGTAGCTGGTTAGTGTGTAAAGGCCAGTGGCCAGATTCGGATCAAATATCCAAACTCATTAAGTGTGTTATTATGAAATCACCGCGAACAACGACCATGGCCAGACCACCTCTCGACTGGGTGTCTCAACCCGCCATGTCGCTCCGTAAAGATTCACTCGAGGGTCCATCGGGAACCTAGGCCCACCACTACCTGGATGGAACCACCTGTCCTTTCAGCCCCCACATCGGAATCACTTGCGGGTACTCTACGAGCCGAGCCGGCCCGACTTTAGTCACATCATGTATCATGTAAAGTATGTATTTAGTATATACACGTGATCACTTCCCGAAGTGATCACGACCCGATAGTATAGCATGGTAGATGGACAAGAATGTAGGGCCACTGATGGAATACTAGCATCCTATACTAAGCATTAGGATAACAGGTAAAGGTATCAACAATTGTAGCAACAATGACAGGCTATGCAGCAGAATAGGAGCTATCGAATTAACAACAATAGCAAACCTAATGCAAGAATAAGAGAGAAGAGACTGGGCGATATCTGGTTGATCAAAGGGGGTTTGCTTGCCTAGAAGCTCTATTGCACAGGAATAAGCATCGTCGGTGATGTAGTCGTACTCAGTGGCATCAGCGCTGGTCTCGGGGTCTACCGGAGAAGAGGGGGGAAGAAATAGTAAATACGGAGCAAACAAAGCATCACAAATATAACAAGGCAATATGCGGTGCCAGGGGTGAGATAACGCAGGGATATGTGATACTGGCGAAGGGGGGAAACATCCGGGAAAGTATTCCCGGTGTTTCGCGTTTTCGTACAGACGGAATGGAGGTGGACGGTTGCAGGTTCGCGATGCTACGGACTTGTGGCGAACAAATGGAATGTCCATTCAGATTCGTCTCGTCGTTCTGAGCAACTTTCGTGTATAAAGTATTTTCATCCGAGTTACGAGTTATTTTATATTAATTTGTAAAGATTTTAGATCATTACTGGAGTTAACAGAATAGTTTAATATGAAAAACATTTATTGCATCAGCATGATGTCAGGAGTCAGGTTAACTAAATAGAATTAATTAGATTAACTAAGTGATTAGGTTATTTAAACCGACTTAGTTAAGTTAATTAATTAATTAATTGTGTTAATTAATTAATTGATTTATTAATTAGATTCCTTTTTTAAATCTCTTTTTGGAGGGGCGTGGGGCCCATATGTCATCGGACCAGAGGGGCCTAACGGGCGCGGGCGCTAGCAGCTACGGGCTGCGGATGCGGGCGCCCATCGGGGCGGACCCGGGCACGCTGGCGAGGGCCACCGGGGCGCGGGGGTTGCGGGAGTTGGCCACAGGCGCGGCGGTGGCTGCCGGCGGGTGCGGCCAAGGGAGCGGGCGGCGCAGAGCAGGAGCAGCGCGGGGCCAGCGCCAAGGGTGACCGCACGTCGAGGAGGAGATCGTGGGTGATGGCCGGCGGACGGCGGAGCAGAGGGCGACGAGTGGAGGAGTTGGAGCGGTGCGCGGCCAGGGAAGACACGGGCGCAGCGGCACGCGGCCAGGCATGGTCGGGAGAGGTAGCGCGCAGCCAGGGGCTCCCAGGCACGGCCCGAGAGTGCGACGGGTGGGGCTTTCGCGGGTGGGGAGGGCGTTCCGGCAGCGGCGGGCGCAGGCCAGCGGGGCGGAGCACGGCAACCGAAGCGGAGCGAATGCGGGGGGGCGAGGGCGGGAGCGCGGCATCTGGTGGCGCTGCGTGGCGGATGCAACCGCGGGGCGCAGTAGCAGTAGCGTGCAGTGAGCAGGCTGGCCAAGCGGGAGGTAGGCGAGCGCGTCGCATGGCCGCGGGGTGCGCGCGGGCGCGAGAGGAGGAGAAGCTAGGGGCGGTCGGGCTGCAGTGGGGCTTGGGTGCGTTTGAGCCTCGGCGAGGCAGGATGGCGAGCGGAGCACAGAAAGGGGGAAGAGGCCCAGGGCCTCACCTGCGTTGTACTCCCTCCGTCCCATAATATAACAACATTTTTGACACTAGTGTAGTGTTAAAAACGTTCTTATATTTTGGGACAGAGGGAGTAGATGACTAGGGTTGCGAGGCGCGTTGAAGCTGCTGGGGGAATAGGCCTGGAGGTCCGGCAGCGCGACGACGGAGATGATGAACTGCGGGGATTTGCGCTGGCGTCGGGGGCCGACGAGCGCCCGATCCGATCTAGATCGGGGAAAAACTAAGGGAGGAGTGGGTTGTGGAGGCGTGCGGTTAGGGTTGCGGGGGAGTAGGGGGTTAGGTAGGCCCTAGGTTGGGCCGGCCTGGTGGGCGTCCAGCTGGGCCGGTTGGCCCAATGGCGGTGGGTTTGCATCTTTTTTTATCTTACTTTTCTTTGTTTTGTTTTGTTTTATTTTATTTATTAATTTGTTGTTTTATTTTATCTTAGTTTTTTAAATTATAAACCTAGCCCATAAATTAGTACTATTACCTATGACACTGCCATAATTAATTTGGCACCCTAATCAATTAGCTTATACTTGTTTAGTATTTAAAAGGCATTTAAATATGAGTTTTACTGCTATTTCAATTAATTTAGTGCATTTAACTATTTTATAAAAAAGATGTTTTCTCCACCATAACTACCTATGCAAGTTCTCGCACAACCCAAACATTTTAGTTTTAAAGTTTAAAAACTTTTGATGTTTGCCTTTAATTCAATTTTGAATTGGAATCGGTTTGTAAACTAACGCGAGATTATCAACAGTAACCGAGGTGACGCGGCATCATTAGCAGAGGTTCACTGTAGCTTAATTATTCGGACGTCACAATTCTCCACCACTACAAGAAATCTCGTCCCAAGATTTTAAGTGGTGGAGTAAAGGGGAAGGATCTGGTTACTAAATTCTAACGAATCTCCTCGGTCTTGGTTTGTCTTCTCGAAGAGGTCGATCCATTACGTTGATGTCTTCATTTCTCTGCTTCACGTCATCATGATGAAGTCGGCATCCTTTCTTCGGGAATTCCATCGTACTTACGAAAGAATAAAGGGTGGGTATTCCGGGAGAACGGACCTACGCAAGGTTGACTATCTGGTCGATAACATCGGGGAAGGTGGCGGAAAGTAACTATCGAACTGAAACTTAAGAAAATATTGAGAGCTAAGTAAGAAAGGTACCATGGAAGGTTTCAAGTGGATAGGCAATTGTTCGATGACCGAAACAAAGTGTGAAAGGGTTCAGAGTGACGAGAATAGGTATCGCGTCCGATACCTGAATAGATCACTAGGAAGGCGACTCATGATTTGCATATGAAGCCAAGCGCTAGGAACAATTTTGGAAAACAGGGGGTGTACAGGAGAGTCGGGTTTCGATCCTGTGGAACTGTGGGTTATGGGCCCACCATGTGGGTTAAAAGTAGGAAGGGCGGTGACGTCCTTCACGATCATGTGAGCAAGGCATGTCAGAGGATAGTTTGTCGGTTATGTCGACAACAACATTGGTACCAATGGCGAGGTACGAAGAGCGCCATTTTCCTGCTCGTTTAAATGAGGCGGACCAATAGGCAAAGTTCTCATCCATCGGTGGTTACCGGAATGCCATCAACAATAGAAACCGGGTCTTACTGACACGGTTGTACACCAAGGTGTTTACATAAACAGAAGAATATTACTGCATAGATTATATGTAGATCACAAGAAAGGTTAACAAACAGTGGAGGGGAAAATGTGATTATGAGATTAAACATAACAATGGGAAAGGAAAATGTGTTTAAACACAGGTAATGGGAGTATATCCTTCCCAACGATAATCAGGGCATGATATACGTGACATGATTTCAAAGAGATGATCATTTGGATAAAAGGGTTAATAACAATCATGATATATGTATCCATACATGGTGTTTGGAGAACTAATCAATAACATTTAGCATTGTGCTTTCAATGTTCTGGTTCATGTCTGAGTACCACCATCATGCTTTGATATAGCATCGACATGGTCAGCGGGTATAGTCGGGCTTCGGAAACACAAAAGGATCCAGACGGAACTGCTAGAACAGCTTGTACAATTTTATCATGGAAAAGACAAGGATGTGGCCGGTGGGATCAGCAACAACTCATCGTGATGTCCATAAACATAGATTTCCACAATTAAGTGAACAAGGTCAAAATATTTGTCAGATCAAATGATATAATGAGGTATGCCCGAGGAAAACATGCGCAATTAAACATTGGTTGAAAGGTACACCCGAAATATGGGCTTAGTAGCACGAGCAAGATTAGAATGGTGATCCAATAACCAAAGACTTGGAACGAAACTATCGTCCATTCACTTCAAAGAAATAGTGTTGCTACAAGTTTCGGATTCACACATCATAGTTCATCGGTCGGTATTCCGATTAGAAACAACATGGGGACCAAGATATGGACAGAGATGTCGAGAAGTATTAGTATATCAAGAATTAATAGTTGTATCAATTCTCACAAAATCCTTGACATAAAAGGTGGTAATACTCCAAGGTAGAACATAACATAAGCTGGATAACAAGGAACTCAAGGTACAACACAAAACATGAACAAGTTTGTGTTGGAGGGAAGGTATCGAATTCAGGGCTCCGCAAAACCCTGCTAGGTTCGAACACTGGGGTTCGTGCGAAGAACTCAACTTCGCCTATCTACCTACTCGCTGTCCCATGAACTAGCTCGATGAACAGGAAAGTAAAAGAGACACGACGCAGTTTATCCTGGTTCAGGCCACCTAGCGATGAGTGGCCCTACTCCAGCAGTGTGGTGGATTAGCCTCGAGATGGGCTGAGGATGAACTAGTACAGTGGGTGAACAACCTCCGGAGGAGTGTTCTTGGTTTGTGGTGGAGAGGAAGGTCTGAATGACCCGTCCCCTTGCTGGGTGGTGGCTAACCTACCTATATAGTGGCCTTGGTCCTCTTCCCCCGAAATGTTTGCGGGAAGGGATCCCACAATAGCCAAATTTGAAGGGATACAACTAGTACATCTTATCCTGACTAAAGGTGGTCTTCGCCTGCAAAGCTTCTGATCCTGATGCCACGGTGGGCCCGACGATGACCTCCGTCCTGCCGTCCTGGCAATCTTGGTCTTGTTGCATGGAAATGGAAACCTTTGGCAGATTCCTCGGGACTCTGCGAGTGAGCCTGCTTCCTTAGCACCAAAGAGGAAATTGATGTACTGCGCCTGCTGGTGCCCGCCTCAGCTTGGTCGTCATGGCTTGCGTCATGCAAACCTCGCGAGGTGGGGGTTGCATAGAGTTCTCCCCTCCTCAGGAGCCAGCCAGACGAGGCTGCCCCTTCCAGAGGTCTTGGCGTCGTTCCTCTCATGAGGCTTGGCCCCTCGCGAGGGTCTTGAGTGTCAATGCTGAAGATGGGATGTACCAGGCCTGAGGGGGAGCCACGTCGCGGGCCGCAGGTTGGTAAGTCTGGGTACCCTGGTTCCCAGAACGCCAACAGTATCCCCTGGGCCCAAGGCGCACTCGGACTTAGCTTCGGGGTGAAGCCAAAGGGCAAGGGTGAAGCGCCGCGGGCCCCAATCGCTTGTGGACCTGGTCGACGCGTGGCGCCTAGATTGGACGTGTGCGTCTCCACTTCCCCACGCCACCTTGGCAACTGCTTGACTTGACGGCCACTTGCTGCATGCAGAAAAAAGGTCATCATTACCTGTGAATGTGGGGGCTAACGGTTTTCCTCCCTCTTGCTATAAATGGGGAGGGACAGAGTCCGCTCCACTCATCTCCATCTCCTCGCTGCTTGCATCTTCTTCCTTCACCGCCTTGCTGAAGTGTTCATGGCACCGATACGGAGGTTCTCTGCGGAAGAGAAGGGCAAGGCTCCTTGGGGGGAGCCCGGGCCACTCCCACCGAAAAAGGGGTATGGCCACTCCAGTGACACCTCCGGAAGGCTTGAAGTGACGCGACCTTGGCTAGAGCGGCTGATACGTCTCCAACGTATCTATAATTTTTTATTGTTCCATGCTATTATTTATGATGTTTAGGATGTTTAATGGGCTTTGTCATACACTTTTATATTATTTTTGGGACTAACCTACTAACCCAAAGGCCCAGTCCAGATTGCTGTTTTTTTTGCCTGTTTTAGGGTTTTACAGAAAAGGGATATCAAACAGAGTCCAAATGGAATGAAACCTTCGGGAGAGATATTTTTGGAGAAAATCACGCACGGGAGACTTGAGAACCACGGAGTAGGGGCCACGAGGTGCCCATGAGGGTGGGGCGCCCCCCTAGGTCACGCCCCTGCCTCGTGGACCCCTCGTGAGGCCCCCGGTGTCCTCCTTCCTCCTATATAAGCCTACGTACCCCGAAACCATCAGAACAACAGAGAAAACCCTAGTTCCACCACCATAAACGTCTATTCTCGTGAAATCCCATCTTGGGGCCTGTTCCGGAGCTCCGCCGGAGGGGGATCCATCAGGGAGTGCTTCTACATCATCATCATCGCCTCACCATGAGTTGTGAGTAGTTTACCACAGACCTTCGGGTCCATAGCTTGTATCTAGATGGCTTCTTCTCTCTCTCTGGATCTCAATACAAAAATATCCTCGGTCTTCGAGGAGATCTATTCGATGTAATCTCTTTTTGCGGTGTGTTTGTCGAGATCCGATGAATTGTGAGTTTATGATCAAGATTATCTATGAGAAATATTTGGTTCTTTTCTGAACTCTTTATGTGTGCTCAGAATATCCTTGCAAGTCTCTTCGAATTATTGGTTTGGTTTGGCCTACTAGATCTATAGTTCTTGCAATGGGAGAAGTGCTTGGCTTTGGGTTCAATCTTGCGGTGTCCTTTCCCAGTGACTGTAGGGGCAGCAAGGCACGTATTGTATTGTTGCCATCGAGGATAAAAAGATGGGGTTTATATCATATTTCTTGAGTTTATCCCTCTACATCATGTCATCTTGCTTAAGGCGTTACTCTGTTCTTATGAACTCAATACACTAGATGCATGCTGGATAGCGGTCGATGTGTGGAGTAATAGTAGTAGATGCAGGCAGGAGTCGGTCTACTTGTCTCGAACGTGATGCCTATATACAATGATCATGCCTAGATAGTCTCATAATTATTCGATTTTCTATCAATTGCTCGACAGTAATTTGTTTACCCGCCGTAGAATATCGCTATCATGAGAGAAGCCACTAGAGAACACTATGGCCCCCGGGTCTATTATCAACATATCAATCTACATCTACTTTACTTTTTCCGCTTTTACTTTCTGTTCTTATAAACAAAAATACCAAAAATATAAACTATCATCTCTATCAGATCTCACTTTCGTAAGTGACCGTAAAGGGATTGACAACCCCTTATCGCGTTGACTACGAAGTTCTTATTTGTTTGTGCAGGTGCGAGGGACTCGCGCGTGGTCTCCTACTGGATTGATACCTTGGTTCTCAAAAATTGAGGGAAATACTTACGCTATTGTGCTACATCTCCCTTTCCTCTTCGAGGGAATACAACGCAAGCTCGAGAAGTAGCAAGAAGAATTTCTGGTGCAGTTGCCGGGCAGGCTTACGCAAAAGTCATATACCAAGTACATATCACAAACCCTTATCCTTCGCATTACATTTTTTTTCCTCTCGTTTTCCTCTCCCCCACTTCACCCTTGCCGTTTTATTTGCCCTTGTTATGCCGTGTGTTTATCGTTCGCTTGCTTCTTGTTTGCTTGTGTCTCCATGTGCCTTCTATGTGCTTGCATCTTTGCTTGCTAGAAATCTATTGTTATGGATCACCTTAAGGTGTTCTACTTGGATCATTTTCGATCCTTATGCGCTCGTTCTGAAACCCCAACTAGCCTAGTTGATGGGAAATCTTAAGATGAGCATGCTCATTTTGTGCGTCACCGTTTGTCTGAAAAGGGGATACTCTTATGGGATCAGATAAACAGATTGCTGTGTTATGCTGGGAATCTTTGTGAAATTTGTGATTTCACTTGTTGCTCTAAGAACCCTGAAAAACACCTCCCGTACCTATGTGAGTTTAATGATAATGAAATCTTATCTTCTTATGCAAAGGGTGTTTATAGTTACTATGATATCGAACAAATTGAAGAATTCGTTGGTTTTAAGTGTGCTTATGAAGTTGCTTCTTTGATTGAAAAGTATGATATTACTCTCTATGAATCTGAAAATTTTGACATACTTAATTATTGCTATGAAAACTAAGCTCATAATGCCAATGTCAAGAATTTATTGAGAGAATGACCACTGCTTTGAAGGAAAATAATGATATGCATGAATCTATAGATAATTATGATTCTGATGATTTGATTGAAATATCCCTTGATTAACATGATGCTTGCTATTCTTGTGGCCATGATGCCAATATTTATGAAGATGAATTTGCTATAGTTCTATATGTTAAACATGAGATCGTTGCTATTGCACCCATAATTGATAGTTCCTTCGATGAAAAGCATGATTGCAATGATGTTATTATAAATTCTATTAATGTCAATTGTGTTAATGATATGCAAAACCCTAAGCTCGGGGATGCTTATTTTGTTATTCCCACTACTTGTTGCAATGATCATGACTGGGGTGATTCTTCTTATGATCTTGAAAATTTATTTAATCCCCATGATGAATGTAAGATTGATAATAATGTTTGCAATAATATTGAAAGTGGGTTTGGAAGAGTGTCAACTTTAGATCCCACATATTTGGAGAATGATCAATCTTATGAATTTTTTGATAAAAGTGGGTTTGGAGAGGTCATGACTTCAGTTAATGTTAATCCCACTATTTTGGAAGAGTGTCAACTTTGCATGCATGTGGATCGTGTTGAGAATATGTTATGTGATAGCTATTTTTTTGAATTTGATCATGATCCTACATGCAATTATTACGAGAGAGGGAAATATGGTTGTAGAAATTTTCATGTTACTAAATTACTTCTCGTTATGTTGAGATTGCTATCGTTCCTTTCTGCTTCCTTGCATATGCTAGTTTTTGCTTGCCTTGGTAATTTGTTTTCCTATAAGATGCCTATGCATAGGAAGTATGTTAGACTTAGATGTGATTTTCATTTGCTTTATGATGCTCTTTGTGTGCTTCAATTCTTATCTTTCATGTGAGCATCATTGAAGGAAATATTAGATTCCAATTTCCGTTAAGGAAAGGCATGGAACACTTTCCTAGAAAGAAAATCAAATTACCATATGAATCTATTATGAGAGCCACTTATGGATTGCCTTCCAAAGATGGCAATACCTAGAACTATCCATGTATCGTGCCTAGGTAGGGGCGTAAAATGATAGCGCTTGTTGGGAGGCAACCCAATTTTATATTTTTTGTTTTTGCTGCTGTTAGGGAATAGATATTGCATCTAGCTTCTGTTTAGATGTGGTTTCATGTTTTGTTTAGTGTTTGTGCCAAGTAGAACCTTTGGGAAGACTTGTGTGAAGTTTATATGATCTTGCTGTGAAAAATAGAATCGTTAGCGCTCGCTAGAATGGTCATCAGATTTTACTGGAGCGTGCTATTTAGTTGATTCTTTTTTAAGATGATTAATAGACAAATTCCTCACGTTTACCAATTTAGTTTGATTTTTTTGGAGTTACAAAAGTATGTGAAACCTGCAGATTACTACAGATTGTTCTATTTTTGACAGATTCTGTTTTTCGTGTGTTGTTTGCTTATTTCAATGCATCTATTAGTAATATTGGGAAGTATGAACCATAGAGAAGTTGGAATACAATAGGTTTAACATCAATATAAATAAAGAATGAATTCATTGCAGTACCTTTGAGTAGTGCTTTGCTTTCTTATACTAAGGGAGCTCACGAGATTTTTGTCTAAGTTTTGTGTTGTGAAGTTTTCAAGTTTTGAGTATTGCTTTGATGGACTATGGAACAAAGAGTAGCAAGGGCCTAAGCTTGGGTATGTGTAATGCCCCGGATGTAATACTTTCCCTTTTGGGTATATAATATATCTCCGGCTTCATCTATTTACATTCCGGGTTCTTTGTCTTTCGGGTTTTCGTCGTTTTGTTGTGTGAGTGTGTGGCATTCATTCATATCATGTAGACATGTGCATTGCATTTGTGTTGACGATTGCATCCGGTTCCACGCGTTCCTTCCCGTTGTCCGTTTCGCGTTCCGGAGCTCCCTCACGTGTCCGTGACATCCCGTAGGCCTACTTTGTTGTTTGGGCGTGTAACGTTACCGGTGTGTCGCGAGGTTGTTGTGTGTGTTGTTGTTTTGTTGTGTGCAACCCGCCTCTCAAATCTCGTCGCGTTTGGACTCCGTTTGCTATCCCATCAGTTATTCGTGTGGGTCCAAAGTGCCTCCACTTGTGGCCCAGAAACACCCCCTCCAGTAGCCCACTACCCTCTCCTAGGCCCATCTAGACTTCCCCCGCGATCGGATCCGTCGGATCGCGATCGGAGGGCTCCTAACCCCTAAATCCCCCCCCTAACCCTAGCTCCTACCATATATATAACACCCCCATGCCATTTTTGGGCAACCTACACTCTCTCCACCTACCTCTAGCCCCTCCTCTCCTCAAATTTCGTGCTAAACCAGTTCCAGATAGCCTTGGAGTTCTCCTCCTCAAATTCCGCAGCCGATCTGGCTCGAAGCAGCTGCTTCCTTCGCTAGATTGGGAGGGATCCCGCAGGGTCAACGCCCAGCCGCAACCGCCCTTTCCCGCTCGAAGGATCCCCACCGCGGGAGAGGCTCGTGCCTGGGTCGCCTCCTTCTCCCGCCGCTGACTGGGCTCCCCTCGTAGCCAGATCGAAGCCGCCGCTTGCCTCTCCAGATCCGCCACGCCGCTGGGCCTCGGCGCCCCGCGCGGCCCAGTTAACCGCCGCCGCTGCGCCTCCAGATCCGGCCGGGTGGGCGCCTCCGCCAGTCCCGCCTCCCGAGCCGCTCCAGGCCGCCGCAGGGCTGCTGGGCCTCGCCCTCCCACCGGGCCGATCCGCCTCCGGCTTCCCGGCTCCCCCCCCCCGCGTCGGGCCAGCAGTCCCGTTGGGCCGGCTCTCCGCGCCAGTCTCCACCGGCCCGAGCGCCCCGACCGGGCCGCGTCTCCCTCCAGGCTGCCGCTGCGAGGCCGCCTCGCCTCCTGGGCCGACAGATCGCCACGGGCCGCCTCCGCCAGGACGGGCCCGAAGCCCCCGTTGACTGTTTTCAGATCAGATCTTAGGTTGAATTCCCCCCTTTTTTTTCTTCTAAGTCCCTGTGAAATTAGTTGTCTGATGCTATGTTCAAACTGCTGTAACTTTTAGTGTGGTGATCCATTTCGCGCATATAGCATGTCCAGACGTTCATGGGATCGTGCACTACGTTTCATCTTTTAGTGTCATGCATGTTCGAGATCATCTAGGTGCTTGTTTTGCTGTTGCAAGAGTGCATCGTGATATAAACTGCTGTTATGTGATGTTTCTATGCCATCTTTGCCATGTGATATCTTTTAGCTCGTTTGTCCGAATGATGCAAATGACATGTCCACGTGTTCGTCTTGCCATGCTCTACATGTTGTTGGTGATAGGTTGCATGTTAGATTTATTCTTGCCATGTTTATCATCGTTGCAAAGTGCCGTGTGGCTGTGATGTTGTTTCACTTGTTATGAAATGCCATCTTGTTGAGCTCGTTGCTATCGTTGTGTTTACCTCAATGATGCATGCTTGTGTGTTTCGGGATCACCATCATGTGTACTTTGATGAGGTGCTTACCACTTGCCATGTTTAGTTTCGAGGTGACTTAAACATGCTCTTTTAGATGCTATGATGAAATTGCTGTTTTAGGACTTAGTGGATTTTCACTAAGTCTGAAATCTGTAACATTCCGATGCCATGTTTGCGTGATGTTCTAGAACAAACCATGTTAGTTTTGGAGTGGATCTTGATTGTTCCTTGTAGTATATATTGTTGGCTTTCCATTCATGTCCTCACATGCCTATTTGAGTGGCTGTAGCATGTTTATCTTTTGCTCCAAAGTTTCAATAAAATTCTGCTGCCAGAATTTTATTGTCAAGTTCAATATGTCCAAGCTCATTGCTATTGATCCGTGACTCCTTTGGGGGTGCACCTTTGGACTTAGTTGCTGTAGTATATGTCTAGTTTGTGTTCATGTCCTTTGCCATGATATTTGAATGCTGTAGCTCAATTATTTTGTGCTCCGAAGTTGCTATGTTGCTGTAATTTTCGGCTTTCGCTCATTTCTTGTTTCGGGTATAACTTTATCCCGTAACTCCGATTTCATCGAGTCTTATATGAAACTTGATTGATTTTCTGTGTAGATTCATAATATCATATTGTTATCATGTTTTGAGGTGTTTTGCTTGAGTGCTATTTTCCGTGCTCTTTGTGCATCCTTAGTGCATCCATCATGCATCCATCATTTTCGAGTGCGCATTGCATCTTGTTGATTTGTGCTTGGTGTGATTGTTTTGTTTAGAGCCGGAAGCTGAGACCGAGTATGAGTACGAGCACGAGGTTTCCAACGAGGTTGAGCACGAGGACCCTTCTTACGATCCGAACGACTTCTCTTCAGGCAAGATGACCGAACCCCGATAACATTACTATCTTTGCCTATTGCTAGTAGTTCCGCTCTATAGTTTTGCCTCGATGCCCATGATCTTCTTGTCAGCCTCCTACTTGTAACCATTGCCATGTTTAACCAAGCTACCTACGCAAACCGTTGCTTGGCTAAGTACGCTTCGCTCAGCCCTTCTTATAGCATTGCTAGTTGCAGGTGAAGATCGAAGATGCTTGCTTCATGTTGAAGTTTGGTTGGGTTTTATCACACTATATAAATGCTTAAAATGAAATCATCTATATATTGGCAAGGGTGGAAGGCTAAGCCTTTTGCTTGGTGATTTGTTCCACTCATGCCGTTAGGAACCGTATAAACCGGTGTTATGTTCCTTGATTATGCGTTCCTAACACGGTTGGGGTGTATGGGACCCCCTTGATAAACCGCTAAGTGCTAAGTCTTTTCCAGCAAGTCCCAACATTGGTACTATTTGCCTAATAACAAACTAAACTTGCATAGGGAGTTATAAACCCTTTTTCTTAATCAACAACCCCGGGCCAGTGCTCCACATGAGTGTTGGTCCGAAACGGGCAACCTGCGGGGCCACCTCGAGGAAACTCAAGGTCTGGTAAAAACCCGTAGCTTGTCCCATCCGGACGTGGCCTGAGACGAGATACGCGCGGCTACTATCAGGGTGTCGGCACGCCGGGAGGATTTGCTGGATTAGCCTTACCTTAGTTCGGTATATCTTGAGCACGGGATTCCGAGAATACTCGGGTCTTCCCACTTTGGAGTTGCGACTCCGCGGATCGTGGGCTTGTAATGGGTCAAGTTGGGACACCCCTGCAGGGTTTGAACTTTTGAAAGCCGTGCCCGCGGTTATGTGGCAGATGGGAGCTTGTTAATATCCGGTTGTAGATAACTTGACACAATGTTTCCAATACACTACCAGCGTGTGTTCCGTGACCGTCAATTTCCGAATAGGGATTCGGGAGTTGAACACGGAGGGGTTATGTTTGTTGAGCTTGTAGCTAGGATCACTTCGTGATCACTTCTCGTCCGAGGCTTTCTCTTCTCGCTCTCACTCACGTAAGCTAGTTGCTAGTTGCTGCTGCAGACACTTATTCTTTTCTTCAGCCTTAACCTCTCCCAAGGCTTAAATAGTCTTGTTACCCGGGAACGGGATTGCTGAGTCCTCTGTGGCTCACAGTTACTTCACCACACCAGATGCAGGTCCATCTGTGAGCTATCCAGGTGATGGCACCGAGCTGGATTGGGAGTACGACGAGGAGCGTAGTCGGTACTATGTTCGTTATCCGGATAATCAGTAGTGGAGACTCCTACTAGGATTCGACCCGCCTGTGGATGTTATTTAAGTTTGGTATCTTGACATTTGGTTTTGCCCTTAGAGGGTTGTGATATTCTTAATGTATGATGATTGAGACATGTTATGTAATTGTGTGACGTGGCGAGTGTAAGCCAACTATTTATGTTTACAATCCCCTCTTTTACATGAGATGTGCAAAGATTACCAAACTTGAGATCATTCTAGGATGGACTTATGCCTTTAAGTCGTTCCTCGACACGTAGGATGTATAACTCCATCCTGGGCATTACAAGTTGGTATCAGAGCCTTCTCCGACCTAGGAGCCCCCACTGTTTGATCGAATCGTTGACGGTCGAGTCTAGGCACACACTGAAAATATTTTGAGTCCTATATTATATCGGAGAGTAGGATTTCTTTGCTTCTCATCCCCTTTCTCTCTGGTGAGGACTCCTGACGACTACTCTTGTCTCTCCTATTTTTCAAAATTGCACCAATTTTTTTTTAGGAATCCCGCGAGTATTCTGGGATTGTTTCGATGTTCTTGTGACGAGGATATTGTTCTCGATGCCTCCTGACATTAGGGGTTGTGGCAGTGTCCCGGGGAGTTGAGCTTCGGGGTATTGTCGTCACAAGCATATCGCAGCAGTACTAAATACTTAAGACGACCGACATCGAAAATCTCTCCTATACGGCCAGTGGCAAGATAACCCCGACATCACCCAGTACTGGGGAGGTAGTTCGGGAGTATTGCCATAGCTTGTTATAGTGGATGCTTTTCGAAGGTCCGAGGTACACAGTTTCCGAGAAAGACCGGTTATGTGTTGAAGGATGGATACACCTGGATGTAGGTTTAGAGTTGATTGCGCGGTGCTTCCCGTGTATGCCCAACACCTGATTGCATAACTGGAATCTTTCGGAAATTTATAGGTGGGTTTATCCAGTAGATCGTAGGCATTCTTCCAACGAATGCAGGTTAGTGAGTTCGGGGTTCTACATTGAGTGAAGGGGTTATATGACCGATGTTACTATCAGGAGTTGCATCTTAAAGGGTCCTTGGCTATGCTGATCCGGGGATTGCAAAACCTTTTCGTAACGCGTTCATATGCTTTCAGCACAAAGATGTTAGAACGAAACTCCTCTCTTGTGTTTGTTCCCGTCTGAACCTTGTTGTTTTTCTTATTTTTCCTTTTGATCCCTATGTGGCTTCTCGTGAAGACTGATATTATCATTTAACTGAGAATTTCATTTGTTCCTCTTGTTCGAATGATTTCATTCGTTCTTATTGTTCGAATGATTATTGTGAAGACTTGTTGCAATTCATTCCATTGATTCAGCTTATACCTTTTGTCAATCAATTGCTGATTCGTGGTCATCTCTTTCAGGATGGCTCCGAAACGAGTTCCCAACGCTAACCCAGAGGGTGAAGAGGTCCCAGATCGTCCTCCTTCCCCTCCTCCTCCGTCTGAGGCTTGGAGAGCGATTATGCAGTCTACAGCTCAGAACACCCAGATGTTGATGCAAATGATGCAACAGATGCAAGCTAATCAAGCTAATCAGGGTGTTCCAGGGAATCAAGGCAACTTCTTCAACCAGCAGCACCATGCTACTCTCAACCAGTTCTTGGACAACAATCCTAAAGCTTTCAGTTACTGTGTCGACCCTCTTGATGCTAAAGATTGGTTAACCGACATAAAGAAGCATTTTGAGTGCAGTAATGTGAAGGAAGATGATTATGTGAAGTTTGCAGCCTTCCAACTGAAAGATCAAGCAGCTGATTGGTGGCAGCAGTACAAAGACTCCAGGCCAGGTCAAGTGATCTCTTGGGAGAATTTCTGCAAGGATTTTCGCTCGCACCACATTCCTACAAGTGTCATCGAGGGTATGCGTGAGCAATTCCACAACCTGAAGCAGGGCTCTATGACAGTCTATCAGTATAATGTCAAGTTCCAAAACCTCGCCCGCTATGCTAAGCAAGACATTCCTAATGCCAAGAGTAAAATCTACCAGTTCCGTGGAGGTCTCAAAGATGAACTTCAGCTTGCTCTCACTTTGTTCGAGCCCGATGAATTCGACAAGTTCTATAACATGGCTTTGAAACAAGAAGCAGCTCAGCTTAAGATGGAGGCTTCTAAGAAGAGAATTCGAGATGCCGTTCACTCTTCCTCATCGTCTCAGATGGTCTCGAAGCATCAGAAATTCTGGCTTCCTCCTCCTCTAGTGATTCGAGCTCCTTACAACAACTCCAACAACTCCAACAACTACAAGAACTCTAGTGGATGTGGTTTCTCCCACCCACCCAACCCGAGCAACCAGTCGAAGAAGCAGTTTCATTCTCAAGGCTCCAAGTCAAGTGGCTCTCATTTCCGTCCTCTCTCAGAAGTGACTTGCAACAAATGCACTCAGAAAGGTCACTATGCCAACAGATGTCCGAATCCGAAGCGTCTTCCTCCTCCTCCACCTGTGAGTTCAGCTATTGTCAGGCATGATCCAAAGGCAGCAAGGGTCAATCTGATGAATGCAGCACAAGCGGAGAATTCTTCTGATGTCAT
Source organism: Secale cereale (assembly GCA_902687465.1). Taxonomy (NCBI): domain Eukaryota; kingdom Viridiplantae; phylum Streptophyta; class Magnoliopsida; order Poales; family Poaceae; genus Secale; species Secale cereale. Next base: position 717,668,509 of record LR738715.1, on the reverse strand, counting down.
TTTGGGTAACCTTCCAGTGAACTCTATCCCTGCTAAAGTTTTGTTTGATTCGGGTGCTTCATGCTCTTTCATGTCATATCCATTTGCATCCAAGAATAATGTTCACTCTGAAGCTTTGCCAAGACCTTTGAGTGTCATATCACCTGGCAAGAGATTGAGTTCTAGTATGGTGGCTCCGAATGTTTCTATTCGCATGGGTGATTATCGCTTTTTGGCTAATCCGGTGATTCTCGGCAATTCTGACATTGACCTCATCCTCGGAATGGATTGGCTTTCTCAGCATGATGCTCACATTGATTGTGCTCAAAAGGAAGTCAAGTTGACTCATTCTGATGAAAAGATGTGATTATCTTCGCCTCCAGGGATAACACTATCAGGCTTTTCTCTCTCAATGATAAGGGCGAAATTAATGCCATATCTGAAATTCCGGTGGTGAACGAATATCAAGACGTCTTTCCTGAAGAACTTCCAGGCATGCCTCCACACCGTCAGGTGGAATTCTTTATTGAACACGAGCCGGGTACTGAGCCAGCATGCCGGCGTCCGTACAAGCTCTCTCCGGAAGAATTGAAGGAATTGAAGAAGCAGCTTGATAAGCAGGAGAGTATGGGCCTCATCAGGCCTAGTACATCTCCATGGGGCTGTGGTGTCTTATTTGTCAAGAAGAAAGATGGCACGGAGCGTCTCTGTGTTGATTACCGGCCATTGAACAAGAAGACGATTAAGAACAAGTATCCGCTCCCCAACATCAACGAACTCTTCGAGCAGCTCAAAGGAGCTAAAGTGTTCTCTAAGCTTGACCTCCGAATGGGCTATCATCAAATTTGCATTCGCGAGGAAGACATTCCCAAGACGGCCTTCAGAACGAGCTACGGTTCATACGAGTATACTGTCATGTCTTTTGGTCTCGCCAATGCTCCTCCTACCTTTTCGAGGATGATGCATTACATCTTCAACCCCTATACTGGCGAGTTTGTGCTTGTGTATCTGGATGATATTCTGGTGTTTTCCAAGAATGAAGAAGATCACGAAAAGCACTTACGTCTGGTTCTTGATCGACTCCGAGAGCATAAATTCTATGCCAAGTTCTCCAAGTGTGAGTTTTGGCTCGATAAGGTTTTGTACCTGGGCCACATCATCTCAGCTGACGGTATTGCGGTTAATCCCGAGAAAGTTGAAGCAATTGTCAACTGGGAAGCTCCTCAGAACGTCAAGCAGCTCCGCAGTTTTCTGGGTCTTGCCAGCTATTGCAGAAGGTTCGTTGAGAACTTCTCCAAGATTTCCAAGCCTCTCTCCAACTTGCTTCAGAAGAATGTCAAATACTTTTGGTCTCCAGAGTGTGAAGTGGCATTCAAAACTCTCAAAGAAAAGCTTGTCTCTGCTCCAGTTCTGACTCCTCCAGATGAATCCAAGCCCTATGAAGTATTCTGTGATGCTTCTCTTCAAGGTCTTGGTGGTGTGCTTATGCAAGATAAGAGAATTGTGGCATACACTTCTCGTCAGCTCAAGCCAAGTGAGAAGAACTATCCCACACATGATCTCGAGCTAGCAGCTGTGGTACATGCTTTGATTACGTGGAGACATCTGTTGTTGGGCAGAAAGGTCGACATCTTCACTGATCACAAGAGCTTGAAGTACATCTTCACACAGCCGCATCTGAACCTCCGCCAGACTCGTTGGGTTGAAATGATCCAAGAGTACAATCCCAGCATTGAATACACTCCTGGCAAGGCGAATGTGATTGCAGATGCTTTGAGCAGAAAGGCATATTGCAACAGCCTTCTTATCAAGCCGTACCAGCCTGAGCTTTGTGAAGCATTCAGGAAGCTCAACCTCCAAGTTGTTCCGCAGGGTTTTCTTGCAAATCTTCAAGTTGCTCCTACCTTGGAAGATCAAGTCCGTGAGGCCCAACTCATTGATACCATGGTGAAGAAGGTGAAACATGCTATTGCTAAGGGCATTCTGAAATACAAGTGCTTCCGTGTTGATGAGAGAGATACCTTGTTCTTCGAGGACAGACTCGTTGTTCCCAAAGGTGATCTCAGGAAGCTCATAATGGAAGAAGCACATGATTCTCTCCTTTCCATTCATCCTGGCAGTTCCAAGATGTACCAAGACCTCAAGCAGTCTTACTGGTGGACACGCATGAAAAGGGAGATTGCCCAATTCGTGAATGAATGTGATGTGTGCAGAAGAGTGAAAGCAGAACATCAACGTCCAGCCGGTCTTCTCCAACCTCTTCCTATTCCCGAGTGGAAGTTCGACCACATTGAAATGGACTTCGTCACTGGCTTTCCTAAATCCAAGAAAGGGAATGATGCTATCTTTGTGGTGATTGACAAGCTTACCAAAGTCGCTCACTTCCTGCCAGTCAAAGAATCAATCAATGCAGCTCAATTGGCAGAGTTGTACACTTCCAGAATTGTGTCCCTACATGACATTCCTCAAGTGATATCCTCAGACCGTGGAAGTTTGTTCACATCAAGGTTCTGGGACTCCTTTCAGTCCGCCATGGGCACTAAGATCAGGTTCAGCACTGCTTTTCACCCTCAGACTAGTGGTCAAGTCGAGCGTGTGAATCAGATTCTAGAAGACATGCTCAGAGCCTATGTCATATCCTTTGGCATGAAATGGGAAGACTGCCTTCCATTTGCCGAGTTCTCTTACAACAACAGCTTTCAAGCAAGTGCAGGCAAAGCACCGTTTGAAATCCTCTATGGCAGAAAGTGCCGTACCCCTCTCAACTGGTCTGAAACAGGCGAACGTCAACTTCTTGGTAATGACTTGATCTCAGAAGCCGAAGAAATGTGCAAAGTCATACGTGAGAATCTCAAGGCCGCTCAGTCGCGTCATAAGAGCTACTATGACGGCAAGCATCGTGATTTGGCATTCAACATTGATGATCATGTTTATCTCCATGTGTCTCCGATGAAAGGCACCCTAAGATTCGGTATCAAAGGAAAGCTTGCTCCTAGATACGTCGGGCCTTTCAAGATTCTTGGCAAAAGAGGCGATCTAGCCTATCAACTTGAGCTCCCTCCCAACTTCGCCAATGTTCATGATGTCTTCCATGTGTCTCAACTTCGCAAATGCTTCAAGGCACCTGAGCGCATGATTCCGTTTGAAGAGATTGATCTTCAACAAGACCTGTCCTACCGAGAGCATCCAGTTGCAATTCTCGAAGAAACCGAACGCAAGACCCGCAACAAGTCCATCAAATTTCTGAAAGTCAAGTGGTCACATCACACCGACCAAGAAGCTACCTGGGAACGAGAAGATCATCTTCGTTCCGAGTACCCTTCCTTTTTCTAGTCCTAGATCTCGGGACGAGATCTTTTTGTAGTAGAGGAGAGTTTGTAATGCCCCGGATGTAATACTTTCCCTTTTGGGTATATAATATATCTCCGGCTTCATCTATTTCCATTCCGGGTTCTTTGTCTTTCGGGTTTTCGTCGTTTTGTTGTGTGAGTGTGTGGCATTCATTCATATCATGTAGACATGTGCACTGCATTTGTGTTGACGGTTGCATCCGGTTCCACGCGTTCCTTCCCGTTGTCCGTTTCGTGTTCCGGAGCTCCCTCACGTGTCCGTGACATCCCGTAGGCCTACTTTGTTGTTTGGGCGTGTAACGTTACCGGTGTGTCGCAAGGTTGTTGTGTGTGTTGTTGTTCTGTTGTGTGCAACCCGCCTCTCAAATCTCGTCGCGTTTGGACTCCGTTTGCTATCCCATCAGTTATTCGTGTGGGTCCAAAGTGCCTCCACTTGTGGCCCAGAAACACCCCCTCCAGCAGCCCACTACCCTCTCCTAGGCCCATCTAGACTTCCCCCGCAATCGGATCCGTCGGATCGCGATCGGAGGGCTCCTAACACCCCTAAATCCCCCCTAACCCTAGCTCCTACCATATATATAACACCCCCATGCCATTTTTGGGCAACCTACACTCTCTCCACCTACCTCTAGCCCCTCCTCTCCTCAAATTTCGTGCTAAACCAGTTCCAGATAGCCTTGGAGTTCTCCTCCTCAAATTCCGCAGCCGATCTGGCTCGAAGCAGCTGCTTCCTTCGCTAGATTGCGAGGGATCCCGCAGGGTCAACGCCCAGCCGCAGCTGCCCTTTCCCGCTCGAAGGATCCCCACCGCGGGAGAGGCTCGTGCCTGGGTCGCCTCCTTCTCCTGCCACTGACTGGGCTCCCCTCGTAGCCAGATCGAAGCCGCCGCTTGCCTCTCCAGATCCGCCACGCCGCTGGGCCTCGGCGCCCCGCGCGGCCCAGTTAACCGCCGCCGCTGCGCCTCCAGATCCGGCCGGCTGGGCGCCTCCGCCCGTCCCGCCTCCCGAGCCGCTCCAGGCCGCCGCAGCGCTGCTGGGCCTCGCCCTCCCACCGGGCCGATCCGCCTCCGACTTCCCGGCTCCCCCCCGCGTCGGGCCAGCAGTCCCGTTGGGCCGGCTCGCCGCGCCAGTCTCCACCGGCCCGAGCGCCCCGACCGGGCCGCGTCTCCCTCCAGGCTGCCACTGCGAGGCCGCCCCGCCTCCTGGGCCGACAGATCGCCACGGGCCGCCTCCGCCAGGACGGGCCCGAAGCCCCCGTTGACCGTTTTCAGATCAGATCTGAGGTTGAATTCCCCCCTTTTTTTCTTCTAAGTCCCTGTGAAATTAGTTGTCTGATGCTATGTTCAAACTGCTGTAACTTTTAGTGTGGTGATCCGTTTCGCGCATATAGCATGTCCAGACGTTCGTGGGATCGTGCACTACGTTTCATCTTTTAGTGTCATGCATGTTAGAGATCATCTAGGTGCTTGTTTTGCTGTTGCAAGAGTGCATCGTGATATAAACTGCTGTTATGTGATGTTTCTATGCCATCTTTGCCATGTGATATCTTTTAGCTCATTTGTCCGAATGATGCAAATGACATGTCCACGTGTTCGTCTTGCCATGCTCTACATGTTGTTGGTGATAGGTTGCATGTTAGATTTATTCTTGCCATGTTTATCATCGTTGCAAAGTGCCATGTGGCTGTGATGTTGTTTCACTTGTTATGAAATGCCATCTTGTTGAGCTCGTTGCTATCGTTGTGTTTACCTCAATGATGCATGCTTGTGTGTTTCGGGATCACCATCATGTGTACTTTGATGAGGTGCTTACCACTTGCCATGTTTAGTTTCGAGGTGACTTAAACATGCTCTTTTAGATGCTATGATGAAATTGCTGTTTTAGGACTTAGTGGATTTTCACTAAGTCTGAAATCTGTAACATTCCGATGCCATGTTTGCGTGATGTTCTAGAACAAACCATGTTAGTTTTGGAGTGGATCTTGATTGTTCCTTGTAGTATATATTGTTGGCTTTCCATTCATGTCCTCACATGCCTATTTGAGTGGCTGTAGTCTTTTGCTCCAAAGTTTCAATAAAATTCTGCTGCCAGAGTTTTATTGTCAAGTTCAATATGTCCAAGCTCATTGCTATTGATCCGTGACTCCTTTGGGGGTGCACCTTTGGACTTAGTTGCTGTAGTATATGTCTAGTTTGTGTTCATGTCCTTTGCCATGATATTTGAATGCTGTAGCTCAATTATTTTGTGCTCCGAAGTTGCTATGTTGCTGTAATTTTCGGCTTTCGCTCATTTCTTGTTTCGGGCATAACTTTTAGCCCGTAACTCCGATTTCAGCGAGTCTTATATGAAACTTGATTGATTTTCTGTGTAGATTCATAATATCATATTGTTATCATGTTTTGAGGTGTTTTGCTTGAGTGCTATTTTCCGTGCTCTTTGTGCATCCTTAGTGCATCCATCATGCATCCATCATTTTCGAGTGCGCATTGCATCTTGTTGATTTGTGCTTGGTGTGATTGTTTTGTTTAGAGCCGGAAGCTGAGACCGAGTACGAGTACGAGCACGAGGTTTCCAACGAGGTTGAGCACGAGGATCCTTCTTATGATCCGAACGACTTCTCTTCAGGCAAGATGACCGAACCCCGATAACATTACTATCTTTGCCTATTGCTAGTAGTTCCGCTCTATAGTTTTGCCTCGATGCCCATGATCTTCTTGTCAGCCTCCTACTTGTAACCATTGCCATGTTTAACCAACCTACCTACACAAACCGTTGCTTGGCTAAGTACGCTTCGCTCAGCCCTTCTTATAGCATTGCTAGTTGCAGGTGAAGATCGAAGATGCTTGCTTCATGTTGAAGTTTGGTTGGGTTTTATCACACTATATAAATGCTTAAAATGAAATCATCTATATATTGGCAAGGGTGGAAGGCTAAGCCTTTTGCTTGGTGATTTGTTCCACTCATGCCGTTAGGAACCGTATAAACCAGTGTTATGTTCCTTGATTATGCGTTCCTAACACGGTTGGGGTGTATGGGACCCCCTCGATAAACCGCTAAGTGCTAACTCTTTTCCAGCAAGTCCCAACATTGGAACTATTTGCCTAATAACAAACTAAACTTGCATAGGGAGTTATAAACCCTTTTTCTTAATCAACAACCCCGGGCCAGTGCTCCACATGAGTGTTGGTCCGAAACGGGCAACCTGCGGGGCCACCTCGAGGAAACTCAAGGTCTGGTAAAAACCCGTAGCTTGTCCCATCCGGACGTGGCCTGAGACGAGATACGCGCGGCTACTATCAGGGTGTCGGCACGCCGGGAGGATTTGCTGGATTAGCCTTACCTTAGTTCGGTATATCTTGAGCACGGGATTCCGAGAATACTCGGGTCTTCCCACTTTGGAGTTGCGACTCCGCGGATCGTGGGCTTGTAATGGGTCAAGTTGGGACACCCCTGCAGGGTTTGAACTTTCGAAAGCCGTGCCCGCGGTTATGTGGCAGATGGGAGCTTGTTAATATCCAGTTGTAGATAACTTGACACAATGTTTCCAATACACTACCAGCGTGTGTTCCGTGACCGTCAATTTCCGAATAGGGATTCGGGAGTTGAACACGGAGGGGTTATGTTTGTTGAGCTTGTAGCTAGGATCACTTCGTGATCACTTCTCGTCCGAGGCTTTCTCTTCTCGCTCTCACTCACGTAAGCTAGTTGCTAGTTGCTGCTGCAGACACTTATTCTTTTCTTCAGCCTTAACCTCTCCCAAGGCTTAAATAGTCTTGTTACCCGGGAACGGGATTGCTGAGTCCTCTGTGGCTCACAATTACTTCACCACACCAGATGCATGTCCAGTTGTGAGCTATCCAGGTGATGGCACCGAGCTGGATTGGGAGTACGACGAGGAGCGTAGTCGGTACTTTGTTCGTTATCCGGATGATCAGTAGTGGAGACTCCTACTAGGATTCGATCCGCATGTGGATGTTATTTAAGTTTGGTATCTTGACATTTGGTTTTGCCCTTAGAGGGTTGTGATATTCTTAATGTATGATGATTGAGACATGTTATGTAATTGTGTGACGTGGCGAGTGTAAGCCAACTATTTATGTTTACAATCCCCTCTTTTACATGAGATGTGCAAAGATTACCAAACTTGAGATCATTCTAGGATGGACTTATGCCTTTAAGTCGTGCCTCGACACGTAGGAGGTATAACTCCATCCTGGGCATTACAGTATGCCCATGGCACCCCAAGTAAAATTCAAAGATAATCAAAAGCCTAAGCTTGGGGATGCCTCGGGAAGGCATCCCCTCTTTCGTCTTCATCCATCGGTAACTATACTTGGAGCTATATTTTTATTCACCACATGATATGTGTTTTGCTTGGAGCGTCTTTTATAATTTGAGTCTTTGCTTGTTAGTTGGCCACAATTATCCTTGCTGGACACACCTATTTGAGAGAGTTAAATATGGCCTAGGAATTGATAGAACACTCTATGTGCTTCACTTATATCTTTTGAGTTGAATAGTTTTTGCTCTAGTGCTTCACTTATATCTTTTAGAGCACGGTGGTGATAATATTTTGAAGAAATTGTTGAAATATCATGCTTCACTTATATCCTTTTGAGAGTCTATTAAAACAGCATGGTAATGTGTTTAGGCTATAAAACTAGTCTTCACATGATAGACATCCAATATCAATGTAGTAAAAACTTTCACACTAAGTGTATTGAATATGATGAGAAGTTGGATGCTTGATAATTGTTTTGAGATATGAGGATAGTGATATTAGAGTCATGCTAGTGGAGTTATTATGAAATTGAGAAATACTTGTGTTAAGGTTAGAGATTCCCGTAGCATGCACGTATGGTGAACCGCTATGTGACGAAGTTAGAGCATGAGGTATTTGTAAAGTACCAACCTTTGTGTGGAGGTCGGGGGTGCGCGATCGTTAACTCCTACCAACCTCCCCCCTAGGAGCATGCGTTGATTGCTTTGTTTTGATGACTCGTAGATTTTTGCAATAAGTATATGAGTTCTTATGACTAATGTTGAGTCCATGGATTATACGCACTCTCACCCTTCCACCATTGCTAGCCTCTCTTGTATCGCGCAACTTTCGTTGGTACCATACACCCACTATATATCCTTCCTCAAAAGAGCCACCATATATATATTCCTCAAAACAGCCACCATACCTACCTATCATGGCATTTCCATAGCCATTCCGAGATATATTGCCATGCAACTTTCCACCGTTCCGTTCATATGACATGCTTCATATTGTCATATTGCCATGCATGATCATGTAGTTGACATCGTATTTGTGGCAAGGCCACCATGCATAATTTTTCATACATGCCACTCTTGTTTCATTGCACATCCCGGTACACCACCGGAGGCATTCATATAGAGTCATACTTTGTTATAGTATCGAGTTGTAATGAAAGTGTGATGATCATCATTATTAGAACATTGTCCCATGAGAGGAAAGGCTAAATCAATAAAGCCCCTCCACACACAAAAAAAAGGGAAAGGCAAAAGAAAAAAAGGCCCAAGAAAAGAAGAAAAAAAAGAAAAAAGAAAAGAAAAAAAGGGACACTTACTACTATCTTTTTTTCCACACTTGTGCTTCAAAGTAGCACCATGTTCTTCATTGTAGACAGTCTCATGCTGAGTCACTTTTATATACTAGTGGGAATTTTCATTATAGAACTTGGCTTGTATATTCCAACAATGGGCTTCCTCAAATGCCCTAGGTCTTCATGAGCAAGCAAGTTAGATGCACACCCACTAGTTGCTTTTGTTGAGTTTTCATACATATTTAGCTCTAGTGCATCTGTTGCATGGCAATACCTACTCACTCACATTGATATCTATTGATGGGCATCTCCATAGCCCGTTGATACGCCTAGTTGATGTGAGACTATCTCCCTCCTTTTTTTCTTCTTCAAAACCACCTCTCTATTCCACCCATAGTGCTATGTCCATGGCTCACGCTCATGTATTGCGTGAAAGTTGAAAGGTTTGAAAGAATAGAGTATGAAAACAAGTGCTTGGCTGAAATTGGGGTTGTGCATGATATGAATATTTGATGTGATGAAGAGGGAGCATAGCCAGACTATATAATTTTATAGGGATAACTTTCTTTAGCCATAGTATTTTGAGAAGACATGATTGCTTTGTTAGTATGCCTGAAGTATTATTATTTCTTATGTCAATATAGACTTTTATCTTGAATCTTTCAGATCTGAACATTCATGCCACAATTAAGAGAATTACATTGAAAAACTATGTTGGTTAGCATTCCACATCAAAAATTCTGTTTTTATCATTTACCTACTCGAGGACGAGCAGGAATTAAGCTTGGGGATGCTTGATGCGTCTCCAACGTATCTATAATTTTTTATTGTTACATGCTATTATTTATGATGTTTTGGATGTTTAATGGGATTTGTCATACACTTTTATATTATTTTTGGGACTAACCTACTAACCCAAAGGCCCAGTCCAGATTGCTATTTTTTGCCTGTTTTAGGGTTTTACAGAAAAGTGATATCAAATGGAGTCCAAATGGAATGAAACCTTCGGGAGAGATATTTTTGGAGAAAATCACGCACGGGAGACTTGAGAACCACGGAGTAGGGGCCACGAGGTGCCCACGAGGGTGGGGGGCGCCCCCCTAGGGCACGCCCCCCTGCCTCGTGGACCCCTCGTGAGACCCCTGGTGTCCTCCTTCCTCCTATATAAGCCTAAGTAGCCCGAAACCATTAGAACAGCAGAGAAAACCCTAGTTCCACTGCTGTTACCTTATGTTCCCGTGAGATCCCATCTTGGGGCCTGTTCCGGAGCTCCGCCGGAGGGGGATCCATCACGGAGTGCTTCTACATCATCATCATCGCCTCACCATGAGTTGTGAGTAGTTTACCACAGACCTTCGGGTCCATAGCTAGTGTCTAGATGGCTTCTTCTCTCTCTCTCTCTCTCTGGATCTCAATACAAAGTTCTCCTCGGTCTTCGAGGAGATCTATTCGATGTAATCTCTTTTTGCGGTGTGTTTTTCGAGATCCGATGAATTGTGAGTTTATGATCAAGATTATCTATGAGAAATATTTGGTTCTTTTCTGAACTCTTTATGTGTGCTCATAATATCCTTGCAAGTCTCTTCGAATTATTGGTTTGGTTTGGCCTACTAGATCTATAGTTCTTGCAATGGGAGAAGTGCTTGGCTTTGGGTTCAATCTTGCGGTGTCCTTTCCCAGTGACAGTAGGGGCAGCAAGGCACGTATTGTATTGTTGCCATCGAGGATAAAAAGATGGGGTTTATATCATATTGCTTATGTTTATCCCTCTACATCATGTCATCTTGCTTAAGGCGTTACTCTGTTCTTATGAACTCAATACACTAGATGCATGTTGGATAGCGGTCGATGTGTGGAGTAATAGTAGTAGATGCAGGCAAGAGTCGGTCTACTTGTCTCGGACGTGATGCCTATATACAATGATCATGCCTAGATAGTCTCATAATTATTCGCTTTTCTATCAATTGCTCGACAGTAATTTGTTTACCTGCCGTAGAATATCGCTATCATGAGAGAAGCCCCTAGAGAACACTATGGCCCCCGGGTCTATTCTCAACATATCAATCTACATCTACTTTACTTTTTCGGCTTTTACTTTTTGTTCTTATAAACAAAATTACCAAAAATATAAACTATCATCTCTATCAGATCTCACTTTCGTAAGTGACCGTAAAGGGATTGACAAGCCCTTATCGCCTTGGCTGCGAAGTTCTTATTTGTTTGTGCAGGTGCGAGGGACTCGCGCGTGGTCTCCTACTGGATTGATACCTTGGTTCTCAAAAGCTGAGGGAAATACTTACGCTACTGTGCTGCATCTCCCTTTCCTCTTCTCGGGAATACAACACAAGCTCGAGAAGTAGCAACGGCCACCGCCTGGCTTCCCGATCCCCTTGTATGCGCAAGGCCAAGGGCGAGAGGGCGACACCCGTCTTTGCCTTGGAGGTGACTGCAGAGGACGAGCCGCGACCGGGTGGCTGGTCTGAAGCGGTGCCCACGCCGAGGGTACTTCTCGGGAGTTCATGGTGTGGACGGCGATGCCACCGCCTTCTCAGATCTGGCTCCCAAGATACTTCACGGAGCTGATGCCGCCGAGGGGTCCTGTTGAGCTATGGTTGCAGCATGCTGGGTGCTGCAGCCAGGCTAAAGAGGCGGAGGTCGAGGTCGTCCCCCTAGCTGGCGTCTTCATGACTCGAGGATGGGGTGACATCGCTCGCTCTTGCCATCCTGAAGGAGCCTCCGTCATCCACTTCGAGTACGATGAAGCCTCCACGCTCTTCTTCAAGGTCTTCGGTGAGGATGGCCAACGCCTAGAGTGCTGCCTTGGAAAGAGTGGCCCGCGTGACACAGCCATGGGCACTGAACTTGCCCTTGGCCTTGTCAACGGCTCCTCCACCAGCAGCGACTCGCCAGAGTCCAGCGACGATCCCGAGACCAGCGATGATGACAACTATGAGCCACCGAGCTCTCGCAGCTCCCGCAGTAGGGCGCCAGCGTCCGCCCGGCGCCATCGGTGATGTCCCCGGCCGTGCTCTTCCCGGGTTCCTTCTTTTAATCCCTGCTGGGAATCATGTCGAGCCCCGTGGGGGCGTGTAAAAATCAAAATGCTTTTTCTTTAATGTATTCGCTTTTCATTTAATGTTGCGATTGCATATCTCGCTTGGGCACCGTCCTTTTTTTCATTCTCGAGACAGCTTGATGCTCTACACTGACAGGACCCAGTCCCTAGGCAGGCTTCAGCCATCGCTGGTATGCCAGGTTGTGATGCCGTGGTCAAGGACAGGAGGTGAGCGGGCCGAGGTACGGTAAGAGCTCATGAGGCGCGATGCTCGAAAGGTCCCCTTTAGCGCGCAAGCGGCTCCCTAGAGGTCGAAAAAGGAAAACGACGTTGCCCGAGCGGGACCGTGAAAGGAAAAAGAAAACCATCTGGTCATGAGGTCTTTGCCGACGTGCTAGGGTGACTTATCTTGATGTGGATCCTCGTGGAGGGGGTTGTCCGTGCCCTTGCTATAGCGCCCCCAGGCAGGGCCCACGCTGGTCTCTCCCCCTTTAGCTCACATGGGTGCTCTACGCCGTCGAGTCCCGGCCCTCGAGCGAAGCTCAGCCGCCGCTGGTATGCCAGGTCGCGATGCCGCGGTCAACGGCAGGGGTGAGGGCTCGAGAGCCAGTAGGAGCTCCCTAGACGTGATGCTCAGGAGCACCCCCTTTAGCGTGCAAGCTGGTTGCATCGGGGGGAGTGGCATGTGGGGCCACTCCTAGTCCGGCTTGGAGATTCCTGCGAAACAATGTAAGAAAGAGGTTATGGTGCGCAGCAGCGCTTGCTCCGCTATCATTGGTCTTTCCGTAAGAATGCGAAGGCACTGAGGACCTGGCGAGGTGACTTGCCCGAGGCTGGCCGCGAGCCAGAGCTCAGTCTCTCGGGTTTTTTTGGCGCTGCATGGACGGACCCGAGCACATGCAATGTGCCAATGGTTCCTTGGGATGAGCAACTGGCAGGTCAGCAGCGAGCGGGGGCGCGAGGGGTGTCGGGGCACCAGTGATAACCACAGGATAACTCAGGCAAGCGTAAGGCAAGTTCTAATAGATGCGTAAATGATACATGTCGTAGGGACAAACCGACACGGTCTGGGGATGATGCAGCCCGAGGGGCGCACCAACTAAATTTAAACGAAAAGACGGTACTTGCCACAGGACGGACCCACACGGCTTGGGGATGATGCAGCCCGATGGGGGCTCCCAACTGAACAAAACAGAAAATGTCACCTAGCACCGTTGCAGGAGAAGTGTTGGAGTAGCTGAAGACGCATGCTGCAGAAGTTGCCCTCAGGAGTCGCCTGGCTCCGGGTGTTGGGGAACGTAGCAGAATTCAAAAAATTTCCTACGCTTCACCAAGATCAATCTAAGGAATCATCTAGCAACGAGCATAAAGGAGTGCATCTACATACCCTTTGTAGATCGCGTGCGGAAGCGTTCGAAGGAACGTGGATGATGGAGTCGTACTCGTCGTGATCCCTGTCACCGATGATCCCAGCGCCAAACGGACGGCACCTCCACGTTCAACACACATACGGTACAACGAAGTCTCCTCCTTCTTGATCCAGCAAGGGGGAGGAGAGGTTGATGGAGATCCAGCAGCACGACGGTGTGGTGGTGGATGCAACGGGAAAAGCTACAGAGCTTCGCCAAGACCCTGTGGGAAGAGGGAGAGGTGTAAGGGGGGGAGGCGCCAGGGGCTGAGGTGCGGCTGCCTTCTCTCCCCCACTACATATAGGGTCCAGGGGGGGCGCCATCCCTAGGAGATTGGATCTCCTAGGGGGGCGGCGGCCAAGGGGGTGGCTTGCCCCCAAGCCTAGGGGGGCGCCCCCACCCTAGGGTTCCCAACCCTAGGCGCAGGGGGAGGCCCAAGGAGGGTGTGCCAGCCCACTAGGGGCTGGTCCCCCTCCCCCTACGGCCCACGGGGCCCTCCGGGATGGGTGGCCCCACCCGATGGACCCCTGGGACCCTTCCGGTGGTCCCGGTACACTACCGGTGACCCCCGGAACTCTCCCGATGGCCGAAACTAGACTTCCTATATATCATTCTTTACCTCTGGACGGAACTCCTCGTGACGTCCGGGATCTCATCTGGGACTCTGAACAACATTCGGGTTACCGTGTGCATATATCTGTACAACCCTAGTGTCACCGAACCTTAAGTGTGTAGACCCTACGGGTTCGGGAGATACGTAGAAATGACCGAGACGACTCTCCGGTCAATAACCAACAGCGGGATCTGGATACCCATGTTGGTTCCCACGTGTTCCTCGATGATCTCATCGCATGAACCACGATGTCAAGGATTTACTTAATCCCGTATGCAATTCCCTTTGTCCATCGGTACGGTACTTGCCCGAGATTCGATCGTCGGTATACCGATACCTTGTTCAATCTCGTTATGGCAAGTCTCTTTACTCGTTCCGTAATCCATCATCCCGTGACTAACTCCTTAGTCACATTGAGCTCATTATGATGATGTCTTACCGAGTGGGCCCAGAGATACCTCTCCGTCATACGGAGTGACAAATACCAGTCTCGGTTCGTGCCAACTCAACATACACTTTCGGAGATACCCGTTGCGTACCTTTATAGCCACCCAGTTACGTTTTGACGTTTGGCACACCCAAAGTATTCCTACGGTATCCGGGAGTTGCACAACCTCATGGTCTAAGGAAAAGATACTTGACATTGAAAAAATCCTAAGCATTACGAACTACACGATCTTGTGCTAGGCTTAGGATTGGGTCTTGTCCATCACATCATTCTCCTAATGATGTGATCCCGTTATCAATGACATCCAATGTCCATGGCCAGGAAACCATGACCATCTGTTGATCAACGAGCTAGTAACTAGAGGCTTACCAGGGACACGTTGTGGTCTATGTATTCACACATGTATCGCTGTTTCCGTACAATACAATTCAAGCATGAATAACAAACAATTATCATAAACAAGGAAATATAATAATAACCATTTTATTATTGCCTCTAGGGCATATTTCCAACAGTCTCCCACTTGCACTAGAGTCAATAATCTAGTTACATTATGCTGAATCGAACACCCATAGAGTTCTGGTGTTGATCATGTTTTGCTCGTGGAAGAGATTTAGTCAACGGATCTGCGACATTTAGATCCGTATGCACTTTACAAATATCTATGTCTCCATCTTGAACATAATTCCGGATGGAGTTGAAACGGCGCTTGATGTGGTTGGTCTTCTTGTGAAACCTGGGCTCCTTGGCAATGGCAATAGCTCCAGTGTTGTCACAGAAGAGAGTCATTGGGCTTGACGCGCTTGGAATGACTCCTAGGTCGGTGATGAACTCCTTCATCCAGACTCCTTCTTGCGCTGCTTCGCAAGCAGCT
The DNA here is from genome assembly GCA_902687465.1 of Secale cereale. Classification (NCBI taxonomy): domain Eukaryota; kingdom Viridiplantae; phylum Streptophyta; class Magnoliopsida; order Poales; family Poaceae; genus Secale; species Secale cereale. The sequence goes on along the minus strand of LR738715.1, from coordinate 717,653,210 downwards.
ATGTACTCCGCTTCACATGTAGAATGCGCCACGACGCTCTGCTTGCAACTGCACCAGCTGACTGCTCCACCATTCAAAATATACACGTATCAGGTTTGTGACTTGGAGTCATCCGGATCTGTGTTGAAGCTAGCATCGACGTAACCCTTTACGACGAGCTCTTCGTCACCTCCATAAATGAGAAACATATCCTTAGTCCTCTTCAGGTACTTCAGGATGTTCTTGACCGCTGTCTAGTGTTCCATACCGGGATCACTTTGGTACCTCCCTACCAAACTTATGGCAAGGTTCACATCAGGTCTGGTACACAGCATGGCATACATAATAGATCCTATGGCTGAGGCATAGGGGATGACACTCATCTTTTCTCTATCTTCTGCCATGGTCGGGGATTGAGCCGTGCTCAATCTCATACCTTGCAATACAGGCAAGAACCCTTTCTTGGACTGATCCATATCAAACTTCTTCAATATCTTGTCAAGGTATGTGCTTTGTGAAAGACCAATGAGGCGTCTCGATCTATCTCTATAGATCTTGATGCCTAATATATAAGAAGCTTCTCCAAGGTCCTTCATTGAAAAACTCTTATTCAAGTAGGCATTTATGCTCTCCAAGAATTCTATATCATTTCCCATCAGCAGTATGTCATCCACATATAATATGAGAAATGCTACAGAGCTCCCACTCACTTTCTTGTAAATACAAGCTTCTCCCCAAGTCTGCATAAAACCAAACGCTTTGATCACATCATTAAAGCGAATATTCCAACTCCGAGATGCTTGCACCAACCCGTAGATCGAGCGTTGGAGCTTGCATACCTTGTTAGCATTTTCAGGATCGACAAGACCTTCCGGCTGCATCATATACAGTTCTTCCTTGAGGAAGCCATTAAGGAATGCCGTTTTGACGTCCATTTGCCATATCTCATAATCATAGAATGCGGCAATTGCTAACATGATTCGGACAGACTTCAGCATCGCTACGGGAGAAAAAGTTTCGTCGTAGTCAATCCCTTGAACTTGTCGATAACCTTTAGCGACAAGCCGAGCCTTATAGATGGTCACATTTCCATCCGCGTCAGTCTTCTTCTTGAATATCCATTTATTTTCTATGGCGTGCCGATCATCGGGCAAGTCCACCAAAGTCCATACTTTGTTTTCATACATGGATCCTATCTCGGATTTCATGGCTTCAAGCCATTTGTTGGAATCCGGGCCCGCCATCGCTTCTTCATAGTTCGAAGGTTCACCGTTGTCTAACAACATGATTTCCATGACAGGGTTGCCGTACCACTCTGGTGCGGAACGTGTCCTTGTGGACCTTCGAAGTTCAGTAGTAACTTGATCTGTATCTTCATGATCATCATCATGAACTTCCTCCCTTGTCGGTGCAGGCACCTCAGGAACAATTTCCCGCGCTGCGCTACTCTCCGGTTTGGGAGGGGTGATTGTGACCTCATCAAGTTCTACTTTCCTCACTTCTTTCGAGAGAAACTCTTTCTCCAGAAAGGATCCATTCTTGGCAACGAAAACCTTGCCTTCGGATCTGAGGTAGAACGTGTACCCAATCGTTTCCTTTGGGTATCCTATGAAGACGCATTTTTCCGATTTGGGTTCGAGCTTCTCAGGTTGAAGTTTCTTGACATAAGCATCGCAACCCAAAACTTTCAGAAACGACAGCATAGGTTTCTTGCCAAACCAAAGTTCATACGGTGTCGTCTCAACGGATTTTGATGGAGCCCTATTTAAAGTGAATGCGGTAGTCTCTAAAGCATAACCCCAAAAAGAAGGTAAGCCGGTGAGAGACATCATAGATCGCACCATGTCCAACAGAGTACGATTTCGACGTTCGGACACACCATTACGCTGAGGTGTTCCGGGCGGTGTCAATTGTGAAACAATTCCACAGTTCCTTAGGTGCGTGCCAAATTCGTGACTTAAATACTCACCCCCATCGATCCGATCGTAAGAACTTCATTTTTCTATCACGTTAATTATCAACCTCATTCTGAAATTCCTTGAACTTTTCAAAGGTCTCAGACTTGTGTTTCATCAAGTAGACATACCCATATCTACTCAAGTCATATATGAGGGTGAGAACATAACGATAGCCTCTGCGAGCCTCAACACTCATTGGACCGCACACATCGGTATGTATGATTTCCAATAAGTCGGTCGCCCGCTCCATTGTTCCGGAGAACGGAGTCTTGGTCATCTTGCCTAAGAGGCATGGTTCGCACGTGTCAAATGATTCATAATCAAGAGACTCTAGAAGTCCATCTGCATGGAGATTCTTCATACGTTTGACACCAATATGACCAAGGCGGCAATGCCACAAGTATGTGGGACTATCATTATCAACTTTACATCTTTTGGCATTCACACTATGAATATGTGTATCATCACATTTGAGATTCATCAAAAATAAACTATTGACCAGCAGGGCATGACCATAAAACATATCTCTCATACAAATAGAACAACCATTATTCTCGGATTTAAATGAGTAGCCATCTCGCATCAAACGAGACCCAGATACAATGTTCATGCTCAAAGCTGGTACTAAATAACAATTATTAAGGTTTAAAACTAATCCCGAGGGTAGATGTAGAGGTAGCGTGCCGACGGCGATCACATCGACCTTGGAACCATTCCCGACGCGCATCGTCACCTCGTCCTTCGCCAGTCTCCGCTTATTCCGCAGCTCCTGCTTTGAGTTACAAATGTGAGCAACTACACCGGTATCAAATACCCAGGAGCTACTACGAACGCAGGTAAGGTACACATCAATAACATGTATATCACATATACCTTTGATGTTGCCGGCCTTCTTGTCTGCTAAGTATTTGGGGCAGTTCCGCTTCCAGTGACCCGTTCCCTTGCAATAAAAGCACTAAGTCTCAGGCTTGGGTCCATTCTTTGGCTTCTTCCTGGCAACTGGCTTACCGGGCGCGGCAAATCCTTTGCCGTCCTTCTTGAAGTTCTTCTTACCCTTGCCCTTCTTGAACTTAGTTTTATTTACCATCAACACTTGATGCTCTTTCTTGATCTCCACCTCCGCTGATTTCAGCATTGAATACACCTCGAGAATGGACTTCTCCATCCCTTGCATATTGAAGTTCAACACGAAGCTCTTGTAGCTAGGTGGGAGCGACTGAAGGATTCTGTCAATGACCGCTTCGTCTGGGAGATTCATTCCCAACTGAGACAAGCGGTTGTGCAACCCAGACAACTTGAGTATGTGCTCGCTGACAGAACTATTTTCCTCCATCTTACAATTGTAGAATGCGTTGGAGACGTCATATCTCTCAACTCGGGCATGAGCCTGGAAAACCATTTTTAGCTCTTGGAACATCTCATATGCTCCGTGGTGCTCAAAACGCTTTTGGAGCCCCGATTCTAAGTTGTAGAGCATGCCGCACTGAACCAGGGAGTAATCATCACAACGCGACTGCCAAGCGTTCATAACATCTTGGTTTGCCGGGGCGGGAGCGTCACCTAGCGGTGCTTCTAGGACATAAGTTTTCTTGGCAGCTATGAGGATGATCCTCAGGTTATGGACCCAATCCGTATAGTTGCTACCATCATCTTTCAGCTTGGATTTCTCTAGGAACGCGTTGAAGTTGAGGGTGACATGAGCGTGGGCCATTTGATCTACAAGACATATTGTAAAGAATTTAGACTAAGTTCATGACAATTAAGTTCATCTAATCAAATTTAATGAACTCCCACTCAGATTGACATCTCTCTAGTCATCTAAGTGATACATGATCCGAATCGACTAGCCCGTGTCCGATCATCACGTGAGACGGACTAGTCATCAACGGTGAACATCTTCATGTTGATCGTATCTTCTATACGAATCATGTTCGACCTTCCGGTCTTCCGTGTTCCGAGGCCATCTCTATACATGCTAGGCTCGTCAAGTGAACCCTAAGTGTATTGCGTGTGTAAATCTTGCTTACACCCGTTGTATGCGAACGTTAGAGCCTATCACACCCGATCATCACGTGGTGCTTCGGAACAACGATCCTTAGCAACGGTGCACAGTTAGGGGGAACACAATTCTTGAATTTTTTAGTGAGAGATCATCTTATTTACTACCGTCGATCTAAGCAAATAAGATGCATAAACATGATAAACATCACATGCAATCAAATAAAGTGACATGATATGGCCAATATCATTTTGCTCCTTTGATCTCCATCTTGGGGGCACCATGATCATCTTTGTCACCAGCATGACACCATGATCTCCATCATCGTGTCTTCATGAAGTCGTCTCGCCAAATATTACTTCTACTACTACGGCTAACATTTAGCAATAAAGTAAAGTAATTACATGGCGTTAACATAGTCAAAAAAAAATTACATGGCGTTATTCAGTGACACGCATGTCATACAATAAATAAGACAACTCCTATGGCTCCTGCCGGTTGTCATTCTCATCGACATGCAAGTCGTGATTCCCTATTACAAGAACATGATCAATCCGATACATCACATATATCATTCATCACATCTTCTTGGCCATATCACATCACATAGCACATGCTGCAAGAACAAGTTAGACGTCCTCTAATTGTTGTTGCAAGTTTTTACGTGGCTTCTATAGGTTTCTAGCAAGAAAGTTTCTTACCTACGCCAAAACCACAACGTGATATGTCAATTTCTATTTACCCTTCATAAGGACCCTTTTCATCAAATCCGATCTGACTAAAGTGGGAGAGACAGACACCCGCCAGCCACCTTATGCAACTAGTGCATGTCAGTCGGTGGAACCAGTCTCACGTAAGCGTACGTGTATGGTCGATTCGGGCCGCTTCATCCCACGATGCCGCCGAATCAAGATTGGACTAGTATCGGCAAAAGAATTGAACAAAATCAATGCCCACAACTTGTTTGTGTTCTACTCGTGCAAGATGCTACGCAAAGACCTAGCTCAGATGCCACTGTTGGGGAACGTAGCAGAATTCAAAAAAATTCCTATGCTTCACCAAGATCAACTAAGGAGTCATCTAGCAACGAGCATAAAGGAGTGCATCTACATACCCTTTGTAGATCGCGTGCGGAAGCGTTCGAAGGAACGTGGATGATGGAGTCGTACTCGTCGTGATCCTTGTCACCGATGATCCCAGCGCCGAACGGACGGCACCTCCGCGTTCAACACACATACGGTACAACAACGTCTCCTCCTTCTTGATCCAGCAAGGGGGGAAGAGAGGTTGATGGAGATCCAGCAGCACGACGCCGTGGTGGTGGATGCAACGGGAAAAGCTGCAGGGCTTCGCCAAGACCCTGCGGGAGGAGGGAGAGGTGTAACGGGGGAGGGGGGAGAGGCGCCAGGGGCTGAGGTGCGGCTGCCCTCTCTCCCCCACTATATATAGGGGCCAAGGGGCGCCGGTCCTAGGAGATTGGATCTCCTAGGGGGGCGGCGGCCAAGGGGGTGGCTTGCCCCCCAAGCCTAGGGGGGCGCCCCCACCCCTAGGGTTCCCAACCCTAGGCGCAGGGGGGAGGCCCAAGGGGGGTGCGCCAGCCCACTAGGGGCTGGTCCCCCTCCCCCTACGGCCCACGGGGCCCTCCGGGATGGGTGGTCCCGGTACACTACCGGTGACCCCCGAAACTCTCCCGATGGCCGAAACTGGCCTTCCTATATATCATTCTTTACCTCGGACCATTCCGGAACTCCTTGTGACGTCCGGGATCTCATCCAGGACTCCGAACAACATTTGGGTTACCGTGCGCATATATCTCTACAACCCTAGCATCACCGAACCTTAAGTGTGTAGACCCTACGGGTTCGGGAGATACGTAGACATGACCGAGACGACTCTCCGGTCAATAACCAACAGCGGGACCTGGATACCCATGGTGGTTCCCACGTGTTCCTCGATGATCTCATCGGATGAACCACGATGTCAAGGATTTACTTAATCCCGTATGCAATTCCCTTTGTCCATCGGTATGGTACTTGCCCGAGATTCGATCGTCGGTATACCGATACCTTGTTCAATCTCGTTATGGCAAGTCTCTTTACTCGTTCCGTAATCCATCATCCTGTGACTAACTCCTTAGTCACATTGAGCTCATTATGATGATGTCTTACCGAGTGGGCCCAGAGATACCTCTCCGTCATACGGAGTGACAAATCCCAGTCTCAGTTCGTGCCAACTCAACAGACACTTTTGGAGATACCCGTTGTGTACCTTTATAGCCACCCAGTTACATTGTGACGTTTGGCACACCCAAAGTATTTCTATGGTATCCGGGAGTTGCACAACTTCATGGTCTAAGGAAAAGATACTTGACGTTGAAAAAAGCCTAACCATTACGAACTACACGATCTTGTGCTAGGCTTAGGATTGGGTCTTGTCCATCACATCATTCTCCTAATGATGTGATCCCGTTATCAATGACATCCAATGTCCATGGACAGGAAACCGTGACCATCTGTTGATCAACGAGCTAGTAACTAGAGGCTTACCAGGGACACGTTGTGGTCTATGTATTCACACATGTATCGCTGTTTCCGTACAATACAATTCAAGCATGAATAACAGACAATTTTCATGAACAGGGAAATATAATAATAACAATTTTATTATTGCCTCTAGGGCATATTTCCAACACCGAGACCTCGCAAGGCTCTTGAGGATCAGGGAGCTCGCGGAGGACCAGCACCTCCTCCACCAGGATCTCCTGATGCCCGGCCTCGTGAGCCGCCAGGACGTCTCGCATGTCACGCTGGTGCAGGGCAGCGTGGTTCTGCATGCCGAAAGGCATGCGAACATAGCTGTGACAGTGGCCCTCGCACCGGACCACCTGAACGACCAGTAGAGCTCCTGAGACGCGGCTCTGTTGAGCCCTGGGATGTTGATGCAGACGCACAACTTGCCTCCCGAGCTTGGGGCGGCAGCTGCGCTCGGTGGTGTGGGGCGACGTTCACCTCGCATCGCCCTTGGTACCTGCAGGTCTTTGATGATCTGGGTGATGAACCCCTGAGCACCCGGCGCCTCGCGCCTTGTGCCCTCTTCGTAGAAACGTGCGCTGAAGCACGCCTCCAGATGGTGCCCGAGCACCTCCCTCGTGGTGTTGGCTAGATCAGAGGCCCTCCAGAGGAGAGCCCTCGATCCCAGCCTGAGAGGGGTGCCGGGCGCGCCTTCCTATGCGAGGGAGGAAGGTGCCCCGTTCATGGGCGCAGATCATGAGGCGCGACCGTCCGGTGTTGCGTCCTCATGAGGCCCCAGGGCGAGCAGCTTCTTCTTCTTCTTCTTCTTTGGGATGGCCTCAGGAGAGTAGGCAAAGCCCTCGGCATCTGAATGCTCAACTGCCGCAGCTTGGTACGCACGTTTGAGAGCGCACACCGCATCATTCTCATTGCAGGAAACTACGATGATGCCGCCGCTTCCCGACATCTTGAGGACGTTGTAGCCGTGGTGAGTCGCCGCCATAAACTTGGCCAAGGCTGGCTAGCCGAGCATGGCATTGTATGGGAGATGAATGTGGGCGACGTCGAAGTTGATGAGCTCCATGCGGTAGTTCTTGCGGTCGCCGAAGGTGACTGGAAGGCGGACCCGCCCTATTGGTGTTGTAGAGCCGCCAGTCACCCTAGAGAAAGGCTCGGTGGGCTGGAGCTGGTCGTATGGCACTTGGAGCGTGTCGAAGGTCTCGACGGAGAGGACGTTGAGCCCTGCTCCGCCGTCGATGAGGGTGTTGGTGACGAGCACGTTGCTAATGGTAGGTGAGCAGAGCAGAGTGAGGGCGCCAGCCGCGAGCGCGTGATACGTCTCCGTCGTATCTATAATTTTTTAATGTTCCATGCCAATATTCTACAACTTCCATATACTTTTGGAAACTTTTTATACTATTTTTTGGGACTAACATATTGATCTAGTGCCCAGTGCCAGTTCCTGTTTGTTGCATGTTTTTTGTTTCGCAGAATATCCATATCAAACGGAATCCAAACGGGATAAAAACGGACGGAGATTTTTTTGGAATATATGTGAATTTTGGGAAGCGGAACCAACGTGAGACGATGCCCGAGTGGCCCACGAGGGTGAGGGGCGCGCCCTGGGCCCTCGCGGCCACCCCGTAGGGCGATTGCTGCTCTTCTTTGGCCGTAAGAAAGCTATTTTTCGGAAAAAAAATCTGGGCGAAGGTTTCAATCCAATCGGAGTTACTAATCTCAGGATATATAAGAAACGGTGAAAGGGCAGAATCGGGGAACGCAGAAACAGAGAGAGACAGAGAGACAGATCCAATCTCGGAGGGGCTCTGGCCCCTCCCACTCCATGGAGACCATGGACCAGAGGGAAATCCTTCTCCCATCTAAGGAGAAGGTCAAGGAAGAAGAAGAAGGAGGGGGGCTCTCTCCCCCTCGCTTCCGGTGGCACCGGAGTGCCGCCGGGGCCATCATCATTACCGCAATCTACACCAACAACTTCACCGCCGTCATCACCAACTCTTCCCCCCTCTATGCAGTGGTGTAACCCCTCTTCTACCCGATGTAATCTCTACTCAAACATGGTGCTCAACGCTATATATTATTTCCCAATGATGTATGGCTATCCTATGATGTTTGAGTAGATCCGTTTTGTCCTATGGGTTAATTGATGATCGTAATTAGTTTGAGTTGCATGTTTTATTATTGGTGATGTCCTATGGTGCTCTCCGTGTCGCGCAAGCGTGAGGGATCCCCACTGTAGGGTTTACAATATGCTCATGATTTTCTTATGGTGGGTGGCGTCAGTGACAGAAGCACATACCCGAGTAAGTAGGTTGTTTGCGTATGGGAATAAAGAGGACTTTATACTTTAATGCTATGGTTGGGTTTTACCTTAATGATCTTTAGTAGTTGCGGATGCTTGCTATAGTTCTAATCATAAGTGCATATGATCCAAGAAGAGAAAGTATGTTAGCTTATGCCTCTCCCTCAAATAAAATTGCAATAGTGATTACCGGTCTAGTTATCGATTGCCTAGGGACAAATAACTTTCTCATGACAAAAAGCTCTCTACTAAGACTAATTTAGTTGTGTCTTTATCTTAACAGCCCCTAGTTTTATTAACGTGCTCTTTATATTCCTGCAAATCTATCCCACAAAAAATACAAACTACTTCTAGTTTCATACTTGTTCTAGGTAAAGTAAACATCAAGCGTGCGTAGAGTTGTATCGGTGGTCGATAGAACTTGAGGGAATATTTGTTCTACCTTTAGCTCCTCATTGGGTTCGACACTCTTACTTATCGAAAGAGGCTACAACTGATCCCCTACACTTGTGGGTTATCACCGCGCACTTGAGCTAGTCAACAGAGTCCAAGGTGATGGCGCACTTGAACCAATCGAGTGGACATGTTATCTCGTGCTTGGGGAGGACTGCATTCACCTCCCGGGCAAACTGCTTGAAGACACGATGAGCCGCCGGGGTCTGAGCGCCTCCTAGGATGCATGCCATGGCGCACGGCTCCTGAAAGCCCCCAGCCCCTTCATCTTGGTGGCGGTCGGCGTTCCTTCTCGGCGGTGGTGGGAGCGGAGGAAGGGCTTCATTGTCTCGAGGGCGATCTTCACGAGGCTGGTCCCGCCAAGGGCCCTCACGAGGCTGGCCCTGCCAGTGGTCCTCCCGAGGCCGCTCATGCCATCCTTGGAGAGAGTCACGATTCTCCCAACTTCCTCCTCCACGGCCACCTCCACGACCATAGCCTCGGTCGCCATGCTCAAAGCGGCGTCTGAGGCGTCTGTCACGGATGGCCCTGAGTTCCTGACAGTCGTTGTGTTGTGGTTGTGCATGCTGTGGAAGACGCAGAACGGGTGGCTGCCCTTAGAGGAATCGGGGTAATCACACCCACATTTCATCTCATGCTCAGCCGCGAGTACTGCCAGTCCCTTGCGCTTGGCTTCCTTGGTCTTGGCCATCTTGTCTTCTTGGTCAACCTCGAGAAGCTCGATGAGTGAGAGGCGACCCTCTTCTGCATTTGCGCACTTGATCGCCAGGTTGAACATCTCTAGAGCTGAGTACAGGTCCTCCTGGATGGCAAGCTCCTCCTTCATCCTGACGTCTCGGACGCCATAAGGGAACGCCGAGATGATGGCCTTGTTAGACACTTTGGGGATCTTGATGCGAACATTGGTGAAAAACTGGATGTACTTGCGCAGGGTCTCTCCTGGCTACTTCTTGATACGCCGCAGGTCGCCCACCGCCGGGGCACGGTCGCGAGTCCCTTCGAAGTTGGAGATAAAACATTCGTGCAGCTCACCCCAGGAGGAGATCAACTCCATCGGGAGGTTCAGGATCCATGAACGAGCACCATCTTTGAGAGCCATGGGGAACCAATTGGCAAGACCTTCTCATCGCCACTAGCCGCTTCAATGCTCAACTCGTAGAGCTGCAGGAACTCTGCCGGGTCGGGTGTTCCATCATAGCGTGGGGGTAGATCCGGCTTGAACTTGCCAGGCTAGATGACACGACGGAGCTCCGGGGTGAACGCTCGGCAACCGTCGTGCTGACTGGTGCATGCTGCTGAGGTGGAGCCTGGTCTGGGTTTTCACGTGCCACCGCATGAGGCGACGCGCGACCATGACGAAGTGGAGCCCGAAGCGCACACGCCTCGCCTCGGGGCCGCTGCACCACTTGGCATCTTTCTTCATCACGCGCGGCCACCCTGCGTGGTTGGTCACGCTAGGGGGCCTCGCGCCTTTGCTCAGGGACGACGTCTCTCTGGAGCGGTGGAGGGGGTGCGCCGCGGGCCACATCGTCCGCCTGAGGTTGTGGAGGGGGCAGCGAACGGGACAATGTTAGAACCTCTCCCACGGCGCTGGCGAGCTCAGCGATGCGGTCGAGCCAATCTTCATAGAGGTCGTCGGCCGGGCGGTAGCGCAGGATATCATGTGCCATGAGCAGTGCGGCCTGTGAGTTCGTCGGTCCACGATGGGCATGGGAGTTCGAAGCAGCCGCTGGAGTCAGCGACGGGGTTGTAGTGCAGCCGTCACGCCGCGCGGAGAGTGGGAGCGACGAATCTTGCTGCTCGCGGGCAGCGGGGCCGGTGGCAGCGTCTGTCGCCGGTGATGGAGAACGACGGGGGATGCCGTTGCCTGGAGGTACCGTTTGGGCCGCCCGAGTGGGGAGAGCATCCCGACGCTCAGCACGGACACGGCGAGCAACGGCCGCGGGGCGGCGAGATGACAATGAACCGAACGGACGGAGAGAAACTTTGACGCACCCCAACCTGGCGCACCAAATGTCGGATTCAGGGCTCCGCAAAACCCTTCTAGGTTGGAACACTGGGGTGCGTGCAAAGAACTAAACTTCACCTATCTACCTACTCATCGTCCCACGAACTAGCTCGATGAACATGAAAATAAAAGAGACATGAGGCAGTTTATCCTGGTTCAGGCCACCTAGCGATGAGTGGCCCTACTCCATTAGTGTGGTGGATTAGACTCGAGATGGGCTGAGGATGAACTAGTACAGTGGGTGAACAACCTCCGGAGGAGTGTTCTTGGTTTGTGGTGGAGAGGAAGGTCTGAATGATCCGTCCCCTTGCTGGGTGGTGGCTAACCTACTTATATAGTGGCATTGGTCCTCTCCCCCGAAATGTTGGCGGGAAGGGATCCCACAACGGCTAATTTTGAAGGGAGACAACTAGTACATCTTATCCTGACTAAAGGTGGTCTTCGCCTGCAAAGCTTCTGATCCTGACGCCACGGTGGGCTTGACGATGACCTTCGTCCTGCCGTCCTAGCGATCTTGGTCTTGTTGCATGGAAATGGAAACCTTTGGCAGATTCCTCGGGACTATGCGCTTGAGCCTGCTTCCTTAACACCAAAGAGGAAACTGATGTACTGCGCCCACTGGCGCCCGCCTGCCTTGGTCGTCATGGAAACCTCGCGAGGTGGGGGTTGCATATATTTCTCTACTCCTCAGGAGCAAGCCATACGAGGCTGTCCCTTCCAGAGGTATTGGCGTCGTTCCTCTTGCGAGGCTTGGCCCCTCGCGGGGGTCTTGAGTGTCGATGTTGAAGATGGGCCATACCATGCCTAAGGGAGAGCCATGTCGCGGGCAGCATGCAGGCAAGTCTGGGTACCCTGGTTCCCAGAACGCCGACAGAAGGCAATAAAGGTGTCGATGACAACACCAATCGTCGAGGGGCAAGAATGGTATTTCTCATCATGAACTCGATTGATATGCGGGAAGAGCTCAGAATGTTGATGATGATCATGAGACATTTGTCGAGATGTTTCATGAAGATGTAATCGATCATCGATGTCATCAATTAAAAGGACGGGGAAGCAGAAGGTTATTGGAACCAAAAATAAGATTCAGGTCGAGATCAATCTTGCTGTTGAAGGTAAAACAGTATGACAAAGAAGATCGACGTAATCTTAGCTTATTGTCGAAAGTTGTGCCCTGAGAATAAGGATCGGGTAGGATAGTTAAAATCGGCATAATAATGATACAACCGATCAGGCTAGGAATGACAAATTGAGTACAGACTCATAAGTAAAGAAGATTACTCAGAGTTGTTTAGTCGTGGTGCGGACTCGATTCAGTTATCGGTATCCTTGAGTGTCAAACAACTCAGAACCCGAGAAAAATTGGAGTCAGTGAGAATGTTGTACATAATGAAGAACTCATAAGAAGATATGTAGTTCTATGATAATCTCGAGATACCAAGGGGGTAATACTCGACGACAGATCAAAGTAGAGGTTGGACTGGGATATTGCTCTGCAGAAGGCAAGTGCTTAAACTTGCACAAGAAATGGTATTTAAAGGAGAACATGGTCAGAACCATGATTCCAAAAGGCCATATCCCAGATATAAAATGAACTTATACCAAGGGAATAATTAATTTAATAGAAGCTTTAATGATAAGATCTTCATCATGTCCATGGGCATGAACACAAAGTTCAAGGTCGACTCTCACTTCTCCAAATGCATAACCTTCCATTCACTTCTTGTTTCGAAAATGGCATTAGTGTTGAAAGTTTTACCTGGTGAAATACCATATGAGTATGAGCCGTGAAATCTTCCGGGTTCACACGGATTTGTGGGGCATAGGTTCAACCCATCAGGGCATCTTAGAAACTTATACCACTAGCTTCAAGAGTAAATATCACCAGCTCGAAAGCAGAGCAAGGTTGGCCAAATTAGATGATACAATTTACCAAAGGTATTATGTATCAGGGAAAGAACTTCTCAAGGTTTTTGTTTACAAAGGACACTGTCGGATGATAATTCAACAAAGGATCAGATGGTCCATAATGGAGCTGATGTGAGCATCGGCACACAACCATAGGAAGAAACAATGCAAAGGCATTGGATAATAGAAACAACTGACTAATTCAAAGCTCAAATGTAAAGGAATTATGTTTCTCGATTCAAGGGATCAAAAGCAAACACTTTGATTAAGAATGGGTAAGTTGAATCGACTAGGGGCATAATTTATGGCAATTTGAATGGTCAAGATCCAGCTCAAGTTTAAAATGATGCATGAGCTGGAAGGATGAATTCTAGGATCTTATTGAGGATTGCGAGCATTCACAAAATATTGAATCAAGGGACTCAAAATTATAGTGACAAAGGATGTCAACAAAGATTGCTAGAAATATGGAATTAACCATTGTGCCAGAAGGCAAGGAATTCAGGAGCAATTGGCTACTGAGGATGTTCATAAAACTGAATAGTATTTCGAAGAATTTTGAGAAACACTTGAACAATTGAGGATGAACGAATCCTCGATAAGTGTGAGGAATTATTCATAGGGGTATTAATGCGGCAAAGACCTGTGAGGCAATGTCACAAGGGATTCTTAAAAAGTCAGAGAATAATTCGATGCATCTTGTAATAACAGGAGCAGCTAGGAAGGAAGTAAGATCAACAGCTGTACGTGTTTATCCATAGGGATATATTGGTGGTATGGGGTTGCAAAAGTGATGGGCACAGAGTCTCGAGGTAACTTTGGAGAGTATCTTCGGAATCTTCTGGTGCAGCAAGCGATCATCTAGAGTGAGGGTCTCTCCGGGCGAAAATATTTTTGAGAACCTAAAATTAGATTTTAGAAAAAATCATTTAACCTGAATAGAAGAGAGATCAGAGTCCCAGAGTATAGACGAGAAATAAAAAGATCATAATACCACCCAATGGCGACGTGGGCCCGTAAGCCACACAACCATGTTAGTAAAAGTTTTCAAAGGCTAGACTCAACTTCGGCAAGGAGTTGGAAAGTGAAATTCGTACAAGCAGTCAGCTCTGATACCAACTTGTGACGCCCCCGATTTGACCGTACACTAATCATGCACGCAAATGTGTACGACCAAGATCAGGGATTCACGGAAAGATATCACAACACAACTCTAAAAGAAAAATAAGTCATACAAGCATCATAATACAAGCCAGGTTCCTCGAGGGCTCGAATACAAGTGCTCGATCATAGACAAGTCGGCGGAAGCAACAATATGTGAGTACGGACATAAAGTTAAACAAGTTGCCATAAGATGGCTAGCACAAACTGGGATACAGATCGAAAGAGGCGCATGCCTCCTGCGTGGGATCCTCCTAAACTACTCCTAGTCGTCAGCAGCCTCCACGTAGTAGTAGGCTCCGTCTGGGTAGCTGTAGTCATCGGCAAAGGCATCTGGCTCTTGGGCTCCTCCATCTAGTTGCATGATACGTCTCCAACGTATCTATAATTCTTGATTGTTCCATGCTATTATTTATGAAGTCTTGGATGTTTAATGGGCTTTATCATTCACTTTTGTATCATTTTTGGGACTAACCTACTAACCCAAAGGCCCAGTCCAGATTGTTATTTTTTGCCTATTTCAGGTTTTGCAGAACAATAATATCAAATGGAGTCCAAACGGAATGAAACCTTCGCGAGAGATATTTTTGGAGAAAATCACGCACGTGGAGCTTGAGAACCACATCAGGGGACAGAGGGCTGGCCCACGAGGGTGGGGGCGCGCCCCCTTCCCAAAGCACGCCCCCTGCCTCGTGGCCCCCTCGAGCGTCCCCCGGTGCCCTCCTTCTTCATATATAAGTCTACGTACCCCAAAAACTTCGTGAACAGAGAGAAAACCCTAATTCCACCGCCATACCTCCTGTTCCCGTGGAGATCCCATCTTGGAGCCTGTTCCGGAGCTCCACTAGAGGGGGATCTATCACGGAGTCCTTCATCATCATCATTATTGCCCTCACCATGAGTTGTGAGTAGTTTACCATAGACCTTCGGGTCCATAGCTAATATCTAGATGGCTTCTTCTCTCTCTTTGGATCTCAATACAAAGTTCTCCTCGGTCTTCGAGGAGATCTATTCGATGTAATCTCTTTTTGCGGTGTGTTTGTTGAGATCTGATAAATTGTGAGTTTATGGTCAAGGTTATCTATGAAAGATATTTGGTTCTTCTCTAAACTTTTTATGTGTGCTCATAATATCCTTGCAAGTCTCTTCGAATTATTGGTTTGGTTTGGCCTACTAGATCTATAGTTCTTGCAATGGGAGAAGTGCTTGGCTTTGGGTTCAATCTTGCGGTGTCCTTTCCCAGTGACAGTAGGGGCAGGAAGGCACGTATTGTATTGTTGCCATCGAGGATAAAAAGATGGGGTTTATATCATATTGCTTGAGTTTATCCCTCTACATCATGTCATCTTGCTTAAGGCATTACTCTGTTCTTATGAACTCAATACACCAGATGCATGCTGGATAGCGGTCGATGTGTGGAGTAATAGTAGTAGATGCAGGCAGGAGTCGGTCTACTTGTCTCGGACGTGATGCCTATATACAATGATCATGCCTAGATAGTCTCATAATTATTCGCTTTTCTATCAACTGCTCAACAACAATTTGTTTACCCGCCGTAGAATATCGCTATCATGAGAGAAGCCACTAGAGAAAACTATGGACCCCGGGTCTATTCTCAACATATCAATCTACATCTACTTTACTTTTACCACTTTTATTTGTTGTTCTTATAAACTAAAAATACCAAAAATATAAACTATCATCTCTATCAGATCTCACTTTCGTAAGTGACCATAAAGGGATTGACAACCCCTTATCACGCTGGCTGCGAAGTTCTTATTTGTTTGTGCAGGTGCGAGGGCTCGCGCGTGGTCTCCTACTGGATTGATACCTTGGTTCTCAATAATTGAGGGAAATACTTACGCTACTGTGCTGCATCTCCCTTTCCTCTTCGAGGGAATACATCGCAAGCTCAAGAGGTAGCAAGAAGAATTTATGGCGCCGTTGCCGGGGAGGCTTACGCAAAAGTCATATACCAAGTACGTACCACAAACCCTTATCCTTCGCATTACATTTATTTGCCTCTCGTTTTCCTCTCCCCCACTTCACCCTTGCCGTTTTATTTGCCCTTCTTCTGCCGTGTGTTTATCGTTCGCTTGCTTCTTGTTTGCTCGTGTGTTGGATTGCTTGCTTGTCACTATGGCTCAGAGCAATACCAAATTGTGTGACTTCTCCAATACCAACAATAATGATTTTATTAGCAATCCGATTGCTCCTATTACCGATGCTGAATCTTGTGAGATCAATGCTGCTTTGTTGAATCTTGTCATGAAATATCAATTCTCCGACCTTCCTAGTGAAGATGCCGCTACCCATCTAAACAACTCTCTTGATTTGTGTGATATTCAAAAGAAAAGGGATACGGATAACGATATTGTTAAATTGAAGTTATTTCCGTTTTCACTTAGAGATCATGCAAAAACTTGCTTTTCCTCTTTGCCTAGAAATAGTATTGATTCGTGGAATAAGTGCAAAGATGCTTTTATCTCTAAGTATTTCGCTCCTGCTAAGATCATCTCTCTTAGAAACGATATTATGAATTTTAAGCAACTAGATCATGAGCATGTTGCACAAGCTTGGGAGAGAATGAAATTGATGATACATAATTGCCCTACACATGGTTTGAATCTATGGATGATTATTCAGAATTTTTATGCCGGCTGGAATTTTGCTTCTAGAAATCTTTTAGATTCGGCCGCCGGAGGCACTTTCATGGAAACTACCTTAGGAGAATCTACCAAACTCCTAGATAATATTATGGTTAATTATTCCCAATGGCACACCGAAAGATTTACTAGTAAAAAGGTGCATGCTATCGAAGAAATTAGTGTTTTGAGTGGAAAGATGGATGAACTTACGAAATTATTTGCTACTAAGAGTGCTTCTTCTGATCCTAATGATATGCCTTTGTCCTCTTTGATTGAGAATAATAGTGAATCTTTGGATGTGAATTTTGTTGGTAGGAATAATTTTGGTAACAATGCTTATAGAGGTAATTTTAATCCTAGGCCTTTTCCTAGTAATTCCTCTAATAATTTTGGTAATTCCTACAACAACTCTTATGGAAAGATGCCTTTTGAATTTGAAACTAGTGTTAAGGAGTTTATGATTTCGCAAAAGAATTTCAATGTTTGCTTGAAGAGAAATTGCTTAAGGTTGATGAATTGGCTAGAAGTGTGGATAGAATTACTCTTGATGTTGATTCTTTGAAACTTAGATCTATCCCACCTAAGCATGATATCAATGAGTCTCTCAAAGCCATGAGAATTTCCATTGATGAATGCAAAGAAAGAACCGCTGGGATGCGTGCTAAAAGAGAAGATTATATTAAATCGTGTTCTTCTAGTTATCATGAAAATAAAGATGAAGATTTGAAAGTTATTGATGTGTCTCCTATTAGATCCTTGTTTTCTAGCATAAATCTTGATGAAAATAGGATTGTAGATGATTCTGCTTTAAAGTGTCCCAATGATTCGGAGTTTTTAGATCTTGATGCTAAAATTGCTAAAAGTGGGAGTGAAGAGATTAAAACTTTGCATAGTGATGAACCCAATACTTTGGATTTCAAGGGATTCAATTATGATAATTGCTCTTTGATTGATTGTATTTCCTTGTTGCAATCCGTGCTAAATTCTCCGCATGCTTGTAGTCAAAATAAAGCTTTCACCAAACACATAGTTGATGCTTTGATGCAATCTTATGAAGAAAAACTTTAGTTGGAAGTTTCTATCCCTAGAAAGCTTTATGATGAATGGGAACCTAATATTAAAATAAAAATAAAAGATCATGAATGCTATGCTTTGTGTGATTTGGGTGCTAGTGTCTCCACTATCCCAAAAACTTTGTGTGATTTGCTAGGGTTCCATGAGCTTGATGATTGTTCTTTAAATTTGCATCTTGCGGATTCCACCATTAAGAAACCTATGGGAAGAATTAATGATGTTCTTATTGTTGCCAATAGGAATTATGTTCCCGTAGATTTCATTGTTCTTGATATAGATTGCAATCCTTCATGTCCTATTATTCTTGCTAGACCTTTCCTTAGAACGATTGGTGCAATTATTGATATAAAGGAAGGAAATATTAGATTCCAATTTCCGTTAAGGAAAGGCATGGAACACTTTCCTATAAAGAAAATCAAATTACCATGTGAATCTATCATGAGAGCCACTTATGGATTGCCTTCCAAAGATTGCAATACCTAGATTTGTCTTGTATCGTGCCTAGCTAGGGGCGTAAAACGATAGCGCTTGTTGGGAGGCAACCCAATTTTTTGTTTTTTTGTTTTTGTTGCTGTTAGGGAATAAATATTGCATCTAGCCTCTTATTAGATGTGGTTTCATGTTTTTTTAGTGTTTGTGCCAAGTAGAACCTTTGGGAAGACTTGTATGAAGTTTATATGATCTTGCTGTGAAAAACAGAATCGTTAGCGCTCACTAAAGTAGTCTTCAGATTTTACTGGAGCGCGCTTTTTAGTTGATTCTTTTTGCAGATGATTGATAGACAAATTCCGCAAATTTACCAATTTAGTATCAATTTTTTGGAGTTCCAGAAGTAGGCGAAACCTGCAGATTACTACAGACTGTTATGTTTTTGACAGATTCTGTTTTTCGTGTGTTGTTTGCTTATTCCGATGCATCTATGAGTAGTATTAAAGGATGAACCATAGAGAAGTTGGAATACAGTAGGTTTAACACCAATATAAACAAAGAATGAATTCATTGCTACACTTTCGAGTAGTGGTTTGCTTTCTTATACTAACGGAGCTCACGAGAATTTTTTGTCTAAGTTTTGTGTTGTGAAGTTTTCAAGTTTTGAGTATTGCTTTGATGGACTATGGAACAAGGAGTAGCAAAGACCTAAGCTTGGGGATTCCCATGCACCCCAAGTAAATTCAAGATAATGAAAAGCCTAAGCTTTGGGATGCCCCGGGAAGGCATCCCCTCTTTCGTCTTCATCCATCGGTAACTATATTTGGAGCTATATTTTTATTCGCAACATGTTATGTGTTTTGCTTGGAGCGTCTTGTATAATTTGAGTCTTTGCTTGTTAGTTTGCCACAATCATCCTTTCTGGACACACCTATTTGAGAGAGTTAAGTATGCCCAAGAAATTATTAGAACACTCTATGTGCTTCACTTATATCTTTTGAGTTGAATAGTTTTTGCTCTAGTGCTTCACTTATATCTTTTAGAGCACGGTGGTGGTAATATTTTGTAGAAATTGTTGAACTCTCATGCTTCACTTATATACTTTTGAGATTCTATTAAAACAGAATGGTAATGTGTTTAGGCTAAAAGAAACTAGTATTCAAATGATAAACATCCAATGTCAATGTAGTAAAACAAATCACACCAAGTGCATTGAATAGAATAAGATGTTGGATGCTTGATAATTGTTTTGAGACATGAGGATAGTGATATTAGAGTCATGCTAGTGGAGTTATTATGAAATTTATAAATACTTGTGTTAAGTTTAGTGATTCCCGTATCATGCACGTATGGTGAACCACTATGTGACGGAGTTAGAGCATGAGGTATTTGTAGAGTGCCAACCTTTGTGTGGAGGTCGGGGGCGCGCGATGGTTAACTCCTACCAACCTCCCCCCTTAGGAGCATGCGTTGATTGCTTTGTTTTGATGACTCGTAGATTTTTGCAATAAGTATATGAGTTCTTATGACTAATGTTGAGTCCATGGATTATATGCACTCTCACCCTTCCACCATTGCTAGCCTCTCTTGTACCGCGCAACTTTCACCGGTGCCATAAACCCACTATATATCCTTCCTCAAAACAGCCACCATACCTACCTATAATGGTATTTCCATAGCCATTTCGAGATATATTTCCATGCAACTTTCCACCATTCTGTTCATATGACACACATCATATTGTCATATTGCCATTGCATGATCATGTAGTTGACATCGTATTTGTGGCAGGGCCACCATGCATAATTTTTATACATGTCACTCTTGTTTCATTGCACATACCGGTACACCGCCGGAGGCATTCATATAGAGTCATACTTTGTTGTAGTATCGAGTTGTAATGAAAGTGTGATGATCATCATTATTAGAGCATTCTTCCATGGGAGGAAAGGCTAAATCTATAAAGCGCCTCCGCAAAAAAAAGGCCAAAGAAAAAAAAAGTCCCAAAAAAAGAAAAAAGAAAAAAAGGAAAAAAGAAAAAAAGAAAAGAAAAGGGACAATTGCTACTATCTTTTTCCACACTTGTGCTTTAAAGTAGCACCATGTTCTTCATTGTAGAGAGTCTCATGTTTAGTCACTTTCATATACTAGTGGGAATTTTCATTATAGTGGCTTGTATATTCCAACGATGGGCTTCCTCAAATACCCTAGGTATTCGTGAGCAAGCAAGTTGGATGCACACCCACTAGTTTCTTTCGTTGAGCTTTCATTAATATTTAGCTCTAGTGAATCCGTTGCATGGCAATCCCTACTCACTCACATTGATATATATTGATGGGCATCTCCATAGGCCGTTGATACGCCTAGTCGATGTAATACTATCTCCCTCCTTTTTGTTGTCAGGACCGGATTTTCGGGGTATTAAATCCGCAAAAGTGGCCCTTGTGCTCACCAGCCCCAGGATTACTGTTAGCTGATGAGGCACTACTTGATACAGAAATTCCAAGAAAAAATACAAATATGTAGTACAAGACCATTCTGGCTTGTGAATACAACATAAGGTTTCTAGTGGCTGATGGCGGAAGCGGTTTGAGGTTCTGCGGTGTCTGTGGGACTCCATTCCCTCAGGAACAGCTGACCAGGATGACTCCTATCTTCGCGAGGCTGCTATCACCATTGCGTAGGTTCCTGGGCGGTCGTCGCAACACTCCTCTCCATGCAAGGAATCTGGCCAAGACAATAGCCAGGGACAAGCCAGTGAGTACTTTGAATGCACTCGCAAACATTATGAACACATGTACAATATTTGATAATCACTACGTCAGTCACAAAATAATAATCCATGATGCAAGCAGGTTACTCATACGAAACATGAATATGCAATCAGGGAGCAGAATAAAGCATGCCTCAGTCGGGCGTCCAAGCGACGTCACATAAAGGGCTTATAAATAAAAGAAATAACAAGCATGCCACTGTGGGGCGTCTGAGCAACACTACATAAAGGGCTTATAAATAAAAGAAATAACAAGCATGCCACAGTCGGGCGTCTGAGCGACACCACATAAAGGGCTTATAAAAAGAAATAACAAGCATGCCACAGTCGGGCGTCTGAGCAACACCACATGAACGGCTTACAAAAAGAAATAACAAGCATGCCACAGTCGGGCGTCTAAGCGACACCACATAAAGGGCTTATAAAAAGAAATAACAAGCATGCCACAGTCGGGCGTCTGAGCGACACCACATAAAGGGCTTATAAAAAGAAATAACAAGCATGCCACAGTCGGGCGTCTGAGCGACACCACATAAAGGGCTTATAAATAAAAGAAATGACAGTGAATATCCAGGAGGTGGAACCGTCCCAGGGATACTCGATAATTAAAAATATATAAATTGTTAGTCCATAATAACAATAATCATTGTAAGTCACAAGTCATGATCCATGTTTCGGTTTAGTAATCTTTCCTCCGAAGACCGACACTAAGACCGACACTTGACCCATCCCAGACTGTAGTCCTTACCTATGGACACAGCTATTCGAATAGATTTAATCTCTGCAGAGGGTGTACTCTTTGTCCACGAAAACGGGTTCCTTTAGTCCATCGGGACTAATTCCGTCTACGATCTTTTAATTGAAAACACACCTGACCTGCACACACCAGCCCAACTTACCGATGTCTGGAACCACCCACGACACAGGTTTAAGAAAAACTCTGAGTGGGGAGGCTACAACCTCAACTAGCATGGGATCAAATTTATATCGCGCACTACTAAAGGGTGCCCCCCTCTCGGTCCCAACCGGAAACACCCATGCCCCCGGACCAGGTGACATGACTACCGGATGCATCCGGTATCTTCCACCATGGCCTCTCTGTACGGTGTGTGCTAGAAAGGGGTTGACAATTTACTGAACCGTACCCTACTTACGGCAGGGACAAGTGGTAGTACGAATCAATTATGGAGGTTACTGGAAGAAGACTCGATCTATGGTCGACTCAAGAGGTTAAAGCATCACCTGCTTGATTAGCATAACAAATAAGATCCACTCTAACATACAGAATCACCATTCATCATACCTTATCATGCCTTACTGACTATACTCGTCTCAACAAAATATATCACTAACGAGCTCATGTCTACCCAAGACAAAGACTCTCCCAGACTCCTTTCGGTAGGCATGAAAGATAGACGAGGGCGATTACTATCACAATATAATAATTTCCAACAGCAAGGAAACTTCATCGTGCACCCATGAGCATGACCACATCATCACAGAAAATTAATGAAACTATGTGTCCAGGTGGTGTTGTAGTCGTATCAAACAACACACAACAAATATTGGGCCAGGGTTCAGAATTCTTGCCTTCAAGTTGTGGAGAGGCAGGGTGCATTCCAAAACTTTTGAAAGTTTTCTTCCTTCTTCAAAATCGTATTTAAGAAAATTTGAAATCAACACATAGTTTCAAAACAGTACAAAAAAGTTGTTTGGAAAATTTTCAGATAAATATGAAAATAAACTAGACCAAATTTGATACGACTACAACAGAAAAAGAATCAAGTCATTTGGACTTATATTTAAAAAGTTGTAGCCAATCAAAGTTTAGTCAATATTCTTTTTTAAATAAAACCAGAAAAAGAAAACGTTTCGGGGGAGAATACGCTTTTGAGGCGGGGAAAACGTACTTCAGGGGTTTACGCTTCCACTAAAACCAGCGCGGGCCGGCTCGGGTCACTGACAGTGGGTCCCTTGGGCCCACTGGTCAGGTCTGACCAGTCGCCCACCTCCTTCCTCCTCTGTCCGAGCGGTGCGGGGATTCCGGCGATCGCCGTCGACGAGCCACGGCTCCTCGCGGGGTTTTGAGGGCGGGGATGGATCCGCTAGTCTGGGGCGGTCCTCCCAGTGGTTGCTAGGTTGGCGGGGTGGAGGGAATCGCCGGTGGCGAGCTCCGCGGCGGAGGTGGCTTCGGTTAGATTTGGGGTTCTTGGCTACGGTGGCTCCTGGTCGAAGTTGAGAGTATGGGCAGCTCCGCACGATCAAAGGGAGTCGGGTGGTGGTGCTGGATGGACAGGGGAGGGTCTTCTCGCGCTGAACGGAGCTGGGGTGCGGTGGCGGCCGAACTGGCCGGAGATGAGGAAAACAGCCTTCCTGCCGTCGATTGCTGGGTGCTGGGGCACAAGGTGGATGGCTTGAGGTCGCGTGAGTCCTAGGACGAGCTCGGGGGCTCCTATTTATAGCGTTCGAGGTCGGTTCCGCGGCGGCCATGGATATGCTCGTCTGCGAACCGCCGTTCTGTTGCAGCAGGGCGACGTGGAGGCGGCGGGCGCTAGCGGACGGGCTCAAGGATAAGCTCGAGCTGCTCCAGGGGGCAGTTGGAGCAGCTGGCGTGCTGGAGTGGCTCGGGCGGCACCATCCATGGCAGGGGCGTACTGTGGTCGCCGGCGTGCCACCAAGGCCGACCTGACGGTGGCGCTGTAGGGCGTCAGGGTGGCCCTGTGCTGAGGGAGGGGTCGGGGCGTGTTGGCCGTGAGTGTGAAGGGACCAGAACGAGCGCTGGAGACGTTAGTGGGACGCGGCGACGCGTGCACACGCACGTGCAAAACGCGCGCTCTGCTCGCGCTCCGGGCACGCACGACAACTGGTCGGCAAAATGCCAAGGTATGATAGGAGGTCTGGGTAGGACTGGGGATTAACAGGTCTAGGTTAGAGGCATCTAGGAGTTTAGTGCACAAGATTGCTGGCTCAGGGGATCAAGCTTGCAATGCAAACTAGCAATCATGCCCAATCTGGCTATGCTCATAAGGTGTTCGACAGAATGCCAAGGGTATCTAGGCAACTCTTGAGGTGGCCAAAATCTCCAGACCAGTGTCTCTCTAGGTGTAGGTGATGATGGCAAGGTTAGTTGGTCAAGACCAGAAACTTGCTAGTGTAAGTTTTTGAGAAAAACAAAACTGGACAGAAACTAAAAGGCATTACTGCATGGACCAAAAATGTTCCAAATGGCCCATTCTCCTGGACTTAAGAGTTTGGTAGGGTGTACTACAAGCAGGAAAAAGCTCAGGGTCACTAGAGCAAAAATGATTAGGGTTGCAGTAGAAAATGCCAAGCTAGGCCAGAATGAAGATGAGGATGATTTGCTCAAATATTTCAAAGAACACCAGTGGGTTTTTGCATAAAGTTGAATTATACACCACTACTAACACCCCCAAATTTTGGTAGAATTTTTAAGAGAGTCTATCAAATGGTTGTAGTGCAAAAGAGGCTTCAAAACTCAAGAAAAATCATTTAAAAAAAAGTAAATCTCAGGAAAAATAATTATAGAAATAATTCTCCTGGTAAAAGAAATGTTTTTCTGGAGAGGTTAAGCAAGTCCAATAATATATTTGAAAAGTTTTCACTTGGGGTAAAAACTCCATAATATCAAAGAAAAGGAGTGGTTCTGAAATCAAAGAAAACCGAGAAGGTGAAAGGTTTAATTTCCTGGCAAAATTTTGATTAATAAAACAAGGTCAAAATTTTGGGGTGTTACAACACTACCCCCCCCCCCTTAAGAAAAATCTCGTCCTCGAGATTTGCTAAAGGTTGTTTTGAAAAGAAATACTCCTACCGCCTCAAAGTGATATCACCATAAATAACCATCCTACTCACGCAATAAAATACGGCTACAGTGAGTGGGCAATAAGTGGTGTAAACTACAGTGTGAAATACTGGGGCTGCGTGGAAAAAAATCTATGGTCGGGGAAAACGAGATATTTCTACCCTTGGTTACAGTGAATTTAGCATAAAATTTCTAAATTAAAAAAAATATGTTGGTCTCACCTGAGAGCATAGTGTTCTCTCTAGCTGACAGGTGGGCCCGGGGCCCACTGTCAGTCTCTTCTCCTACCTTTGGTTCTCTCTTCTTCCTCTCTCTCGCGCGCTTTCCCGTGCTTTCTCCACCGGCGACTTCTAGCGCGTAGGGCATCTAGGCCGTACTACGGTAGTGCGCGGCGTGCTAGCTGCCGGTGCAGTGTGCACTCACCTCACGGGCCAGTGCGCTGTCGACACTGCTCATGGATTCACTTCCGAACACCGGCGATCGAGCGACGAGCGGCGCTGGTGGACTACACCCACCGTACACCAATCTCGAGCTATAAAATGACCGAGGTGCTCCTTCTTCTTTCTCACACCTGGCCTCACTTCTCCTTCTCCTTCCCTCTCCTCCATTTCTGTTTGCAGGAGCTCGGGACGAGGCTCTAATGGCGGAGGCGATGCCGGACTGGTGCATGATCCTAGTGTGTGGAGGGTTGGCGGCATTGCTGGGGTTATCCATGCTCTTGTGCGCGATGATCCTCGATGATCGTCGTGATGCTGCTGCTCGAGTGCTAGCTCTTCGCGGCGATGGCGATCATGAGGATTAGGCGCTGGTGTCGGGTGCTAACGGCTGTCAGTGTGCGGAAGGCAACTTGTGCGTGAATAAATTCCCACAAATTTCTCCTCAAGAGACTGTGGTGCGTTAGAGAGGTAAACAGTTAGATGCAACATGTGTACGTGGATTTGCAATTAGTGTACTGGGTTGAGTGGTTGGGGTTGTGAGTCTGCTGTTGCGGTGCTGCGCGAAAAGTCTATGTCCCACAGAGATATATGTTGCAACAACTCAGGGGAAACAGTATCTTACTCCAGGTTTTACCGAGAGCGAAAATTAGTTAATCAAAAATTATCAGCAGTAAAAACTACTCCCATTATTTGAAATCAAATATTTAATTTGACACACAACTTTAGTATAATACGCATAATTTGCAACTCATAAATAGATGCTGGGACAACAAACATAGCAGTGACGTTTAAAATGAAAACGATAAAAAGACAGGGTCCTGGGAAAACGTCTCTGGTACAAGGGCACACTCTTCTTCTATCGGAGGAAGCGGATTGACTAGTCGATGAATGCGTCTTTCCTGTCTGATTCTCAGTGGTCCGTTGATGGCAATCCGAGGATTTAAATCGGCGAGGCTCTGGAGATAACCCATTACTCGCTGGGTCAAACGCTCTTGTGCGATGACATACTGTGTAAGGTTGGCCAGTACTGGGTCTCTCTCAATTCGTCCACTAGGAAAAGATGCTACTGTTGGGGAACGTAGTATTTTAAAATTTTCCTACAATCACGCAAGATCTATCTACCAGATGCATAGCAACGAGAGGGAAGAGTATGTCTACGTACCCTCGTAGACCGGGAGCGGAAGCGTCAAGTGACGCGGTTGATGTTGTCGAACTTCTTCGCGATCCAACCGATCAAGCACCGAACGTACGGCACCTCCGCGTTCAGCACACGTTCAGCTTGATGACATCCCACGAGCTCTTGATCCAGCTGAGCTTCACGGGAGAGTTTCGTCAGCACGACGGCGTGGTGACGGATATGATGTGTTCACCGGCGCAGGGCTTCGCCTAAGCTCTGCGACGGTATGACCGAGGTGTGATTCTGTGGAGGGGAGCACCGCACACGGCTAAAACAATTCAACTTGTGTGTCTTTGGGTGCCCCCCTGCCCCCGTATATAAAGGAGCAAGGGAGGGAGGCCGGCCGGCCCTTCCTGGTGCGGCTAGGGAAGGAGTCCTACTAGGAATAGGATTGCAATCCTATTCCTAGTAGGATTCACCAAAAGGAAGAAGGGGGAAAGGAATAGGAGAGGTGGCGCCCCCCCCCCAATCCTAGTCTAACTAGGAACCCTAGGTGGGGGCGCCGGCCAGCCCTATGGGCTGCCTCTCTCTTTCCCTTTAGGCCCACTATGGACCATCCCCTCTCGTAGGGGGTTCCGGTAACCCCCTCCGGCATTCCCGATAAATCCGAAACTTTTCCGGTATACTTCCGGTGTCCGAATATAGCCGTCCAATATATCAATCTTTATGTCTCGGACATTCCGAGACTCCTCGTCATGTCCGTGATCTCATCCGGGACTCCGAACTACCTTCGGTACATCAATACTCATAAACTCATAATACCGATCGTCATCAAACGTTAAGCGTGCGGACCCTACGGGTTCGAGAACTATGTAGACATGACCGAGACTCATCTCCGGTCAATAACCAACAGCGGAACCTGGATGTTCATATTGGCTCCTACATATTCTATGAAGATCTTTTATCGGTCAGAACCGCATAACTACATACGTTGTTCCTTTTGTCAAACGGTATGTTACTTGCCCGAGATTCGATCGTCGGTATCTCTATACCTAGTTCAATCTCGTTACCGGTAAGTCTCTTTACTCGTTCCGTAACACATCATCTTGTAACTAACTCATTAGTCTTTTGCTTGCAAGGCTTATTGTGATGTGTGTTACCGAGAGGGCCCAGAGATACCTCTCCGACACTCGGAGTGACAAATCCTAATCTTGATCTATGCCAACACCACGAATACTTTCGGAGACACCTGTAGAGCATCTTTATGATCACCCAGTTACGTTGTGACGTTTGATAGCACACAAGGTGTTCCTACGGTATTCGGGAGTTGCATAATCTCATAGTCATAGGAACATGTATAAGTCATGAAAAAAGCAATTGCAGTTAAACTAAACGATCATAGTGCTATGCTAACGGATGGGTCTTGTCCATCACATCATTCTCCTAATGATGTGATCCCGTTGATCAAATGACAACTCATGTCTATGTCTAGGAAACATAACCATCTTTGATCAATGAGCTAGTCTAGTAGAGGCATACTAGGGACATACTGTTTTGTCTATGTATCCACACATGTACTAAGTTTCCGGTTAATACAATTCTAGCATGAATAAAAGACATTTATCATGATATAAGGAAATACAAATAACATCTTTATTATTGCCTCTAGGGCATATTTCCTTCAGTCTCCCACTTGAACTAGAGTCAATAATCTAGCTCACATCGCCATGTGATTTAATACCGATAGTTCACATCGTTATGTGAATAACACCCATAGTTCACATCACCATGTGACCAACACCCAAAGGGTTTACTAGAGTCAATAATCTAGTTCACATCGCTATGTGATTAATACCCAAGAGTAATGAGGTGTGATCATGGTTTGCTTGTGAGAGAAGTTTAGTCAACGGGTCTGTCATATACAGATCCCTATGTATTTCGCAAATTTCTATGTCTACAATGCTCTGCATGGAGCTACTCTAGCTAATTGCTCCCACTTTCAATACGCATCCAGATTGATACTTAGAGTCATCTGGATTTGGTGTCAAAGCTTGCATCGGCGTAACCCTTTACGACGAACTCTTTATCACCTCCATAATCGAGAAATATTTCCTTAGTCATCCAATTACTAAGGATAATTTTGACCGCTGTACAGTGATCTACTCCTGGATCACTATTGTACCTCCCTGTCAAACTCTTGGCAAGGTACACAATGTGTTTTGTACACAACATGGCATACTTTATAGAACCTATGGCTGAGGCATAGGGAATGACTTTCATTCTCTCTATATTTTTCTGCCGTGGTATGGCTTTGAGTCTTACTCAACTTCACACCTTACAAGTCAGGCAAGAACTTCTTCTTTGACTGATCCATTTTGAACTACTTCAAAATCTTATCAAGGTATGTACTCATCGAAAGTCTTATCAAGCGTCTTGATCTATCTATATAGATCTTGATGCTCAATATGTAAGCAGCTTCACCGAGGTCTTTCTTTGAAAAACTCCTTTCAAACATTCCTTTATGCTTTCCAGAAAATTCTACATCATTTCCGATCGACAATATGTCATTCACATATACTTATCAGAAAGGTTGTAGTGCTCCCACTCACTTCTTGTAAATACAGGCTTCTCCAAAAGTCTGTATAAAACCATATGCTTTGATCACCTCATCAAAGCGTATATTCCAACTCCGAGATGCTTGCACCAGTCCATAGATGGATCGCTGGAGCTTGCATAATTTGTTAGCACCTTTTGGATCGACAAAACCTTCTGGTTGTATCATATACAACTCTTCTTTGAGATATCCATTCAGGAATGTAGTTTTGACATCCATTTGCCAGATTTCATAATCATAAAATGCGGCAATTGCTAACATGATTCGGACAGACTTAACCATCGCTACAGGTGAGAAAGTCTCATCGTAGTCAACTCCTTGAACTTGTCGAAAACCTTTCGCAACAAGTCGAGCTTTGTAAACAGTAATATTACCGTCTGCGTCGGTCTTCCTCCTGAAGATCCATTTATTTTCGATGGCTTGCCGATCATCGGGCAAGTCAACCAAAGTCCACACTTTGTTCTCATACATGGATCCCATCTCAGATTTCATGGCTTCAAGCCATTTTGCGGAATCTGGGCTCATCATCGCTTCCTCATAGTTCGTAGGTTCATCATGGTCTAGTAACATGATTTCCAGAACTGGGTTGCCGTACCACTCTGGCGCGGAACGTACTCTGGTTGATCTACGACGTTCAGCAGAAACTTGATCCGAAGTTTCATGATCATTATCATTAACTTCCTCACTAATTGGTGTAGGAATCACTGGAACAATTTCCTGTGATGTACTACTTTCCAATCCGGGAGAAGGTACCATTACCTCATCAAGTTCTACTTTCCTCCCACTCACTTCTTTCGAGAGAAACTCCTTCTCTAGAAAGGATCCATTTTTAGCAACGAATATCTTGCCTTCGGATCTGTGATAGAAGGTGTACCCAACAGTCTCTTTTGGGTATCCTATGAAGATTTACTTTTCCGGTTTGGGTTCGAGCTTATCATGTTGAAACTTTTTCACATAAGCATCGCAGTCCCAAACTTTAAGAAACAACAACTTTGGTTTCTTGCCAAACCACAGTTCTTAAGGCGTTGTCTCAACGGATTCAGATGAGGCCCTTATTTAACGTGAATGCAGCTGTCTCTAATGCATGACCCAAAACGATAGTGGTAAATCGGTAAGAGACATCATAGATCGCACCATATCCAATAAAGTACGGTTACGACGTTCGGACACACCATTATGCTGTGGTGTTCCGGGTGGCGTGAGCTGTGAAACTATTCCACATTGTTTCAAATGAAGACCAAACTCGTAACTCAAATATTCTCCTCCACGATCAGATCGTAGAAACTTTATTTTCTTGTTACGATGATTCTCTACTTCACTCTGAAATTCTTTGAACTTTTCAAATGTTTCAGACTTGTGCTTTATTAAGTAGATATACCCATATCTGCTCAAATCATCAGTGAAGGTCAGAAAATAACGATACCCGCCGCGAGCTTCAACACTCATTGGTCCGCATACATCAGTATGTATGGTTTCCAACAAATATGTTGCTCGCTCCATAGTTCCGGAGAACGGAGTTTTAGTCATCTTGCCCATGAGGCATGGTTCGCAAGCACCAAGTGATTCATAATCAAGTGATTCCAAAAGTCCATCATTATGGAGTTTCTTCATGCGTTTTACACCAATATGACTTAAACGGCAGTGCCACAAATAAGTTGCACTATCATTATTAACCTTGCATCTTTTGGCTTCAATATTATGAATATGTGTATCACACGATCGAGATCCAACAAACTATTTTCATTGGGTGTATGACCATAGAAGGTTTTATTCATGTAAACAGAACAACAATTATTCTCTAACTTACATGAATAACCGTATTGCAATAAACATGATCAAATCACATTCATGCTCAACACAAACACCAAATAACAGTTATTTAGGTTCAACACTAATCCCGAAAGTATAGGGAGTGTGCGATGATGATCATATCAATCTTGGAACTGCTTCCAATACACATCGTCACTTCATCCTTTAACTAGTTTATGTTCATTATGCAACTCCCACTTCGAGTTACTACTCTTTAGCAACTGAACCAATATCAAATACCGAGGGGTTGCTATGAACACTAGTAAAATGCACATTAATAATCTGTATATCAAATATACCTTTGTTCACTTTGCCATCCTCCTTATCCGCCAAGTATCTAGGGCAGTTCCACTTTTAGTGACCATTTCCTTTGCAGTATAAGCACTTGTTTCAGGCTTGAGTTTAGCTTTGGGTTTCTTCACGGGAGTGACAACTTGCTTGTCATTTTTCTTGAAGTTCCCCTTCTATCCCTTTGCCCTTTACTTGAAACAAGTGGTCTTGTTAACCATCAACACTTGATGCTTTTTCATGATTTCTACCTTTGCCTACTTCAGTATCGCGAAGAGCTGGGAATTCCTTTCGTCATCCCTTGCATATTATAGTTCATCACGAAGTTCTACTAACTTGGTGATAGTGACTAGAGAACTTTGTCAATTACTATCTTATCTGGAAGATTAACTCCCACTTGATTAAAGTAATTGTAGTACCCAGACAATCTGAGCACATGCTCACTGGTTGAGCTATTCTCCTCCATCTTGTAGGCAAAGTACTGTCAGAGGTCTTATACCTCTCGACACGGGCATGAGTATGAAATACTAATTTCAACTCTTGGAATATCTTATATGCTCCATGGCGTTCAAAACGTTTTTGAAGTCCCGGTTCTAAGCCGTAAAGCATGGTGCACTTAAACTATCAAGTAGTCATCATATCGAGCTTTTGTCAAAACGTTCATAACGTCTACATCTGCTCCTGCAATAGGTCTGTCACCTAGCGGTGCATCAAGGACATAATTCTTCTGTGCAGCAATGAGGATAATCCTCAGATCACGGAACAATTCCGCATCATTGCTACTAACATCTTTCAATCTTGGTTTTCTCTAGGAACATATGAAAAATAAACGGGGAGCAACATCGCGAGCTATTGATCTACAACATAGATATGCTAATACTACCAGGACTAACTTCATGATAAATTAAAGTTCAATTTAATCATATTACTTAAGAACTCCCACTTAGATAGACATCCCTCTGGTCATCTAAATGATCACGTGATCCAAATCAACTAAACCATGTCCGATCATCACGTGAGATGGAGTAGTTTGAATGGTGAACATCTTATGTTGATCATATCTACTATATGATTCACGCTCGACCTTTCGGTCTCCAGTGTTCCGAGGCCATATCTGTATATGCTAGGCTCGTCAAGTTTAACCCGAGTATTCTGCGTATGCAAAACTGGCTTACACCCGTTGTATTTGAACGTAGAGCTTATCACACCCGATCATCACGTGGTGTCTCGGCACGACGAACTTTCGCAACGGTGCATACTCAGGGAGAACACTTATACCTTGAAATTTAGTAAGGGATCATCTTATAATGCTACCGTCGTTCTAAGCAAAATAAGAAGCTTAATAAGATAAACATCACATGCAATCAAAATATGTGACGTGATATGGCCATCATCATCTTGTGCTTTTGATCTCCATCTCCAAAGCACCGTCATGATCACCCTCGCAAAACATGATCATCTCATACAAAAACCGTATAACTCATCATGTCTTGACCATATCACATCACAACATGCCCTGCAAAAACAAGTTAGACGTCCTCTACTTTGTTGTTGCAAGTTTTACGTGGCTGCTACGGGCTTTAGCAAGAACCGTTCTTACCTACGCATACAAAACCACAACGATGTTTCGTCAAGTATGTGCTGTTTTAACCTTCACAAGGACCGGACGTAGCCACACTTGATTCAGCTAAAGTGAGAGAGACAGACACCCGCCGGTCACCTTTAAGCAACGAGTGCTCGTAACGGTGAAACCAGTCTCGCGTAAGCGTACGCGTAATGTCGGTCCGGGCCGCTTCATCTCACAATACCGCCGAAGCAAAGTATGACATGCTGGTAAGCAGTATGACTAGTATCGCCCACAACTCATTGTGTTCTACTCGTGCATATCATCTACGCATAGACCTGGCTCTGATGCCACTGTTGGGGAACGTAGTATTTTAAAATTTTCCTACGATCACGCAAGATATATCTACCAGATGCATAGCAGCGAGAGGGAAGAGTATGTCTACGTACCCTCGTAGACCGGGAGCGGAAGCGTCAAGTGACGCGGTTGATGTTGTCGAACTTCTTCGCGATCCAACCGATCAAGCACCGAACGTACGGCACCTCCGCGTTCAGCACACGTTCAGCTTGATGACGTCCCACGAGCTCTTGATCCAGCTGAGCTTCACGGGAGAGTTTCGTCAGCACGACGGCGTGGTGACGGATATGATGTGTTCACCGGCGCAGGGCTTCGCCTAAGCTCTGCGACGGTATGACCGAGGTGCGATTCTGTGGAGGGGGGCACCGCACACGGCTAAAACAATTCAACTTGTGTGTCTTTGGGTGCCCACCTGCCCCCGTATATAAAGGAGCAAGGGAGGGAGGCCGGCCGGCCCTTCCTGGTGCGGCTAGGGAAGGAGTCCTACTAGGAATAGGATTGCAATCCTATTCCTAGTAGGATTCACCAAAAGGAAGAAGGGGGAAAGGAATAGGAGAGGTGGCGCCCCCCCAATCCTAGTCTAACTAGGAACCCTAGGTGGGGGCACCGGCCAGCCCTATGGGCTGCCTCTCTCTTTCCCTTTAGGCCCACTATGGACCATCCCCTCTCGTAGGGGGTTCCGGTAACCCCCTCCGGCATTCCCGATAAATCCGAAACTTTTCCGGTATACTTCCGGTGTCCGAATATAGCCGTCCAATATATCAATCTTTATGTCTCGGACATTCCGAGACTCCTCGTCATGTCCGTGATCTCATCCGGGACTCCGAACTACCTTCGGTACATCAATACTCATAAACTCATAATACCGATCGTCATCAAACGTTAAGCGTGCGGACCCTACGGGTTCGAGAACTATGTAGACATGACCGAGACTCATCTCCGGTCAATAACCAACAGCGGAACCTGGATGTTCATATTGGCTCCTACATATTCTACGAAGATCTTTTATCGGTCAGAACCGTATAACTACATACGTTGTTCCTTTTGTCAAACGGTATGTTACTTGCCCGAGATTCGATCGTCGGTATCTCTATACCTAGTTCAATCTCGTTACCGGTAAGTCTCTTTACTCGTTCCGTAACACATCATCTTGTAACTAACTCATTAGTCTTTTGCTTGCAAGGCTTATTGTGATGTGTGTTACCGAGAGGGCCCAGAGATACCTCTCCGACACTCGGAGTGACAAATCCTAATCTTGATCTATGCCAACACCACGAATACTTTCGGAGACACCTGTAGAGCATCTTTATGATCACCCAGTTACATTGTGACGTTTGATAGCACACAAGGTGTTCCTACGGTATTCGGGAGTTGCATAATCTCATAGTCATAGGAACATGTATAAGTCATGAAGAAAGCAATAGCAGTTAAACTAAACGATCATAGTGCTATGCTAACGGATGGGTCTTGTCCATCACATCATTCTCCTAATGATGTGATCCCGTTGATCAAATGACAACTCATGTCTATGGCTAGGAAACATAACCATCTTTGATCAATGAGCTAGTCTAGTAGAGGCATACTAGGGACATACTGTTTTGTCTATGTATCCACACATGTACTAAGTTTCCGGTTAATACAATTCTAGCATGAATAAAAGACATTTATCATGATATAAGGAAATACAAATAACATCTTTATTATTGCCTCTAGGGCATATTTCCTTCAGCTACTTCTCCGGGTGCTGCACGGCTCGGGAAGTAATAATACCCCCGTTCGCTGGCGTAGGGCACCACGAATCGAAGGTGAGCAAGCGCTTCATACGGAGGAGCTTCTATGGCCATCTGTGGAGTCGGCATAGATTTCCCCATGAAGGAGACTTCTGTTGGGTCTTGGTTTGGATTTGCGGGAGGGATATGCACTACTGCCCAATATTTTGAGGTGGATGGTGTGATCCTCGATTTGAGCAACTCGTACTGGGGGTGGACGGGTAGCACTCATGGTACTGCAGGTAAAGTCCCACAATATCTTAACAAAACTACCTGGGGTGGCATCTTGAGTCCTTAGATAAATACTAGGGATCGGCATGGCAAAAGAAATGGCTGTGAGAGTGGTGCACAAGGTGAGGAATGCTTGGTAAGGTCACAAGGTGGCCTTTTATATAGCAACTGGGCTGGGTTATTGAATCACGGCGAGGGGCAACTATTTTGTCGTTCCTACTTTACGGGGGTCGGGGTCAATGCTACAGATACACACGTCCCGCAAAAGTGACATATTACTATGGGAGTCGTCGGTTGGAAGCTACACCCGGAATTAAAAATTTGCAATCATACACCAACATATTTATGCACGACTACTGTCGTGGAATTAACACGTCAGATGTCCGGTTTACGGACTTAGTGGTGAGGCCGCGCATCTATGTAGTAGCTTGAGAGGGGTTGAGCGGAATCGAGAGACGCGATGCAAGACACGGGTTTAGACAGCTTCGGGCCCCGGGAAACATCATCCGGTAATAACCCTACATGCTGTTTGAGGCTAGGTCTCATTATGATCCTTGTGGTGTCGCCGATAAACCGGCTCTTGGTGTCTAACCCTAGAAACTTGTCTGCTTGTGGTTTGTCTAAAGCTTCTCCTCTTTGGGGAGCCCTGCCCCTCCTTATATATGTTGAAGGGGAGGTTTTACATGACTAGTCCTAGTAGGACTAGGATTGATCTATTACAAGGAGTCCTAGTCTTGTTTCCTTTATGGAGAATATTCCTTGCGCTTTATTATTAAACCGGCCCACTATTAATATGAACCGACCTCCTGGGCCTTGGGCCTTGTCATCCATGATCCGCATGCCGGGTCACCAATATTTTACCAAGTGTAAACCGCCAAGTAGAATGCCAAGTCCGGTCGGGTTATAATTCCGGCCGGTTCATACCGCGGGGTAATATCCCCGACATTAGCCCCCAAGTTTAGCTTGGATGTGTCCATGGTAAACTTTATGCTGCAAAATAAACACAAGAACAAATTGATAGGTTGTGCTCCGGGTTATGAATTCTTGTGAACCGGCTCCTGATCATCTTTGAGTCCTTATCCTTCCTTCTTCTAGAAAATCCGGATCAATAGACCAGCTCCATAATCAACTTGCTTGCATAAGAAATATTGTAAATCCAGAATCTACTTGAATCGGCCTTCAATTCTCTAACTTGATAAAAATATTGGTCTTTGAAATATTCAACTGACATCCAGCCGGCTTGAAGATGTAGAACTTGCCGGTTTATGATCGCCAAAATTGCCGGGTCACACAATTAATCTGATTGCCAGAACTGAAAATTTGAAGATGTTCCTCCTTTATATGCATATTACCTTGAATTGTTTGACAGGAGCGATTGGTAGCCCCCAAGTTCCGGTTTAGCTACATTTAGAAGGTGAACCGGAACTTCCAGATGAAGCAAATGATCTTTCCATTAGCCCCCAAGTGTCAAGTAGACAACTTGCTTGTGTGCTTGAGACTTGTGTATTTGAATTGCTGCTGTTTACTGCTTCAACTGCTCATTAGCCCCCAAGTGTCAAGTAGACAACTTGTTTGTGTGCTTGAGACTTGTGCATTTGATGTAATCTTAATCTGAATAATGTAGCCCCCAAGTGCCGGGTTGTAAGCCTGCAGCAACTCGGGACTATTCCTTTGTAAAATAAATCATTTCCATTGATGAAATAATATCCATTGCGCTTTAAAGCGACTTTGAAGATCTCAATCATAATATTGATAACCATAATAGGAATCCAGCCATGTTTGGCTATTGAAGAATATAATCCGGTTTGAAGACCGGTTCCAATGATGCTTGATCACAATCGGGCCGGGTTTAATAAACACCGGTCATTATAACTGATCATGTACTGCCAATATGTATTTAAAAGCAAGATACTTCATACCTGCGATCAAGTATGCTTGATATTCTTAATCCGGTAGAACCTTAAAATTTCTTGATGAAGATCTTCATGGATCCAATAACAAACCCGGGCTTGATAATTGACACCGGTTTATTTCTTGAAACTTTGTTCAGAAATTTGTGGCTTGTTGCCTGATAGATAATCCGGGTTATAATGAACACCGGTTTACTCATGCTGGTATTCATGATCCAGACTTTCCATTTCATAGATATGTGGTCAACTTGTGTAGCTGTTCCACTCCGGTTTAAAAGGTTATAAAACACAAAAAACACCAAAAAATATGCAAATTTTGCAAATAAGACCATGTAGTCGAGGCTTTTTCAAGAGCTGCCAGGCTCAAAAAACTGTCAAAAGAACCAAGCCATCATTTTAACGCGTGTTAATACCGACTGCGGATTGATACCGACTGCGGATTGATACCGACTCCGGATTGATACCGACTGCGGATTGATACCGACTCCGGATTGATACCGACTGCGGATTGATACCGACTCCGGATTTTTTTTCTTACCGACTCCGGATTGATACCGACTGCGGATTGATACTCACTTGTTTGGGGAACCCAAAATTTCATAATATAGCCATTCAAGAGGTGTGTGGGCGATACCACTGTCCTCAGGGGCCTCTGATATTCCTCCTAACCCGGCCGGGGTTTTTCCTTTTTATGAGGTTTTCCTCTTCTTGAACCGGATAAGATCTCATGTTCTTGAGAGTTTTATTGCTCCTTTGTGCATATGCCCTGCACAACCAGATAGACTGATCAAAGCATCTTGTTTTCTTTAAAAGGTAATATATAATAAGAGAAATAATATTGTAGATGGATATCACCTGAGTGTATTTGAACCAGCATGTTTGAATAGACCGGATCACAGGGTGGATAGTAAACGACCGCAGTATCAGAGGCGGCTCTGGCAGTTAAACCGGTAGTGGGGTTGTAAACCGGTGGAGACGAGTAAGTTGTCCTCCGTGTTGTAAACCGGTGCGGATGCGTAAACCGGCCGTCCGTTCATCAGGTAATGTGACACAAAGGAAAACGCCGTTGTAGACTATGGCCAATGCGTGTTTATCTCCGCAGTGTAACAATGATTTTACCTGTATACGAAAATACCAATAGGGCAGAGTAATGGTGCTCAGAGGGAAAATATCCTGATAAAGTATATAAGAGAGATAACACCTGATTTGTTTGAAGAACAGATGGGCCGGCCGGCGCGGTCGGAGAGACGGCCGCGTCGTTGTAACCCGGTGCTGTCGCGCGAGACGGCCACGTCGTTGTAAACCGGTGCGGTCGCAATATATGGCCACGGCGTTGTGAACCGGCGCTTGAATCCGTGAAATGACGACGATCACTTGTGTCGAACAATGTTTGGCTTGCCTCCACCTCCGTGGTATAATATCATTTTACAATAAATAATTTTCCTGCCTAAAAAATACAGCAGGGCGGTGTATTCTTGCTTGAATGAATTAATATATATTAAAAATAAATAAGATAGATATCACCTGATTTGCCTGGAGGACAGATGAGTCGGCAGCGACGTCGCAAGCCGGCACGTGCGGGTGAGTTAATCGCAGGCGCGGACAGTATATCGACCGCACATATATCCGCTGGTTTATGAGGACGGGTATAGCACCAGCGTGTTAACGCAGACAGACGAGTTGGCCTGCGTGTTTTAAAGTAAACCGGACTGCGACACTGAATTTTTTGTCGGATGAACACGGATAAGTTCATAACTGGAATCCAGCAACCCAGTGCTGGGTCAAATTGCGTGGCATTTTTATGTGATTCTGGACAGATTCTCGTTGCTTCAAGTGGTAAAGTAACAATAGTACCCTGCCCTATCCGTCTTTTCCTCCTTTGTCTTTTTCTTGTTTCCATATGGGTGAACTTGTTTATTCATGGAGCATCTTGATTGAAGCACCATAAAAACCGCAGTCTTGACTTGTCAGGCACCGTGTTGGCCACCTGCTGCGGGTGGATACAGAGGCGACTTTGAAGCCACACGGTCTTGTAAGCAAATGTA
This sequence comes from Secale cereale, assembly GCA_902687465.1. Classification (NCBI taxonomy): domain Eukaryota; kingdom Viridiplantae; phylum Streptophyta; class Magnoliopsida; order Poales; family Poaceae; genus Secale; species Secale cereale. The sequence goes on along the minus strand of LR738715.1, from coordinate 717,614,026 downwards.
GTAAAACGAAGCAAGGCAGGGCGCGACAGCAGTTTTAAAGGGCGGCTCGGGCTAGGATGTTTTCTCCATCGGACACTTAACACGGCTCCTTGGCAAGAAATCCTGCTGTGAGGCGAGCAAAACGACGGTGATGGCTGGTTCTCGACAGAAGGCGAGGCGGCATACCCGCTCGCGGCAACGGAGGCAGGCGGTCAACGAAGCACAGGTGCAGCAACAGCCCGGTGATGGCGGTTTGGAGTCGGGCGTGAACCGAGGCGGCCATTCGGGGCTGTGTTTAGAACAAGCAAATCCGGCTCCGAGACCCCCGCCCCCTGAGCGCGCAGATGCAGAGCGGGAACAGGCGGGCGAAGGTGCCGAGCGGGGGCAGCCCAACAAAACTGCAGTGGTAACCCGGACTCAGCGAGGCGGAGGGCAATCCGGAGCAGTGATCGGCCGACGGCAGAGGCGGCGTTCGGTGCGGGCAACTCGGAGCGGGGCAAGCAGCCTGAGGTCAGAGTCAGGCGAAAACGCGGCAGCACGGCGAAGTTGGCCGCGAGACAGGGCCAG
>LR738715.1:717519640-717612518 GCA_902687465.1 Secale cereale | reverse complement strand
CAGATGTCCGGTTTACGGACTTAGTGGTGAGGCCGCGCATCTATGTAGTAGCTTGAGAGGGGTTGAGCGGAATCGAGAGACGCGATGCAAGACACGGGTTTAGACAGCTTCGGGCCCCGGGAAACATCATCCGGTAATAACCCTACATGCTGTTTGAGGCTAGGTCTCATTATGATCCTTGTGGTGTCGCCGATAAACCGGCTCTTGGTGTCTAACCCTAGAAACTTGTCTGCTTGTGGTTTGTCTAAAGCTTCTCCTCTTTGGGGAGCCCTGCCCCTCCTTATATATGTTGAAGGGGAGGTTTTACATGACTAGTCCTAGTAGGACTAGGATTGATCTATTACAAGGAGTCCTAGTCTTGTTTCCTTTATGGAGAATATTCCTTGCGCTTTATTATTAAACCGGCCCACTATTAATATGAACCGACCTCCTGGGCCTTGGGCCTTGTCATGCATGATCCGCATGCCGGGTCACCAATATTTTACCAAGTGTAAACCGCCAAGTAGAATGCCAAGTCCGGTCGGGTTATAATTCCGGCCGGTTCATACCGCGGGGTAATATCCCCGACAACTACTATAAAAATAAGGGCACACAAGCAGACGACATTTAAATATGGCGTTACAGGCTCACACAATAATAGAGCGTGGACAAACTAAGGCTCGGTACTACTCGAGTGATTTAGTCTACCTCGTTTATATCTAAGCGACCTTGCCTTGTGGATGCGGAGGCTTCTCCAAGGGCTTCACTGTCAGGGTTAGCTGGAGGGGGCTGAGGAACTATAGGGTTGGGGCAGTGATGATGACCACCGCGGGGATTGTTGGCCACAATCCCGTTGGAGCGTGTTCCAAACAGGCGACGAATCACTTCTGGGGACACCAAAGCATTTTGGTCGATGGCTAGGGCCGACCTCAAGGACTCGATCGGTTGTCCGAACAACATGACTGGGTTGTCGGCGTCGGGCTCATCTCCTCCTCTTGCCGGGGCTCGGCGAACCAGTTCTCCACGAGCTGCGGTCAGATCAAGAGTTATTTGATCGAACAGTTCCTCTAGTGCACTTACATAGCGTACCAGATGCAACAATGCAGGATCTGTCTCGTGGTCTCCGTTGGCAACCTGGGGTGGCCTACCATACCCGTCACGGCTAGGGTAGTAGTAGAATGAGTGACAATTAACTCTGGGCGACAAATGCCGGAGTTGAACTATAGCCTCTCGAGCAGCTAGTTGGATGGCTTGTGGCTCAAAGGAAGTTGTCCTTCTGGTGAACCTGTAGGGGCGTTCTGGCGATAGACCCCTACCATAGACATGCACAGTGGCCCATAATTGACGGCTCTCACCGCTCATGGATCCTTGGTACACAACATATTCTGGGGGCTCTTCTAATGCAAAGGCACGGCGGGTGAGGTTTGCTAGCACGGTCACAAAACCTCCAAGGTTGGTTGCTGTGGTTTCATTGTGAACAATGGGTCCTGGCATTCTAGCTCGGTTTGGGGTAGAGGCTGTGCTGCGCTGGGTTGAGGCTAGCGTGCCCTTTTTATAGAAAAAGGGGACGGAGTCTTCCTTCGTACACTTGCGGAGGAGACTATTTAGGTGTCGGTCACTAGCGCATGATCGACGGGCTAGGCTGATAGGTTGGGCACCGACTGCCAAAAGGTGTCGGTTCACTGTGTGGCCATCTTGCACGAGAAGCTTGGCCGGGGTTAGGATAAGGTCTGGTGGGATGGTTAACCTAGGATTTTCGACCTCGCTAAGATAGGATTAGCCAATGGTCAGCCTGGCTCTGATACCATGGTTGTCAGGACTGGATTTTCGGGGTATTAAATCCCTAAAAGTGGCCCTTGTGCTCACCAGCCCCAGGATTACTGTTAGCTGATGAGGCACTACTTGATACAGAAATTCCAAGCAAAAATACAAAATATGTAGTACAAGACCATTTTGGCCTGTGAATACAACATAAGGTTTCTAGTGGCTGATGGCGGAAGCGGTTTGAGGTTCTGCGGTGTCTGTGGGACTCCATTCCCTCAGGAACAGCTGACCAGGATAACTCCTATATTTGCGAGGCTGCTATCACCATTGCGTAGGTTCTGGGCGGTCGTTGCAACGCTCCTCTCCATGCAAGGAATCTAGCCAAGATAATAGCCTGGGACAAGCCAGTGAGTACTTTGAATGCACTCGCAAACATTATGAACACAGGTACAATATAGGGAAAGATAATCATGCTCGAGAATATTTAATAATCACTACATCAGTCACGAAATAATAATCCATGGTGCAAGCAGGTTACTCATATGAAACATGAATATGCAATCAGGGAGAAGAATAAAGCATGCCTCGGTTGGGCGTCCGAGCGACGCCACATAAAGGGCTTATAAATAAAAGAAATAACAAGCATGCCACAGTCGGGCGTCTGAGCGATACCACATAAAGGGCTTATAAATAAAAGAAATAACAAGCATGCCACAGTCGGGCGTCTGAGCGGCACCGCATAAAGGGCTTATAAAAAGAAATAACAAGCATGCCACAGTCGTGCGTCTGAGCGACACCACATAAAGGGCTTATAAAAAGAAATAACAAGCATGCCATAGTCGAGCGTCTGAGTGACACCACATAAAGGGCTTATAAAAAGAAATAACAAGCATGCCACAGTCGGGCGTCTGAGCGACACCACATAAAGGGCTTATAAAAAGAAATAACAAGCATGCCACAGTCGGGCGTCTGAGCGACACCACATAAAGGGCTTATAAATAAAAGAAATGACAGTGAATATCCAGGAGGTAGAACCGTCCCAGGGATACTCGATGATGAAAAAATAAAAATAAATGGTTATTCCACAATAACAATAATCATTGTAAGTCACAAGTCATGATCCATGTTTTGGTTTAGTAATCTTTCTTCCGAAGACCGACACTAAGACCGACACTTGACCCATCCCAAACTGTAGTCCTTACCTATGGACATGGCTATTCGAATAGATTTAATCTTTGCAGAGGGTGTACTCTTTGCCCATGAATAACGGGTTCCTTTAGTCCATCGGGACTAATTCTGTCTACGGTCTTTTAATTGAAAACACACCTGACCTGCACACACCAGCCCAACTTACCGGTGTCTGGAACCACCCACGACACCGATTTAAGCAAAACTCTGAGTGGGGAGGCTACAACCTCGATTAGCATGGGATCAAATTTATACCGCGCGCTACTAAGGGGTGTCCCCTCTTGGTCCCAACCGGAAACACCCATGCCCCCGGACCAAGTGACATGCCTACCGGATGCATCCGGTATCTTCCACCATGGCCTCTCTGTACGGTGTGTGCTAGAAAGGGGTTGACAACTTATTGAACCGTACCCTACTTATGGCAGGGACAAGTGGTAGTACGAATCAAGTTGGAGGTTACTGGAACAAGACTCGATTTATGGTTGACTCAGGAGGTTAAAGCATCACCTACTTGATTAGCATAACAAATAAGATCCACTCTAACAGACAGAATCACCATTCATCATACCTTATCTTGCCTTACTGACTATACTCGTCTCAACAAAATATCAGTAACGAGCTCGTGTCTACCCAAGACAAAGACTCTCCCGGACTCCTTTCGGTAGGCATGAAAGGTAGACGAGGGCGATTACTATCACAGTATAATAATTTCCAATAGCATGGAAACTTCATCATGCACCCATGAGCATGACCACATCATCACACAAAATTAACGAAACTCTGTGTCCAGGTGGTGTTGTAATCGTATCAAACAGCACACAACAAATATTGGGCCAGGGTTCAGAATGCTTGCCTTCAAGTTGTGGAGAGGCAGGGTGCATTCCAAAACTTTTGAAAGTTTTCTTCCTTCTTCAAAATCCTATTTAAGAAAATTTGAAATCAACACATAGTTTCAAAACAGTACAAAAAAGTTGTTTGGAAAATTTTCAAATAAATATGAAAATAAACTAGACCAAATTTGAGGAACAACAGAAAAAGAATCAAGTCATTTGGACTTATATTTAAAAAGTTGTAGCCAGTAAAAGTTTAGTCAATATTCTGTTTTTAAATCAAACCAGAAAAAGAAAACGTTTCGGGGGAGAATACGCTTTCGAGGCGGGGAAAACATACTTCAGGGGTTTACACTTCCACTAAAACCAGCGCGGGCCGGCTCGGGTCACTGACAGTGGGTCCCTTGGGCCCACTGGTCAGGTTTGACCAGTTGCCCGCCTCCTTCCTCCTCTGTCCGAGCGGTGCGGGGATTCCGGCGATCGCCGTGGACGAGCCACGGCTCCTCGCGGGGTTCTAAGGGTGGGGATGGATCCGCCAGTCTGGGGCGGTCCTCCCGGTGGTTGCTAGGTTGGCGGGGGTGGAGGGAATCGCCAGCGGCGAGCTCCGCGGTGGAGGTGGCTTCGGTTGGATTTGGGGTTCTTGGCTACGGTGGCTCCTGGTCGAAGTTGAGAGTATGGGCAGCTCCGCACGATCAAAGGGAGTCGGGTGGTGGTGCTGGATGGATGGGGGAGGGTCTGCTCGCGGTGAACGGAGCTGGGGTGCGGTGGCGGCCGAACTGGCCGGAGACGAGGAAGACAACCTTCCTGCCGTCGATTGTTGGGTGTTGGGGCACAAGGGGGGTGGCTTGAGGTCGCCTGAGTCCTAGGACGAGCTCGGGGGCTCCTATTTATAGCGTTCGAGGTCGATTCCATGGCGGCCAGGGATAAGCTTGTCGGCGAACCGCCGTTCTGTTGCAGCAGGGCGATGTGGAGGCGGCGGGCGCTAGCGTACGGGCTTGAGGATAAGCTCGAGCTGCTCCAGGTGGCAGCTGGCACGCTGGAGTGGCTCGGGCGGCACCGTCCATGGCAGGGGCGTACTGTGCTTGCCGGTGTGCCGCCAAGGCCGACCTGACGGTGGCGCTGTAGGGCGCACGTCAGGGTGGCCCTGTGTTGAGGGAGGGGTCGGGGCGTGTTGGCTGTGAGTGTGAAGGGACAAGAACGAGCGCGGGGGAGACGGTAGTGGGACGCGGCGACGCATGCGCACGCACGTGCAAAACGCACGCTCTGATCGCGCTCCGGGCACGCACGACAACTGCTCGGCAAAATGCCAAGGCATGCTAGGAGGTCTGGGTAGGGGTGGGGATTAACAGGTCTAGGTTAGAGGCATCTAGGAGTTTAGTGGACAAGATTGCTGGGTCAGGGGATCAAGCTTGCAATGCAAACTAGCAATCATGCCCAATCTGGCTATGCTCATAAGGTGTTCGACAAAATGCCAAGGGTATCTAGGCAACTCTTGAGGTGGCCAAAATCTCCAGACCAGTGTCTCTCAGTGTAGGTGATGATGGCAAGGTTAGTTGGTCAAGACAGGAAACTTGCTAGTGTAAGTTTCTGAGAAAAACAAAACTGGACAGAAACTAAAAGGCATTACTGCATGGACCAAAAATGTTCCAAATGGCCCATTCTCCCGGACTTAAGAGTTTGGTAGGGTGTACTACAAGCAGGAAAAAGCTCAGGGTCACTAGAGCAAAAATGATTAGGGTTGCAGTAGAAAATGCCAAGCTGGGCCAGAATGAAGATGAGGATGATTTGCTCAAATATTTCAAAGAACACGAGTGGGTTTTTGCATAAATTTGAATTATACACCACTACTAACACCCCCAAATTTTGGTAGAATTTTTAAGAGAGTCTATCAAATGGTTGTAGTGCAAAAGAGGCTTCAAAACTCAGGAAAAATCATTTTAACAGAAGTAAATCTCAGGAAAAATAAGTATAGAAATAATCTCCTGGTAAAAGAAATGTTTTTGTGGAGAGCTTAAGCAAGTCCAATAATATATTTGAAAAGTTTTCACTTGGGGTAAAAACTCCATAATATCAAAGAAAAGGAGTGGTTCTGAAATCAAAGAAAACCCAGAAGGTGAAAGGTTTAATTTCCCGGCAAAATTTTGATTAATAAAACTAGGTCAAAATTTTGGGGTGTTACATTTGTCTTCTCCACTACCACCTCTATTCCACCCATAGTGCTATATCCGTGGCTCACGCTCATGTATTGCGTGAAAATTGAAAGGTTTGAAAAGATAGAGTATGAAAACAAGTGCTTGGCTGAAATCGGGGTTGTGCATGATATGAATATTTAGTGTGGTAACGAGGCAGCATAGCCAACACTATATGATTTTTTAGGGATAACCTTCTTTAGCCATAGTATTTTGAGAAGACATGATTGCTTTGTTAGTATTGCTTGAAGTATTATTATTTCTTATGTCGATATAGACTTTTATCTTCAATCTTTCAGATCTGAACATTCATGCCACAATAAAGAGAATTACTTTGAAAAACTATATTGGTTAGCATTCCACATCAAAAAGTCTTTCTTTATCAGTTACCTACTCGAGGACGAGCAGGAATTAAGCTTGGGGATGCTTGATACGTCTCCAACATATCTATAATTTTTGATTGTTCCATGCTATTATTTATGAAGTCTTGGAGTTTAATGGGCTTTATCATTCACTTTTATATCATTTTTGGGACTAACCTACTAACCCAAAGGCCCAGTCCTGATTGCTGTTTTTTGCCTGTTTCAGGGTTTTGCAAAAAAAGAATATCAAACGGAGTCCAAACGGAATGAAACCTTCGCAATAGATATTTTTGGAGAAAATCACGCACGTGGAGCTTGAGAACCACGCCAGGGGACAGAGGGCTGGCCCACGAGGGTGGGGGGTGCGCCCCCCTTCCCAGGGCGCATCCCCTGCCTCATGGCCCCCTCGAGCGTCCCCCGGTGCCCTCCTTCTTCCTATATAAGTCTACGTACCCCAGAAACCCCGTGAACAAAGAGAAAACCCTAATTCCACCGCAGTACCTTCTGTTCTCGTGGAGATCCCATCTTGGAGCCTGTTCCAGAGCTCCACCGGTGGGGGATCTATCACGGAGTCCTTCATCATCATCATCATCATCATCGCCCTCACCATGAGTTGTGAGTAGTTTACCACAGACCTTCGGGTCCATAGCTAGTATCTAGATGGCTTCTTCTATTTCTTTGGATCTCAATACAAAGTTCTCCTCGGTCTTCGAGGAGATCTATTCGATGTAATCTCTTTTTGCGGTGCGTTTGTCGAGATCCGATGAATTGTGAGTTTATGATCAAGGTTATCTATGAAAGATATTTGGTTCTTCTCTAAACTTTTTATGTGTGCTCATAATATCCTTGCAAGTCTCTTCGAATTATTGGTTTGGTTTGGCCTACTAGATCTATAGTTCTTGCAATGGGAGAAGTGCTTGGCTTTGGGTTCAATCTTGAGGTGTCCTTTCCAAGTGACAGTAGGGGCAGCAAGGCACGTATTGTATTGTATTGTATTGTTGCCATCGAGAATAAAAATATGGGGTTTATATCATATTGCTTGAGTTTATCCCTCTACATCATGTCATCTTGCTTAAGGTGTTACTCTGTTCTTATGAACTCAATACACTAGATGCATGCTGGATACCGGTCGATGTGTGGAGTAATAGTAGTAGATGGAGGCAGGAGTCGGTCTACTTGTCTCAGACGTGATGCCTATATAAAATGATCATGCCTAGATAGTCTCATAATTATTCGCTTTTCTATCAATTGCTCGACAGTAGTTTGTTTACCCGCCGTAGAATATCGCTATCATGAGAGAAGCCACTAGAGAAAACTATGCCCCCCGGGTCTATTCTCAACATATCAATCTACATCTACTTTACTTTTACCACTTTTATTTGCTGTTCTTATAAACTAAAAATACCAAAAATATAAACTAGCATCTCTATCAGATCTCACTTTCGTAAGTGACCGTAAAGGGATTGACAACCCCTTATCGCGTTGGCTGTGAAGTTCTTATTTGTTTGTGCAAGTGCGAGGGACTCACGCGTGGTCTCATACTGGATTGATACCTTGGTTCTCAAAAACTAAGGGAAATACTTACGCTACTGTGCTGCATCTCCCTTTCCTCTTCGAGGGAATACATCGCAAGCTCAAGAGGTAGCAAGAAGAATTTCTGGCGCCGTTGCCGGGGAGGCTTACGCAAAAGTCATATACCAAGTAACTATCACAAAACCTTATCCTTCACATTACATTTATTTGCCTCTCGTTTTCCTCTCCCCCACTTCACCCTTGTCGTTTTATTTGCCCTTCTTCCGCCGTGTGTTTACCGTTGGATTGCTTCTTGCTTGCTTGTGTCTCCATGTGCCTTCTATGTGATTGCATCTTTGCTTGCTTAAAATCTATTGTTCTGGATTACCTTAAAGTATTCTACTTGGATCATCTTCGATCACTATACTCTCGTGCTGAAACCCCAACTAGCCTAGTTGATGGGAAATCTTTAGATGAACATGCTCATTTTGTGCGTCACTGTTTGTCTGAAAAAGGGAGACTCTAATGGGATCAAATAAACAGATTAATGTGTTATGCTTGGAATCTTTGTGAAATTTGTGATTTTACTTGTTGCTCTAAGAACCCTAAAAATACCTACCCTACCTATGTGAGTTTAATGATAATGAAATCTTATATTCTTATGCAAAGGGTGTTTATAGTTACTACGACATCGAACAAATTGAAGAATTTGTTGCTTTTAAGGGTGCTTATGAAGTTGCTTCTTTGATTGAAAAGTATGATATTACTCTCTACGAATCTGAAAATTTTGACATACTTAAATATTGCTTTGAAAACTATGCTCATAATGCCTATGTCAAATAATTTTATTGAAAGAATGACCGCTGCTTTGAAAGAAAATAATGATATGCATGATTCTATAGATAATTTTGATTCCGATGATTTGATTTAAATATCCCTTGATGACCATGATGCTTGCTATCCTTGTGGCCATGATGTCAATATTTATGAAGATGAATTTGCTATAGTTCCTTATGTTAGACATGAGATCGTTGCAATTGCACCCATACTTGATAGTTCCTTTGATGAAAAGCATGATTGCAATGACGTTATTATAAATTCTATTAATGTCAATTATGCTAATGATATGCAAAACCCTAAGCTTGGGGATGCTAGTTTTTCTATGACTACTATTTGTTGCAATGATCATGATTGGGGTGATTCTTCTTATGATCTTGAGAATTTATTTAATCCCCATGATGAATGTAAGATTGATAATAATGTTTGCAATAATATTGAAAGTGGGTTTGGAAGAGTGTCAACTTTAGATCCCACATATTTTGAGTATGATCAATCTTATGATTTTTTTGATAAAAGTGGGTTTGGAGAGGTCATGACTTTAGTTAATATTGCTCCCACTATTTTGGAAGAGTGTCAACTTCGTGTGCATGTGGATCGTGTTGAGAATATGTTTTTTGATAGATATATTGTTGAATTTTCTTATGATCCTACATGCAATTATTATGAGAGAGGAAAATATGGTTGTAGAAATTTTCATGTTACTAAATTACCTCTCATTATGTTGAGATTGCTATTGTTTCTTTCTTCTTCCTTGCATAGGCTAGATCTTGCTTGTCTTGCTAATTTGTTTTCCTATAAAATGCCTATGCATAGGAAGTATGTTAGACTTAGATGTGTTTTCCATGTGCTTTATGATGCTCTCCTTGTGCTTCAATTCTTGTCTATCATGAGAGCATCACTAAAATTGTGCCTAGCTAGGGGCGTAAAATGATAGTGCTTGTTGGGAGGCAACCCAATTTTTTTTGTTGCTTTTAGGGAATAAATATTGCATCTATCCTATGATTAAATGTGTTTTCATGTTTTTTTTAGTGTTTGTGTCAAATAGAACCTTTGGGAAAACTTGTGTGAAGTTTATGTGATCTTGCTGTGAAAAACAGAATCGTTAGCACTAGCTAAAGTAGACTTCAGATTTTACTGGAGCGTGCTTTTTAGTTGATTCTTTTTGCAGATGATTGGTACACAAATTCCACAAATTTACCAATTTATTTTGAATTTTTTGGAGATCCATAAGTAGGCTAAACCTCCAGATTACTACACATTGTTCTGTTTTTGACAGATTCTGTTTTTCGTGTGTTGTTTGCTTGTTCCGATGCATCTATGAATAGTACTGGAGGATATGAACCATAGAGAAGTTGGAATGCAGTAGGTTCAACACCAATATAAACAAAGAATGAATTCCTTGCTGCACCTTTGAGTAGTGGTTTGCTTTCTTATACTAACGGAGATCACGAGAATTTTTGGTCTAAGTTTTGTGTTGTGAAGTTTTCAAGTTTTGAGTATTGCTTTGATGGAGTATGGAACAAGGAGTAGCAAAGGCCTAAGCTTGGGGATGCCCATGGCACCCCAAGTCAATTCAATATAATCAAAATCCTAAGCTTGGGGATGCCCCGGGAAGGCATCCCCTTTTTCGTCTTCATCCATCGGTAACTATACTTGGAGCTATATTTTTATTCGCAACATGATATGTGTTTTGATTGGAGCGTCTTGTATAATTTGAGTCTTTGCTTGTTAGTTTGCCATAATCATACTTGTTGTACACACCTATTTGAGAGAGTTAAATATGGTCTAGACATTATTAGAACACTCTTTGTGCTTCACTTATATCTTTTGAGTTGAATAGTTTTTGCTCTAGTGCTTCACTTATATATTTTAGAGCACGATGGTGGTAATATTTTGTAGAAATTGTTGAACTCTCATGCTTCACTTATATCTTTTTGAGAGTCTATTAAAACAGCATGGTAATGTTTTTAGGCTAAAGAAACTAGTCTTCACATGATAGCCATCCAATGTCAATGTAGTAAAAAAATTCACACCAAGTGCATTGAATAGAATGAGATGTTGGATGCTTGATAATTGTTTTGAGATATGAGGATAGTGATATTAGAGTCATGCTAGTGGAGTTATTATAAAATTGAAAAATACTTGTGTTAAGGTTAGTGATTCCCATATCATACACGTATGCTGAACCGTTGTGTAACTAAGTTAAAGCATGAGGTATTTGTAAAGTGTCAACCTTTGTGTGGAGGTCGGTGGCGCGTGATGGTTAACTCCTACAAACCTCCCCCCTAGGAGCACGCGTTGATTGCTTTGTTTTGATGACTCGTTGATTTTTGCAATAATATATGAGTTCTTATGACTATTGTTGAGTCCATGGATCATACGCACTCTCACCCTTCCACCATTGCTAGCCTCTCATGTACCGCGCAACTTTCGCCAGTACCATAAACTCACTATATATCCTTCCTCAAAACAGCCACCATACCTACCTATCATGGCATTTCCACAGCCATTCCGAGATATATTGCCATGCAACTTTCCACCGTTCCGTTCATATGACATGAATCATATTGTCATATTGCCATTGCATGATCATGTAGTTGACATTGTATTTGTGGCAAGGCCACCAAGCATAATTTTTTATACATGTCACTCTTGTTTCATTGCACATACCGATACACCGCCAGAGACATTCATATAGAGTCATACTTTGTTGTTGTAGTATCGAGTTGTAATGAAAGTGTGATGATCATCATTATTAGAGCATTGTCCCATGAAAGGAAAGGCTAAATATATAAATCCCCTCCGTAAAAAAAAGGCCAAAGAAAAAAGAATGGCCCAAAAAAAAGAAGAAAAAAGAAAAGAAAAAAAGGGACAATTGCTACTATCTTTTTCCACACTTGTGCTTCAAAGTAGCACCATGTTTTTCATTGTAGAGAGTCTCATGTTTAGTCACTTTCATATACTAGTGGAAATTTTCATTATAGAACTTGGCTTGTATATTCCAACGACATGCTTCCTCAAATGCCCAAGGTCTTCGTGAGCAAGAAAGTTGGATGCACACCCACTAGTTTCTTTTGTTGAGCTTTCATTCATATTTAGCTCTAGTGCATTCGTTGCATGGCAATCCCTACTCACTCACATTGATATCTATTGATGGGCATCTCCATAGCCCGTTGATACGCCTAGTCGATGTGAGACTATCTCCCTCCTTTTTGTCTTCTCCACAACCACCTCTATTCCACCCATAGTGCTATGTCCATGGCTCAGGCTCATGTATTGCGTGAAAGTTGAAAGGTTTGAAAAGATAGAGTATGAAAACAAGTGCTTGGCTGAAATCGGGGTTGTGCATGATATGAATATTTAGTGTGATAACAAGGGAGCATAGCCAACCCTATATGATTTTGTAGGGATAACTTTCTTTAGCCATAGTATTTTGAGAAGACATGATTGCTTTGTTAGTATGCTTGAAGTATTGTTATTTCTTATGTCAATATAGACTTTTATCTTGAATCTTTCAGATCTGAATATTCGTGCCACAATTAAGAGAATTACATTGAAAAACTATATTGGTTAGCATTCCACATCAAAAATTCTTTCTTTATGATTTACCTACTCGAGGACGAGCAGGAATTAAGCTTGGGGATGCTTGATACGTCTCCAACGTATCTATAATTTTTGATTGTTCATGCTATTATTTATGAAGTCTTGGATGTTTATTGGGCTTTATCATTCACTTTTATATCATTTTTGGGACTAACCTATTAACCTAAAGGCCCACTTCCAGATTGCTATTTTTTGCCTATTTCAGGGATTTGCAGAAAAAGAATATCAAACGGAGTCCAAATGGAATGAAACCTTCGCGAGAGATATTTTTGGAGAAAATCACGCGTGACGAACTTGAGAACCACATCAGAAGAGCCACGAGGGGCCCACGAGGGTGGGGGGCGCGCCCCCTTACCAGGGCGCGCCCCCTGCCTCGTGGGGCCCCCGTGACTCCCCCGGTGCCCTCCTTCTTCATATATAAGTACACGTACCCCAGAAACTCCGTGAACAGAGAGAAAACCCTAATTCCACCACCGTACCTGCTGTTCTCGTGGAGATCCCATCTTGGAGCCTGTTACGGAGCTCCACCGGAGGGGGATCCATCACGGAGGTCATCATCATCATCATCATCATCATCATCGCCCTCACCATGAGTTGTGAGTAGTTTACCACAAACCTTCGGGTCCATAGCTAGTATCTAGATTGCTTCTTCTCTCTCTCTGGATCTCAATACAAAGTTCTCTTCGGTCTTCGAGGAGATCTATTCGATGTAATCTCTTTTTGCGGTGTGTTTATCAAGATCTGATGAATTGTGAGTTTATGATCAAGGTTATCTATGAAAGATATTTGGTTCTTCTCTGAACTTTTTATGTGTGCTCATAATATCCTTGCAAGTCTCTTCGAATTATTGGTTTGGTTTGGCCTACTAGATCTATAGTTCTTGCAATGGGAGAAGTGCTTGGCTTTGGGTTCAATCTTGCCGTGTCCTTTCCCAGTGACAGTAGGGGCAGCAAGGCATGTATTGTATTATTGCCATCGAGGATAAAAAGATGGGGTTTATATCATATTGCTTGAGTTTATCCCTCTACATCATGTCATCTTGCTTAAGGCGTTACTCTGTTCTTATGAACTCAATACACTAGATGCATGCTAGATAGCGGTCAATGTGTGGAGTAATAGTAGTAGATGCAGAATCGTTTCGGTCTACATGTCTCGGATGAGATGCCTATATACAATGATCATGCCTAGATAGTCTCATAATTATTCGCTTTTCTATCAATTGCTCGACAGTAATTTGTTTACCCGCCGTAGAATATCACTATCATGAGAGAAGCCACTAGAGAAAACTATGCCCCCCGGGTCTATTCTCAACATATCAATCTACATCTACTTTACTTTTTTTTCTTTTTTTTTGCTGTTCTTTCAAACTAGAAATACCAAAAATATATACTATCATCTCTATCAGATCTCACTTTCGTATGTGACCGTAAAGGGATTGACAACCCCTTATCCCGTTGGCTGCGAAGTTCTTATTTGTTTGTCCAGATGCGAGGGACTCGCACATGGTCTCCTACTCGACTGATACCTTGGTTCTAAAAAACTGAGGGAAATACTTACGCTACTGTGCTGCATCTCCCTTTCCTCTTCGAGGGAATACAACGCAAGCTCAAGAGGTAGCACAGGGGTGCACCACATTACCCAACACGCTCGATCCCCTCTGGCCAGACACACTTTCCTAGGTCATGCCCGGCCTCAGAAGATCAACACGTCGTAGCCCTACCTAGGCACAACAAAGAGGTCAGCACGCCGGTCTAAATCCTAAGCACGCAGGGGTCTGGGCCCATCGCCCATTGCACACTTGCACGTTGCGAGGGCGGCCAGTAAGCAGACCTAGCCTCTCCTAATAGCAGAGCATGCGTTCCAGTCCAATCCAGTGCGCGCTGCTTAGTCACTGATGTCAAGAAGGCTTTGGCTGATACCACGACGTCGAGTGCCCATAATTGTTCCCGTGTAGCTGGTTAGTGTGTATAGGACAGTGGCCAAACTTGGATCAAATATCCAAACTCATTAAGCATGTTATTATTAAATCACCGCGGACAACTACCAGGACCAGGACACCTCTCGACTGGGTGTCTCAACCCGCCATGTCGTTCCGCCATAAAGATTCACTCGGGGGACCGTCGGGAACCCAGGCCCACCACTACCTGGATGGAACCACATGTCCTTTCAGCCCCCACGTCGGAATCACTTGCGGGTACTCTACGAGCCGAGCCGACCCGATTTTAGTCACATCATGTATCATGTAAAGTATGTATTTAGTATATACTCGTGGTCACGTCCCGAAGTGATCACGGCTCGATAGTATAGCATGGCAGACGGACAAGAATGTAGGGCCACTGATGGAATACTAGCATCCTATACTAAGCATTAGGATAGCGGGTAAAGGTATCAACAATTGTAGCAACAATGACAGGCTATGCCGCAGAATAGGAGCTATCAAATTAACAATAGTAGCACACCTAATGCAAGAATAAGAGAGAAGAGAGTGGGCGATATCTGGTTGATCAAAGGGGGTTTGCTTGCCTGGAAGCTCTGTTGCACAGGAAGAAGGGTGGTCGGTGATGTAGTCGTACTCAGTGGCATCAGCGCCGGTCTCGGGGTCTACCGGAGAAGAGGGGGGAAACAGTAAATACAGAGCAAACAAAGCATGACAAATATAACAAGGCAACACGCGGTGCCAGGGGTGAGCTAACGTAGGGATAGGTGATACCGGCGAAGGGGGAAAACATCCAAGAAAATGTTCTCTGTGTTTCGCGTTTTCGTACACACAGACCAGAGGGGGACGGTTGCAGGTCCGCGATGCTAGGGACATGTGGCGTATGAATGGACTGCGTATTCAGATTCGTCTTGTCGTTCTAAGCAACTATTGTGTATAAAGTATTTTCATCTAAGTTACAGATTATTTTATATTAATTTTTAAAGATTTTAGATCATTATTGGGGTTAGCAGAATAGTTTAATTCGAAAAACATTTATTGCGTCAACATGACATCAGCAGTTAGTTGGCTGGGTCAAACCGACGTGTGGGCCCCGGTTGTCATAGGAACAGATTAACTAAATAGAGTTAATTAGATTAACTAAGTGATTAGGTTATTTAAACCGACTTAATTAAGTTGATTAATTAATTGTGTTAATTAATTAATTTACTTTTTAATCTCTTTTTGGGGGGCGTGGGGCCCATACGTCATAGGCCCAGAGGGGCCTAACGGGCGCAGGCACTAGCGGCTGCGGGCTGCGGATGCAGGCGCCCATCGGGGCGGACCCGGGCACGTTGGCTGATACGTCTCCAACATATCTATAATTTTTTATTGTTCCACGCTATTATATATTCTGTTTTGGATGTTTAAAGGGCTTTATTATACACTTTTATATTATTATTGGGACTAACCTACTAACCCAAGGCCCAGTGCAAATTGCTGTTTTTTGCCTATTTCAGTGTTTCGTAGAAAAGGAATATCAAACGGAGTCCAAATGGAGTGAAACCTTTGGGAGAGTTATTTTTGGAACGATATCAACACAGAAGATATGGAGTACACACCAGGAAGCGAGAGAGACAGCCACGAGGGCCGGGGGGCGCCCCCACCCTCGTGGGCCACCTGTTGCTCCCCTGACGTCCCTCTTCCTCCTATATATACCTACGTACCCTGAAACTATTGAAGAGGAGCACGAAACCCTAATTCCATCGCCGCAACCTTCTGTACCCGTGAAATCCCATCTTGGGGCCTGTTTTGGAGCTCCACCGGAGGGGGCATCGATCACGGAGGGCTTCTACATCAACACCATAGCCTCTCCAATGAGTTGTGAGTAGTTTACCACAGACCTTTGGGTCCATAGTTATTAGCTAGATGGCTTCTTCTCTCTCTTTGGATCTCAATACAAAGTTCTCCTCGATCTTCGAGGAGATCTATTCGATGTAATCTTTTTGCGTTGTGTTTGTCGAGATCCGATGAATTGTGGGTTTATGATCAAGACTATCTATGAAAAATATTGGATTATTTTCTAAAATCGTTTATGTATGATTTTAATTACCTTGCAAGTCTCTTCGAATTATCGGTTTGGTTTGGCCTACTAGATCTATAGTTCTTGCAATGGGAGAAGTGCTTGGCTTTGGGTTCAATCTTGCGGTGTCCTTTCCGAGTGACAGCAGGGGCAGCAAGGCACGTATTGTATTGTTGCCATCGAGGATAAAAAGATGGGGTTTATAACATATTGCTTGAGTTTGTCCTTCTACATCATGTCATCTTGCTTAAGGCGTTACTCCGTTCTTATGAACTTAATACTCTAGATGCATGCTGGACAGCGGTCGATGTGTGGAGTAATACTAGTAGATGCAGAATCGTTTCGGTCTACTTGTCACAGACGTGATGCCTATATACAATGATCATGCCTAGATATTCTCATAACTATGCGCTTTTCTATCAATTGCTCGATAGTAATTTGTTCACCCGCCGTAGAAATCTGCTATCATGAGAGAAGCCACTAGTGAAACCTATGGCCCCCTAGTCTATCTTCATTATATTAATCTTCCATCAACTATTTGCTTTACTTTACATCATTTACTTTCAATCTCTATACCAAAAATACCAAAAATATTATCGTATCATATCTACCAGATCTCACTTTTGTAAGTAACCGAGAAGGGATTGACAACCCCTTTTATCGCGTTGGCTGCAAGGTTCTTATTTGTTTGTGCAGGTACGACGGACTCGCGCGTGGTATCCTACTGGATTGATACCTTGGTTCTCAAAAACTAAGGGAAATACTTACGTAACTGTGCTGCATCACCCTATCCTCTTTGAGGGAATACAACGCAAGCTCGACAAGTAGCAAGAAGAATTTCTAGCACCGTTGCAGGGGAGATCTATGCAAAAGTCATATACCAAGTACCTATCACAAACCCTTGTCCCTCGCATTACATTATTTACCTCTCGTTTTCCTCTCCCCCACTTCACCCTTGCCATTTCATTTGCCCTCTTATTTGCTCCATGTGTTTTATCATTCGCCTTGCCGTCATGGCTAGCCCGCCTATCATTATCAATACTCTCGAGAGTGAAGTTCTTAATTTTAGACAAAGGGAGGAAGAAAATCTAAAAGATGCTTGGTATAGAATTTGCAATGCTCAAAATAGATCTACTAGGAAGTTTTCCACTTCCATGCTTCCTCGCAATTTTTATGTTGGCATCACTCCTTGGAATAGGTATATTCCTGATACCATTACGGAGGGAATTTCTTGTGTAGCCATACTTTTGATTCTTATAATGCTATGACAGGATTGTTTGGCCCACCACCCCTTCTGGTTAATGGAACTGTTTTAACTTTAGAGCATGTTATGCAAAGGCTTGAAATTATTGAAAATAAAGTTGCCACGGTAGAGTTGGTCAAGAGTTTGGACAAAAAGATCCATAACAAAATTACCCAATATGGATCTAGGGTAGGAGTTATTCTGAATTTTTTTTAAAGAAAAAGAACCGATGGTTAAAGAGAGAATAGATCAAGATTCCACTAGAATTGATAAACTTGAGGATATTATTACTAGTGTAGGGTCTGCTTTTTCTGCTGTGAGAAATACTTCAAACCCCTCTACTACTAAAATGGCCAAATTTATGTATGTTCCTGAAAATTAGGGTGAATCTTCTAGTAATGAGACTGCGGATCTTAAATCGGTAAGTGTTCACCCCAACTTTCTCTCTATCATAAGGGAACCTTTTGCTACAAACAAATTTCTTGATTTATTGCCTAGAAGTTTGATTATTAATAGTAAGGAGGAAACTCCTAAGAATTATAAGTGTTCAATTGAAGAATTGCCTACCAAAGATGGCAATACCTAGATCTATTCTTGTATCGTGCCTAGCAAGGGGCGTTAAACGATAGCGCTTGTTGGGAGGCAACCCAATTTTATTTTATTTATTTTTGCTTCTGTTTAGGAATAAATATTGCATCTAGCTTCTGTTTAGATGTTGTTTTGTGTTTTAATTAGTGTTTGTGCCAAGTAGAACCTTTGGGAAGACTTGGGTGAAGTTTATGCGATCATGCTGTAAAAAACAAAAACTTTAGCGCTCACGAGATTAGCTACCATTTTTTACTGGAGAGTGCTTTTTAGCTGATTCTTTTTCCATATGATTAATAGACAAATTCCTCACGTCCACCAAATTATTTAAACTAGGTGATACCCCGCGCGTTGCTGCGGAAATTTTTAGAACACAAATGTATAAGTTAAATTCTATAAAACCATCTGGCTCAAATGTTCAGTAGTAGTAATATCGTAAAAAGAAATTGTAGAAAGGAAGTATAAGCAAATGACAAAAAGATATTCAAACTTGTCCTGGTTAGAGGAGGCATGAATTTCACAAAATGCAAGGGTATGACTAATCACTAACTTAAACACAATCATGCGTAACAAACTATGCATTTTGACATTTTTCTACAGAAGTGGTCTACATGACTAATATAAAGAAGTTATGTGATGTTAAATTATGTTTTAGAGTTAGACATAAGAAGAAATAATACAAAGAACAATTATTCGTTACCCCTTGTAGTTTGTGACTGAATAGCTTCTCTTGTTTTCCAGGAATGTTGATCTAGTGCCCGGGGACCACCGTGCCCAGGCCCAATGCATCACAGACACTTTATGGCCAGTGAATGGAAGCAACGGCGAAGAGGGAAAAATAGTGGGTGTGAATCAAAGTTGAAAGAATATCATTAGTAATACATCGCAATGAAATGTACAGCCATCTTGTAAGAAGTTCATGCGTGCATGTGTCTCAGGTGTGTGCATGACCGGGGCATGTGTCCATGCATGTACCCGGCTGGATGTGCGCATGACTGGGGAGCCAGGGCGTGCATCCGATGCGGGGTGTGCATGGCCTAGCGCTTGTGTGTGCATGGCCAAACGCCCATGCGTGTGTGTGCATGCATGACCTCCACTCTAACTCCAACATTTCTCCACTCCCTGCTTCCACAACAAACAGAAGATGTTGGTGAGGTGCTGGCAGGTGTCAAACGGAAGGTTTCTTACTGGCAAAAAAGAAGATGACATATAGAAGAAATTGTTCAATCGGACATCTCATATAAATTTTCACGATTGCAAGTTTAAGAACCAGAAAATACCATTCTTGATTAATGAACACAATACATACGTAGAGAGAGAGAGAGAGAGAGAGAGAGAGAGAGAGAGAGAGGCGTACGTACCAACACCGGTGGTCTGAGAGGGGTGCGGCATCCTATCAAACACCTTTGGCGCGTTGGCATGTTCCTCCTCCTTAATCACGGGGATTGAGAAGCAGCAACTGTCGGTGTACTAAGATAGGGGTACCTTAGTACCCCAACTTGTGCACGGGCAGTAGCAGCTTCCCGCGGCAGGGCCCACCACGTGCTCGCCGGAAACCTTTCTGGTCCCTATAAAGCCATTCAAGAACAAAGTATACAAGTCAGAGGATCAAGGCCCCGGCAAGAGGAGCTTGCCGGGAAGGCCGTGCCAGGCTCAAGATTATCACATTAACACAAGACCCTGGAAAGGGGAGCTTGCCAGGAAGACCAGAAGACTGCATCTCAGAAGACATGCCTCGGCGCACCCTGCGCCCCGGCAGGACCCGGGGAGCGACAAGCTTCCGGGCCCGGCAAGACCAAGACCCCGGCAAGGTGCTTGCCGGGGGAAGCCTGCGCTGTGTGCCCGCGCTCCAGCTCATCGGCCCACGCGTCGCCCTGGGGCCCTTCTAGGGACGTGTGGCGGATGGCTGTGCAGCCTGGGGGACACGATGGCACGCCACGGTGACGAGGCTACTGTCGTGGCGGAAGGAGACGCATGGACGGGTGCTTTTGGGGTCGACGGTGACGGGCATTTAATGCCCTTGTCCCCCACTGTCAAAGTTAGGTGAAGACCACTGTTCATCCACTGTTCATGCACTGTTACCGCACTGTTACAACTACCACCAAAGTTACATTTTTACCCTCCTCTACGTAGACACCTGTCGGTGACCCCTTGAGCTATAAAAGGAGGCCCATGCACAATGTAGAGAGGGTTCGAAACCTAGATAGCTCTCTTGCTCGGTGTAGCTAGCTCTTCAAGCTCTCGAGCTCAAGAACTCAATACGATCCAAGCAGGAGTAGGGTTTTACGCGTCCACGCGGCCCGAACCTGGGTAAACTGCCCGCGTGCTCTCCTCGATCTGCTCTTCGTGCTCCCTCCGCTCCCTTACTGCAACATAGAAGGGGCTCCGGTCCCATAGGTGCTCGTGGGAGGACAGTTTCCCCCGACATCTTTGGCGCGCCAGGTAGGGGTTGCGTCGAGGTTGTGCGAACCTGATCCGGCGCTCACGCGGGCGCATTCTTCATCAACCTATCCAGCTTCACCAACTTCACCAGCAGCAGCATGGCCCCGAAGAAGAAGGCTTCGGAGGTCGGAGGCCCGTCTGCGTCTGTTCCACCGCCACCAGAACCAACGGTGGGTGGAGGAGACGCCGGCGGAAGGGTGGTTGCCGGCGAGGAAACTCACGGCGCCACCAAATCCAAGGACAAGACGGACGACCGGACAAATTCCAAGGCCTCGGTGTCCGTAGATGCACCACGTCCATCTCAGCAGACGACAGGCCAGCAGTGCCGTGGTACAGGAGGTACCATCCGCTTGCTGGGCCAAGGACAAACCGGAGGCTCGCGGGATGCTCAAGGCCACCGTCCTGGCACGAGCAAGGCGCGGTCGCCGGGGCGAGAAACTGCTCCTTCTAACCCTGTTAGAAGTCCGAGCATATCTCGCTCGTCGCACCGCTCGCCCCCGCTCCCCTCCTCTCCAGCAGAAGCTCTCGCAAGAGCACAACTGCGGACAAGGCCGAAGACTGGAGGGCGACGATCCAAAGCCTCATCGCCTTCGCCAACAACGACACGCCGCAGCAGCCGGCGACATCGCGGCCACGGCAAGACGAGCAGACGAAGGCCGACGGCGACAAGACCGCCGGGGGTGCAACCACCGTGCACTCCCCGCCGCGGAAGCAGAAGACGCCACCCCGTCGAATTAACGTCGACGACGACTCCACGGCGTCGTCGGATCCGCGGGCTCGTCGGGACCAGCGCCAAGTCCTCGACGATCGGCGGCAAGAAGATGCTCGGACGCGCATCGAGCGCCGACGAGAAACCAGGCGACAATCGGACCAGCGCGCTGGGACCGCTGTCGACGTGTACGCGCCCGGTGAGCCAGGCGACTTGCCGTACGCGGCGGGTTGCCCTGCGTTCACCCGCGAGCTGCGGCGCGTCCAGTGGCCCAGCATGAAAAACTTCAAGCCCGACGTACCCGAGAAGTACGACGGCAAGACGCACCCCTCGGAGTTCCTCAGCATCTACACCATCGCGGTGCAGGCTGCCGGGGGACGCGACGAGAAGATATTGGCCAACTACTTCCCGCTGGTGCTTAAGCCAAACGTCCGTTCTTGGCTTATGCACTTGCCGGAAGGCTCCATTTCTTGGTGGGCAGATTTGTGCCACCAGTTTGTTGGCGCCTTCACGGGTGGCCACAAACCCCACGGCCAGGAGAGCGATCTCCACATCTTGGCCCAGAAGGAAGGAGAACCCCTGCGCAAGTACATTCAACGGTTCAGCCGCGTGCAACACAACATTCCCGACGTCCACCCTGCTGCGGTTATCAGCGCGTTCCACCAGAACGTGCGTAACCGCCGCATGCGAGAAGAGATGGCCATGACCAAGATCCGGGATGTCAGCGAGCTCTACGCTCTGGCTGACAAGTGTGCGCACGCCGAAGAGGGGAGGAGACTCCCCGGAGAGGATACTGGCGCAGGGGGAAGCGACAGCGAGGACGCCGCCCCGGCAAAGAAGAGCCGGCGGCGGAACAACAGAAGAAAGAAGAGCAAGGAAGTGCTGGTCGTCGAGCAGTCCGGCAAGGAGGCTCCCGCCAAGAAGACACAGGCTGGCGGCTCCGGCAAGGAGCCTGCCCCTATAGCGGCAGCCGACAAGCAGGACGGCTCCGACAAGCAATACTGCAAGATCCACCGCACCAAGGGCCATGACCTTTCAAACTGCAAGCGAGTCGAGTACCTCGTAGAACAGCAAAAAGCTGAGTACGAGCGTCGCGACAAGGAGAAGGCTCAAGGTGGCGGGGGAGAGCCCAGCAAGAAGCGACCGTTCAATGGCCGGGGAGGACGCCGCGGCAAGGCCAAGCAGCGGCAAGGTGATCGACCTCCCCGGGGCCGCGACAAGGATGAAGAAGAAGACGACGACGACGACATGGAGGAAGGTGATAACAGCGAGCAGGAGTTCCAGAAGGCCACAGAAGTTCTGTGTGTCGACGGAGGCGCCTCTCTGCACGCTTCCCACCGCCAGCTCAAGCAGTGGGTGCGGGAAGTAAACGCAGCTGAGCCGCCCGTCGAGTTACGCAGGCTCCTGAAGTGGTCCAGCACGCCCATCATTTTTGAACTTGAGGATCACCCTGACCGCACAACGGCGGTCGGGTGCTTGCCGATGTTGGTCTCACCAACTATTCGCAACCTCAAGGTCACCAAAATGTTGGTTGACGGCGGGGCCTGCCTGAACTTGATCTCCTCAGCTGTGATCAAGAAACTCCAGATCCCAGACGGCGAGCTCGAAGAGACCGGTTCGTTCCAAGGAATAAACCCGGGAAGGAGCAAGCCCAAGGGGAAGATCACTCTGCCAGTGACCTTTGGCGGGGAACTTAACTTCAGGACGGAGAGGATAACCTTCGACGTGGCCGATATCCCATTGCCATACAATGGGATACTTGAACGTCCTGCCCTTGCCAAGTTCATGGCAGCTTCCCACTATGCCTACAACGTACTCAAGATGCCGGGGCCGATAAGCGTCATCTCTGTCCCTGGCGACAAGAAGGACGCGCTTATCTGCGCCGACAAGATATACCGGGATGCAGCAGCCGCAGCGGAGAGCAACACACTTGCCGCTGAAGCTCCCGGGGGGAAGAAGACCAAGACCAAGTCCGGCAAGTGCTCTGGGATCCACTCCGGCAAACGCATCTCTTCGGAGTGCTGCGCTGCCGTCGAGGACGCACCATCGAGCTCCACCGGCAAGTGTAAGAAGGGGATGGCCGCTCCACCGGCAACCAAGAAGGTGTCCGCCAAGGAGGACGGCACTGGTGGTACCTTCACCATCAGTGCTACACTTGACAACAAATAGGAAAGTGCGCTCGTTGCCTTCCTCCGGGCGAATGTCGATGTGTTTGCGTGGCAACCATCTGACATCCCCGGCGTTCCCAGGAAGGTAATTGAGCACAAGCTTGCTGTTTGTCCTCATGCGCGGCCCGTCAAGCAGAAGGTCAGGAAGCAAGCCGTGGAGCGCCAAGAATTCATCGCCGAAGAGATCAAGAAGCTAGAAGCAGCAGGCCTGGTTAGAGGCGTGATCCATCCAACGTGGTTAGCCAATCCAGTTGTCGTACGCAAGGCTAATGGGAAGTGGAGACTTTGTATAGACTTCGCCGATGTGAATAAAGCATGTCCCAAGGATCCATTTCCCTTGCCGCGTATTGACTAGATTGTTGACTCCACTGCCGGATGTGAGCTGCTTTCCTTCCTTGATGCATACTCAGGTTACCACCAAATTTTTATGGCCAAGGAAGATGAAGAGAAGACTGCATTTATCACTGCATGCGGCACATATTGCTTTATACGCATGCCCTTTGGATTGAAGAATGCAGGCTCGACATTTGCAAGGGTGGTGCATACTGCTTTTGAGCCACAGATCCACAGAAATGTGGAAGCCTAAATGGATGATATAGTGGTCAAGAGCAAGAGCAAAGATACACTGATCCAGGATTTAGAAGAGACTTTTGAGAATCTGCGCAAGATCCAGCTTGAGTTAAACCCCGAGAAGTGCGTCTTTGGAGTCCCCTCCGGCAAGCTTCTCGGGTTCTTTGTGTCCCAGAGGGGGATTGAAGCCAATCCCGACAAGATAAAAGCCATCGAGCAGATCGAAGCCCCGAAGCGCGTCAAGGACGTAAGGAGACTTGCAGGTTGTGTAGCTGCCCTCAGTAGGTTCATTTCAAAGTCTGCAGAGCGCGCCCTACCTTTCTTCAAAATTTTGAAGAAGGCAGGTCCCATGAAGTGGACTCCGGAAGCGGAGGCAGCGCTGCAAGACTTGAAAGGATACCTATCCTCCACTCCAACACTTGTCGCACCTAGGCCACAAGAGAAGTTGCTGCTATACTTAGCAGCAACCAATCAAGTGGTTAGTGCTGCGTTAGTAGCGGAGAGGGAGGCAGATGAGGAGTCTACACACCGGCAAGCGAATCCAGCGACAAGCAGGGGGCTTCCCCGACAAGCTCTGGCCCCGACAAGGACAAGTCTGCGCAGGAACGAGGAGAAGTGCGAAGGAAGATGGTGCAGCGCCCAGTGTATTTTGTAAGTTCCCTATTGCAGGGGGCTAGGTCAAGATACTCTGGGGTGCAGAAGTTGCTTTTCGGCCTCCTCATGGCCTCGAGAAAACTGCGCCATTACTTCCAAGCACATGAGATAACAGTGGTCACTCGCTTTCCGTTGAAGAGGATATTGCAGAATCCAGAAGCAACAGGCAGGATTGTCGAGTGGGCACTGGAGCTGTCAAGCTTTGGTCTCAAGTTTGAAAGTACTTCAACCATACAGAGCAGAGCTTTGGCAGAATTCATAGCCGAATGGACCCCAACGCCCGATGAAGAAGTTCCAGAAACAAGTGTCCCCGTACAAGAAGCAAGCAGTGAATGGGTAATGTACTTTGATGGTGCCTTCTCGCTGCAAGGCGCCGGTGCCGGCGTGGTACTCATAGCGCCCACCTGGGAGCACCTCAAGTATGTTATCCAAATGCACTTTCCCATGGAGCAAGCGACAAACAATACTGCTGAGTATGAAGGTTTGCTTGCCGGCCTCAGAATTGCGGCCGAACTTGGGATCAAGAAGTTGATTGTGCGGGGAGATTCTCAGTTGGTGGTCCGACAAGTTAACAAAAGTTACCAGAGCCCTTTGATGGAAGCCTATGTTGATGAAGTGAGGAAGCTTGAAGAACACTTTGAAGGTCTGCAAATGGAGCACGTTCCAAGAGCTCAGAATGATATTGCAGATGGCCTTTCAAAGTGTGCTGCGATGAAGTTACCTGTGGAACCAGGGACCTTCCTGCTCAAGCTAACTCAACCATCCGTTACACCATCAGTTGGGCAAAGTAAGAAGAGGAAGTTGGTCTCCGGCGACTACTTGCCGGCGGATCTTCCAGAAGCCAACGCCAAGGTCCCCAGGATCAATGACCAAAATGCTGAGGAACAGTTTGCTCCTGCGGGTCCGAGGATCTGTACAGTTGAAGCAAGCGTTCCCGACAAGCCTCGCCCCGGCAGGCTTGCCGGGGGACCATCAGCTCCGGCAGAACCGCAGGTTCTTGCCGTAGAAGCTGAGGTTCCCGCAACAACCCTTATGCCTTTAGTCCTTGTTGTCGAGCCTCAGGCTCCAGCATGGGCACAGCAAATCGTTCGTTTTCTGCAAACTGGAGAACTTCCCGACGACCCAGAAGAGATAGAGAAGATAACCAGGCAGTCAAGTATGTACCAGTTCGTTGACAACGAACTGTACAGAAGGAGGCTCAATGGTGTCAGGTTGAAGTGCATTTCCAGAGAAGATGGACAGAAGCTGTTGGCAGAGATACATGGAGGCATATGTGGTCACCACATTGGCGCAAGGGCACTTGCCGGGAAGGCGTTCCGGCAAGGGTTCTTCTGGCCAGAAGCCCTCCAAGATGCAACTGCACAAGTAACCAAGTGTGAAGCGTGCCAGTTCCATGCCAAGCAAATTCATCAGCCAGCTCAAGCTCTCCAGACAATTCCTTTGTCCTGGCCCTTCTCGGTCTGGGGGCTCGATATCCTCGGCCCCTTCCCCCGTGCTGTCGGGGGCTTTGAGTACTTGTACGTTGCAATCGACAAGTTCACAAAGTGGCCAGAAGTGGAACCGGTGAGAAAGGTGACAGCACAGTCAGCAGTCAGGTTCTTCAGGTCGATTGTTTGCCGTTTCGGGATCCCCAACAGGATCATCACCGACAACGGTACACAATTTACTAGTCGCACCTTCATGCAATACGTCCAAGACCTTGGCGCCAAGGTCTGCTTCGCTTCTATTGCTCACCCGAGGAGCAATGGTCAAGCGGAGAGGGCCAATGCTGAAGTGCTGCGCGGACTCAAGACAAGAACCTTCGACAGGCTGCGCAAGTGCGGAAGAAACTGGATAGAGGAGCTGCCGGCGGCTCTTTGGTCAATCAAGACGACACCAAGTCGAGCCACCGGACAGACACCCTTTGCTCTTGTCTATGGAGCAGAGGCAGTTCTCCCCACGAAACTCGTATACGGATCTCCTCGAGTGCTCGCTTATGATGAGCTCGAGCAAGAGCAACTACGTCAAGATGATGCATTGCTCCTTGAGGAGGAACGTCTCCAGGCTGCTGTACGAGCTGCTCGATACCAGCAAGCCTTGCGTCGCTATCATAGCCGCAAGGTCAAGGCCAGGAGTCTCGAGGAAGGCGACCTTGTTCTTCGGCGTGTTCAGTCCGCCAAGAATTCCAACAAGTTGACGCCGAAGTGGGAAGGCCCTTATCGGGTGAGACAAGTCACAAGGCCCGGCGCTGTCCGCCTTGAGACCGAAGAAGGCTTACCGGTGAGCAACTCTTGGAACATAGAGCATCTTCGCAAGTTTCACCCATAAGGCACGGTCGCCGTGATCCGTTCCGGCAACCACCTTTTGTACGAGTCTTGCCGCTGTTGCATGTAAACCTTTGTACAAAGCCGGGCGCAGATCCCGTGCATCAGTAAAGTTTTTGTGCTTCGCGCCTATTTGCCATTTTCCATGCTTTCCTTTGGTTATTTGCATGCATTATTTGGCATTTTGTGCAACGCACATCCCCGGTAAGCACTAGCAAGCCATCAGGCCATATACTTGTTTTCCCTCCTCTTTTTTTCCCTCTTAAGCAGAAGGAATATTCCTCGCGCACAAGTTTGCCGGGGGGGAAGGAGGTGGAGGATGAACCAAGTGCTGTTCAAGAAAGAGGAGCCTTGTCGGGGAACAAGCAATCTATGAAAGCTAAGTTACCAGAATTTGAGTAGTTCAAATTTTTAAATTTTAGTTATCTTCCTTGAACAACCACACTTTGTATGGAAAACCTGTGCGCGGAGGAACCTACCCGTGGCTAGCCGCGCCCTTACCTTGTTTCCGAGCACGCTCAATGACTTAAGTGAGCTGCGACAAGTGTCGCGCCCTTATTTCGTTTTCGAGTTCGCTCAGCAAGCTAAGTGTGCCGCGACTAGATGCGGCAAGGTTACTTGCCGGTAAGGTCCTTTGCCAGCGGGCTGCTAAGAGTCCAGCACTCAACGCTCGCGGCGAGGGCCCCTTGCCGGCAAGTTTCCTAAAAGCGTAGGGCAGAAAGCATACAAAGTGGAGGACCAAAAGCAAGGGAGATAACAATGCGTCAATTTCTCGGAAATAAGATAATACTAGCAAGATGCCCGTGCTACGCTACGGAGGAAGTCGCAAAAGATCGAGTGGACATATTGTTTACTCAATAAGTGGAGCCTGCTAAACAATAAAAGATGCACCAAGATATCAATCAAAGTGATGTCATATTGTTGCTAAGTACATATCGAGCAAAATCAAATATATGGTTTCCGCCGATGAACCCCGTCGTCCAAGCCAAATATTTTCTTCTCAATTTTCACCTTGCAGAAGATTTGTGGTTCTCCCTACCTTATTGCTCTGTACAGAGAGCATGCCGAAGATGAAAATATGTCCACACACATTTGGCAATTGCGACGACGCCAACCAGCTTTTGTTTAACACATGCTTCTGTAGTATATTTAGGCAAAGGAAAAAAACAATAGACATCACTTGCATACATTCTGTATGGGGCAATAAAACAAAATGCTAGTAAAAGATGCTCCTGAATCATATGTATATGGAACGGGTGAGCGCACATATACGTACATACATAACTATTAGTACTGGATTAATTGTAACTTTCTTACATCTGAATGTAGTTTGAAAAATTGGATGTGGAGCTACCAAGCAAAAAAGGCGCTAATGACAAAGAGACTTGCTGTAGGCATCCTCCGATTTTTTTTTTCGATCAGAGGGCGTAATAAAGGCAGCTACTAAAACCAATTCAAACGCATGTATGGATATTTTTACAAAAAATAATAATCATGAACGCTAAAGCAAGTGTCAAGTTGTCTTTCTAAGTTGTCTCCACTGGGAGCAAACATGCTTCTCTACATATGCACAATCCGAACTCAATAGAAGCAATGGACATAGAGAAACATAACATATAACTAACACAGAGGTAATATTTTTCTCAGAAAGGAAGGAATGTAGAATTAACAAAACAAACACTGCAACCACAACATTTTTCAGTGACAATTTGCTCCCTGCATCTATCAAGGATGAAAATGATACAATAGGCATATGGTACAACTAAAGTCCGACACGCAGAGGTAAATGCAAATTATTCTATCTCTAGGGCATAAGCCAACAATAATGAACGACAATAGTGCTGCTGTACTTGGGTGCTCGCGATGAAATTACATCTATTGGCAGCAAGGACACAAATAAATAGAACTTGCCGGAGTGCATTACTTGTATCAGGAATTTAAAACAGAGATCATCCACCTAAATACTGAAAGTAAAGTAGCAGCTCTGAACTATTGGAAATGCTAGTTTACATAATTTTGAAGCTCACCTTGTAGATAATATGAATAACCTGAGGATATAATTACTCATGCATGAGCTTTCACATGGTCAAACATACAAGCTTCCTCTAAAGGTATTTACAGATTTGTACTTCGATTATCCAGAACTTTAATTATGTGCATGAAACTGATCTCCGTGCAACAATAAGCTGCTCTTATGTGTTGGATCACAGAACAACAACAACCAACAATTATAGAAGAGAACCTAATTATCTATTTACTATTGTGATAGAAATCCTGAGCATAGGCAAGAAAAGTTATAGAAGTATAAGCAGAGATCCGTGCTGTTGTTCGACATATAGCTATAGATGAGTATCCGCTCATCGCATTCACTGAAGTAAGCAAGGAGGCGAACAACGTTGTCGTGCCAGAGCCTAGCCATCACCCTTGCAAAATCACTATTGCATTTACTTGTCGGCAGGCTGCCTAAGCCTCTTCAACCATCGATTCTCCCTGTCTCCCATCAGCTAATTGGCCATAGTGATTACAGGTTATTAAGCTATTGATTAGTCTATATCTCTAAAAGGAGCGGATTAAACTATTGCAGACCCAAAGTTGATCAAATAAGCAATATTGGGGATGAAATATATGTGCGTACACACCAGGACTGGCGTTGGGCAGAGCGTTCCAACAGAGGCTAGTGCAGCTCCACGTCCTTGGCAACGACAACCTGGACATCCCGGGAGCGCAGGCCAGGACGATGCGGCCATCTCTCCTGGTGGGATAATGTGGGGTATCACTAAGGAAGGAAACTATTAGATTTAAGAAAAATGGTGCATATAACCCCATAAATATTACATTTTGGCCACATAACCCCCTGAGGCCCTGACCTCTAAAACCGGGATCTTAATGCCCTCTACTTTCTAAAACTGAACAAATCACCCCCGATGCTCTGGTAGGTGGTTTCAGATGGTTGTTTTGCTCACGTGGTGGCGAGGTGAGATGGGAAAGCACCAATGTGATAGTCATTATGTCGAACACTTTAGGTGCCCCCATTAGCGTACTACCAGCATACATGTCGACCACATCTGCTCCAAGACCTGCCATAGGATGAACCTGGTGAGCACCAACGCACGACTAACTCTACAGACTACAACCCATACACATGCCTCCACAAAGCCTACCTCAACGGAAGCCACTTGAGGATACAAGGAGCCGGCCGGCAGCACAAGCGTCTACCTCACTTTCGACCCACTGTTGCAGTGTCGCGTGAGCAGACCCTCGTTGAGATCATCTACCACTCAAGCCTCCAAGGATTTCGGCTCTCATGAGTAGGATCGGTCAAGAGATTTCGAGGGCCCGGGGCAAGGTAACACAGAGGGGCCCTAACGCCACATAAATATATGAGTAATCATATTACTATTTATTGCACACACAAAAAACAAAAAAAAAGTACACTATAATCTATGTTGCATTCTGATCTAGAGTATGAAAAAACAAGACCAGAAGCTATGTTGCTATTTTTTGCAAGAAAAAATAAAAAAATCAGTACACTTATATTCGGAATATTAGGTAAATTTGGTACACTTTCGTACCCACTCAAGTTATTATCATCCTTAATTTCTCACAGGTTGTTTTTAACAGTAACTAAAGCTAATTATTCGGAATTTACAAGCAGTTGTATCTGTTCTAAAAAAGTGTCAACAGCTCATTTTTATGACTCCATCAAGTCATTAGCAGATGGATACGTTCTAGATGACATCTTGGTAAATTAAGAGCAGTCTTGTTAATTACTGGAGCAAGGCATGGAATTAGCACACAAACATATGATAGAAGAAACTAAGAACGCTGCTGATTAAACTAAATAAATGCAAAAAGAGGGCATGGAACCAGGCACCTAAATCACGTAGATTGTTAGAAAAGAAAATTAGAAATTGCAAGATCTTGTTGCTGCTTACAGTTCACGAACAAAAATCTGAATTCCTCTTTTCTAACTCCAATCCACACGAGCAATCAGAGTGCCTGACACAGCGATGTAGGAGGGTGACCTTCACCCAAGACCTTGCCTTCACGAACAAATGAGCGATTAGAAAAGCCTGTAAAATAAGGGACTTTTTCACTGTTCTAACCCATTTGCTGAAGTTTAGCACGATTTGACCCACGTTCGAAAGTTTTTTCGGATCTGACCCATTTCAAAACGCCAACAACCGTGGCGTCTTGCATCAACTGAAGACGCCACGAACCCAGGCGTCTGGCCCTGACCCATCTCCTGGTCAGCCCAGTTGACCGTCCAACGTGGCAAATTTCACCTCGACCCTAAACGCCAAGGACTTTGGCGTCTACCTAGCTGCACTCATTTGTAGTACTATGCATGCATACATGATTTTTAACCCGAGCATATGACACATGCGTACCAAAGTCTAGCGAGCAGGCTACGTACATCAAGTGCATCGATGCATGCAAGTGTACGTGGGCATGGGCTAAGAAGTGTAGTCCCGAAGTTCATCACCTACTTGGTTCGCATAAAAAAAGGCCTACTAATGATTAGCATGCACGCTCGCGCTGACATATTTTGTTCGCGGGTGTTCGTTTAAGTCAAAACGAACAAAAACACCGACTCAATGCGTCGACCCAAACCCAATTCACGTTCGTGTTGTCCGTCTGTACATATTTGTGGCGCAAATTTACATCTGATTTGCTTCCAGACGGATGCCTCGCGCGTCCGCTCGATGTTCACCTCGGGCCCACTTGTCAGCTGCCCAACCACCACCGCTGTCAAATTTAATGCCATCCATCTAACATGGCAATCAATGAAAGCCTTCGAAGTGAGGGCTTCTCCGGCAAGGGTGAGGGTGAGGCCAAGCACGACGCCGAAGCCAGCTCGTCGTCGATCTAGCAAGGTGGACACTGGTGCCGCTGGGGGAGAGGGGGCGATTGACTCGCCGACCATGAGACCGGATGTACATCCCGATGCACCGGGCGTAGTATCACTGTGAGTAATGTGTCCCGTTGTCGTGGCTGGACGTGAACCTCTACCACGGCTGGCACCTTGACCACAGCTGTGCCACAGTCTGAGCACTATTTTTTAAAAGTTTAATTAATGCTTTTTAATGTTAATGTGGACTTTGGCCGGCTGTTGATCACATTTTAATATTTAATTATGTTTTATTTCGTACATGTGGTTTTTCTTTCTTTTAAGTCCGTGTTTACAAAATATGAGTCTAGCCAGCGTTGGGCGCATCAGTTGACCCAAATCAAAAAGCGAACACATACGTTTGCCTGACCGATCCAAACGGACGAAAAGCGGACAAAGTGTGTGTCTGTTTAGGTCGTCTGGTTCAAGTTGCCCTAGGAAGCATTTCTTGCATAGTAGACGAGCTAGCTTTTGTACTGCACTATACTACAACATGAGACACAATACTGCTCAGACTGCGGCACGGCTGGAGGCGAGGCCAACACTCCCCGCGCTAGTGTTTTGCGCGCAGCGCGTTCGGTGGCTGTGTGAGATGCTCTTAGATGGTTGTCTCATGTTGTAGTATAATGCAGTACAAAAGCTAGCTGTTCTACTATGCAAGAAATGCTTCCTAGGGCAACTTGAACCACACGACATAAACGGACACGTGCTTTGTCCGCTTTTCGTCCGTTTGGATCGGTCAGGCAAACGTACGTGTTCGCTTTTTGATTTGGGTCAAGTGGTGCGCCCAACGCTGACCAGACTCATATTTTGTAAACACGAACTTAAAATAAAAGAAAACCCATCATGTACAAAATAAAACATAATTAAACATTAAAATGTGATCAACAGTCGGCCAAAGTCCACATTAACATTAAAAAGCATTAATTAAACTTTAAAAAAAGAGTGCTCAGACTGTGGCACGGCTGGGGTCAAGGTGCCAGCTGTGGGAGAGGTTCACGTCCAGCCACGACAGCGGGACACATTACTCTCAGTGATACTACGCCCGGTGCACCGGGATGTACATCCGGTCTCATGGTCGGCGAGTCAATCGACCCCTCTCCGCCCCCTCTCCCCAGCGGCACCAGTGTCCACCTTGCCAGATTGCACGACGAGCTGGCTTCGGCGTCGTGCTTGGCCTCACCCTCACCCTTGCTGGAGAAGCCGGCACTTCGGAGGCTTTCATTGATTGCCATGTTAGATGGGTGGCATTAAATTTGACAGCGGTGGTGGTTGGGCAGCTGACAAGTGGGCCCGAGGTGAACAGTGAGCGGACGCGCGACGCGTCCGTCAGGATGCAAATCAGATGTAAATTTGCACCACGAATGCGTACAGACGGACATCGCGAACGTGAATTGAATTTGGATCGACGCATTGAGTCCGCGTTTTTGTCTGTTTTGACCTAAACGAACACCCGCGAACGAAATGCGTCAGCGCGAGCGTGCATGCTAATCATTAGTAGGCCTTTTTTTATGCGAACCAAATAGGTGATGAACTACGGGACTACACTTCTTAGTCCATGCCCACCTACACTTGCATGCATTGATGCACTTGATGTACGTAGCCTGCTGGTTGGACTTCGGTACGAACGTGTCATGTGCTCGTCGTATATACATGCATTGTACTACAAATGAGTGCAGCTAGGTAGACGCCAAAGTTCTTGGCGTTTAGGGCCGAGGTAAAATTTGCCACGCCAGACAGTCAACTGGGCTGATCAGGATATGGGCCAGGGCCAGACGCCGGGGTTCGTGGCGTCTTCAGTTGATGCAAAACGCCACGGTTGTTGGCGTCTTGAAATGGGTCAGATCCGAAAAAACTTTCAAACATGGGTCAAATCATGCTAAACTTCAGTATATGGGTTAGAACAGTGAAAAAGTCCTAAAATAAGAAACGGCATTTGCAAACTGCATTATGTTCTTCCATTAATCATGCCAACAGCCAAAAATCACAATTAAACTATAAGCGGACGAGGCGCCGTGGACCTGCCTAACTTTTCGCCAATCTCGGGGAAGAGACGGAGTAGAGGCTGAGGAGACTGTGCACGCGGAGTGCCCTGCTCGCGAGTTCTTCGCGGTGTGCAGCTGTGCGCGGCACTGCAGTGCGACGACTTCAGGTAACACTCCTGGGAGAACGCGGTGCCGCCGCCGCCCCGAGTGGCGACATGCTGCTCGCCTGCGTCGGCGGGGTGTTGTACTGGACGAGCGAGCCGCCATCAGGCTGTCGTATTGCTTTGTCCCGCACCAGCCGTGCTACCAGACAAGACGGAGGACAACAACTTGATCACCGGAGCGTGAGCGACCGGTGCCAATGTCCGAGCTCCCGGAGCCGCCGGACCTTGTCATCCCGATCCGTGTGCCCATGGCCAACCGGGTCTTCGCGCCCACGTCGAGGTCAAACTTGGACACGGCAGCAACCACCTCCAAGTCTCCTTCTCCAACAGCCTGCAACGCTGCACGCCAGATCTAGAAGGAAGGGGGGGTGACACCGGGGAAATATCAAATCCAAATCTGCTTGATTGAGACCATAACCACAACCAATCTATACTAGAGGCGTACACTCTTCCCAACTCAACTCCGGCGGTCGACGGGGAAGAGAGCGGAGGGGCCAACAGCTTGAAATTTGGGAGGGGCTCTAGAAGAATCTGTTTCGCGAGGGAAAGAGAAACCTCCAGAGACCGTGGTGTTTGGGAGGCTCGGCACAACACATCTCAGTCACAATCTCAGCCTTAGATTACAGATCAGACGGTGCATATAGCCCAAAGGCAGACACACCATCATCACCAACTCACATTTTTATAGGAGTAAAGATATTACAGAGATAACTTGTCGCAATGACTAATAGATTCATGTTCATGGCACACTTTGCAGCAGCAAAGGAAATAGAAAGAAAGAGGCCTAATCTACGCGGTCGCCTTCACGCCTGGAGATCTTGTTCACCTTGGCGACGATGTGGGCGACCTGCGCCTTCAACGCCTCTAGATCTGCGTCGTCCGGCAAGCTGCGGAGGACGTTGACAAGATTGATGCCAGGGTTGCGGTAAACAATCTTCGTCAAGACGCGCTCCAAGGTGCCCGCGCAGAGCTGACGCGACTCCTCGGCCAGCTGCGCGGGGAGCTTCTCCTGCAGCCGTGCAAGCGCCGGTGCGATTCCCCTGAAGAAGAGACTTAACTTGGCGCTGTGGGGGAGATTCTGGTCCGGAGAGTACACGAGGTGCTCCACCCT
Organism: Secale cereale; assembly: GCA_902687465.1. NCBI lineage: Eukaryota > Viridiplantae > Streptophyta > Magnoliopsida > Poales > Poaceae > Secale > Secale cereale. Next base: position 717,577,428 of record LR738715.1, on the reverse strand, counting down.
CAGCGCCATCAACTCCTTGTCGATATTAGCAGCAGAAGCGACCAAGTCGTCGATCCACTGCTCCACGGCCCGGCTGAAGTTGTTCGCTGAAGTGGCGGCGCTCTCCACCAGGCCTCGTTCCTTGCGGAGCTCGTCCTTCAGCTTCGTCTCGCGATCCCGGGCGGCGTCCAGTGAATCAGTCAAAGTAGAAACCTTCAACTCCAAGTCAGCGATTGAATCTTTGGCGGCAGTAAGCTCGTCGCCCTTCTTGGAGAGGCGTACCTGAAGGTCAGAATTGGTGTGGGCGTCCTTCTCCCGCTCCACATTGAGCACGGTGACCCTGTCCTCGCTCGCCTTCAGGTACCGCTCTAGCTGCTCAACTTTGAGTTCCAGTTCCCTCTTGGCAGTTTCCGCGGCGGCTGCGGCTTCCTTTGCCTCCTTCATGGCCTGCTCCCGGACGGTGAGCTCGTCGTCATGGGCGTCGAGCTCAACCTTCCGCTGGTTGAGCACCCCCTCCCGCCGAGACAGCTCCTCGGCGGCCAGCCGCTGCCGCTCTTCTGCCTCCGCCTTCTCCAGGAGGAAGGCTTGCTGCTCCCCGGCGAGTTCTTCCCGCTCCTCCGCCAAGTTGCGGAGGGCGGCCTGGTTGGCGGGGCGAAGCTCCGCGGCCCGCTTCTCCAAGTCCACTCCAGCCTTGGCGGCAAGAGCTTCTCGGGAGTCCAGCTTCGCCTGCCTGGCCCGGTACAGGGCCAGGAGCCGGCGAAGCAGCTTCTCCTCTTCGGGCTCGTCACTCCCGCCAAGCGCCTCAACAATCTTCAACCCCGCGGAGGCGAGGACCTCTCCATCGTAGGTCTCTCCCTCCACGGGGGCTCGCGATGAGGAACCCCACGGGACTTGTATGAAGACTCCGTTGGGGGCCTCAAGGTAGACGCCTGGCTGCTCCTTGGCGGCGGAGGGGTCGGCGGCCGGTGCAGCGCTTGACGCTCCTGCTGCCTCCGGGCCGGCAGTGTGGTCGCCGTCCCCCTCCCCAGCCGCGGCGTCTGCGGCCGGGGCAGTCTCCTCAGCGGCAGTCTCGTCGGCTCCTGTCATGTCCTCAGCGGCAGTGGCGTTGCCGCCGTCTCCTTGCACGCCCTCCTCGCCGGTGGTCTCGGTCTCCATCCGCTCCGGCGCAGGAGGATCTAGCAGAAAAAAAAAAGAAAAGATCAAGCAAATATCCAAAAAGACAAGTTCAAGAAGATAAAGCTACAAGACTTACCTTCGCGAACTTCGTCGACGACGGGCTCCCTCGCCGGGGAGTCCTCCCTTGGCGGTGGAGCAGTGGCCCCTGCTGGCGGAGGGCCGCCCGTGACCTCCCTTGGCGGGGTGGCCACCCTTGTCGGGCTGCTCACCCTTGGCGGGGTGCCCGCCCTTGGCGGGGTGCCCGTTCTTGGCGGAGCGTTCTCCCTCGCCGGGGAGTTCACCCTTGGCGGGGAGGGAGGAGCAGGTAGCTCGTCGGGGGCAGTCTCCGGGCGCTCCTGCGGCTGCGGCTCCACTTCTGCACAAGACAAACAAGACAACAAGATGTCAGTACAAAATAACAACCTCAAGCGCGCCCGCCAAGCAGAAAATACAAAGGCCAGACTTACGCTGGGGGCTGCGCTGGGGGCTGCTCCTCGGAGCAGCAGGCTGATCCGGCAAGCTTGCCGCTGGCGCGTCTCCGGGCGCCGCGGTGGGCGAGTCGTCTTCCACCTCGACCACGGGGATCTTGGCCCTCTTCGCCGTCCGCTGGGCCAGGGTCCTGAAAGCAAAGCAAGGACAAGATCAGAATCGTCGAAGAAAGATCAAGACAGAATCGAAGAAGTTACAAATTACAAGTGCTTACTCCTCTTCCTCGTCGTCGTCGGAGCTGAGGGCGGAGAAATCGAACTCCACCTGAGGTGCTCCCGCGCGAGGAGCAGGAGGAGAAGGCTCCCTCGGGCGCTTGGCGGTCTCCGGGGCTGGGGGCTGCGAAGACCCAGCCTCCGTTGACGCCGAGGCCCGAGGAGCAGGCGGAGCGGCCGCTTCGCTCCGGGAGGATTCCCCTCCGCTTGGCGCTGGTGCGCGGGGCGCCTCCGTCGCAACTTGGCTCGCCCTGGTGGCTCGCGTCGCCCGGCGAGCAGGTTGTTGTCGGGGCGCCTGCGTCCTCGTCGCTGTAGCCGCCTTGCGGAGGCGTTTCCTCGGTGCTTGCGTGGGACTTGCCGGAGGCGGGGAGTTCTCTGAGGACGAGGAGGCATCGTCGTCGAGTCCCAGAGACCCACCGGTGTCTTCATCGGCCTCGACGTCCTCCTCCTCCTCCCCGGCAGGACCGCTGGGCCCAGCATCTTGCCCTGCGACCTCGCTCCCTCCGGCGGCTCTGCTCCCTCCGGCAACCCTGCTCCCTCCGGCAACCTCGCCCCCGGCGGCGGCCTCGCTCATGACCCCGGGTATCCCGGCATGCCTCAGGGAAGGAACCCCGGCAAACTCGTCGGGCGGAAGCTTGAGCAGCATGCGGATCTCTGCCTCCTCTGCTTGGCACGCCTCGTCCGCAGCCTGCGCCTCGTCAACGGTGAATCCGAAATCTCCCGCCGCTGCGGCTGCGGCGGCTTCTTCCATCCGAGAAGCAATATAAGCTATATCCCGGGCCGTAGTGGCACGGGTAAGGCCCCTGTTCTCCTCGGGGTTCTTGGGCACCTCGACCAAGTTGTCGAAGAAACTTAGTATCGCGTCCGGCGGAGGCTCTATCCAGGTGGGGTCGACGCCGTGGGAGTCACACGCGGGCATCATAGCGCGCAAAGAGTCCCGGGCAGTGCTGTTGCATAGCGGCACCACTCTCCGGGGAGGTCTAAACCACTCTGGATGGGCCGGGTCATGCTTGAAGAGCTCCCGGACCATCCCCTTCAGCTCCAAGGCAGTGAAATTGAAGTTCAACCCAGGGCGCAGCCTCATCATATCCGCCGGGTTGCCAAATTCCCATGCTGGCCTTTTCCTCTCTTGTAAAGGGGCAATGCGGCGGCGGAGGAAATCTGCCCCTACCTCTCCGATGGTCAGTTTAGCTACCCGGAGACGAAGTATCCTGATGAGGGCAATATTGAGCTTGCCGTCCTCCAGGGCCAGTTCGCTCCAGTCTCTGCCGCGCACTATGGTTGTTGTGCGCGGCGCAGTGAAGGGCTCCGGATTGTCCTCTACTACCCAGCACCAATCTGCGCGCCATTCTTCCCACTTGCCGTGGAGTTCTCCCTTCAGGTATGAGTCCTTCTTATTCAACCGAAAGATCCAGGAGATACCGCCGGAGAGGGGAGCGCCAGCCTCTACTATAGGCATAAAGAAATGGCGAAAGAGTGCTACGTTTGGATGGATCCCCACATAGTTTTCGCACAGATGTGCGAAAACCACCATCGTAAGGATGGCGTTGGGGGTAAAGTCTAGGAGGTGGAGGCCGTATGTGTTCATAATGTCACAGAAAAACTCCGAGTACGGAGGGCACAATCCACAGTGGAAGAAAACAGCAAAGAAGAAATACCCGCCGGGAAACAGATCTCTGGCGACGGCGGGGAAGGCTCTGGTGCGGGGATGAGCTTTGGTCTCCCCGGACCAGAAGAGGTAGTACTTGTTCCGCAGCTCCTTCGCGCTGAGCCTCGGCGCGAAGATCACGTTCCTCTTCCGCAGGGCGGCAAGCTTCGCTGCCTGCTCGGATTTCTCCTTCTTGGCCTTGTCCGCTTTCGCCTTCTCGCTCTTTGGAGCCATGGCGGAGGCGGCGAGGGAAGAGGCGAGGAGCTCGACGGCGCCGCGGATGCGGGAGACGGCGGAGGAGGGTGGAGGCAGAGAGCAGCGGAGGATTTCTGGAGGATGAAGACGCAATGAAGACGAAGGAGGGAAACTGCCCCTGCTTCCTCTGCTTTTAAGGGGGGAGTGGGGGACGCTCCGCATTTCCCATTAAAGAACGAGGCCACGATCTCTCCCACGACGCCGCAATCGACGCGTGCCGTTAGGGAGGGGCGCGGCGGATGCGGAAGGGGATTCGGCGTGCTGTGGGCCGCGCGTGCCCGTGCACTGTTTTGGGCCTGGCCCAACAGCGCTCGGCACCGTGTGTGGCCCAGGCCCGGGGGCTCCTGTCGGTGTACTAAGATAGGGGTACCTTAGTACCCCAACTTGTGCATGGGCAGTAGCAGCTTCCCGCGGCAGGGCCCACCACGTGCTCGCCGGAAACCTTTCTGGTCCCTATAAAGCCATTCAAGAACAAAGTATACAAGTCAGAGGATCAAGGCCCCGGCAAGAGGAGCTTGCCGGGAAGGCCGTGCCAGGATCAAGATTATCACATTAACACAAGACCCTGGCAAGGGGAGCTTGCCAGGAAGACCAGAAGACTGCATCTCAGAAGACATGCCTCGGCGCACCCTGCGCCCCGGCAGGACCCGGGGAGCGACAAGCTTCCGGGCCCGGCAAGACCAAGACCCCGGCAAGGTGCTTGCCGGGGGAAGCCTGCGCTGTGTGCCCGCGCTCCAGCTCATCGGCCCACGCGTCGCCCTGGGGCCCTTCCAGGGACGCATGGCGGATGGCTGTGCAGCCTGGGGACACGGTGGCACGCCACGGTGACGAGGCTACCGTCGTGGCGGAAGGAGACGCATGGACAGGTGCTTTTGGGGTCGACGGTGACGGGCATTTAATGCCCTTGTCCGCCACTGTCAAAGTTAGGTGAATACCACTGTTCATCCACTGTTCATGCACTGTTCCCGCACTGTTACAACTACCACCAAAGTTACATTTTTACCCTCCTCTACGTAGACACCTGTCGGTGACCCCTTGAGCTATAAAAGGAGGCCCATGCACAATGTAGAGAGGGTTCGGAACCTAGACAACTCTCTTGCTCGGTGTAGCTAGCTCTTCAAGCTCCCGAGCTCAAGAACTCAATACGATCCAAGCAGGAGTAGGGTTTTACGCGTCCACGCGGCCCGAACCTGGGTAAACTGCCCGCGTGCTCTCCTCGATCTGCTCTTCGTGCTCCCTCCGCTCCCTTACCGCAACATAGAAGGGGCTCCGGTCCCATAGGTGCTCGTGGGAGGACAGTTTCCCCCGACAGCAACGATCGACCGTGGTAGGAAGCGAGTGATCTTCATAGGGGGCATTTTTATATGTACTTATTTTCTTCACTTGATGATCTGAAGATGGTGGCTGCGTACTGGTATAACATACAAGATTCAGTTGGGCTGTGCAAGATGCGAAGGACCAGCTGAATCCATCATTGTATCAATGAGAAGATGAGGAGAGGGGATATGAGTGGAAGATGTGCAGCAGAAGAATAAGGGGAGATGAGAAGACATGCTTGCGGGGGAAGGGAAAAAGACTCGACTAAACACAGGTAACAGTACGCATTTAAATTGTTGCATTGATAGTGGCCATGCGTAAGAGACGGCTGGTGGTGTGATTGAAGTTTGACTATCACCTTCAGTTACAGTAGGGGAGAAACGCAGGACTTGTTATACTATTTGGGGGTGACGTGGCTGCACATAATTGAGTAGTTAAGGTGGAAGACTACATGTCTCATGGTTGAGTGGATGGAGAATTGCTGACATGGCAGACTGCTGATGTGGACAATCTGCATGCTGAGAGAATGCATTGTAGTGGGGAGCAACTTCTTAAGAATGATAGATTTCTTTAGAGTTACAGAAATATTTGAAAGTTACAGGTTGCTACAAACTGTTCTGTTTTTGATAGATTCTATTTTTCGTGTGTTGTTTGCTTATTTTGATGAATCTATGAGTAGTATCGGGGGGTACGAATCATAGAGAGGTTGGAATACAGTAGGTTTAACACCAATATAAACAAAGAATGAGTTAATTACAATACCTTTGAGTAGTGGTTTGTTTTCTTATACTAACGGAGCTCATGAGATTTTTGGCTAAGTTTTGTGTTGTGAAGTTTTCAAGTTTTGGGTAAGGATTTGATGGACTATGGAAAAAAGAGTGGCAAGAGCCTAAGCTTGGGGATTTCCAAGGCACCCAAGGTAAAACTCAAGGACAACCAAAAGCCTAAGCTTGGGGATGCCCCGAGAAGGCATCCCCTCTTTCATCTTCATCTATCGGTAACTTTACTTGAGACTATATTTTTATTCACCACATGATATGTGTTTTTCTTGGAGCGTCATGTATGATTTGAGTCTTTGCTTTTTAGTTTAGCAAAATCATCCTTGCTGGACACACCTTTTTAGAGAGATACACATGATTTGGAATTTATTAGAATACTCTATGTACTTCACTTCTATCTATTGAGCTAGATAGTTTTGCTCTAGTGCTTCACTTATATCTTTTAGAGCACGGTGGTGGTTTTATTTTGTAGAAGTTATTCATCTCTCATGCTTCACTTATATTATTTTGAGAGTCTCTTAGAATAGCATGGTAATGTGCTTTGGTTATAAAATTAGTCCTAATATGATAGGCATCCAAGATGGGTATAGTAAAAACTTTCATATAAAGTGCATTGAATATGATGAGAAGTTTGATACTTGATGATTGTTTGGAGATATGAGGATGGTGATATTAGAGTCATGCTAGTGGAGTAATTGTGAATTTGAGAAACACTTGTGTTAAAGTTTGTGATTCCCGTAGCATGCACGTATGGTGAACCGTTATGTGATGAAGTTGGAGCATGATTTATTCATTGATTGTCATCCTTTGTGTGGAGGTCGAGATCGCGCGATGGTTAACTCCTACCAACCCTTCCCCTAGGAGCATGTGTTGAATACTTTGTTTTGATGACTCGTAGATTTTTGCAATAAGTATATGAGTTCTTTATGACTAATGTTGATTCCATGGATTATACGCATTCTCAGCCTTCCACCTTTGCTAGCCTCTCTTGTACCATGCAACTTTCGCTGGTACCATACACCCACCATATACCTTCCTCAAAACTACCACCATACCTTCCTATCATGGCATTTCCATAGCCATTCCGAGATATATTGCCATGCAACTTTCCACCGTTCTGTTTATTATGACACGCATCATCATTGTCACCCATATAGAATCATATTTTGTTCTAGTATTGACTTGTAAGTAAATAAAAGTGTGATGATTTTCATTACTAGAGCATTGTCCCAGTGAGGGAAGGATGATGGAGACCATGATTCCCCCACATGTCGGGATGAGACTCCGGATGAAAGAAACGAAAAACTGGCAAAAAAAGAGGCCATAAAAATGGGAAAGAAAAAAAGGGGAGAAAAGGCCCGAAGAAAAAAAAAGAAAAAATGAGAGAAAAAGAGAGAAGGGACAATGTTACTATCCTTTTTCCACACTTGTGCTTCGAAGTAGCACCATGATCTTCATGATAGAGAGTCTCTTGTTTTTCACTTTCTTATACTAGTGGGAATTTTCATTATAGAACTTGGCTTGTATATTCCAATGATGGGCTTCCTCAAATGCCCTAGGTGTTTGTGAGCAAGCAAGGTGGATGCACACCCACTTAGTTTCTTCTGTTGAGCTTTCATACACTTATAGCTCTAGTGCATCTGTTGCATGGCAATCCCTACTCACTCACATTGATATATATTGATGGACATCTCCATAGCCCGTTGATATGCCTAGTTGGTGTGAGACTATCTTCTTCTTTTGTCTTCTCCACAACCACCACTCCATTCCACCTATAGTGCTATATCCATGGCTCACGCTCATGTATTGCGTGAAGGTTGCAAAGTTTGAAAAAAATAAGTATGAACAATTACTTGGCTGAAACCGGGGTTGTGCATGATTTGAATATTTTGTGTGATGAAGATATAGCATAGCCAGACTATATGATTTTGTAGGGATAGCTTTCTTTGGCCATGTTGATTTGAGAGGACATAATTGCTTTTTAGTATGCTTGAAGTATTATTATTCTTATGTCAATATAGAGTTTTGTCATGAATCTTTCGGATCTGAACATTCATGCCACAATAAAGAAAATTACATTGAGAATTACGTTGGTTAGCATTCCACATCAAAAATTCTGTTTTTATCATTTACCTACTCGAGGACGAGCATGAATTAAGCTTGGGATGCTTGATACGTCTCCAACGTATCTAGAATTTTTGATTGTTCCATGCTATTATATATTCTGTTTTGGATGTTTAAAGGGCTTTATTATACACTTTTATATTATTTTTGGGACTAACCTACTAACCCAAGGCCTAGTGCAAATTGTTTTTTCCTATTTCAGTGTTTTGCAGAAAAGGAATATCAAATAGAGTCCAAACGGAATGAAACCTTCGGGAGAGTTATTTTTGGAACGATATCAACACATACGACTTGGAGTACACGCCAGGAAGCGAGAGAGACGGCCACAAGGGCAGGGGCACAACCAGGGGGTAGGCGCTCTCCCCACCCTCGAGGGCCACCTGTTGCTCCCCTGACGTCCCTCTTCCTCCTATATATACATACATACCCAGAAACTATCGAAGAGGAGCACGAAACCCTAATTCCACTGCCGCAACCTTCTGTACCCGTGAGATCCCATCTTGGGGCCTGTTCCGAAGCTCCGCCGGAGGGGGCATCGATCACGGGGGGCTTCTACATCAACACCATAGCTTCTCCGATGAGTTGTCGGTAGTTTACCATAGACCTTCGGGTCCATAGTTATTAGCTAGATGGCTTCTTCTCTCTCTTTGGATTTCAATACAAAGTTCTCCTCGATCTTCGAGGAGATATATTCGATGTAATCTTTTTGCGGTGTGTTTGTCGAGATCCGATGAATTGTGGGTTTATGATCAATATTATCTATGAACAATATTGGATTCTTTTATGGAATCTTTTATGTATGATTTTAATATCCTTGCAAGTCTCTTCGAATTATCGGTTTGGTTTGGCCTACTAGATCTATAGTTCTTGCAATGGGAGAAGTGCTTGGCTTTGGGTTCAGTCTTGCGGTATCCTTTCCCAGTGACAGCAGGGGCTGCAAGGCCCGTATTGTATTGTTGCCATCGAGGATAAAAAGATGGGGTTTATATCAAATTGCTTGACTTTATCCCTCTACAACATGTCATCTTGCTTAAGGCGTTACTCCGTTCCTATGAACTTAATACTCTAGATGCATGCTGTATAGCCGTCGATGTGTGCAGTAATAGTAGTAGATGTAGAATAGTTTTGGTCTACTTGCATGAACATGATGCCTATATACAATGATCATGCCTAGATATTCTCATTACTATGCGCTTTTTTATCAATTGCTCGACAGTAATTTTTTCACCAACCTAGAAATCTGCTATCATGAGAGAAGCCACTAGTGAAACCTATGGCCCCCGGGTCTATCTTCATTATATTAATCGCACATTAACTATTTGCTTTACTTTGCATCATTTACTTTCAATCTCTATACCAAAAATACCAAAAATATTATCTTATCATATATATCAGATCTCACTTTTGTAAGTGATCGAGAAGGGATTGACAACCCCTTTTATCGCGTTGGCTGCAAGGTTCTTATTTGTTTGTGCAGGTACGAGGGACTCATGCGTGGTTTCCTACTGGATTGATACCTTGGTTCTGAAAAACTAAGGGAAATACTTACGCTACTGTGCTACATCACCCTTTCCTCTTCGAGGGAATACAACGCAAGCTCAAGAAGTAGCACTAGCGACGGCCACCGGGGCGCGGGGGTTGCCGGAGTTGGACGCAGGCACGACGGTGGCTGGCAGACGGTGCGGCCAGGGGAGTGGGCAGCGCAGAGTAGGAGCAGCGCGGGGCCAGCGCCCAAGGGTGGCCGCACGGCGAGGAGGAGGCCGTGGGTGATGGCTGTCGGACGGCGGAGCAGAGGGCGGCGACTGGCGGAGCTGGAGCGGTGCGCGGCCAGGGAAGACATGGGCACAGCGGCACGCGGCCGGGCGTGGTCGAGAGAGGCAGCGCGCGTCTAGGGGCTCCTAGGCTCGGCCCGAGAGTGCGGTGGGTGGAGCTTCGGCGGGTAGGGAGGGCATTCCGGCAGCGCCGGGCGCAGGCCAGCGGGGCGGAGTGCGGCGGCCGAAGCGGAGCGGGCGTAAGGGGGCGAGGGCGAGAGCGCGGGCGCGCGAGGCATCAGGTGGCGCTGCGCGGCAGATGCAGCCGTGGGGCGCAGTAGTAGTAGCGTGCAGCGAGCAGGGGAGGGAGCGAGCAGGCAGGCCGAGCGGGAGGTGGCCGAACGCGTCACGTGGCCTCGGGGTGCGGCGTGCGCGAGAGGAGGAGAGGCCAGGGGCTGCGGGGCTGCAGTGGGGCTTGGGTGCGTTCGAGCCTCGGCGAGGGAGGACGACGAGCGCGGCAGAGAAAGGGGGAAGAGGAAGAGGGCCTCACCGGCGTTGCAGATGACCAGGGCGGCGAGGCGTAATGAAGCTGCTTGGGGAAGTGGCGTGGAGGTCCGGCAGGGCGACGCTAGAGATGACGAACTGCGGCGACATGCGCTGGCGTCGGGGGCCGGCAAGCGCCCGATCCGATCTGGATCGCGAGAAAATCAGAGGAAGGAGTGGCTTGTGGAGGTGTGCGGTTAGGGTTACGGGGGAGTGGTGGGTTAGGTAGGTCCTAGGTTGGGCCGGCCTGGTGGGTGGCCAGCTGGGCCGGTTGGCCCAGTGGTTGTGGGTTTGCTTCTTTTTTTATCTTACTTTTCTTTGTTTTGTTTTGTTTTATTTGTTTTGTTTATTTTATCATAGTTTTAGTAATTATAAACCTAGACCCTAAATTAGTACTATTACCTATGACACTTTCACAATTATTTTGCCACCCTAATCAATTGGCTTATACTTGTTTAGTATTTAAAAGGCATTTAAATATTAGTTTTACTGATGTTTAAATTAATTTAGTGCATTTAACTATTTTATAAAAAGATGTTTTCTCCACCATAACTACCTATGCAACTTCTGGCACAACCCGAACATTCTAGTTTTAAAGTTTGAAAACTTTTGACGTTTGCCTTAATTCAATTTTGAATTTGAATCGATTTTTAAATAACGTGAGATTATCAACCGTAACTGAGGTGATGTGGCATCAATAGCAGAGGTTCACTGTAGCTTAATTATCCGGGCGTCACACTTCTTCGGTGGCCCAAATGAGGGCTTGAGGCTCCCTACCTTGGTTGATCCCACTGTCCCAAGAAGATGTTGGTGAGGTAATGCAAGGGTTGTTGATATTGTTGAGTATATTGATTCATTATGAAACATAAGATAGACTAGACTTTTTCTTGCCTTATCTTGTACTCCAAGTTGACCATTGTACTCATATATATATGCCCATGAGGCTCAAGCAATACAATCAACGATTCCATCAATCCTCTCTATTCCCTTCTAACATGGTATCAGCCTAACCGACCAAACCCTAGCCGTCGCCCACTGCTTCCACCTCGCGCGCCGACCCCAGGGCGGTTGGCCTCCATGACCACCACCGGGGTCCACGCCGCCCGTACCTAGGGTTCATTCACCGGTCATGTTGACCGGCTGCCTGATACGTCTCCAATGTATCTATAATTTTTGATTGTTCCATGCTATTATTTATGAAGTCTTGGATGTTTAATGGGCGTTATCATTCACTTTTATATCATTTTTGGGACTAACCTACTAACCCAAAGGCCAAGTCCAGATTGCTGTTTTTTTGCCTATTTCAGGGTTTTGTAGAAAAGGAATATCAAATGGAGTCCAAACGGAATGAAACCTTCACGAGAGATATTTTTCGAGAAAATCACACACGGAAAATGTCAGGACCAAGTCAGGGGACAGCTAGGCTGCCCTCGAGGGTGGGGGGCGCCCCAATTCCCAGGGCGCGCGCCCCTGCCACAAGGCTGGCCCACACAGCCCCGACGCCCTCCTTCTTCCTATATATACCTACGTACCCCAGAAACTCCATACGCAGAGAGAAAACCCTAATTCCACCGCCGTAGCTTCTGTTCCCGTGGAGATCCCATCTTGGAGCCTGTTCTGGGAGGGGGATCCATCACGGAGGCCTTCATCATCATCATCATCATCATCGCCCTCACCATGAGTTGTGAGTAGTTTACCACAGACCTTCGGGTCCATAGCTAGTATCTAGATGGCTCCTTCTCTCTGTCTGTATCTCAATACAAAGTTCTCCTCGGTCTTCGAGGAGATCTATTTGATCTAATCTCTTTTTGCGGTGTGTTTGTCGAGATCCGATGAATTGTGAGTTTATGATCAAGGTTATCTATGAAAGATATTTGGTTCTTCTCTGAACTTTTCATGTGTGCTCATAATATCCTTGCAAGTCTCTTCGAATTATTGGTTTGGTTTGGCCTACTAGATCTATAGTTCTTGCAATGGGAGAAGTGCTTGGCTTTGGGTTCAATCTTGCGGTGTCCTTTCCCGGTGACAGTAGGGGCAGCAAGGCATGTATTGTATTGTTGCCATCAAGGATAAAAAGATGGGGTTTACATCATATTGCTTGAGTTTATCCCTCTACATCATGTCATCTTGCTTAAAGCGTTACTCTGTTCGTATGAACTCAATACACTAGATGCATGCTGGATAGCGGTCGATGTGTGGAGTAATAGTAGTAGATGCAGAATCTATTCGGTCTACTTGTCTCGGACGTGATGCCTATATACAATGATCATGCCTAGATTGTCTCACAATTATTCTCTTTTTTATCAATTGCTCGACAGTAATTTGTTTACCCGCCGTAGAATACCGCTATCATGAGAGAAGCCACTAGAGAAAACTATGGCCCCGGGGTCTATTCTCAACATATCAATCTACATCTACTTTACTTTTCTTGCTTTTATTTGCTGTTTTATTAAACCAAAAATACCAAAAATATAACTATCATCTCTATCAGATCTCACTCTCGTAAGTGACCGTAAAGGGATTGACAACCCCTTATCACGTTTGTTGTGAAGTTCTTATTTGTTTGTGCAGGTGCGAGGGACTCGCGCGTGGTCTCCTACTGGATTGATACCTTGGTTCTCAAAAACTAAGGGAAATACTTACGCTACTATGCTGCATCTCCCTTTCCGCTTCGAGGGAATACAACGCAAGCTCAAGAGGTAGCAAGAAGAATTTCTGGCGCCGTTGCCGGGGAGACTTATGCAAAAGTCATGTACCAAGTACCTATCACAAACCCTTATCCTTCGCATTACATTTTTGCATCTCGTTTTCCTCTCCCCCATTTCACCCTTGTTGTTTTATTCGCCCTTCTTCCACCGTGTGTTTTTCGTTCGCTTGCTTCTTGTTCGCTTGTGTGTGTTGGATTGCTTGCTTGTCACTATGGCTCAGAACAATTCCAAATTGTGTTAGTTCTCCAATACCAACAACAATGATTTTATTAGCACTCCGATTGCTCCTATTACCGATGCTGAATCTTGTGAGATCAATGCTGCTTTGTTGAATCTTGTCATGAAAGATCAATTCTCCGGCCTTCCTAGTGAAGATGCCGCTACCCATCTAAACAACTTTGTTGATTTGTGTGATATGCAAAAGAAAAGGGATACAGATAACGATATTGTTAAATTGAAGTTATTTCCATTTTCACTTAGAGATCGTGCTAAAACTTGGTTTTCCTCTTTGCCTAGAAATAGTATTGATTCGTGGAATAAGTGCAAAGATGCTTTTATCTCTAAGTATTTCCCTCCTACTAAGATCATCTCTCTTAGAAACGATATTATGAATTTTAAGCAACTAGATCATGAGCATGTTGCACAAGCTTGGGAGAGAATGAAATTAATGATACATAATTGCCCTACACATGGTTTAAATCTATGGATGATTATTCAGAACTTTTATGCTGGCTTGAATTTTGCTTCTAGAAATCTTTTAGATTCGGCCGCCGGAGGCACTTTCATGGAAACTACCTTAGGAGAAGCTACCAAACTCCTAGATAATATTATGGTTAATTATTCTGAATGGCACATCGAAAGATCTACTTGTAAAAAAGTGCATGCTACCGCCGGAGGCACTTTCATGGAAACTACCTTAGGAGAAGCTATAAAGCTTTTACCAAACACATTTTTGATGCTTAAATGCAATCTTATGAAGAAAAACTTGAATTAGAAGTTTCTATCCCTAGAAAACTTTATGATGAGTGAGAACCTACTATTAAAATTAAGATCAAAGATCATGAATGCTATGCCTTGTGTGATTTGGGTGCTAGTGTTTCCACTATTCCAAAAACTTTGTGTGATATGTTAGGGTTCCATGAACTTGATGATTGTTCTTTAAATTTGCATCTTGTGGATTCTACCATTAAGAAACCTATGGGAAGGATTGATGATGTTCTTATTTTTGCAAATAGGAATTATGTGCCCATAGATTTCATCGTTCTTGATATAGATTGCAATCACGCATGTCCTATTATTCTTGGTAGACCTTTACTTAGAACGATTGGTGCAATTATTGATATGAAGGAAGGAAATATTAGATTCCAATTTCCATTAAGGAAAGGCATGGAACACTTTCCTAGAAAGAAAATCAAATTACCTCATGAATCTATTATGAGAGCCACTTATGGATTGCCTACCAAAGATGGTAATACCTAGATCTATTCTTGTATCATGCCTAGCTAGGGGCGTTAAACGATAGTGCTTGTTGGGAGGCAACCCAATTTTATTTTATTTTCTTTTACTTCTATTTAGTAATAAATAATACATCTAGCTTCTTTTTAGATGTGGTTTTGTGTTTTAATTATTTTTTGAGTAGAACCTTTGGGAAGACTTGGGTGAAGTCTTTGCGATCTTGCTGTAAAAAACAGAAACTTTTGCGCTCACGAGATTAGCTACCATTTTTTACTTGAGAGTGATTTTAAGTTGATTCTTTTTAGCATGTAAATTACCTTAGGAGAAGCTACCAAACTCCTAGATAATATTATGGTTAATTATTCTCAATGGCACATCGAAAGATCTACTAGTAAAAAAGTGCATGCTATCGAAGAAATTAGTGTTTTGAGTGGAAAGATGGATGAACTTATGAAATTGTTTGCTGCTAAGAGTGCTTCTTCTGATCCTAATGATATGCATTTGTCCACTTTGATTGAGAATAACAATGAATCTTTGGATGTGAATTTTGTTGGTAGGAATACTTTTGGTAACAATGCTTATAGAGGTAATTTTAATCCTAGGCCTTTTCCTAGTAATTCCTCTAATAATTATGGTAATTCCTACAACAACTCTTATGGGAAGATGCCTTCTGAATTTGAAACTAGTGTTAAGCAGTTTATAATCTAGCAAAAGAATTTCAATGCTATGCTTGAAGAGAAATTACTTAAAGTTAATGAATTGGCTAGAAGTGTGGATAGAATTACTCTTGATGTTGATTCTTTGAAACTTAGATCTATCCCACCTAAGCATGATATCAATGAGTCTCTCAAAGCCACGAGAATTTCCATTCATGAATGCAAAGAAAGAACCGCTAGGATGCGTGCTAAAAGAGAAAATTATATTAAATCATGTTCTTCTAGTTATCGTGAAAATAAAGATGAAGATCTGAAAGTTATTGATGTGTCTTCTATTAGATCCTTGTTTTCTAGTATTAATCTTGATGAGAATAAGATTGGAGATGATTCTGCTTTAGAGTGTCCCAATGTTTCGGAGTTTTTAGATCTTGATGCTAAAATTGCTAAAAGTGGGAGTGAAGAGATTAAAACTTTGCATAGTGATGAGCCCACTACTTTGGATTTCAAGGGATTAAATTATGATAATTGCTCTTTGATTGATTGTATTTCCTTGTTGCAATCCGTGCTAAATTTTCCGCATGCTTATAGTCAAAATAAAGCTTTCACTAAACATATAGTTGATGCTTTGATGCAATCTTATGAAGAAAAACTTGATTTGGAAGTTTATATACCTAGAAATCTTTATGATGAGTGGGAACCTACTATAAAAATACAAATAAAGATCATGAATGCTATGCTTTGTGTGATTTGGGTGGAAGTGTCTCCACTATCCCAAAAACTTTGTGTGATTTGCTAGGGTTCCATGAGCTTGATGATTGTTCTTTAAATTTGCATCTTGCGGATTCCACCATTAAGAAACCTATGGGAAGAATTAATGATGTTCTTATTGTTGCCAATAGGAATTATGTTCCCGTAGATTTCATTGTTCTTGATATAGATTGCAATCCTTCATGTCCTATTATTCTTGGTAGACCTTTCCTTAGAACGATGGTGCAATTATTGATATGAATGAAGGAAATATTAGATTCCAATTTCCGTTAAGGAAAGTCATGGAACACTTTCCTATAAAGAAAATTCAAATTACCATATGAATTTATCATGAGAGCCACTTATGGATTGCCTTCCAAAGATGGCAATACCTAGATCTATCTTGTATCGTGCCTAGCTAGGGGCGTAAAACGATAGCGCTTGTTGGGAGGCAACCAAATATTATGTTTTTTTGCTTTTGTTGCTGTTAGGGAATAAATATTGCACCTAGCCTTTGATTAGATGTGTTTTCATGTTTTTTTAGTGTTTGTGCCAAGTAGAACCTTTGGTAAGACTCGTGTGAAGTTTATTTGATCTTGCTGTGAAAAACAGAATCGTTAGCGCTCGCCAAAGTAGACTTCAGATTTTACTGGAGCGTGCTTTTTAGTTGATTCTTTTTGCTGATGATTGGTAGACAAATTGCGCAAATTTACCAACTTAGTTTGAATTTTTTGGAGTCCCAGAAGTAGGCGAACCATGCAGATTACTATAGACTGTTCTGTCTTCTACATATTCTGTTTTTCGTGTGTTGTTTGCTTATTCCGATGCATCTATGAGTAATATTAGAGGATATGAACCATAGAGAACTTGGAGTACAGTAGGTTTAACACCAACATAAACAAAGAATGAATTCATTGATGTACCTTTGAGTAGTGGTTTGTTTTCTCTTACTAACGGAGCTCACGAGAATTTTTGTCTAAGTTTTGTGTTGTGAAGTTTTCAAGTTTTGGGTATTGCTTTGATGGAATATGGAACAAGGAGTAGCAAAGGCCTAAGCTTGGGGTTGCCCATGGCATCCCAAGTAAATTTAAGATAATCAAAAGACTAAGCTTGGGGATGCCCCGGGAAGACATCCCCCCTTTCGTCTTCATCCATCGATAACTATACTTGGAGCTATATTTTTATTCGCAACATGCTATGTGTTTTGCTTGAAGCGTCTTGTATAATTTGAGTCTTTGCTTGTTAGTTTGCCACAATCATCTTTGCTGGACACACCTATTTGAGAGAGTTAAGTATTCCCTAGAAATTATTAGAACACTCTATGTGCTTCACTTATATCTTTTGAGTTGAATAGTTTTTGCTCTAGTGCTTCACTTATATCTTTTAGAGCACGGTGGTGGTAGTATTTTGTAGAAATTGTTGAACTCTCATGCTTCACTTAGATCTATTTGAGAGTCTATTAAAACAGCATGGTAAAGTGTTTAGGCAAAGGAAACTAGTCTTCACATGATAGACATCCAACGTCAATGTAGTAAAAAAATTCACACCAAGTGCATTGAATAGAATGAGATGTTGGATGCTTAATAATTGTTTTGAGACATGAGGATAGTGATATTAGAGTCATGCTAGTGGAGTTATTATGAAATTGAGAAATACTTGTGTTAAGGTTAGTGATTCCCGTAGCATGCACGTATAGTGATGTGACGCCCGAAGACCGACGTCCCAGAAGATTCCAGAAGATTCCGAGTTTCCCGTGTGTTTCTTTGCGCTTGTGTTATTTTATTTTGCATTGCATCATGTCATCATGCCATCATGTCATATTTCTTTTGCATCTCACCTAAATAAATTGTGTGGACCTTCGGTCCATTTAAATCGAGGGAAGGATGACTTCTCTTTAAAACATATCCTCCCAAATATCTAGGGAGCTATATAAATAAATATTCCATTGTTTGGGATCACCGTAACACACTTGCAATTATTCTCCAGACCTCTGTTGCTTCAAGTTTCACCCCTTTCCTTGTCTATAATTCTTTTTCCTTTTATCGAGGCTCCTCCAAAATCTGAGCATTTTTGGATCTACCTTTTGCCACTTCCTTCTCACAACCATTTGAATTAAAGTCAAATGAGTTTGAATTACATCTCGTCACGCCTCTCCTATTTTTTCGTGGACCGTGTTCCTTTTTACGAGTCCGGGAAAATAAACCTCATGCCCAAATTCTTTCCCTATCCTTCCTTTCTTTTTTTTCTCTTCTTGTTTTTTTTCTTTCTTTTCTTCTATAATTTGGGCAAGGGAGCCCAGCCTCCCCTCCCAGCCGGCCCAACACCTCCTTCTCCCTAGGCCCACCTGGCCACCTTGGCCCAGCCGCCTCCTAACCCTAGCTCCCCGACCCGCTCGCTCCTCGCTCTCCTTCCATCTGCGCCGCACTCCAGCCCCCCCTCGTCCCCGTCTCTCGCATCCCCTCGATCCCGTAGCTCATCTCCCTCTGCCCGATCACCCCATCGCCCCGAGCACTCAAAGCCGCCAGGGCGCCCGCTGAGCCCCGCAGCGCCGCGCTCGGGGCCCCCCTCCTCTACAGCCCGCGCCTCCCGCGCCGCGGCTTGCGCGCCCCAGGCCGACGCGCCCGTTCTCCAGTCCCAGCGCCGCACCATGGCGCCCGACCCTCCAGCCTCGCCAGGCCTCTCCAGCGCCCTGCGCGCCATGGCCCGTGCGTCCGACAACGCCTCTTCTCCAAGGCCGCACCCCCCTCTCCTCCTCCATCGCCTTGCGTTGCCAGCACCACAGCGCCCTGCGGCCTTCCTTCTCAACCGCGAGGGCCTCGTCCTGCGCCCCGCCGGTTCGCGGCTCCCTCCACGCCGGAGCCCCGCGGCCTGCTCCGCTCCTTCCGTCGACCAAGTGCAGCCGGCCGGCCAGGGCCTCGGCCCCGTCCTCCCCGTCCAGTGCCCCGCCTTCGTGCGCCTTCAGCGCCGGCAGCCGGCCTCGTCCACGTTCCTCCCCTCAAGCAGCGCCTCGCCTCCCCGCGGGTCCGCCTCGTCTCCTCCAGCCCGAGCCGTGGCCTCTGCTCCGGCCATCGGCGCCCCCAAGACTGCCAAGTTGCTGCCAAGTGTCCTCCTCCAAGTTGTTGCCTATATTTTCGCCAAGTGTTCCTTCTGGTGTGACCGAGACCGGCAAGATCGACGCGAGACCGAGACCCTTGCTGCCGTTTTTGTTTGTGTGCTTTGTGTTGCTGCGTTTGGACCTCGGAGATGCACCAAGTTCCACTACGTCACAAGAACCAAGACCGACCCCGACAAGTACCACGACGACCGAGTACAACTATGACCGAGACCGAGACCGGCAAGACCGCTACGAACATGTACGACTACCTTTGGAAGAAACGAGTACCCCTACCGATGTCAAGTTCGACTACCGTCGCCCCGAGGACGTCCGATGCCACGGCAAGTACCTCTTCGGAAACGTGAAGAACTACTTCCCTCTACGAACGTGTACCCCGACCACCCCGAAACGATCGTTCCGAAGGTATAACCCCGAGACGATGACCCGAGAACGTTTGTTTGTTGTGTTGTATGAGATGCTCCACTTGTGTGCTCCGTGCCCGAATCGTCTTTTGTCGTGCTCCTCGGTTGCCTCGTCGCCGACCCGTGGGAACCCGGTGATGGGATCACCCCACCTTTCATCTTGCATGTCTCGCTCTCCGTTATCTTTTGCATCGGACTCTCAACGAGATACTGGAACCGAGATGTTGCCGTTGCATCATTTTCGGATCATTGCCATGGCACCCTTTCTTTCCACCACGGTGAAAAATACTCCTTATCTCTTCATGTCAACTTTTAATAAAATTGCATAAACTTGATCATGTCATCCGCATCATGTTAACAACATTATAATGTGTGAATTGTTGTTGCTTTAATAATTGCTAAACATGCATATGGGGATTTTCCCGGAATTGTTGTTGTTATTTTCCGGCCTCATTTAAAATGCCTAAATAGTGTAGTTTTATTATCCTTCACCTCTTGCCGTGTTAACAAACATTTAATCTTGTCTTGTAAATAACGAGAGTCAACTAAATAATTAAAATGTGGTGTTTCGTCAATATGCAACTCGTTGCATATTGAGCTCCACTTAACTTGTAGTGTTGTTTGTGCCTTTGCCATGCCATGCATAATTAAACCGGACATGCATCATACTTGGATGTGCACCGTATGCCATGTTTATGCTTGTGTGTTTACCGTGTTGTTTGCTTCTTTCCGGTTTCTTCTCTGGTTAGCTTCGGTTTCGTTCCGGAGTTCTGAGGTTTCGCTCGACTATGTTGCTCCGTCTACTTCATGGACCCGTTCTTCTCCCTTGTGGAATCCCAGGCAAGATGATCATACCCTTGGATACCTTTACTACCATTGCCATGCTTAGTGTCTCGATGCTATCGTTACATGTCGCGCTACCCATCTTTTATGTCAGCCTCTCCTTGTTGCCATGAAACCTCTAACCTTTTGACACCTTCCTAGCAAAACCACTGTTTGGCTATGTTACCCGCTTGCTCAGCCCCTCTTATAGCGTTGTTAGTTGCAGGTGAAGATGAAGTTCGTTCCAGGAGGGAACTTGTTGTTGGAATATCACAATATCTATAATTATTGTTAACACACCTATATACTGGGCATGGGTGGAAGGCTTGGCCTTTTGCTCGGTGTTTTGTTCCACTCGTGCCACCTTAGGCGCCGATAAACCGACATTATGTTCCTTGATTTTGCGTTCCTTACACGATGGGTGGATGGGGACCCCTTGACAGTTCGACTTTGAATAAAACTCCTCCAGCAAGGCCCAACATTGGTTTTAATTTGCCTCATAATAACAACTTAATTAATTAATTAAATTTGCATAGGGGGTCGCACCCTCGGGTTCTTAATTCTACATAACAGGGGGGGGGGGCAGTGCTGATGGTGTTGGTCCCAAACTAGAGCCACTTGCGGTGCCACCCAGTTATCTGGGGTCTTCGGTTACAGTATGTAGCGCTCATCCGGACGTGGCCTGAGACGAGATGCGCGCGGCTACCATCAGGGTGTCGGCACGCCGGGAGGTCTTGCTGGACTTGTTTTACCATTGTCGAAATGTCTTGTGCTACCGGGATGCCGAGCCTGATCGGATTTCCCTAAGATAAGGAGTGATGATATTATATTTATCGCTTCAGCTAATCATGAGAGCTAGTGATGGGCTAAGTTGGGACACCCCTGCAGGGTTATGATCTTTCGAAAGCCGTGCCCGCGGTTAAGTGGCAGATTGGAATTTGTTAATGTCCGGTTGTAGAAAACTTGACAGAGGATCCAAAGTAAAACACACAACTGTGTGAGTAACCGTGACTGTCTCTTTTCACTTTGAGAAGAGAACACGGTGGGGTTATGTTTGACTCGTATGTAGTTCAGGATCTTTAGCGATCACTACTTTTGCGACCGTTTGCGTAGATGCTCATCTTATTCTTGTACTCGTAAGTTAGCCACCATATAATGCTTAGCCGCTGCTGCAACCTCACCACTTTACCTCTTCCTACCCATAAAGCTTTGCTAGTCTTGATACCCATGGTTATGGGATTGCTGAGTCCTCGTGGCTCACAGATACTACAACACCAGATGCAGGTTCAGCTGAGTTTGAAGCAGGAGATGGATTAGTACTTCACTGGGAGCTCGATGAAGAGAGTGGCCGTTTGCTTGTGACGTTTTCGACGATCAGTAGTGGTTTCTACTAGGATTCGATCTTGACCTGTGGTTTTATGTTTGTTTGGTATCTTCTTTTGGATCTTACCCTTAGATGGGTTGTGATGTTTTGAATGATGTTTTGCTTATGTAATGTATTGCGTGAAGTGGCGAGTGTAAGCCAACTATCTCCTTTTGCAATTTAATCCCTCTTTTACATGAGTCGTGCAAAGATACCAAACTTGAGATCATTCCAGAATGGGCTTATACCTTTAAGTCATGCCTCGACACGTAGGAGGTATAGTCCCATCCTGGGCATTACAAGTTGGTATTCAGAGCCTTCTCCGACCTAGAAGCCCCCACTGATTGATCGAATCGTTGACGGTTGAGTCTAGGCACACACTGAAAATGTTTTGAGTCCTATATATATATATATATATATATATATATATATATATATAGGAAAATGGTTGTGTACTCCTGGAAGTACATACTCTCGCTCCTCATATACCATATAGATGAATCTTTTATACATCTTTATTATTTTTAATATACTTCATTAGTAATTATTAGATACCCCAAAATAATTTTCATGAAAAAAATCATGCAAGTCTATATATTTTAAATGTTTACGTATATACTGATGTGTTTGTACGTGAAAAAGGTATATTACAAAAAGTATGTCGCAGATGATATTTTTTCAACAAAACTCGTATTAAGGTATCTTAGAATATTTAATGAAATATATTGAAAATGATAAAGAGGTATAATTAATGCGTATATGAGGTATATTGAGGATGGGAGTACATACTCCCAGGAGTACAAAAGAGGAGTCCTATATATATATATATATATATATATATATATATATATATATATATATATATATATATATATATATATATATATATATATATATCGGAGAGTAGGATTTCTTTTGCTCCTCTCTTTTCACTCTGGTGAGGACTCCTGACGATTACTCTTATCTCTTCTACTCTCAAAAATTGCACCAAAATTTTGTTTGGATCACGCGAGTATTGTTTGGATTGTTCCGATGTCTTTGTGACGAGAACATTGTTCTCGATGCCTCCTGTCATTAGGGGTTGTGGCAGTGTCCCGGGGAGTTGAGCTCCGATGTGTTGTCGTCACAAATCCATCGCGGTAGTACTAGAATACTTAAGACAGCCGACATCGAAAACTCTCCTATGCGGTTAGTGGCAAGATAACCCCAACATCACCCAGTACTGGGGAGGTAGTTCGGGAGTATTACCATAGCTTGTATAGTGGATGCGTTTCGAAGGTCCGAGGTAAACGGTTTCCGGAAACAACTGGTTATGTGTTGAAGGATGGATACAGCTGGATGTAGGATTAGAGTTGAGTGCGCGGTGCTTCACCTGTATCCCCAACACCTGATTGCATAACTGGAAACTTTCGGAAATTAATAGGTGGGTTCATCTAGTCGTTCTAGGCATTCTTCCAACGAGTGCATGATATGAAGTTCGGGGTTCTACATTGAGTGAAGTGGTTTTATGGGCTTGTTCCGATCGGGAGTTGCATCTTAATGGGTCCTTGGCTATGCTGATCCGGGGATTGCAAAACCCTTTTGTAACACGTTCCATAAGCTTTCAGCACGAAGATGTCGAACGAAGCTTCTATCTTGTATTTGTTCTATCTGCTCCTTGTTTCTTTTTATTTACCTTTTGTTCTCCAAGTGGCTTCTCGTCAAGTTGATGTACCTGCGGAATTCATTCGTTCAGTTCTCTGTTCGGATAGATATGTTGCAACATAATCTTCTTCATATACATATCTATCCTTTGTTTCGTATTGATTCTGGTGTTCGAGTTGCTTCGATGTCAAGTGTTGATTCCATACCTTTCCTAATCGGTGTTCTCATATTTCTATGGGAGTGCTAATTCTTCTTGACCATCAAGAGTTTCATGTTAATCTTTTTCAACCGGTGTGCCTTCTCTTCAAACTATTCCATACGGACGCCGTTGAGAAATCCGACGTTTTGTCTGTTTCATTCATCCCAAGTTATCTGTGTTTCCCCGCCCTCCCACCCTTCTTATTTATGGAGCCAGAAATTCTCAAATGAAGTATCCATTTTATTCATGTGATGTTTATTCATTCATTTCCTTCAATGTTATTATCCGATGATTCTCAGGAAGATGCTCAAGAGCTTCAAGTTCATCATTCTTTTGTTCTCAAATTCTGTCGGTGGATGTAATTCAAGATTTCGGTGTTGATCTTATCCTTTTCCTCATTTCATAATGCTTTCTTATTCCGGTGCAGCAATTAATCATTCTCCTCTTGCTATTCATATCCGGAGTGCTCAAGATTCATAATTCCATTCTTAATCCGTTCAAGCAATTTTTTGAGGATTGTTATCTTATTCAAGCCATTTAATTCAACCGGTGCAATATCTCTTCAGCAATCTTTTCAACGGTGATTTCTTTAGTGGGCCCTAACCCACAGGTCTTTTCCCAGGATCTTACCTGACTCTTCTAATTAATTTTCGGAGTTATTCTAAAAATTCTTTTCAAAGTGTGACGTAAGAATGATTTCCATCAGTCACATGCCTTCTCCAGGACCGCTTTCAAATTCTTTTTCTTCGTTGGTTCAACCTTTTAATTCTTCATTCCGGAGTGCTCAACAATTCTTATGGCATTTCTCGTCTTCATTCTCAACATTTGGAGACCGAAGAAGAGTTTCTCTTAAATCTTGGCCGTTCTCTTGAAGATTCGTGGTTCTAGCTTCATGCCATCCTCATTATTGTTTCGTTTGTGAGGAATTCTTTTATACCCATCCGAAGCATTTCATGATTCTTTTCTTTGTGTTCCTCCGAAGGCCACCATTTCAGAAGATTTCCTCGTTCCCAGTTTTCAACTTCGTCCTCCAAATATTCTTCATTGATTCCTCTTCGTTCGTCACCATATTCTTACGGTGGTTCTTTCAAGTTTACCTTCCATTGTTATCGTTTTAATTCATTTGTTCTTTTCATAATCCTACCGGTGGTTCATTGAAGATTTACCCAAGTTTGTGGGAGATCTCTCTTAATTCTTTCCAACGAGAATAAGTAGTAGGCCAAATCCGTTGCTTGTCATCAATTTAATTTGATGAAGGATAAGCATACAGTAAATCTTATTCTTATTTCCTCGAAGTGAGTAATCCCTTCCTTCGGAGCTTGTTCATCATATCATATTCTCGGTTCTAAGTTGTTCATCTTGTTTTCCGGAGTTCCAAGTTATTTCAATTATATTATTTCAAAGCTCAATCTAATTCATCGCGGGCCTTGAATCTTATTCTTTTCATCTTTCGCTTCTCATGCTTTCATTACCGGAGTTCTCATGGTGGTTTATCATGTTTTAATTCTTCCTCGTAGTCTTCATCAAGATTCTTGTTGGAGCTCAAGCATTCTTCATCATGCTTTCCAATTGCAATTCTTCTACCTTATCTTTTCAGATGGTGTTATGTCATTTTTGACAATTTCCCTTCATGTTTCATGATTCACAAGTTGTCAGGAATGAGATATTTAAAACCATCATTTCCTTGTTCAGGAGATGTTTTCAACCTTCAATTATTCGTTGGAGTTATCTTGGGTTATATTTCACCTAAAAGCTTTCCCTGAGGATTGTTGCTAATTATGGTGCTTATAAATGACCAAAAGTTCTTCATTTATCATTCCGGTGAAATAAGTTTTCATCTCCTTGTTGATCTCCATCCAATCAAATGTTTTCGTCAGTGGCTGGTTGTCACCTCTTAATTTTAAGATGTTTTCCATAAGCCCACATCAAGCTTATTCATTTCGTGTTGATTTTTCCATCAACCCCATTCAACCCTTCTTTGTAAGGAGGATTTCCTAATTCATTCGTGGGAGAAGTTTTCATTTTCTTCTCCATTCTTTTCTTTCCAATGACCTAACATATATTCTTTCATTCCGGAGGCTTTGTGATATTGCTCTCTTTGACCATCATCTCGTTTTTATCAAGACCATATTATCCTTGCTTGTCTATTTAACCAGAGTGTTGTATTCTTCATTCAAGTTCCGTCATCTTATCTAGTTTTGCCTATCTTTTCAACCGGAGTGCTGTCTGAATCCTTCTTACCCCTTGTGCCATTCTTTCAATTGTTTCAGAGGCAATGTGTTGCTGATTTCATCAAGATCATCCATCTTCTCAAGTTCTTGTTAATTCCTTCCATTTTCAGACGGAGTGCTGTCCAAATTCTGTCATTCTTATTCCTTGGCTATACCGTTGCAGTTTCATATTGTTTTGGTTCGTAAGCTCTTGTTTCATGTCTTTCAACCTGCAAGGTTCTCGTGATGTTCCTTGTTCCTCCTTTTACCGAAGTGCTCTTAACTTCATTCATCTCTGTTGTATTCTTCTTTCAATTTGGTCAACCTCTCAAGGTTCGTGGTTTCACTCGTCTCTCAAAGAAGCAACTTTGTTTTACCTCTTCCTCTTCCGTTTTTACCCGGTGATATCTCTAGGATCTCGGGTCGAGATCCTCTGTTAGTGTGGGAGAGTTGTGACGCCCGAAGACCGACGTCCCAGAAGATCCCAGAAGATTCCAGAAGATTTCGGGATTCCCGTGTGTTTCTTTGCGCTTGTGTTATTTTATTTTGCATTGCATCATGCCATCATGTCATATTTCTTTTGCATCTCACCTAAATAAATTGTGTGGACCTTCGGTCCATTTAAATCGAGGGAAGGATGACTTCTCTTTAAAACATATCCTCCCAGGAGCTATATAAATAAATATTCCATTGTTTGGGATCACCGTAACACACTTGAAATTATTCTCCAGACCTCTGTTGCTTCAAGTTTCACCCCTTTCCTTGTCTATAATTCTTTTTCCTTTTATCGAGGCTCCTCCAAAATCCGAGCATTTTTGGATCTACCTTTTGCCACTTCCTTCTCACAACCATTTGAATTAAAGTCAAATGAGTTTGAATTACATCTCGTCACGCCTCTCCTATTTTTTCGTGGACCGTGTTCCTTTTTACGAGTCCGGGAAAATAAACCTCATGCCCAAATTCTTTCCCTATCCTTCCTTTCTTTTTTTTCTCTTCTTGTTTTTTTCTTTCTTTTCTTCTGTAATTTGGGCAAGGGAGCCCAGCCTCCCCTCCCAGCCGGCCCAACACCTCCTTCTCCCTAGGCCCACCTGGCCACCTTGGCCCAGCCGCCTCCTAACCCTAGCTCCCCGACCCGCTCGCTCCCCGCTCTCCTTCCCTCAGCGCCGCATTCCAGCCCCCCCCCTCGTCCCCGTCTCTCCCATCCCCTCGATCCCGTAGCTCATCTCCCTCTGCCCCGATCACCCCATCGCCCCGAGCACTCCAAGCCGCCAGGGCGCCCGCCGAGCCCCGCAGCGCCGCGCTCGGGGGCCCCCTCCTCTACAGCCCGCGCCTCCCGCGCCGCGGCTTGCGCGCCCCAGGCCGACGCGCCCGTTCTCTAGTCCCAGCGCCGCGCCATGGCGCCCGACCCTCCAGCCTTGCCAGGCCTCTCCAACGCCATGCGCGCCATGGCCCCTGCGTCCGACAGCGCCTCTTCTCCAAGGCCGCACCCCCTCTCCTCCTCCATCGCCCTGCGTTGCCAGCGCCACAGCGCCCTGCGGCCTTCCTTCTCAACTGTGAGGGCCTCGTCCTGCGCCCCGCCGGTTCGCGGCTCCCTCCGCGCCGGAGCCCCGCGGCCTGCTCCGCTCCTTCCGTCGACCAAGTGCAGCCGGCCGGCCAGGGCCTCGGCCCCGTCCTCCCCGTCCAGCGCACCGCCTCCGTGCGCCTTCAGCGCCGGCAGCCGGCCTCGTCCGCGTTCCTCCCCTCGAGCAGCGCCTCGCCTCCCCGCGGCTCTGCCTCGTCTCCTCCTGCCCGAGCCGTGGCCTCTGCTCCGGCCATCGGCGCCCCCAAGACTGCCAAGTTGCTGCCAAGTGTCCTCCTCCAAGTTGCTGCCTATGTTTTCGCAAAGTGTTCCTTCCAGTGTGACCGAGACCGGCAAGATCGATGCG
This sequence comes from Secale cereale, assembly GCA_902687465.1. Classification (NCBI taxonomy): domain Eukaryota; kingdom Viridiplantae; phylum Streptophyta; class Magnoliopsida; order Poales; family Poaceae; genus Secale; species Secale cereale. The sequence goes on along the minus strand of LR738715.1, from coordinate 717,549,931 downwards.
AGACCGAGACCCGTGCTGCCGTTTTTGTTTGTGTGCTTTGTGTTGCTGCGTTTGGACCTCGGAGATGCACCAAGTTCCACTACATCACAAGAACCAAGACCGACCCCGACAAGTACCACGACGACCGAGTACAACTACGACCGAGACCGAGACCGGCAAGACCGCTACGAACATGTACGACTACCTTCGGAAGAAACGAGTACCCCTACCGATGTCAAGTTCGACTACCGTCGCCCCGAGGACGTCCGATGCCGCGGCAAGTACCTCTTCGGAAATGTGAACAACTACTTCCCTCTACGAACGTGTACTGCCCCGAAACGATCGTTCCGAAGGTATAACCCCGAGACGATGACCCGAGAACGTTTTCTTGTTGTGTTGTATGAGATGCTCCACTTGTGTGCTCCGTGCCCGAATCGTCTTGTGTCGTGCTCCTCGGTTGCCTCGTCGCCGACCCGTGGGAACCCGGTGACGGGATCACCCCACCTTTCATCTTGCATGTCTCGCTCTCCGTTATCTTTTGCATCGGACTCTCAACGAGATACCGGAACCGAGATGTTGTCGTTGCATCATTTTCGGATCGTTGCCGTGGCACCCTTTCTTTCCACCACGGTGACAAATACTCCTTATCTCTTCATGTCAACTTTTAATAAAATTGCATAAACTTGATCATGTCATCCGCATCATGTTAATAACATTATAATGTGTGAATTGTTGTTGCTTTAATAATTGCTAAACATGCATATGGGGATTTTCCCAGAATTGTTGTTGTTATTTTCCGGCCTCATTTAAAATGCCTAAATAGTGTAGTTTTATTATGCTTCACCTCTTGCAATGTTAACAAACATTTAATCTTGTCTTGAAAATAACAAGAGTCAACTAAATAATTAAAATGTGGTGTTTCGTCAATATGCAACTCGTTGCATATTGAGCTCCACTTAACTTGTAGTGTTGTTTGTGCCTTTGCCATGCCATGCATAATTAAACCAGACATGCATCATACTTGGATGTGCACCGTATGCCATGTTTATGCTTGTGTGTTTACCGTGTTGTTTGCTTCTTTCCGGTTGCTTCTCTGGTTAGCTTCGGTTTCATTCCCGAGTTGTGAGGTTTCGCTCGACTATGTTGCTCCGTCTACTTCATGGACCCGTTCTTCTCCCTTGTGGAATCCCAGGCAAGATTATCATACCCTTGGATACCTTTACTACCATTGCCATGCTTAGTGTCTCGATGCTATCGTTACATGTCGCGCTACCCATCTTTTATGTCAGCCTCTCCTTGTTGCCATGAAACCTCTAACCTTTTGACACCTTCCTAGCAAAACCACTGTTTGGCTATGTTACCCGCTTGCTCAGCCCCTCTTATAGCGTTGTTAGTTGCAGGTGAAGATGAAGTTCGTTCCAGGAGGGAACTTGTTGTTGGAATATCACAATATCTATAATTATTATTAACACACCTATATACTGGGCATGGGTGGAAGGCTTGGCCTTTTGCTCGGTGTTTTGTTCCACTCGTGCCACCTTAGGCGCCGATAAACCGGCATTATGTTCCTTGATTTTGCGTTCCTTACAAGATGGGTGGATGGGGACCCCTTGACAGTTCGACTTTGAATAAAACTCCTCCAGCAAGGCCCAACATTGGTTTTAATTTGCCTCATAATAACAACTTAATTAATTAATTAAATTTGCATAGGGGGTCGCACCCTCGGGTTCTTAATTCTACATAACATGGGGGGCCAATGCTGAAGGTGTTGGTCCCAAACTAGAGACACTTGCGGTGCCACCCAGTTATCTGGGGTCTTCGGTTACTGTACGTAGCGCTCATCCGGACGTGGCCTGAGACGAGATGCGCGTGGCTACCATCAGGGTGTCGGCACGTCGGGAGGTCTTGCTGGACTTGTTTTACCATTGTCGAAATGTCTTGTGCTACCGGGATGCCGAGCCTGATCGGATTTCCCTAAGATAAGGAGTGATGATATTATATTTATCGCTTCAGCTAATCGTGAGAGCTTGTGATGGGCTAAGTTGGGACACCCCTGCAGGGTTATGATCTTTCGAAAGCCGTGCCCGCGGTTATGTGGCAGATTGGAATTTGTTAATGTCCGGTTGTAGAAAACTTGATAGAGGATCCAAAGTAAAACACACAACTGTGTGAGTAACCGTGACTGTCTCTTTTCACTTTGAGAAGAGAACACGGTGGGGTTATGTTTGACTCGTATGTAGTTCAGGATCTTTAGCGATCACTACTTTTGCGACCGTTTGCGTAGATGCTCATCTTATTCTTGTACTCGTAAGTTAGCCACCATATAATGCTTAGCCGCTGCTGCAACCTCACCACTTTACCTCTTCCTACCCATAAAGCTTTGCTAGTCTTGATACCCATGGTTATGGGATTGCTGAGTCCTCGTGGCTCACAGATACTACAACACCAGATGCAGGTTTAGCCGAGTTTGAAGCAGGAGATGGATCAGTACTTCACTGGGAGCTCGATGAAGAGAGTGGCCGTTTGCTTGTGACGTTTTCGACGATCAGTAGTGGTTTCTACTAGGATTCGATCTTGACCTGTGGTTTTATGTTTGTTTGGTATCTTCTTTTGGATCTTACCCTTAGATGGGCTGTGATGTTTTGAATGATGTTTTGCTTATGTAATGTGTTGCGTGAAGTGGCGAGTGTAAGCCAACTATCTCCTTTTGCAATTTAATCCCTCTTTTACATGAGTCGTGCAAAGATACCAAACTTGAGATCATTCCAGAATGGGCTTTTACCTTTAAGTCGTGCCGCCGCACGTAGGAGGTATAGTCCCATCCTGGGCATTACAGGTGAACCGTTGTGTGACTAAGTTAAAGCATGAGGTATTTGTAGAGTGCCAACCTTTGTATGGAGGTCGGGGGCGCGCGATGGTTAACTCCTACCAACCTCCCCCCTAGGAGCATGCGTTGATTGCTTTGTTTTGATGACTCGTAAATTTTTGCAATAAGTATATAAGTTCTTATGACTAATGTTGAGTCCATGGATTATACGCACTCTCACCCTTCCACCATTGCTAGCCTCTCTCGTACCGCGCAACTTTCGTCGGTGCCATAAACCCACTATATATCCTTCCTCAAAACAGCCACCATATTGTTCCTCAAAACAGCCACCATACCTACCTATCATGGCATTTCCATAGCCATTCCGAGATATATTGCCATGCAACTTTCCACTGTTCCGTTCATATGACACGCATCATATTGTCATATTGCCATGCATGATCATGTAGTTGACATCGTATTTGTGGCAAAGCCACTTGCATAATCTTTTCATACATGTCACTCTTGTTTCATTGCACATACCGGTACACCGCCGGAGGCATTCATATAGAGTCATACTTTGTTGTTGTAGTATCGAGTTGTAATATTGTGTTGTAATGAAAGTGTAATGATCATCATTTTTAGAGCATTGTCCCATGGGAGGAAAGGCTGAATCTATAAAGCCCCTCCGCAAAAAAAGAAAAAAAGAAAGGCCAAAGAAAGAAAAAAAGAAAGGCCCAAAAAAAGAAAAAAAGGAAAAAAGAGAGAAAAAAAGAAGAAAAAAAGGGACAATTGCTACTATCTTTTTCCACACTTATGCTTCGAAGTAGCACCATGTTCTTCATTGTAGAGAGTCTCATGTTTAGTCACTTTCATATACTAGTGGGAATTTTTGTTATAGAACTTGGCTTGTATATTCCAACGATGGGCTTCCTCAAATGCCCTAGGTCTTCGTGACCAAGCAAGTTGGATGCACACCCACTAGTTTCTTTTGTTGAGCTTTCATTCATATTTAGCTCTAGTACATCCGTTGCATGGCAATCCCTACTCACTCACATTCATATCTATTGATGGGCATCTCCATAGCCCGTTGATATGCCTAGTCGATGTGAGACTATCTCCCTCCTTTTTGTCTTCTCCACAACCACCTCTACTCCACCCATAGTGTTATGTACATGGCTCGCGCCCATGTATTGCGTGAAGGTTGAAAGGTTTGAAAAGATAGAGCATGAAAACAAATGCTTGGCTGAAATCGGGGTTGTGCATGATATGAATATTATTGTGTGATAATAAGGGAGCATAGCCAACACTATATGATTTTGTAGGGATAACTTTCTTTAGCAATAGTATTTTGAGAAGATATGATTGCTTTGTTAGTATTGCTTGAAGTATAGTTATTTCTTATGTCAATATAGACTTTTATCTTGAATCTTTCAGATCTGAATATCCATGCCACAATTAAGAGAATTACATTGATAAACTATATTGGTTAGCATTCCACATAAAAAATTCTTTTTTTATCATTTACCTACTCGAGGATGAGCAGGAATTAAGCTTGGGGATGCTTGATACGTCTCCAACGTATCTATAATTTTTGATTGTTCCATGCTATTATTTATGAAGTCTTGGATGTTTAATGGGCTTTATCATTCACTTTTATATCATTTTTGGGACTAACCTACTAACCCAAAGGCCCAGTCCAGATTGCTGTTTTTTGCCTATTTCAGGGTTTTGCAGAAAAGGAATATCAAATGGAGTCCAAACGGAATGAAACCTTCGCGAGAGATATTTTTGGAGAAAATTACGCACGGAAAACATCAGGACGAAGTCAGGGGACAGCTGGGCTGCCCTCAAGGGTGGGGGCACGCCCCCCTGCCTCGAGGCTGGCCCACACGGCCCCCGGTGCCCTCCTTCTTCCTATATATACCTACGTACCCCAGAAACTCCATACGTAGAGAGAAAACCCTAATTCCACCGCCGTAGCTTCTGTTCCCGTGGAGATCCCATCTTGGAGCCTGTTCCGGGAGGGGGATCCATCACGGAGGCCTTCATCATCATCACCATCGCCCTCACCATGAGTTGTGAGTAGTTTACCACAGACCTTCGGGTCCATAGCTAGTATCTAGATGGCTTCTTCTGTTTCTCTGGATGTCAATACAAAGTTCTCCTTGGTCTTCGAGGAGATCTATTCGATGTAATCTCTTTTTGCGGTGTGTTTGTCGAGATTCGGTGAATTGTGAGTTTATGATTAAGGTTATCTATGAAAGATATTTGGTTCTTCTCTGAACTTTTTATGTGTGCTCATTATATCCTTGCAAGTCTCTTCGAATTATTGGTTTGGTTCGGCCTACTAGATCTATAGTTCTTGCAATGGGAGAAGTGCTTGGCAATGGGTTCAATCTCGCGAATTCCTTTCCCAGTGACAGTAGGGGCAGCAAGGCATGTATTGTATTGTTGGCATCGAGGATAAAAAGATGGGGTTTACATGATATTGCTTGATTTTATCCCTCTACATCATGTCATCTTGCTTAAAGTGTTACTTTGTTCATATGAACTCAATACACTAGATGCATGTTGGATAGCGGTCGATGTGTGGAGTAATAGTAGTAGATGCAGAATCGTTTCGGTCTACTTGTCTCGGACGTGATGCCTATATACAATGGTCATGCCTAGATAGTCTCATAATTATTCGTTTTTTTTATCAATTTCTCGACAGTAATTTGTTTACCCGCCGTAGAATACCGCTATCATGAGAGAAGCCACTAGAGAAAACTATGGCCCCCGGGTCTATTCTCAACATATCAATCTACATATACTTTACTTTTCTTGCTTTTATTTGTTGTTTTATTAAACAAAAAATACCAAAAATATAACTATCATCTCTATCAGATCTCACTCTCGTAAGTGAACGTAAAGGGATTGACAACCCCTTATCGTGTTGGCTGCGAAGTTCTTATTTGTTTGTGCAGGTGCGAGGGACTCGCGCGTGGTCTCCTACTGGATTGATACCTTGGTTCTCAAAAACTGAGGGAAATACTTACGCTACTGTGCTGCATTTCCCTTTCCTCTTCGAGGGAATACAACGCAAGCTCAAGAGGTAGCACTGCCCCAGAGAGTCTTTTTCCCGAGCCCTTGCTCCGGGTTTTCTCTCTCCCACCGGTCATTGATGTCTACTACACAACCTTCTTCTTATAGACGTTGTTGGGCGTCCAAGTGCAGAGGTTTGTAGGACAGTAGAAAATTTCCCTCAAGTGGATGACCTAAGGTTTATCAATCCGCAGGAGGCATAGGATGAAGATGGTCTCTCTCAAGCAACCATGCAACCAAATAACAAAGAGTCTCTTGTGTCCCCAACACACCCAATACAATGGTAAATTGTATAGGTGCACTAGTTCGGCGAAGAGATGGTGACACAAGTGCAATATGGATGGTAGATATAGGTTTTGTAATAAGAAAATATAAAAACAACAAGGTAGCTAGTGGTAAATGTGAGCATAAACGGTGTTGCAATGATAGGAAACAAGGCATTGGGTTCATACTTTCACTAGTGCAAGTTCTCTCAACAATAATAACATCACTGAATCAAATAACTATCCCTCAACATGCAACAAAGACTCACTCCAAAGTCACTAATAGCGGAGATCAAACGAAGAGATTATGGTAGGGTACAAAACCACCTCAAAGTAATTCTTTCTGATCGATCTATTCAAGAGTCCGTAGTAAAATAACACGAAGCTATTCTTTCCGTTCGCTCTATCATAGAATTCGTACTAGAATAACACCTTAAGATACAAATCAACCAAAACCCTAATGTCACCTAGATACTCCATTGTCACCTCAAGTATCCGTGGGCATGATTATATGATATGCATCACACAATCTCAGATTCATCTATTCAACCAACACAAAGAACTTCAAAGTGTGCCCCAAAGTTTCTATCAGAGAGTCAAGACGAAAATGTGTGCCAACCCCTATGCATAGATTCTCAAGGTCACGGAACCCGCAAGTTGATCACCAAAACATACATCAAGTGAATCAATAGAATACCCCATTGTCACCACATGTATCCCACGCAAGACATACATCAAGTGTTCTGAAATCCTTAAAGACTCAATCCGATAAGATAACTTCAAAGGGAAAACTCAATCCATTACAAGAGAGTAGAGGGGGAGAAGCATCATAAGATCCAACTATAATAGCAAAGCTCGCGATACATTAAGATCGTACCATCTCAAGAACACGAGAGAGAGAGAGAGAGAGAGAGAGAGAGAGAGAGAGAGAGAGAGAGAGAGAGAGATCAAACACATAGCTACTGGTACATAGCCTCAGCCCCGAGGGTGGACTACTCCCTCCTCATCATGGAGAGTGCTGGGATGATGAATATGGCCACCGGAGAGGGATTCCCCCCTCCGGCAGGGTGCCAGAACGGGTCTAGATTGGTTTTCAGTGGCAACAGAGGCTTTCGGCGGCGGAAATCCCGATCTAGGTTACTTTCCGGAGGTTTCAGTATATATAGGAGGCGTTGGAGTTGGGGCCAAGCAAAGGGGGTCTACGGGTTGTCCATGAGGCAGGGGGCACGCCCAGTAGGGGGGCGCCCCCCACCCTCGTGGGCAGCTCGTGCATCTCCTGGTCCTCCTCCGGTACTCCGTGGGCTTCTTCTGGTCCAAAACCACCTCCGTTGAATTTCAGGTCAATTGGGCTCCGTTTGATATTCCTTTTCTGCGAAACCCTAAAACAGGAGAAAAACATAAACTGGCACTGGGCTCTCGGTTAATAGGTTAGTCCCAAAAATCATATAAAAGTGTATATAAAATCCCATAAAACATCCTAGAAGGGTAATATAATAGCATGGAACAATAAAAAATTATAGATATCTTGGAGACATATCAGCATCCCCAAGCTTAATTCCTGCTCGTCCTCGAGTAGGTAAATGATAAAAACAGAATTTTTGATGTGGAATGCTAACCAACATAATTTTCACTGTAGTTTTCTTAATTATGGCATGAATGTTCAGATCTGAAAGATTCAAGGGAAAAGTCTATATTGACATAAGAAATAATAATACTTCAAGCATACTAACAAAGCAATCATGTCTTCTCAAAATGCTATGGCTAAAGAAAGTTATCCCTACAAAATCATATAGTCCGGCTATGCTCCCTCTTCATCACACAAAATATTCATATCATGCGCAACCCCGGTTTCAACCAAGCACTCGTTTTCATACTCTATTCTTTCAAACCTTTCAACTTTCATGGAATACATGAGCGTGAGGCATGGATATAGCACTATAGGTGGAATAGAGTGGTGGTTGTGGAGAAGACAAAAGAGGAAGATAGTCTCACATCGACTAGGCGTATCAACGGGATATGGAGATGCCCATCAATAGATATCAATGTGAGTGAGTAGGGATTGCCATGCAACGAATGCACTAGAGCTAAAAATGTATGAAAGCTCAACAAAAGAAACGAAGTGGGTGTGTATCCAACTTGCTTGCTCACGAAGACCTAGGGCATTTGAGGAAGCCCATCGTTGGAATATACAAGCCAAGTTATATAATGAAAATTCCCACTAGTATATGAAAGTGACTAAAGATGAGACTCTCTATCATGAAGAACATGGTGCTACTTTGAAGCACAAGTGTGAAAAAAGATAGTAGCATTGTCCCTTTTTTTTCTTTTTTTCTTTTTATTTTTATTTTTTTGGAGGGCCTTCTTTTGTTTGGCCTTTCCTCACATGGGACAATGCTCTAATAATGATGATCATCACACTTATATTGATTTACAACTCGATACTAGAACAAAGTGTGACTCTATATGAATGCCTCCGGCAGTGTACCGGGATGTTCAATGAATCAAGAGTGACATGTATGAATAATTATTCATGGTGGCATTGCCACAAATACGATGTCAACTACATGATCATGCATGGCAATATGACAATATGAAATGTGTCATATGAACGGAACGGTGGAAAGTTGCATGGCAACATATCTCGGAATGGCTATGGAAATGCCATGATAGGTAGGTATGGTGGCTGTTTCGAGGAAGATATATGGCGGGTGTATGGTACCGGCGAAAGTTGCGCGGTACAAGAGAGGCTAGCAATGGTGGAAGGGTGAGAGTGCGTATAATCCATGGACTCAACATTAGTCATAAAGAACTCATATACTTATTGCAAAAATTTACGAGTCATCAAAACAAAGCAATCAACGCATGCTCCTAGGGGGAAGGTTGGTAGGAGTTAACCATCGCGCGCACCCGACCTCCACACAAAGGATGACACTCTACAAATACCTCATGCTCTAACTTCGTCACATAGCGGTTCACCATACGTGCATGCTACGGGAATCACAAACTTTAACACCAATATTTCTCAATTTCATAATAACTCCACTAGCATGACTCTAATATCACTATCCTCATATCTCAAAACAATCATCAAGTATCAAACTTCTCATCATATTCAATGCACTTTGTATGAAAGTTTTTACTACATTTATCTTGGATGCCTATCATATTAGGACTAGTTTTATAACCAAAGCACATTGCCATGCTGTTCTAAAAGACTCTCAAAAAGATATAAGTGAATCATGAGAGTTCATCTATTTCTTCAAAATTAAACCACCGCCGTGCTCTAAAAGATATAAGTGCAGCACTAGAGCAAATGACAAACTACTCCAAAAGATATAATTGAAGATCAATGAGTAGTTGAATAATTATGTAACTATGTGAAGACTCTCTAACATTTAATAATTTTAGATCTTGGGATATTATTCAAACAGCAAGCAAAACAAAGCAAAATAAATTGATGCTCCAAGCAAAACACATATCATATGGTGAATAAAAATATAGCCTCAAGTAAAGTTACCGATGAACGAAGACGAAAGAGGGGATGCCTTCCTGGGGCATCCCCAAGCTTAGGATCTTGGTTTTCCTTGAATATTACCTAGGAGTGCCTTGAGCATCCCCAAGCTTAGGCTCTTGCGACTCCTTATTCCATAGTCCATTGAATCTTTACCCAAAACTTGAAAACTTCACAACACAAAACTTAACAGAAAACACGTAAGCTCCGTTAGTATAAGAAAAAAAACCACCACTTAGGTACTGTTGTGAACTCGTTCTAAATTCATATTGGTGTAATACCTACTGTATTCCAAATTCTCTATGGTTCATACCCTCCGATACTACTCATAGATTCATCTAAATAAGCAAACAACACATAGAAAACAAAATCTGTCAAAAACAGAACAGTCTGTAGCAATCTTAACTTTCAAATACTTCTGTAACTCTAAAAATTCTGAAATAAATTGGTAAACCTGAGGAATATTTCTATTAATCATCTGCAAAGAGAATCAACTAAAAAGCACTCTTCTGTAAAAAATGGTAGCTAATATCGTGAGCACTAAAGTTTCTGTTTTTTATAGAATGGTCGCATAAAATTCACACAAGTCTTCCCAAAGGTTCTACTTGGCACAAACACTAATTAAAACACAAAACCACATCTAAACAGAAGCACATCTAAACAGAAGCTAGATGCAATATTTATTCCTAAACAGAAGCAAAAGCAAAGAAAATAAAATAAAGTTGGGTTGCCTCCCAACAAGCGCTACCGTTTAACGCCCCTAGCTAGGCATGATGATTTCAATGATGCTCACATAAAATATAAGAATTGAAACATAAAGAGAGCATCATGAAGAATATGACTAGCACATTTAAGTCTAACCAACTTCCTATGCATAGGGATTTTGCGAGCAAACAACTTATGGGAACAATAATCAACTAGCATACGAAGGCAAAACAAGCATAACTTCAAAACTTTAAGCACATAGAGAGGAAGCTTGATATTATTGCAATTCTTACAAGCATATGATCCTCTCTCATAATAATTTTTAGTAGCATCATGAATGAATTCAACAATATAACCAGCACATAAAGCATTCTTTTCATGATCTAAAGCATTCTTTTCATGATCTACTTGCATATAAATTTTATTACTCTCCACATAAGCAAAAAAATTCTCATTCGGAATAGTGGGAGTATCATAAGAGACTTGAATACTATAGATTGTTTCCACATTAAAAGAGTGATGTTCAGAAAAAGGGTAATCATAATCATGACATGTTTGATAAACATAATCATCACTACTTTTTATAGCATAAGTGGCATCACAATAATCATCATAAATAGGAGGCATGCTTTCATAATAATAGATTTGCATATCAAGACTTGGGAGGCTAAAAATATCATCTTCATCAAACGAAGCCTCCCCAAGCTTGGGACATACATTAATTGCAGCAAATAAATTCTCAAATATATCATTCTCATCAAACATAGCATCCCCAAGCTTGGGCCTTTTCATATCATAAGCACAATCACTCTCATCATTAATAGTATGGATAGCACCGATAGTATAGCAATTATCATCATCACAATGAGTAATAGGAGCAACATCATTTGGGAGGGATACTGCTACCTCTTGAGCTTGCGTTGTATTCCCTCGAAGAGGAAAGGGAGATGTAGCACAGTAGCATAAGTAATTCCCTCAGTTTTTGAGAACCAAGGTATCAATTCAGTAGGAGACCACGCGCCAGTCCCTCGCACCTACACAAACAAATAAGAACTTCGTAGCCAACGCGATAACGGGTTGTCAATCCCTTTACGGTCACTTATGATAGTGAGATCTGCTAGAGATGATAGTTTATATTTTTGGTATTTTTGGTTTAATAAAACAGCAAATAAACAACTGAGATATAAATTGACGGGAAAGTAATATGATGAAGATAGACCCGGGGGCCATAGTTTTCTCTAGTGGCTTCTCTCATGATAGCAGTTTTCTACGGTGGGTAAACAAATTACTGTCGAGCAATTGATTGAAAAGCGAATAATTATGAGATTATCTAGGCATGATCATTGTATATAGGCATCACGTCCGAGACAAGTAGACCGAAATGATTCTCCATCTACTACTATTAATCCACACATCGACCGCTATCCAGCATGCATCTAGTGTATTGAGTTCATACGAACAGAGTAACGCCTTAAGAAAGATGACATGATCTAGAGAGATAAACTCAAGCAATATGATGAAAACCCCATCTTTTTATCCTCGATGGCAACAATACAACACGTGCCTTGCTGCCCCTACTATCACTGGGAAAGAACACCGCAAGATTGAACCCAAAGCCAAGCACTTCTCCCATTGCAAGAACTATAGATCTAGTAGGCCAAACCAAACCAATAATTTGAAGAGACTTGCAAGGATAATATGAGAGCCCATAAAAAGTTCAAAGAAGAACCAAATATCTTTCATAGATAACCATGATCATAAACTCACAATTCATCGGATCTCGGCAAACACACCGCAAAAAGAGATTACATCGAATAGATCTCCTCGAAGACCGAGGAGAACTTTGTATTGAGATCCGGAGAGAGAGAAGAAGCCACCTAGATACTAGCTATGGACCCGAAGGTCTGTGGTAAACTACTCACAACTCATGGTGAGGGCGATGATGATGATGATGAAGGCCTCCGTGATGGATCCCCCTCCCGAAACAGGCTCCAAGATGGGATCTCCAAGGGAACAACAGCTACGGCGGTGGAATTAGGGTTTTCTCTCTGCGTATGGAGTTTCTGGGGTACGTAGGTATATATAGGAAGAAGAGGGACACCGGGGGCCATAAGGGCTGCCCTCGAGGCAGGGGGCGCCCCCCCACCCTCGAGGGTGGCCCCTCTGTCCTTTGGCTTGCCCCCGAAGTCTTTTGTGCATGATTTCCTCCAAAAATATCTACTGCGAAGGTTTCATTCCATTTGGACTATGTTTGATATTCCTTTTCTGCAAAACCCAGAAATAGGCAAAAAACAGCAATCTGGACTGGGCATTTGGGTTAGTAGGTTAGTCCCAAAAATGATATAAAAGTGAATGATAAAGCCCATTAAACATCCAAGACTTCATAAATAATAACATCCTAGACGTCGCGGCCACGGCAAGTCGACCAGACGAAGGCCGATGGCGACAAGACCGCCGGGGGTGCAACTACCGTGCACTCCCCGCCGCGGAAGCAGAAGACGCCACCCCGCCGGATTAACGTCGACGACGACTCCACGGCGTCGTCGGATCCGCGGGCTCGTCGGGACCAGCGCCAAGTCCTCGACGACCGGCGGCAAGAAGACGCTCGGACGCGCATCGAGCGCCGACGAGAAGCCCGGCGACAATCGGATCAGCGCGCTGGGACCGCTGTCGACACGTACGCGCCCGGTGAGCCAGGCTACTTGCCGTACGCGGCAGGTTGCCCTGCGTTCACCCGTGAGCTGCGGCGAGTCCAGTGGCCCAGCATGAAAAACTTCAAGCCCGACGTACCCGAGAAGTACGACGGCAAGACGCACCCCTCGGAGTTCCAAAGCATCTACACCATCGCGGTGCAGGCTGCCGGAGGACGCGACGAGAAAATACTAGCGAACTACTTCCCGCTAGTGCTTAAGCCAAACGTCCGTTCTTGGCTTATGCACTTGCCGGAGAACTCCATTTCTTCGTGGGCAGATCTGTGCCACCAGTTTGTTGGCGCCTTCACGGGCGGCCACAAACCCCACGGCCAGGAGAGCGATCTCCACATCTTGGCCCAGAAGGAAGGAGAATCCCTGCGCAAGTACATCCAGAGGTTCAGCCGCGTGCAACACAACATCCCCGACGTCCACCCTGCCGCGGTTATTAGCGCGTTCCACCAGAACGTGCGTAACTGCCGCATGAGGGAAGAGATGGCCATGACCAAGATACGGGATGTCAGCGAGCTTTACGCTCTGGCTGACAAGTGCGCGCGCGCCGAAGAGGGGAGGAGACTCCCCGGAGAGGATACTGGCGCAGGAGGAAGCGACAGTGAGGATGCCGCCCCGGCAAAGAAGAGCCGGCGGCGGAACAACAGAAGGAAGAAGAGCAAGGAAGTGCTGGTCGTCGAGCAGTCCGGCAAGGAGGCTCCCGCCAAGAAGGCATAGGCTGGCGGTTCCGGCAAGGAGCCTACCCCTGTAGCGGCAGCCGACAAGCAGGACGGCTCTGACAAGCAATATTGCAAAATCCACCGCACCAAGGGCCACGATCTTCAGAACTGCAAGCGAGTCGAGTACCTCGTAGAGCAGCAGAAAGCTGAATACGAGCGTCGCGACAAGGAGAAGGCCCAAGGAGGCGGAGGAGAGCCAAGCAAGAAGCGGTCGTTCAATGGCCGGGGAGGACGCCGCGGCAAGGCCAAGCAGCGACAAGGTGATCGACCTCCCCGGGGCCGCGACAAGGATGAGGAAGAAGACGACGACGACGACATGGAGGAAGGAGATAACAGCGAGCAGGAGTTCCAGAAGGACACAGAAGTTCTGTGTGTCAATGGAGGCGCCTCTCTGCACACTTCCCACCGCCAACTCAAGCAGTGGGTGCGGGAAGTAAACGCAGCAGAGCCGCCCGTTGAGTCACGCAGGCTGCTGAAGTGGTCCAGCACGCCCATCATTTTTGACCTTGAGGATCACCCTGACCGCACAACGGAGGTCGGGTACTTGCCGATGTTGGTCTCACCAACTATCCGCAACCTCAAGGTCACCAAAATGTTGGTTGACGGCGGGGCCGGCCTGAACTTGATCTCCTCAGCTGTGATCAAGAAACTCCAGATCCCAGACGGCGAGCTCGAAGAAACCGGGTCGTTCCAAGGAATAAACCCGGGAAGGAGCAAGCCGAAGGGGAAGATTACTCTGCCCGTGACCTTTGGCGGGGAGCTCAACTTCAGGACGGAGAGGATAACCTTTGACGTGGCTGATATCCCATTGCCATACAATGGGATACTTGGACGTCCTGCCCTCGCCAAGTTCATGGCAGCTTCCCACTATGCCTACAACGTACTCAAAATGCCGGGGCCGATAAGCGTCATCTCTGTCCCTGGCGACAAGAAGGACGCGCTTATCTGCGCCGACAAGATATACCGGGACGCAGCAGCCGCAGCAGAAAGCAACACACTTGTTGCTGAAGCTCCCGGGGGGAAGACCAAGGCCAAGTCCGGCAAGAGCTCTGGGGCCCACTCCGGCAAACGCACCTCTTCGGAGTGCTGCGCTGCCGTCGAGGACGCACCATCGAGCTCCACTGGCAAGTGCAAGAAAGGGATGGCGGCTCCACCGGCAACCAAGAAGGTGTCCGCCAAGGAGGACGGCACTGGTGGTACCTTCACCATCAGTGCTACGCTCGACAACAAATAGGAAAGCGCGCTCGTTGCCTTCCTGCGGGCGAATGTCGATGTGTTTGCGTGGCAACCATCTGACATCCCCGGCTTCCCAGGAAGGTAATTGAGCACAAGCTTGCTGTTTGTCCTCATGCGCGGCCCGTCAAGCAGAAGGTCAGAAAGCAAGCCGTGGAGCGCCAAGAATTCATCGCCGAAGAGATAAAGAAGTTGGAAGCAGCAGGCCTAGTTAGAGGCGTGATCCATCCTACGTGGTTGGCCAATCCAGTCGTCGTGCGCAAGGCCAATGGGAAGTGGAGACTTTGTATAGACTTCACTGATGTGAATAAAGCATATCCCAAGGATCCATTTCCCTTGCCGCGTATTGACCAGATTGTTGACTCCACCGCTGGATGTGAGCTGCTTTCCTTCCTTGATGCATACTCAGGTTACCACCAGATTTTTATGGCCAAGGAAGGTGAAGAGAAGACTGCATTCATTACTCCTTGCGGCACATACTGCTTCATACGCATGCCCTTTGGATTGAAGAATGCAGGCTCAACGTTTGCAAGGGTGGTGCACACTGCTTTTGAGCCACAGATCCACAGGAATGTAGAAGCTTACATGGATGACATGGTGGTCAAAAGCAAGAGCAAAGATACCCTGATACAAGATTTGGAGGAAACCTTCGAGAATCTGTGCAAGATCCAGCTCAAGTTGAACCCCGAGAAGTGCGTCTTCGGAGTCCCCTCCGGCAAGCTTCTCGGGTTCTTTGTGTCCCAGAGGGGGATTGAAGCCAATCCCGACAAGATAAAAGCCATCGAGCAGATCGAAGCCCCGAAGCGCGTCAAGGACGTAAGGAGACTTGCTGGTTGTGTGGCTGCCCTCAGTAGGTTCATTTCAAAGTCTGCAGAACGTGCCCTGCCTTTCTTCAAAATCTTGAAAAAGGCAGGTCCTATGAAATGGACTCCAGAAGCGGAGGCAGCGCTGCAAGACTTGAAAGGATACCTATCCTCCACTCCAATACTTGTCGCACCTAGGCCACAAGAGAAGTTGCTGCTGTACTTAGCAGCAACCAATCAAGTGGTTAGTGCTGCGTTAGTAGCGGAGAGGGAGGCGGATGAGGAATCTACACCACCGGCAAGCGAATCCAGCGACAAGCAGGGGGCTTCCCCGACAAGCTCTGGCTCCGACAAGGACAAGTCTGCGCAAGAACAAGGAGAAGTGCGAAGGAAGATGGTGCAGCGCCCAGTGTATTTTGTAAGTTCCCTCTTGCAGGGGGCTAGATCAAGATACTCTGGGTGAAGAAGTTGCTTTTCGGTCTCCTCATGGCCTCAAGAAAGCTGCACCATTACTTCCAAGCACACGAGATAACAGTGGTCACTCGCTTTCCGTTGAAGAGGATATTGCAGAATCCAGAAGCAACAGGCAGGATCGTCGAGTGGGCACTGGAGCTGTCAAGCTTTGGTCTCAAGTTTGAGAGTACTTCAACCATACAGAGCAGAGCTTTGGCAGAATTCATAGCTGAATGGACCCCATCGCTGGATGAAGAAGTTCCAGAGACAAGCGTCCCCGTCCAAGAAGCAAACAGCGAATGGGTAATGTACTTCGATGGTGCTTTCTCGCTGCAAGGCGCCGGTGCCGGCGTGGTACTCATAGCGCCCACTGGAGAGCACCTCAAGTATGTTGTCCAGATGCACTTTCCCAAGGAACAAGCGACAAACAATACTGCTGAGTATGAAGGTCTGCTTGCCGGCCTCAGAATTGCAGCCGAGCTTGGGATCAAGAAGTTGATTGTGCGGGGAGATTCGCAGTTGGTGGTCCGACAAGTGAATAAGAGTTATCAGAGCCCTTTGATGGAAGCTTATGTCGATGAAGTGAGAAAGCTTGAAGAGCACTTTGAAGGTCTGCAAATGGAGCACGTCCCAAGAGCTCAGAATGATATTGCAGATGGCCTCTCAAAGTGTGCTGCGATGAAGTTACCTATGGAACCAGGGACCTTCTGCTCAAGCTAACTCAACCATCCGTTACACCATCAGTTGGGCAAAGTAAGAAGAGAAAGTTGGTCTCCGGCGACTACTTGCCGGCGGATCTTCCCGAAGCCGCCGTCAAGGTCCCTAGGATCAACAACCAAAATGCCGAGGAACAGTTTGCTCCTGCAGATCCAAGGGTCTGTACAGTTGAAGCAAGCATTCCCAACAAGCCCTGCCCCGGCAGGCTTGCCGGGGGACCATCAGCTCCGGCAGAACCGCAGGTTCTTGCCGTAGAAGCTGAGGTTCCCGCAGCGGCCCTCATGCCTTTAGTCCTTGTTGTTGAGCCTCAGGCTCCAGCATGGGCACAACAACTCGTTCGTTTTCTGCAAACTGGAGAACTTCCCGATGACCCAGAAGAGATAGAGAAAATAACCAGGCAGTCAAGTATGTACCAGTTCGTTGGCAACGAACTGTACAGAAGAAGACTCAACGGTGTCAGGTTGAAGTGCATTTCCAGAGAAGATGGACAGAAGCTGTTGGCAGAGATACATGGAGGCATATGTGGCCACCACATTGGCGCAAGGGCACTTGCCGGGAAGGCGTTCCGGCAAGGTTCTTCTGGCCAGAAGCCCTCCAAGATGCAACTGCACAAGTAACCAAGTGTGAAGCGTGCCAGTTCCATGCCAAGCAAATTCACCAGCCAGCTCAAGCTCTCCAGACGATCCCTTTGTCCTGGCCCTTCTCGGTCTGGGGGCTCGATATCCTTGGCCCCTTCCCCCGTGCTGTCGGGGGCTTTGAGTACTTGTACGTAGCAATCGACAAGTTCACAAAGTGGCCAGAAGTGGAACCAGTGAGAAAGGTGACAGCACAGTCAGCAGTCAGGTTCTTCAGGTCAATTGTTTGTCGTTTCGGGATCCCTAACAGGATCATCACCGACAACGGCACACAATTCACAAGTCGCACCTTCATGCAGTACGTCCAAGACCTTGGCGCCAAGGTCTGTTTCGCTTCTGTTGCTCACCCGAGGAGCAATGGTCAAGCGGAGAGGGCCAATGCTGAAGTGCTGCGCGGACTCAAGACAAGAACCTTCGACAGGCTGCGCAAGTGCGGAAGAAACTGGATAGAGGAGTTGCCGGCGGCTCTTTGGTCAATCAGGACGACACCAAGTCGAGCCACCGGACAGACACCCTTTGCTCTTGTCTATGGAGCAGAGGCAGTTCTCCCCACGGAACTCGTATACGGATCTCCTCGAGTGCTCGCTTATGATGAGCTCGAGCAAGAGCAACTGCGACAAGATGATGCATTGCTCCTTGAGGAGGAACGTCTCCAAGCTGCTGTACGAGCTGCTCGATACCAGCAAGCCTTGCGTCGCTACCATAGCCGCAAGGTCAAGGCCAGGAGTCTCGAGGAAGGCGACCTTGTTCTTCGGCGTGTTCAGTCCGCCAAGAATTCCAACAAGTTGACGCCGAAGTGGGAAGGCCCTTATCGGGTGAGACAAGTCACAAGGCCCGGCGCTGTCCGCCTTGAGACCGAAGAAGGCTTACCGGTGAGCAACTCCTGGAACATAGAGCATCTTCGCAAGTTTCACCCATAAGGCGCGGTTGCCGTGATCCGTTCCGGCAACCACCTTTTGTACAAGTCTTGCCGCTGTTGCATGTAAACCTTTGAACAAAGCCGGGCGCAGATCCCGTGCATCAGTAAAGCTTTTGTGCCTCACACTATTTGTCATTTTCATGCTTTTCTTTGTTATTTGCATGCATTATCTGACACTTTGTGCAATGCACATCCCCGGTAAGCACTACCAAGCCGTGAGGCCCTATACTTGTTTTTCCTTCTCTTTCTCTTTCCCTCTTAAGCAGAAGGAGTATTCCTCACGCACAAGTTTGCCGGGGGGGAAGGAGATGGAGGTATAAACCAAGTATTGTTCAAGAAAGAGAAGCCTTATCGGGGAACAAGCAATTTATGAAAGCTAAGTTACCAGAATTTGAGCAGTTCAAATTTTCAAATTTTTAGTTGTCTTCCTTGAACAACCACACTTTGTATGGAAAACCTGTGCGCGGAGGAACCTACCCGTGGCTAGCCGCACCCTTACTTTGTTTTCGAGCACGCTCAACGACTTAGGTGAGTTGCGACAAGTGTCGCGCCCTTACTTCGTTTTCGAGTTCGCTCAGCAAAGCTAAGTGCGCTGCGACTAGCTGCGGCAAGGTTACTTGCCGACGAGGTCCTTTGCCAGCAGGCCGCTAAGAGTCCAGCACTCAGCGCTCGCGGCGAGGGCCCCTTGCCGACAAATCCCCTAAAAGCGTAGGACAAAAAGCATACAAAGTGGAGGACCAAAAGCAAGGGAGATAACACCGCATTGATTGATCAAAATAAGATTGTATATTACAAAGATAACTTGCCACAATAACTAATTGATTCATGTCCATAACATACTTTGCAGCGGCAAAGGAAACCGAAAGAAAGAAGCCTAATCTACGCGGTCGCCTTCACGCCTCGTGACCTTGTTCACCTTGGCAAAGATGTGGGCGACCTGCGCCTTCAACGCCTCCTGATCTGCATCGTCCGGCAAGGTGTGGAGGACGTGGACAAGGTTGATGCCAGGGTTGCGGTAGACGATCTTCGTCAAGACGCGCTCCAAGGTGCCCGCGCAGAGACGACGCGACTCGTCGGCCAACTGCACGGGGAGCTTCTCCCGCAGCCGTGCAAGCGCCGGCGCGATTCCCCTGAAGAAGAGACTTAACTTGGCGCTGTGGGGGAGGTCCTCATCGGGAGAGTACACGAGGTGCTCCGCCCTCAGCGCCATCATCTCCTTGTCAATGTTGGCAGCGGAGGTGACCAGATCGTCAGTCCACTGCTCCACCGCCCGGCTGAAGTTGTTCGCTGAGACGGCGGCGCTCTCCACCAAGTTCCGCTCTTTGCGGAGCTCGTCCTTCAGCTTCGTCTCGTGGTCCCTGGCGGCGTCGAGCGAATCAGTCAGAGTGGAGACCTTCAACTCCAAGTCAGCAATTGAATCCTTGGCGGCAGTGAGCTCGTCGCCTTTCTTGGAGAGACGTACCTGCAAGTCAGAGTTGGTGTGGGCATCTTTCTCCCGCTCCACATTGAGCGCGGTGACTCTGTCCTCGCTAGCCTTCAGGTACCGCTCCAGCTGATCCACCTTAAGCTCCAGGTCCTTCTTGGCAGTCTCCGCGGCGGCGGCAGCGTCCTTTGCCTCCTTCAGGGCCCCGCCAATGGCCTGCTCCCGGGCGGTGTGTTCGTCGTCATGGGCGTCGAGCTCAACCTTCCGCTGGTTGAGCGCCCCCTCACGCCGAGACAACTCCTCGGCGGCCAGCCGCTGCCGCTCTTCTGCCTCAGCCTTCTCCAGGAGGAAGGCTTGCTGCTCCCCGGCAAGCTCTTCCCGCTCCTCCGCCAAGTTGCGGAGGGCTGCCTGGTTGGCGGCGCGGAGCTCCGCGGCGCGCTTCTCCAAATCGGCTCCAGCCTTGGAGGTGAGAGCTTCCCGGGACTCCAGCTTCGCCTGCCTGGCCCGGTACAGAGCCAGGAGCTGGCGAAGAAGCTTCTCCTCTTCGGGCTCGCCACTCCCGCCAAGCGCTTCAACAACCTTCAACCCCGCGGAGGCGAGGACCTCTCCGTCGTAGGTCTCTCCCTCCACGGGGGCTCGCGACGAAGACCCCCACGGGACTTGTATAAAGACTCCGTTGGGGGCCTCAAGATAGATGCCTGACCGCTCCGTGGAGGCGGAGGGGTCGGCGGCCGGTGCAGCGCTTGACGCTCCTGCTGCCTCCGGGCCCGCAGTGTGGTCGCCGGTCCCCTCTCCAGCCGCGGCGTCTGCGGTCGGGGCGGTCTCCTCAGCGGCAGGCTCGTCGGCTCCGGCCATGCCTTCAGTGGCAGTGGCGTTGCCGCCGTCGCCGTGCACGCCCTCCTCGCCGGCGGTCTCCGTCTCCATCTGCTCCGGTGCAGGAGGATCTAGCAGAAGAAAAAGGAAAGAAAGAGTCAAGGAAATATTCAAAAAGACAAGTCCGAGAAGAAGAAGCTACAAGACTCACCTTCGAGGACTTCCTCGACGACAGGCTCCCTCGCCGGGGAGTTCTCCCTTGGCGGCGGAGCAGTGGCCCCTGCTGACGGAGGGCCGCCCGCGCCCTCCCTTGGCGGGGTGCTCACCCTTGTCGGGCTGCTCACCCTTGGCGGGGTGCCCGTCCTTGGCGGAGCGTTCTCCCTCGCCGGGGAATTCGCCCTTGGCGGGGATGGTGGAGCAAGTAGCTCGTCGGGGGCAGTCTCCGGGCGCTCCTGCGGCTGCGGCTCCACTTCTGCACAAGACAAACAAGACAACAAAATATCAGCACAGACAACAACCTCGAGTGCGCCCGCCAAGCAGAAATATAAAAACCAGACTTACGCTGGGGGCTGCTCCTCGGAGCAGCGGGTTGATCCGGCAAGTTTGCCGCTGGCGCGTCTCCGGTCGCCACGGCGGGCGAGTCGTCTTCAACCTCAACCACAGGGATCTTGGCCCTCTTCGCCATCCGCTGTGCCAGGGTCCTGAAAGCAAAACAAAAACAAGATCAGAATCATCAAGGAAGATCAAGACAAAGCCAAAGAAATTACAAGTTGCAAGTACTTACTCCTCTTGCTCGTCGTCGGAGCTGAGGGCGGAGAAGTCGAACTCCACCTGAGATGCTCCCGCACGAGGAGCAGGAGGAGAAGGCTCCCTCGGGCGCTTGGCATTCTCCGGGGCTGTGGGCTGCGAAGACCCAGCCTCCGTTGACGTCGAGGCCCGAGGAGCAGGAGGAGCGGCCGTTCCGCTCCGGGAGGCCCCCCCTCCGCTTGGCGCTGACGCGCGGGGCGCCTCCTGCACGACTTTGCTCGCCCTGGTGGCGCGCGTCGCCCGGCGCGCAGGCTGCTGTCGTGGCGCCTGCGGCCTCGTCGCTGTAGCCGCCTTGCGGAGGCGCTTCCTCGGTGGCTGCGTAGGACTTGCCGGAGGCGGGGAGTTCTCTGAGGACGAGGAGGCGTCGTCGTCAAGTCCCAGAGATCCACCAGTATCTTCATCAGCCTCGACGTCCTCCTCCTCCTCCCCGGCAGGCCCGCTGGACCCAGCACCATGCCCGGCGGCCTCGCTCCCTCCGGCGGCCCCGCTCCCTCCGGCGGCCTCGCTCCCTCCGGCGGCATCGCTCGCCCCGGCAACTCCGGCTATCCCGGCAAACCTCAGGGAAGGCACCCCGACAAACTCTTCGGGCAGAAGCTTGAGCAGCTTGAGGATTTCTGCCTCCTCTGCTTGGCACACCTCGTCCGCAGCCTGCGCCTCGTCCACGGTGTATCCAAAGTCATACGCCGCCGCACCTGCGGCGGCCTCCTCTATCCTGGAGGCGATGTAAGCAATATCCCGAGCCGTAGTGGCCCGGGTGAGGCCCCTGTTCTCCTCAGTGTTCTTGGCCGTCTCGACCAAGTTGTCGAAAAAGCTCAACACAGTATCCGGCGGAGGCTCTATCCAAGTGGGGTCGATGCCGTGGGAGTCGCACGCAGGCATCATCGCGCGCAAGGAATCCCGGGCGGTGCTGTTGCACAGCGGTACCACTCCCCGGGCAGGTCTGAACCACTCCGGGTGGGCCGGGTCATGCTTGAAGAGCTCTCGGACCATCCCCTTCAGCTCCAAAGCAGTGAAATTGAAGTTTAATCCAGGGCGCAGCCTCATGATATCTGCCGCATTGCCGAATTCCCAGGCGGCCCTTTTTCTTTCTTGTAAGGGGGCAATGCGGCGGCGGAGGAAATCTGCCCCAACCTCTCCGATAGTCAAATTGGCGGCCTGGAGACGAATAATCCTAATGAGGGCAATGCTGAGCTTGTTATCCTCCGGGGCCAATTTGCTCCAATCCCTGCCGCGCACTATGGCTGTTGTGCGCGGCGCAGTGAAGGGCTCCGGCTTATCTTCCACCACCCAACACCAATCTGCTCGCCATTCTTCCCACTTGCCGCGGAGTTCTCCCTTCAGGTATGAATCCTTCTTGTTCAGCCGGAAGATCCAGGAGATGCCGCCGGAAAGGGGAGCGCCAGCCTCTACTCTAGGCATAAAGAAATGGCGGAAAAGGGCTACGTTTGGATGAATCCCAACATAGTTTTCGCACAGATGTGCGAAAACAGCCATCGTAAGGATGGCGTTGGGGGTAAAGTCTAGGAGGTGGAGGCCATATGTGTTCATGATATCACAAAAGAACTCCGAGAACGGAGGGCACAATCCACAATGGAAGAAAGCAGCGAAGAAGAAGTACCCGCCGGGGAACATATGTTTGGCGACGGCGGGGAAGGCTCTGGTGCGGGGATGAGCTTTGGTCTCCCCTGACCAGAACAGATAATACTTGTTCCGCAGCTCCTTCGCGCCAAGCCTTGGCGCGAAGACCACGCTCCTCTTCCGCAGGGCGGCCAGCTTCGCCGCCTGCTCGGACTTCTCCTTCTTTGCCTTGTCCGCTTTCGCCTTGTCGCTCTTCGGAGCCATGGCGGAGGCGGCGAGGGAAGAGGCGAGGAGCTCGACGGCCCCGCGGATGCGGAAGACGGCGGAGGAGGGGTGGAGGCAAGGAGCAGCGGGGGTTTCTGGAAAGTTAAGACGCAATGAAGACGAAGGAGGGAACTGCCCCTGCTTCCTGTGCTTTTAAGGGGGAAGTGGGGGACGCTCCGCATTTCCCATTAAAGAACAGGCCACGATCTCTCCCACGACGCCGCAATCGACGCGTGCCGTTAGGGAGGGATGCGGCGGATGCGGAAGAGGATACGGCTTGCCGTGGGCCGCGCGTGCCCGTGCACTGTTTTGGGCCTGGCCCAACAGCGCTCGGCACCGTGTGTGGCCCAGGCCCGGGGGCTCCTGTCGGTGTACTAAGATAGGGGTACCTTAGTACCCCAACTTGTGCACGGGCAGTAGCAGCTTCCCGCGGCAGGGTTTACCACGTGCTCGCCGGAAACCTTTCTGGTTCCTATAAAGCCATTCAAGAACAAAGTATACAAGTCAGAAGATCAAGGCCCCGGCAAGAGGAGCTTGCCGGGAAGGCCGCACCAGGCTCGAGGATGTCACTTTAGTACAAGACCCTGGCAAGAGGAGCTTGCCAGGAAGGCCAAGGAATGCACACCTCAAGAAATGCCTCGGTGCATCACGCGCCGAGGCAGGACCCGGAGAGCGACAAGCTTCCGGGCCCGGCAAGGTCACGGCCCCGGCAAGGTGCTTGCCGGGGGAAGCTTATGCTGTGTGCCCACGCTCCAGCTCATCTGCCCACGCGTCGCCTTGGGGCCCTTCCAGGGACGCGTGGCGGAAGGCTGTGCAGCCTGGGGGACACAGTGGCAAGCCACGGTGACGAGGCTACCGCCGTGGCGAACGGAGAAGCATGGACGGACACTTTTGGGGTCGACGGTGACGGGCATTTAATGCCCTTGTCCCCCACTGTCAAAGTTAGGTGAAGGCCACTGTTCATCCACTGTTCACGCACTATTCCCGCACTGTTACAACTACCACCAAAGTTACATTTTTGCCTTCCTCTACGTTGACACCTGTCGGTGACCCCTTGAGCTATAAAAGGAGGCCCATGCACAACGTAGAAAGGGTTCGAAACCTAAGCTACTCTCTCGCTCGGTGTAGCTAGTACTGTAGCTCTTCAAGCTCCCGAGCTCAATACAACCAAGGCAGGAGTAGGGTTTTACGCGTCCGCGCGGCCCGAACCTGGGTAAACTGCCCGCGTGTGCCCCTCGATCTGCTCTTCGTGCTCCCTCCGCTCCCTTACCGCAACGTAGAAGGGGCTCCGGTCCCATAGGTGCTCGTGGGAGGACAGTTTCCCCCGACACTATGCAGGAACACATAATATGCAGAATCAGTTCAGATTTAAATTGGCAATGTCAGAACAAAAAGTTGGAATATCCGGATCAAGACGAATAATGTTTTATACTATCCTATTACAAGGCATAGCAAGCCTGAACGGATTAAAGATTGTCCAGCAAAATGAGACTGCAACTACAAAGACATACTATGATCTACGCTTCTTCCTGCTGCGACGGCTGGGGATCAACTTGTTCCGGAGTCTCCTCTTCTTCTTGAAGCGGCTGGAAGTCAGGGACGCACCAATCGATTTTTGTTAAAGCACGAAAGTACATCTCTTCATTGATGAGTTCAGACGGATCAATATCTGGGGCGAAAGTATGAGGGCGCACTGGTGGGATTAGATTGACGGTATCATAAACTGGCCGATCCACCCGCTCGTTCTGTAAATCATACCCCGGATGATACCTGGACAAGTCTGATTCGGCCACAAGCTTGCTAGCGAGAGGATGCATCTCCTTCGTCAAGGCGTGGAGATCCTTTGCAGTAAAAGCTGATCCGTCTTCTTTAGTATTGGGATACCCATTCAAAGCTTCTTCCGGATCAAAGTCCGGAACCCACGCTTTCGCTCTGGTAAGCGCCATGAGGGAACCGGCTCGAGCAGCAGACTTCTTAACTTCTTCCAAGCGCACTGGCAAGACAGACAGTTTCTCTAATGTACCTTGGATGGTCGTAGGGGCCGGTTTATTGAAAGATGTTGCACTTATGATCCTTTGAGCGCCGGAATACAGCTGCTCGACCAAAGTATAACACGCCTTGAGTTTTTTCCGCAAATCATCCCCAAGATGGGTGACATGGCGCTCTGTATATGATTACCATAGTTAAACCGGAACGTATTAAAATTGCAAGGGTGAAAGGAGGAATATAGATTAAGTACTTACCGAAGACAGCAGAAGTCATCAATTCTATTTGCCGCTTTAAGCCGGTTAACTCTTCAGTCACCGGATTAAGGTCTTCCTCAGTGTCCTTTGCCCTTTTTTCCAGATCCTTTTTCTGAACTTCAAAGGCGATTCGCTCCTCTTCAAAGTATTTCTTCAGCTGTTCAGCAGTCTTTAAACTCAGCGCCGAATATTTCTTGGCCTTAGAAGCAGCAGACTCTGTTTCAGCAAGTCTGTTCCGGAGTTCAGTGATCTCTTCAGCTCTCCGGTTCAAATCAGCCTGCAATGAAAAAATCAAGTGGAATAAAAGCAAAAGTCAGGCAAGTCTCAAGCACATAACCAAGTTATCCACTTGACACTTGGGGGCTAATGGGCAGTTGAAGCGTCAAAAAATAGCAATTCAAAGACAAGTCTCAAGCACACAAACAAGTTGTCTACTTGACACTTGGGGGCTAATGGATAGTTGAAGTATCAAAGGAAAAAGTCAGACAAGTCCCAGGCACATAAACCGAGTTATGCCCCTGGTACTTGGGGGCTAATGTAAGATCATTTGTTCAATCAGGAAGTACCGGTTCACCTTCTGGACGTAGCTAAACCGGAACTTGGGGGCTACTATGATATAGACAGAAGCACATCAAAAGCAAAAATCAAAAGCAAAGGATTACCTCATACTTGTCCTTCATCATGTTAACCAAGCCCGCTTCATAATCTCGACTGCTATGAAGCCGGTTCAAGTACCCGGAATAGAGCTCCTGGGCACTCATGTCGGCAAGGCTAGACAGCTCTGTACTCGATTTACCCCTTTCTTGATGCAACTTCTCCGCTTTAGCCGTATGTTTGGCTAGGATAATGGGCTCGGCAGGAGCGGTGTAAGCTGTGCCGGTTACTTGAACTTTCGGAGAAGCAGTCGTTGGTGGTGGGGTTGCAGTGTGAACCGGACTAGCAGGAGCCGGACTAGTCCGAGGAAAATTGGCCTGAGCAGGACTTGCCGGTTCATGAACGTTCTCAGTATTGGGATTCTCAGGTGCAGTGGTATGATCCATAGGAGCGGGGTCTTCAAGCGGCATTGTGGGCTCGCCTTCTGGAGGGACGGTTGTATCCGGATCAACCGCCGGATCATTAGTAGCAGCCTCAGCGGTTGGTTTGTTGGCCTTTGCCCTTTTGCTGGGTTTAGGCTTGCTGAAAGAAATTGGAAAAACAAGTCAGAACTGTAAAGCAAAGTGCAATCATAAACCGGATAAATTAAAAAGACTTACCCTGGGACAGTTTTCAGGGGTGGGAGTTGTGTGGCAGTTGATTCGCCGGAAGAAGATAAAGGAGTATCCTGATAATTGGGGTCAGATGGTTTAAGTGGTTTGCGTATAGGCCCGGCCTTGGGGTGAAGAAGAGTTGGAGAGAGTATAACCTCGGAGCGGCGCCTCCGAGCCGGAGTAAGAGAAATTCCAGATGATTCAACTGCAAGGCCACTATGGCGGGTAGTCCGGCGAAGGGCTTCATGCTGATGTTTCTTCAAAAGAAAATTGGGGTCCAGTTGAGCATAAGGGTGAGAAAACTGATATTTCCGGACTGTCCGACGAATTTTTGGTGGAGGTGGTTTTGAATCTGAAGAAAGAATAGTTACCTCAATTTCTGCCGGTTTGTCCCCTTCAGCCAACTCCTGCGAAAAGTTACCGTTAAACACAAGTATGGATAAAAAGTAAACAAGTCATAGCCGGATTAACTCATACCTCAGAGTCCGGATCATCATCTTCAGCATGTGAACCAGAGCCAGCAGCTGCCTTTTTCTTCTGGACAGCGAAAGCTTTCCGGCGTGGCTGTTTTCCGGCCTTCTCCTGAGGTTTCCTCTTCCTAAAAGGATCATCAGCCTGTTCAAAAGGTGAAAGATAATTGAAAGAACGATTTAAAAGAACGGATTACAAACATATGAAAGAGAGTAAGACGTACTGCAGGCAGCTTGTTTTTCTTATAATATGGAGCCAGTCCGGTTTGGCTGCATTCTTCTAAGGTGACATTAAGCATCTTCTTAGCAGACTCAGTGACTTCCGATTCAGAAAGTTTGTCCTTAGAAAAACGTTGAGGATCATCCGGTTTACCAGAATATTTATACATCAAGCTTGGGCGCGGGCTCAGAGGAAGGATACTCCAAGAAAGCAAGCAGCGCATAAAATCCACTCCGGTTAAGCCATTGGCCATAAAGGCCTTTAGCCTGGCAAGTTGAGAAGCAAACCGGGGCCGCTCTGAGGAGCTGAGGCGCTGCAGCAAGGGGTGATCCTCCGGAAGACGATGCTCGCGATAACCCGGCAATGGGTTTTCCCCTTTAGGTGAAGTGTCAATGCAATAAAACCAAGACTTATTCCAATACTTGGGGTGTGTGTGGAGAGCGGCATGAGGAAAGACTGCATCTTTTCTTTTCTGAATACTGACCCCGCCCAGTTATTGATGAGGTCCGCTAGTAAACTCAGTTCGCTGGTTCAGGTGGAAGAAGTCCCGGAACAGGTCGACAGACGGCTCTTCTTGCAAATACACCTCTGAGAAAACTTGAAAATCACAGATGTTGGAAACAGAGTTGGGACCTATGTCCTGAGGGTGAAGCTGGAAAGCGGCAAGCACATCCCGGAAGAACTTTGAACCGGGAGGAGTGAAACCTCGAGCAATGTGGTTGAAGAAGACAATAACTTCTCCCTCTTTGGGAGTAGGAGGGCATTCATCTCCTGGAGCCCGCCATTTTAAAACGGACTGAGGGCCTAAAGTGCCGATTGCAGCAGCATTGGCTAAATCTTCTTCCGTAATAACGGAAGGAACCCAGTTGCAGGAGACAAACTGTTTGGCCATAGCAACAGAAGAACAAGTGCTGAAAAGGTTAAGTGTAAACCCGGATTATTCGAGTACAGTGGCATAAACTGGAAGATATATGCAAAGATCACGCAACGGTTCAGACAAGGGACTAATGATATGGCTAATCCGGCAGTAAGCAGGAAAACGTATTACTACCGGTTCATGATAACAAAAGAGAAGTTAAACCGTCGTGTTCGTCATTGAATTTTTTGTATAAGCAGCATATGACTGTTTAAATCGGAGAATACTTTATAGATTTACAAAGGTGAAGAAACAAGTTTTTGCAGACAGCTAAAGTATAACAGATCTGAACACTCAGGAAAAACAAAAATAAATACACTGCTATTGCAAGAAGAACTGGGGGGATCATATACAGAGCAGACGAATTTAAAGGTTGAATCTAAAGGACGAGATCTAAAGTATACAGCAGCGGAACAGAGGCAAGTTTTAAGGGCAAGATCTAAAGGCTGAAATTACTGAGAACTTGGTGCCTAGGATAAACAGATGAAGCTTTCACTGAGGTTTAATGGCGGAGGCGCGAGAAGAACCCTAGAGCTATAGATCTGCAGCGAGGAAGATGAAGTACCTGGAACAACAAGAAGCGGCGGCGGAGTTTCTCTGGTCACACTCAGGTTGATGCAGCGGTCGGCGGAGGTGAGCTCGACGGATGACGGCGGAGACTTGAGCTCGGGCGACGGAGGAAGAAGAACGAACGGAAGGAGATAAAGAAAAGAGGCAGCAGTATTTATATAGGGGCAGAGTCGAAACGACAGGCGCGAGGTTTGAGGAGGCAGAAGATTGGATAAAGATCCTCTGTCGCCTCGATTCTCGGGATGGCCTTCAAACAAAGCCGATAGACAGCTGGGTGTTGTAACATCCCAAAATTTTCCAAATTTTGGAATGTTAATAATAAGATATTATTGAGTGAATTGCTATGATTTTTAGGGGAAATTAAAATCGTTTTGAGTATTGTTTCAAAACAAAAATTGGGTTTAGATTTCTTCTCTTTCGTACTTCTATGAAATATTTTGAAACCATATTCAATATTATAGAGTGAGGATAAAATGACTTCCTCAAATATGTTGGATAAATATTTCCTAGAAGATTTATTTGTTATTTGGATTTCTTTTGAATTTGGAATTTATTTGGGAGTTTTTAGTGTCATTTAAATATTTCCAAATAACCCAAATAAAATCTATGAGAGGAGATAATGTGACTTCTCCAAAAACATATTTGGAAATATTTAATGTCCCACAACTGTCATTTTGGGAATTTGAAAAAAAAAACTCTAGATTGGCTTTTGGAGTAATTTAAATTAGTTCGTAGAGGTGATAATACGAATACGCGCAGAATAAAAAAAACATTATTCTGTGACAAAAGCTATTTTTACCGGAGTACAAATATTCTTCTGGTATTTATCAACATTTTTTTTTGTTTTTTTCTAAAAAAAAACACACACACACACGCAGCCCAACAGACGAAGGCCCACTCACCCTCACGACCCAACCTGGGTCATCTTCAACCTCTGCCTCCTGTACGAGAAGGCCGAGCTCACGCACAGCCACCCGCGCCCCACCCCCTCCCCTCCTCTCCCTCACACTGAAACTACTCTGAACGGAACCGCCTCGCCTCCCTCGACCCCTCCCCTCCATTAGTGCGCCCTAACTCCCCCTCCAATGGACATTAGAAGCATATGAAACTGCTGCCATTAACGCCATTAAAACCAGCGACGCCCTGCTCGCCTCTCACCTCCCCTTGCCCTATAAAATCCTCCCCTGCGTTGCCCACCTCGTCCTCGT
>LR738715.1:717487175-717517983 GCA_902687465.1 Secale cereale | reverse complement strand
GGAGAGGGGCTTTCATTGCCTAAGTTGCGGGCGGCTTGGTCAGGTATAGGGGGCTGTTACGGAAAGGCTTTGTCACAATCTTCTCCTAGTCATACACCCAAGTGTGTAATGGTAAACGGGGTTGGTTGTGTCATGTGGGGAACGTGTACGACCTCTGCAGAGGGTTAAACCTAATCGATTAGCCGTGCCCCCGGTTACGGGCAATTTGAGCAACTGAAGACTTGGACTGAAGAAGAATCTCCCCTCTCTTTTCTAAACATCTGTTTTAAGGGTTGGTTGAGGATTGAGCACAGTGATTGTGTTTCACTTCAACTATATAAATGTTTTACTAAAACCGGAGAATGAACTTTGGTGCGTTTATCCAAAGTCTCACTCCTACCTTTTATACTAAAATTATTTTATTTCAAAAGAAGTTTGCAAAAATTTAGTATAGGACAAAATTAGCTTTACGCAAAGAAACCTCCACCAATACTTACCCTGCATACATACATATTCGGTTAAACTTTCCTTTGCAACTTGCGAGTACATTCCACGTACTCATCTGCACCTGTCATGTGCAGATCTCAGCAGATTAAGAGACGATAGGGTTACGGTCTACACTCAACGAGCCCAGTGGCGTTGATGGAGCCCTAACTTAGCGACTACGTATTATTCCGCTGTATGATGTGCTGGCATTGAGCTATGCCTATGGTATGTATTTGCTTAATTCTGGATCTACCGTTGTAGTAAAATGATGTATGTTTTACTGATATTCATTCCTGTTACTGTGTGTGCTAGCTACGATCCAGGGATAGCACAGTAAGCACAGAGACTTGGATTTTGCCAAATCCGGGTCGTGACAAAATGGTATCAGAGCATACGTTGACTGTAGGACGTGACCCTAGAAAATGGCTTAGAAATAGGAAGACCTTGATAGGAACAACTTAAATTTCCAGTAGTAATAATAGCTTTCTCGTACCCTCTTCTTTTCTTTACTAAGTTCTCTTCTGTTTCAAAAATTTAGATGACCAACCTTCCAAACTCCAGTGACCTTGGTAAAGAAGAACCGAAGACACTCAAGACTAAGATGGCTAAGAAGAAGTTGAAGATTACCACTGTCATGGAATATCTCACACGATTCAAATAGTATACAAGCCCACCATGAGAGTTGTGAAATAAACGAAATAGTGCGAGTAGTGTGCCCGACCATGAGAAATCATGTGGATGAAGGTACCATAGGAATTGTTTGTTTGAAATCTATGAGTGAATTCGGAGTTTTGTTGGAGTTCTTTACCATTGATTTGTTTTTTTTGTTGTCAAAAAAAAAACTTGCGGTAATAAGATACGAACTTCGTAGGTTTGCATATTTATTCAACCTCGAGAGGTGCAAGTTACGGATGATTAACAGAAGACCTTCATACGGGTGAAATGTCACGCACCGAAGACTTTCAAGAAGTGAAGGATCGAAGACTTCGTGACGAAATCGTAGTAAACGAGCCTATTATAATCGTTAGAAAACGATGAGATACGAGTTCTTCAATGAGTGATTGTATGTATATTCCTTCTCCTTACTATCCAAAACTCTATCTCTTCCCTGACCAAACCTTAAAACCCATAGACCGATGGAGTTATTTTGATGGGACTGGTGACCCGTTCAGAAATAGACGAGTGGAAGATGCCAAGGTAAAACCCAAGAAGAAGGTGAAATATGCTTCATGCTATTTCATTCAAGAGGTTGATACTTGGCTGAAGATGTAAACTGCCATCAATGAATCCCAAAGGCAATTCTATGGGAACAATTCAAGAATCTCTATTTCAATCTCGTCTTGTCAGATGACATCCGAAGAAAACAAGTGAAGATGCAAGGAAAATTCCGTTATTTATGGCTGCAAGTTTTACCACGACTTGAGTAGGATTAACGCCACCCAAAGACGTTCTATTAGCTTTGCAGGTGAAGACCTCTTAAAGAGGAGTGAGAATGACCGAGTGATAGAACACGCGATTCACCAATCTACATATGGGGTAATGATTTGAGTACGGGATGGATTGATCACCATACCGGAGACTCTTATTATTTACTTTCATATGTTTGATGGGTAAGTCGGAGAGACCTGAGAACCTAGTTGAGTGTCGATACGACAAGCCTAAAACCCTAGAATGGTAAGACGTATTATCCTTATAGATAGGTAGTCGTGCCTAACGTAAGAATGAACGGTGAGGAAGATGTGAAAATCTTCAAGGAGTTCCATCGGAAGATAATTCGTTGACCCCCATAAGAATCTCGATAGGTAGTTTTGAAATTATGGATTTTGAGCAAGACTCGTTCTTTTGAGGAAAAGCATAGTTCTCACCCACGGGAGCTTGATGAAGAACCATCATGGAATATAGAGATTGTGGAAAACCCCTCAAGTGTATTTTTAAGGGTGGTAGCACCCGAACACCCTCGAAGGATAATTGGCTCATACGATAAATCGGTGAAGACTCAGAATGGAGCCACTAGTCTCAACTTAGGTATGCTGAAGAACTGGAATACACGAAATTGACTTAATAGAAGACATACTGTAAAGACAGGAGGCAAAAGGATAAACCGCAAACATGTACACGATATGACCAAACCCTGGGGAAGTAACCCAAAGAACCCAAACCCTAACCTATTTCTTGCTAGCCTCTGCAAATCTCGAGGACGAGATTTCTTTTAAGGGTGGTAGTTTGTAACATCCCAAAATTTTCCAAATTTTGGAATGTTAATAATAAGATATTATTGAGTGAATTGCTATGATTTTTAGGGGAAATTAAAATCGTTTTGAGTATTGTTTCAAAACAAAAATTGGGTTTAGATTTCTTCTCTTTCGTACTTCTATGAAATATTTTGAAACCATATTCAATATTATAGAGTGAGGATAAAATGACTTCCTCAAATATGTTGGATAAATATTTCCTAGAAGATTTATTTGTTATTTGGATTTCTTTTGAATTTGGAATTTATTTGGGAGTTTTTAGTGTCATTTAAATATTTCCAAATAACCCAAATAAAATCTATGAGAGGAGATAATGTGACTTCTCCAAAAACATATTTGGAAATATTTAATGTCCCACAACTGTCATTTTGGGAATTTGAAAAAAAAAACTCTAGATTGGCTTTTGGAGTAATTTAAATTAGTTCGTAGAGGTGATAATACGAATACGCGCAGAATAAAAAAAACATTATTCTGTGACAAAAGCTATTTTTACCGGAGTACAAATATTCTTCTGGTATTTATCAACATTTTTTTTTGTTTTTTTTCTAAAAAAAAACACACACACACACGCAGCCCAACAGACGAAGGCCCACTCACCCTCACGACCCAACCTGGGTCATCTTCAACCTCTGCCTCCTGTACGAGAAGGCCGAGCTCACGCACAGCCACCCGCGCCCCACCCCCTCCCCTCCTCTCCCTCACACTGAAACTACTCTGAACGGAACCGCCTCGCCTCCCTCGACCCCTCCCCTCCATTAGTGCGCCCTAACTCCCCCTCCAATGGACATTAGAAGCATATGAAACTGCTGCCATTAACGCCATTAAAACCAGCGACGCCCTGCTCGCCTCTCACCTCCCCTTGCCCTATAAAATCCTCCCCTGCGTTGCCCACCTCGTCCTCGTCCAAAGCCCCCTCCTTTCGAGACCTATCTGCCTCCCAATCCCGTGGAATTCCTCGCCGGAATTTGATCCCGTCACCACTTCCGTCGAAGCTTGCCACGATTCCGGTGAGCCTCTCATGGCCATTTTCCTTCTCTAGATGCTGCACCTCTGTGTGGACCTCCCTGACCTCTTATCTCCTTCAAATTTTCAGCCGGAACGCCGTGTCCACGAGTACGTGACCAATCGAAGTTTTGCGCAACTCCGGCAGCTTCTCACGGCCGCCAGAGGAATAGGCCGAGCACCTCTCTATGTCCGTCGCGATCGCCTCCTCGACCTCTACGCCGTTCGGCTGCTCGTTGCCGCCGGAGACCATCATCTCCAACTCCGGCGAAGCTCCGGCGAACCTCCGGTGAGGCCAGCCCTCTTTTTCTGTAAAACAAAAATGAAGGGGTGTCCTCCTATAGCAGCGCGACACGTGGCAGCTTATAGCAAATCCCGTAATTGATTTCCACACAAATGCCCAATCTTCAGAAATTCATATCTTTTGATCTACTTATCCAAATTTGACAAATAAGATATCCCTGGGTAGCTACGGACCTCTAGTTTATTTTAAAAATTTGAAATCTCACTTTTATGCAGATTAAAATTTAGTTTTGATTTAAATGAGAATTTGAGTATTTTTACTATATCTTTTATTCTGTAATTGATATGAAAAGATTTTACATATGAAAATTGGTCCTTGGAACCATACCAATCTGCTAGGACTCATAGAATAATTTTTCAGTAAGGTTTAGTTACTGTTTTAACACAATACCTTAATTTTGACCTTCTTGATCATCAATTAATAAACTTGTGAAACTAAAATTTGTTTCGTTGTTTAAATCATTAGATTGATCCATAAAAAAAACTTCTCTGGTTAGTTGTAGTCATCATAAAAATTTAGAGTTAGAAATTTATTAATTAGTTTGTTAACATGAGCTATATGGCATTCATATGAACCGGTCCAATTTGCATAAACTTGAGTCATATGTGGTTAACTTAGGATTGTTTGGCATGAATTGTGTGTTGGATGGTTTTGCTTGAGCACTTGTTATGTGAATGTTGATGAGTGGAGTATCTTACTTAAGTTATCTATCGCGTTAGATTGCGACGAGTGCGAAGGTGAATTCTACAAGGAAGTAGAACAGTGAGACTCCGAAACCGAAGGCAAGTTGCAATTTGATCATGCTCTGACCTATATTTTTATATTATGCATATCGCTTTATATTTAATACTATGCATGTTTTACAAAAGTTTTGCAAACTATTCTTACTAGCTAGATCCTTAGGTTCAAGACTTACTACCATGCCTGGCCGCGCTTGCATAAATGGGTGGGTTGAAAATCAAACTAGTTTTAAACAAATAGACTTGTCATCTTTTGAGGCAACGTTTTGTGAAAACTTTTGAAAAGCAAAAACTATATATTATTTTATTTCTTCTCTCTGGGCGGAATGGTATTGACGGGAGCGTCTACAAGTGATTGCGCCCATCGGGGTCTTGCAGTGAATGCGCCCGACTGGGGTCTTGCACACAGGTTTTGGTGGGGACCACCGTCCAGGGAAATGAGATCTTCCAAGTACAGTTTGATGTAGCTTCCAGTACAGCCACATGCTACTATGGGCTCTGGCTTAGCTTAGTACTAACGGGAAACCCTTACCTCAGGACCGCCATCGGAGAGGGGCTTTCATTGCCTAAGTTGCGGGCGGCTTGGTCAGGTATAGGGGGCTGTTACGGAAAGGCTTTGTCACAATCTTCTCCTAGTCATACACCCAAGTGTGTAATGGTAAACGGGGTTGGTTGTGTCATGTGGGGAACGTGTACGACCTCTGCAGAGGGTTAAACCTAATCGATTAGCCGTGCCCCCGGTTACGGGCAATTTGAGCAACTGAAGACTTGGACTGAAGAAGAATCTCCCCTCTCTTTTCTAAACATCTGTTTTAAGGGTTGGTTGAGGATTGAGCACAGTGATTGTGTTTCACTTCAACTATATAAATGTTTTACTAAAACCGGAGAATGAACTTTGGTGCGTTTATCCAAAGTCTCACTCCTACCTTTTATACTAAAATTATTTTATTTCAAAAGAAGTTTGCAAAAATTTAGTATAGGACAAAATTAGCTTTACGCAAAGAAACCTCCACCAATACTTACCCTGCATACATACATATTCGGTTAAACTTTCCTTTGCAACTTGCGAGTACATTCCACGTACTCATCTGCACCTGTCATGTGCAGATCTCAGCAGATTAAGAGACGATAGGGTTACGGTCTACACTCAACGAGCCCAGTGGCGTTGATGGAGCCCTAACTTAGCGACTACGTATTATTCCGCTGTATGATGTGCTGGCATTGAGCTATGCCTATGGTATGTATTTGCTTAATTCTGGATCTACCGTTGTAGTAAAATGATGTATGTTTTACTGATATTCATTCCTGTTACTGTGTGTGCTAGCTACGATCCAGGGATAGCACAGTAAGCACAGAGACTTGGATTTTGCCAAATCCGGGTCGTGACAGGTGTGTTAAATGCAGAAGTGATGTCACGGTCAAATTAAGTGATTTTCAAGGATGACGTCAGGGCCGGTTTACAAAAATGAGAAGACACAAGAAGGAAGATTATGCAAGACTGGGAAGATTGATGTGAACAAGTTCAAATCATTCTGGGGCCTAATGTCAGGGATATTACTAGCAGGTATGAACCGGCTAGTGTAAACCGGTTTATGGTAATATAGTTGTATCATCATAATATTTAGTAGAGGCTACGGTCCATGAGATCTTAGGGCCCGTGTATAGAGTTACGATTTGTAAACCGCCTGATCGTGTAACTTGAGAGAAAAGAAAGAAAGAGCAGAGACCGAGGCGGACACAAGTATGAGCCGGCCTCGGGATTCTGTAAACCGGACCGGGCGACGCCTCTATATAAAGGGACGACCCGGCGACGGTTCAAGGACAAGAAACAACCCGTCGAGACACAGGCAAGCGATCCGCTCCCTGTTCATCGACGCCCAAGCAATACCAAACCAAACTAGACGTAGGCTTTTACCTTCATTGAAGGGGCCGAACTAGTATAAAATCCCTTGTGTCCTTTGTGTGCTTTTAACCCCTTCAAGCTAACCCGTGCGATGGTTCCATCACTAAGTCCGTTAAACCGGACATCTGCCGTGTTATTTCCACGACATAATCCATGGACTCAACATTAGTCATAAGAACTCATATACTAATCTTACATTCTTAAGAAGTTGCTCCCCACTACAAGGTATTCTCTTAACATGCAAAGGGTACAACAAAGCATGCCATGTCATCAGATACCAACCAATCACAAATTCTGTGGTTCTAAAAAAATTCACAAATTCTGTGTTGTCGTCCCCTGGTCACCGAAGGGATGGATCTTTAGCCTTCCGTAACTGACGACTCCTCCACGGACCATGGTTACTCCCGATTCCCAAACCATAAAAATCCACTACCAGTTGCACCCCACTCCTCCCTCGATCCCTCCAGCTTCATCTCTCCACAGCCTTATTTACTCTCGTCGATGGCTGCCTCACGGCGCAACCACCCACACGAGCCTGTACCAACACCAAACACGGGTCGACAACAGCCGCACAGCAGCTCCTCCCTCGCCCGGTCGCCAAGGTCTTCGACGTTGGGGTGGACAGCGCGCGTGATTTCTTCAATAGTGCTCCCGTTGCCTACCCACATGAACCCCTAACGAGTTGTTATTGCCGTATTGTTTTCCCTTTATTTTCAATTTGATTTTTTTGCTGGGACATAGGCGGTTGATGGAGGCACTGGGTTGCTTTGGACATGCCGATGACATGCGAGAACGATGTATGGGCCGATGACATGTCCCCTCCAATGCTACCTGACGCCATCCCTAGGGCAGATGGGTGAGAGCACCATGTCTTTCCCGGAGGAATCAGAGTATCAGACAAAAACTGCTGCTGAGGATGCACGACATGCCGGCGAGGTGAGTGATGTTGTTGACCGGAACATGG
Organism: Secale cereale; assembly: GCA_902687465.1. Classification (NCBI taxonomy): domain Eukaryota; kingdom Viridiplantae; phylum Streptophyta; class Magnoliopsida; order Poales; family Poaceae; genus Secale; species Secale cereale. The sequence goes on along the minus strand of LR738715.1, from coordinate 717,510,353 downwards.
TATTGCTCCAGTGAGACTTCAGGTTACATCGCGTCGATCTCCCACTACACACAGACTGTTAGATCCATTGACGATGTCACAGTCTGTCGCATCATGGTCGACGCTGTGCTGTTCGACCGTGTCACTCACCGCCGTCTGACCCGGGGACGCCATCCTATCCTGGCCGACTCTGAGGTTTCTGACAGCAGCGCGACGCTCACTTCCGTGTTGATGGATGCCCAGGGTACTTACGTTGCAGCGGAGACCAGTGCGCGCAGGGTCGTCGGCCTTTTCTTCTGCTCGCCATTGTCCACTGCCGCCTAGACTAAGTGCCTTCCGCGTCACCGCCAAGCAAGGTCACATTGGTGAGGCTCTCTTTTCAATTGATTATTTCCACTTGGTTCTAGGAACTTTAGCTCGTGTGTGTTGCCAATTCTATTTGACCCCAGCCGCGTTGTCCTCTGCTAGCTAGGTAGATCAGTTTGAATCCATACTGGAAGTTTGAGTTGTTTGATCGTTTGGATTTTGTATTTAGATTGATTGGACTATACGTTATGCCAGGACATGTGGATTCACAATAGATTGGTTGTACGAGTGTCCAGTGGTAGCAGTGGTGGCTTTTAATACCAATCAAAAGGAAATCGAAAACGATGATTTATGTAATACTTATAGTTACTGATAATTAGAATGGATGTATGTTTGATGTATGTAATACCAATCAAAAGGAAATCGAAAAACCTACATGATTTGTTGTTGTACAGTAATACTTATAGTTACTGATAATTAAGTAGTCATGTTTCATGCTACACTGCTTAGAAACAGAATAAGGTCTACGTTAACATAAAAATGTTATCCGACGAATATTCCGCAGCAACACGCTGGGTGTCATCTAGTTGCAAAAATAAACGAGTCATCAAAACTAAGCAATCAACGCATGCCCCTAGGGGGGAGGTTGGTAGGAGTTAACCATCGCGTGCCCCCGACCTCCACACAAAGGTTGACACTCTACAAATACCTCACGCTTTAACTTAGTCACATAACGGTTCACCATACGTGCATGCTATGGGAATCACCAACCTTAACACAAATATTTCTCAATTTCATAATTACTCCACTAGAATGACTTTAATATCACTATCCTCATGTCTCAAAACAATTATCAAGCATCCAACATCTCTTTCTATTCAATGCACTTGATGTGATTTTTTTACTACATTGACATTGGATGTTTATCATGTGAAGACTAGTTTCTTTTAGCCTAAACACTTTACCATGCTGTTTTAATAGACTCTCAAATAGATCTAAGTGAAGCATGAGAGTTCAACAATTTCTACAAAATATTACCACCACTGTGCTCTAAAAGATATAAGTGAAGCACTAGAGCAAAAACTATTCAACTCAAAAGATATAAGTGAAGCACATAGAGTGCTCTAATAATTTCTAGGCCATATTTAACTCTCTCTGATAGGTGTGTCCAGCAAGGATGATTGTGGTAAACTAACAAGCAAAGACTCAAATTATACAAGACGCTCCAAGCAAAACACATAACATGTTGCGAATAAAAATATAGCTCCAAGTATAGTTACCGATGGATGAAGACGAAAGAGGGGATGCCTTCCCGGGGCATCCCCAAGCTTAGGCTTTTGATTATATTGAATTTACTTGGGGTGCCATGGGCATCCCCAAGCTTAGGCCTTTGCTACTCCTTGTTCCATAGTCCATCAAAGCAATACTCGAAACTTGAAAACTTCACAACACAAAACTTAGACAAAAATTCTCGTGAGCTCCGTTAGTAAGAGAAAGCAAACCACCACTCAAAGGTACAGCAAGGAATTCATTCATTGTTTATATTGGTGTTAAACCTACTGTACTCCAAGTTCTCTATGGTTCATATCCTCCAATATTACTCATAGATGCATCGGAATAAGCAAACAACACACGAAAAACAGAATCTGTCAAAAACAGAACAGTCTGTAGTAATCTGCTTGGTTCGCCTACTTCTGGAACTTAATTCAAAATAAATTGGTAAATTTGCGCAATTTTTCTACCAATCAGCAGCAGAAAGAATCAACTAAAAATCACGCTCCAGTAAAATCTGAAGTCTACTTTAGTGAGCGCTAACGATTCTGTTTTTCACAGCAAGATCAAATAAACTTCACACAAGTCTTACCAAAGGTTCTACTTGGCACAAACACTAAACAAAACATGAATACATATCTAATCAGAGGCTAGATGCAATATTTATTCCCTAACAGCAACAAAAACAAAAAACAAAGAACATAAAATTGGGTTGCCTCCCAACAAGCGCTATCGTTTTACGCCCCTAGCTAGGCACGATACAAGGTAGATCTAGGTATAGCCATAGTGATACGATATGTCGTGAAAGCTCATCTCATATTCCCTATGCTCAGCAGCAAGCTTCCTTTGTGGCAAGAAAAAGTAATCAAAAGGGCTAAATTTAATGGGACAAAAGTCCCCTACATCAATCTCGGGAGGAACTGGTTCCTCCTTTGGCCCTTTGTAGTGGATGACCAACTCATCATTATAGGAATTCTATTGGCAGAAGGCCATGAGCCTTCGTTCAAGGGAGAAGCCTAACCCATTATTTTGAATGGCAAAGTCATCATTAATCTCAGAAATTCTATCAATCAAGATCTCAACAGGAACCTTTTTTCTAAGGTTTTCATTAAAAGCAACATGATCAGGAGATCGCAAATGCATAAGGTCTTCTTGATTGAACAAGATAGCCTCTATAGGAGGTCGACCTGCATCTACTCCATAATGAGCAAAGTTCTCCCTAGCCTCTTTCATGATATATCTAAATTTATGAGCCAAAAAGATAGTAGCTGCACGCTTAACGGAAAAATGCTCAATATTGGAGAACTCCAAAAATACTCTCTGAATACAGGGATGCATATGAATAAATTGCCTTTCAATTTCTACTATGAGCATAGATACAACATCTGCAAGGCTACTAGTTCTGTGAAGAATAGAGCCACCCATAGTGGGCAAAGCACCGGCACAAGTAAAGAAGTCTTGAAGAACCCCTTTTCCAATAATATTGCCACTACCAACCCGGAACCTCTTGACATGTAAAGTGGTAGCTTCATCCGGGGGGTCAACATGAACATTGCCCTCAGCATTGCTACCCTTCTCGATAAAATCGTCCCCCATCTCAGACATGAGGGCAAGCAAGCACGCAACACATAAGCAAACAAGAAGCAAGCGAACGAGATACACACGGCGGAAGAAGGGCGAATAAAACGGCAAAGGTGAAGTGGGGGAGAGGAAAACGAGAGGCAAATAAATGTAATGCGAAGGATAAGGGCTTGTGATAGGTACTTGGTATATGACTTTTGCGTAAGCCTCCCCGGCAACGGCGCCAGAAATTCTTCTTGCTACCTCTTGAGCTTGCATTGTATTCCCTCAAAGAGGAAAGGGAGAAGCAGCACAGTAGCGTAAGTATTTCCCTCAGTTTTCGAGAACCAAGGTATCAATCCAGTAGGAGACCACGCGCCAGTCCCTCGCACATGCACAAACAAATAAGAACTTCGCAGCCAACGCGATAAGGGGTTGTCAATCCCTTTACGGTCACTTACGATAGTGAGATCTGATAGAGATGATAGTTTATATTTTTGGTATTTGTGGTTTAATAAAACAACAAATAAACAACGGAGATATAAATTGACGGGAAAGTAATATGATGAAGATAGACCCGGGGGGCATAGTTTTCTCTAGTGGCTTCTCTCATGATAGCGGTATTCTATGGTGGGTAAACAAATTACCGTCGAGCAATTGATAGAAAAGCGAATAATTATGAGATTATCTAGGCATGATCATTGTATATAGGCATCACATCCGAGACAAGTAGACCGAAACGATTCTGCATCTACTACTATTACTCCACACATCGACCGCTATCTAGCATGCATCTAGTGTATTGAGTTCATACGAACAGAGTAACGCCTTAAGAAAGATGACATGATGTAGAGGGATAAACTCAAGCAATATGATGAAAACCCCATCTTTTTATCCTCGATGGCAACAATACAATACGTGCCTTGCTGCCCCTACTGTCATTGGGAAAGGACACCGCAAGATTGAACCCAAAGCCAAGCACTTCTCCCATTGCAAGAACTATAGATCTAGTAGGCCAAACCAAACCAATAATCCGAAGAGACTTGCAAGGATAATATGAGCACACATAAAAAGTTCAGAGAAGAACCAAATATCTTTAATAAATAACCTTGATCATAAACTCACAATTCATCGGATCTCGACAAACACACCGCGAAAAGAGATTACATCGAATAGATCTCCTCGAAGACCAAGGAGAACTTTGTATTGAGATCTGGAGAGAGAGAAGAAGGCATCTAGATACTAGCTATGGACCCAAAGGTCTGTGGTAAACTACTCACAACTCATGGTGAGGGCGATGATGATGATGAAGAAGGCCTCCGTGATGGATCCCCCTCCCGAAACAGGCTCCAAGATGGGATATCCATGGTAATAGCAGCTACGGCGGTGGAATTAGGGTTTTCTCTCTGCGTATGGAGTTTTTGGGGTACGTAGGTATATATAGGAAGAAGAGGGGCACCGGGGGCCACAAGGGCTGCCCTCGAGGTAGGGGGCGCACCCTGGGAAGGGGGCGCGCCCCCACCCTTGAGGGTGGCCCCTCTGTCCTCTGGCTTGCCCCCGAAGTCTTTCGTGCGTGATTTCCTCAAAAAATATCTCCTGCGAAGGTTTCATTCCGTTTGGACTCCGTTTGATATTCCTTTTCTGCAAAACCCTGAAATAGGCAAAAAGAGCAATCTGGACTGGGCCTTTGGGTTAGTAGGCTAGTCCCAAAAATTATATAAAAGTGAATGATAAAGCCCATTAAACATCCAAGACTTCATAAATAATAGCATGGAACAATCAAAAATTATAGATACGTTGGAGACGTATCAGATACCTTTTTATCTTTGCTTCTCTATCTTTCCTTTTTCTTCTTCACATTAGATATGGGTTTAATCTTCTTTTTGGAGCTCCTTATTAATGAGATTGGTTGAATAGAAGGCTCCTCCTTGTTACCTGATTCATCATAAGAAATAATAGGAAGATATTGGGAAATCACTTCCCTTTCATTAGTATTCTCTTCATCTCCTATTTCTTTTCTAGACTTTATGTAATTGTCAATATAAGGATTTTCAATGCAATTCACAGCACAATACATGTAAATTTCCTCCAGATCAAAATCAAGAACTTTATCAAGGACAAATTCTGGAAGATCCTTAGTCAAACGTTTTATTTCTTATTAACCCACAAGCAAACTAAGTTCATTATGATGTACAAGGGAGATCAAGTCATCACAATTTTTGGACACGATTCAATCATGAAACAATTCACATTGGGGATTTAAGTGATCACGTTCATTGCTAAGTTCACAAGGATGGCAAAGAAATTTTAAATTTTCAGCACAATCATCTATCCTATGTAGCAACCATTTAGTTTCTAAATACTTATGCCTCTTGAAAAATCTATATTCCCTATTTGGTATGTACTTGCAACTTTAGGCACTCCACAAAAATCAACATGCTTATATGAGATATTTTCATCATGACTAGTGCAATCATCATTAGTACCATGGATATTCAAAGTATTCACACTAACAGCATTGCAATCATGCTCATCATTCAAGTTTTTAGTGCCAATCATTCTATGTAATTATTCTTCTAGTACTTGAGCACAATTTTCCTTCCCATCATTTTCACGAAAGATATTAAAAAGATGAATCATATGAGGTAACCTAAATTCCATTTTTTTTATAATTTTCTTTTATAAACTAAACTAGTGATAAAACGAGAAACTAAAAGATTTGATTGCAAGATCTAAAGATATACCTTCAAGCACTAACCTCCCCGGAAACGGCGCCAAAAAAGAGCTTGATGTCTACTACACAACCTTCTTCTAGACGTTGTTGGGCCTCCAAGTGCAGAGGTTTGTAGGACAGTAGCAAATTTCCCTCAAGTGGATGACCTAAGGTTTATCAATCCGCGAGAGGTGTAGGATGAAGATGGTCTCTCTCAAGCAAACCCTACAACCAAATAACAAAGAGTCTCTTGTGTCCCCAACACAATAAATACAATGGTAAATTGTATAGGTGCACTAGTTTGGCGAAGAGATGGTGATACAAGTGCAATATGGATGGTAGATATAGGTTTTTGTAATAAGAAATATAAAAACAGCAAGGTATCAAGTGGTAAACGTGAGCATAAACGGTGTTTCAATGATAGGAAACAAGGCCTAGGGTTCATACTTTCACTAGTGCAAGTTCTCTCAACAACAATAACATAACTGAATCATATAACTATCCCTCAACATGCAACAAAGAGTCACTCCAAAGTCACTAATAGCGGAGAACAAACAAAGAGGTTATGGTAGGGTACGAAACCACCTCAAAGTTATTCTTTCTGATCGATCTATTCAAGAGTCCATAGTAAAATAACACGAAGCTATTCTTTCCGCTCGATCTATCATAGAGTTCGTACTAGAATAACACCTTAAGATACAAATCAACCAAAACCCTAATGTCACCTAGATACTCCATTGTCACCTCAAGTATCCGTGGCCATGATTATACGATATGCAACACACAATCTCAGATTCATCTATTAAACCAACACAAAGAACTTCAAAGAGTGCCCAAAGTTTCTATCGAAGAGTCAAGACGAAAACGTTTGCTAACCCCTATGCATAGATTCCCAAGGTCACGGAACCCGCAAGTTGATCACAAAAACATACATCTAGTGAATCAATAGAATACCCCATTGTCACCACAGGTATCCCACGCAAGACATACATCAAGTGTTCTCAAATCCTTAAAGACTCAATCCGATAAGATAACTTCAAAGGGAAAACACAATCCATTACAAGAGAGTAGAGGGGGAGAAGCATCATAAGATCCAACTGTAATAGCAAAGCTCGTGATACATCAAGATCGCGCCATCTCAAGAACATGAGAGAGAGAGAGAGAGAGAGAGAGAGAGAGAGAGAGAGAGATCAAACACATAGCTACTGGTACATACCCTCAGCCCCGAGGGTGGACTACTCCCTCCTCATCATGGAGAGCGTCGGGATGATGAAGATGGCCATCGAAGAGGGATTCCCCCCTCTGACAGGGTGCCATAACGGGTCTAGATTGGTTTTCGGTGGCAACAGAAGCTTTCGGTGGTGGAACTCCCGATCTAGGTTACTTTCCGGAGGCTTCAGTATATATAGGAGGTGTTGGAGTCGGGGCCAAGCAAAGGGGGTCTACGGGCTGTCCACGAGGCAGGGGCGCGCCCAGTAGGAGGGCGCGCCTCCCACCCTCGTGGGCAGCCCGTGCATCTCCTGGTCCTCCTCCGGTACTCCGTGGGCTTCTTCTAGTCCAAAAACCACCTCCGTTGAATTTCAGGTCAATTGGGCTCCATTTGATATTTCTTTTCTGTGAAACCGTAAAACAGGAGAAAAATAGAAAGTGGCACTGGGCTCTGGGTTGATAGGTTAGTCCCAAAAATCGTATAAAAGTGTATATAAAAGCCCATAAAACATCCTAGAAGGATAATATAATATCATGGAACAATAAAAAATTATAGATACATTGGAGACATATCAGTCATCTTGATCGGCGTTTTCTTTTTGGTTTGCCGATCTAAGATCGGTTTGCGTCACCCGCCACCGCCGCCGACTCCTGTGTGCCTCTACTCCAACACCGACGCGACCGGCCGGCTCGGCCTCGCATGACAGGCATCCCCTCACAGCCGTTGTCTACGTGTCGGCCCGCCCGTCGATCCACGCCGACCATCTCTGCCCTGCTCCAACCGGTATTCCTGCATCACCCCGACCCGGCTTCCTCCGCCATGTGGCGGCCCATCATAGCTGTCGTTTGCACGCTGGCCCGCCCATCGATCCACACCACACGACCCCGGCGCGTTTACATGGCGTCCCTGCGGTCTGCTTTACTGGCCTTGTCACGGCTGTGTCGGGTTGATTGTGTCCGGCTGGTCGGCTGCCTCAGCTAGGCCGCCGCTATTACATTGGTCGCTCGGGCCTTGCTGCCCGGGCGCCCATGCTCATTTGGCATCCCGAGTGACGGTGCTGACGCGATCGTCCGCCCGATGTCCCACGCCGTCCGTCACCGCCGGCTACATCCCGGACTCCGCCGCCACCCCGCCTCCACCGAGGGGCGTCCTCGACCTCGCGCACGATCGGCCTAATCACTTGCTCAGCACCGCGATCCGCCTCATCCACGCCCCGCGACCGACCTGGACCGTCAGTTGCTCGTTGATACGTCTCCAACGTATCTATAATTTTTGATTGTTCCATGCTATTATATTATCTATTTTGGTTGTTTAATGGGCTTTATTAGGCACTTTTATATTATTTTGGGGACTAACCTACTAACCCAAGGCCAAGTGCAAATTGCTGTTTTTTTGCCTATTTCAGTGTTTCGCAGAAAAGGAATATCAAACGCAATCCAAATGGAATGAAACCTTCGCGAGGATCGTTTTTTTGGAACAAACGCAACCCAAAAGACTTGGAGTACACGCCAAGGAAGCCACGAGGCAGGAGGGCGCGCCCCCCACCCTTGTGGGCCCCTCGTAGCTCCACCGACATACTTCTTCATCCTATATATACTCATATACCCTTAAAACATCCGAGAGCACCACGAAACCCTATTTCCACCGCCGCAACCTTCTGTACCCGTGCGATCCCATCTTGGGGCCTTTTCCGGAGCTCCACCGGAGGGGGGAATCGATCACGGAGGGCTTCTACATCAACACTATAGCCTCTCCGATGAGTTGTGAGTAGTTTACCACAGACCTTCGGGTCCATAGTTATTATCTAGATAGCTTCTTCTCTCTTTATGGATCTCAATACAAAGTTCTCCTCGATCTTCTTGGAGATCTATTCGATGTAATTCTTTTTGCGGTGTGTTTGTCGAGATCCGATGAATTGTGGGTTTATGATCAAGATTATCTATGAACAATATTTGATTCTTTTCTGAAATCATTTATGCATGATTTAAATATCTTTGCATGTCTCTTCGAATTATCAGTTTGGTTTGGCCTACTAGATTGATCTTTCTTGCAATGGGAGAAGTGCTTAGCTTTGGTTTCAATCTTACGGTGTCCATTCCCAGTGACAGCAGGGGTTGCAAGGCACGTATTTTATTGTTTCCATGGAGGATCAAAATATGGGGTTTATATCATATTGCATGATTTTATCCCTCTACATCATGTCATCTTGCTTAAGGCGTTACTCCGTTCTTATGAACTTAATACCCAAGATGCATGCTGGATAGCGGTCGATGTGTGGAGTAATAGTAGTAGATGCAGAATCGTTTCAGTCTATTTGTCACGGATGTGATGCCTATATACATGATCATGCATATATATTCTCATAACTATGTGCTCTTCTATCAATTGCTCGACAGTAATTTGTTCACCCACCATAGAATTTGCTATCTTGAGAGAAGCAACTAGTGAAACCTATGGCCCCGGAGTCTATCTTCCATCATATTAATCTTCAGTCAACTAGCTATCTTTTATTTTGTAATCTTTACTTTTCAATCGATACAAAAAAAAATACCAAAAAATGTATCTTATTATCTCTATCAGATCTCACTTTTGCAAGTGGCCATGAAGGGATTGACATCCCCTTTATCGCGTTGGTTGCAAGGTTCTTATTTGTTTGTGCATGTACGAGGGATTTGAATGTAGTCTCCTACTGGATTGATACCTTGGTTCTAAAAAACTGAGGGAAATACTTACGCTACTTTGCTGCATCACCCTTTCCTCTTCAAGGGAAAACCAACGCATGCTCAAGAGGTAGCAAGAAGGATTTTTGGCGCCGTTGCTGGGGAGATCTACGCACAAGTCATATACCCAGTACCCATCACAAACTCTTATCCCTCGCATTACATTATTTGCCATTCACCTCTCATTTTCCTCTCCCCCACTTCACCCTTGCCGTTTATTCGCCCTTCTTTTCCGTTCGCTTGCTTCTTGTTTGCTTGTCTGTTGGATTGCTTGTTCATCACTATGGCCCAAGACAATACTTAATTGTGTGATTTTTCCAATACCAACAATAATGATTTTATTAGCACTCCGATTGCTCCTATTACCAATGCTGAATCTGGTGAAATCAATGCTGCTCTGTTAAACCTTGTTATGAAAGATCAATTCGCTGGCCTTCCTAGTGAAGATGCCACTACCCATCTAAACAACTTTGTTGATTTATGCGATAAACAAAAGAAGAAAGATGTGGATAATTATATTGTTAAATTTAAGCTATTCCCATTTTCGCTTAGACATCGTGCTAAAACTTGGTTCTCTTCTTTGCCTAAAAATAGTATTGATTCATGGAATAAGTGCAAAGATGCCTTTTTCTCTAAGTATTTTCCTCCCGCTAAGATTATCTCTCTTAGAAACGATATTATGAATTTCAAGCAACTTGATCATGAGCATGTTGCACAAGCTTGGGAGAGGATGAAATTAATGATACGTAATTGCCCTACACATGGTTTGAACTTATGGATGATTATACAAAACTTTTATGCTGGATTGAATTTTGCTTCTAGAAATCTTTTAGATTTGGCCGCGGGAGGCACTTTCATGGAAATCGCCTTAGGAGAAGCTACTAAACTCGTAGATAATATTATTGTTAATTACTTTCAATGGCACACCGAAACATCCACTAGTAAAAAATTCCATGCGATTGAAGAGATTAATGTTTTGAATGGAAAGATGGATGAACTTATGAAATTATTTGCTAATAAGAGTGTTTCTTCTGATCCTAATGATATGCCTTTGTCCACGTTGATTTAGAATAATAATGAATCTATGGATGTGAATTTTGTTGGTAGGAATAATTTTGGTAACAACGCTTATAGAGGAAACTTTAATTCTAGGTCGTTCCCTAGTAATTCCTCTAATAATTATGGTAATTCCTACAAAAATTCTTATGGAAATTTTAATAAGATGCCCTCTGATTTTGAGACTAGTGTTAAAGAATTTATGAATTCACAAAAGAATTTCAATGCTTTGCTTGAGGAGAAATTGCTTAAGATTGATGAGTTGGCTAGGAACGTGGATGGAATTTCTCTTGGTGTCGATTCTTTGAAACTTAGATCTATTCCACCTAAGCATTTTTCAATGAGTCTCTCAAAGCCATGATAATTTCCATTGATGAGTGCAAAGAAAGAACCGCTAGGATGCGTGCTAAAAAGATTGCTTTATGAAAGCGTGTTCTTCTAGTTTTCATGATAATAATGATGAAGATCTAAAAGTGATTGATGTGTCTCCTATTAAATCCTTGTTTTCTAATATGAATCTTGATAAAGATGGGACTAGACACGAGTCAACTTTAGTTAAAAGGCGTCCCAATGATTCGGAGTTTGTCGGTGTACAAAAAGAGGGGTACACTTTTTGTACCTGTATGACTGTGCACGGGCAGTCTGAGCCACGGGCACCACCACACCAAGCATGGCAAGGGAGGTGAGCCATAGTAAGACCGAAGCTCGATGGGACTGAAGCCCAAGAAAACAAGACCACAAAGAGAAAAGGGACGAAGCAGATTCCCCCGACAAGATCCTTGCCGGGAGCCAGTTTCAGCAGCCCCGGCAAGATCCTTGCCGGGGCCGGCTTTAGCAGCCCCGACAAGACCCTTGCCGCGGCAACTCGCCCCACGCCCATGGAGCGAATCACCCTTGAGTCCGCTGCCCCCATGGGGCAAGGATTCGGGAGACATCCCCGTAGTGGCATGCAGATCTTTGTGAAGACATTCAAGATCAGGCACACACTAAGAAGACGACGACCCTTGGCGGGATCCCAGCCAAGGAAGACCACAAGACCTCCGGCAAGCACCTTGCCGGGGATGGCAGCAGGCGCCGCGGCAAGACCCTTGCCGGGGCTCCGGCAAGGCCCTTGCCGAGGACATCCGCGGGGCCACCATCAGGCCCACGCCAACTAAGCTTCCACCGCCCTATGCAGCTGCCGACCCAACCTGCTCGGCAGGCACCTGCGTGGCAGCACGCAGATCTTCGTGAAGACCCACCATTGCGCCACCTCAGCTACATGCCTGCCTACATGGCATCTCAGGCATCGCTGGCCAGGGCGCGTGTCGACACAAGAAGGAGCGGTGGCGGACAAGACATGCCTCTCCCCCGTCCTCGATAAAGCAAGGACACCTAAGCAAGACGCATTAAATGCGCCTTGTCATGTAATGCGAGGGATAACCTCGCATCACTGTACCCTTTCCACCTCCTGTGTGCCACTTTGCAACCCCTTTCTCTATAAAAGGAGGCCCGAGGCGACCAGGAGGAGGATTCGGCTTTTTGGAGCTCCTCAGGCCCCATAGCTAGCTGAAGAACACATATATACAATCCACCAAAGCAGGAGTAGGGTTTTACGCATCCTCGGGCCCGAACCTGGATAAAGGAACCGTGTGCTATCTGTTGGATCCGCTCTTCTCTCAACCCCGCACCCCGCAACCGTAGTAGGGATTCTTGTGATCCCATAGGTGTCGTTCCTAATACACCGACATCTTTAGCGTGCCAGGTAGGGGGACTGCAGTTGTGAGAATCGGCTCTAGCAGTTAGCCCAGCGCTCCTTCGTCTTCGTTGCTCTTTGAGATGGAAGGAGGCCGGAAGATCAGCACTCGAGCGGCTACAGATAGAAGCTAAGTTACATGAAACCTGGATATTTCCATTCTATTATATAAAGTTATTATCCCCGGAGCTGTCGTTCTTTGTACAAAAAGAAACCTGCACACAAATGGGGCCCTTCCCGATCAGCAATGCCTTTGTTCTGTTTCGAGTCCGCTCAACGGTTCAAACGACTGCGTTGGAAATGGTAGGGTAGCCTTCCGCAATTGGCAAGCCTCTCGACTCTGACTCGAGTCAAACTCGACAGTTCGAGTGGCTGCATTAAGGGCGGCAAGGTGGCTCACCCGGCAACACGCTCGCCTGGCAGGCGAATGGGGACCCGTCCCCAAGATGCCGCCTTGGGTTTTCCGCGCCGGCAAGCCTACCCAGCTAGCGTAGGGTGGACGTACAAAGAGGCAACAAACAGGGAAATAGCATGCATAATCCCAAAGATATTTCAAAGTTATATTACATCATTGCTGCGGTTCTAACTAAAGATAAAACTTATCTTGGTCATGAACCCGCAGCGGCGAAGAAGACCGGGATGCCTAATCCCGGTGTTGGCCTTCCACCCTCTTGATTTCGTTGATGCAGCTGATGACGGGCTTGATGCGCTCCCTGAGCACCGTGAGGTCAGTACCCTCCGGCAAGCTATCCATCGCGGCTTCAAAGTCAAGGGCGGGATTCCAGTACGCCATCTTGGTGAGGACCTTGGTCATGACCCCCCGGCAAAGTCGCTGGGCCTCCCCGGCCAGCGTGAGCGTTCTATTGGAGTGAAGATCAGCCAAGGCGCCGAGGACGCCCTTGAAGAACAGGGTCAGCTTGGCATTGACGGTCCCGCTCCACTCAGGGGCATACCTCACGTTTGGCATCCCCATGAGGGCCAACTGCGAGGTGACCCTGCCGGCGACGTCCTCCAGTCGGCTGATCCATCTGTTCTCGCCCGCCACGTATTCATGGTGGGAGGCGGCCTCGTCCGCCCGCAGCCGCTTCTCCTCCTCCAGGCTCCTGGTCAAGGTCTCCTCCCGAGCCGAGCTCTCCTACAACATCTTCTCGAGATTCTCCAGCTTCAGCTTGAGATCTTTGATGGAGTTTTGCGCTTCGGAGAGCTCCCCAGCCCTGCTGATGGCCGCTACATGCGCCTCTGTCAAGGCGCAGTTGAGCATGTTCTTCTCGTCGAACAGCTTGAGGGCCTGTTCCTTCAGCTCGTCCCGCTCTACCTCCAGCTCCTTCACCTTGCCGGCGTGGACCAGAGCCTGGGCATCGAGTGCCTGTTTGTGCCTCTGCTCCAGCTCGCGAGTCCGCCGCTCGACAAGGACCTCGATCTCCTCATCCTTGCCGCGGAGCGTTGCGGCAAGCTTCGCCTCACGCGCGGAGAGGTCTTCTTCCTTGGAATCCAAGGCGGACTTATGCTGGTTCCGGGCGGCCTCGGCCGCGGCAGCCAAGTTCGCTGCCTCTTCCTGGGCCTTCTCGATGTCAGACATCTTCATGGTGAGCTCTACATCGAGCTTGGCCAATTCAACCTAGAAGGCCCTCTGCTCCTCACGGGTCTGGTGAAATCCGGTCTGCGCCTCAGCAACGCGCGCCTTGAAGTCCACCTCCGCCTCGTCCACCGTTGCCATCCTGGACTTAACCTTGTCCAGACGGGCACGGTAGAGTGCTTGGAGCTTCCGGAAATTGGCCCCCATAGCATGGAAGAGCTGCTCTTCTGGAGAACCATCGCCGCCGACGCCCGGTTCATCAACCACCTCGAGCCCGGTGGCAGCGAGCACCTCGCCGTCGAAGACTTCCCCTCCGGCAGGCGCTCGGGAACTTGACGCCCCTGCGAGATGGACGAAGAGATCGTCGCCCACCTTCACATATCTGTCGGGGCCCGAGGTTGTGGAGGAAGAAGGCTGATCATCAACCACCTCTTCCTCGGCTGTGGCCTTGCCGGCCTCCCCGGCAGGCCCACTGCTGGCACCCTCGGCAGCATCCTTGGCGGTCTCGTCGGCGGCGGCCTCGCGAGCATCCTTGGCGGCCTCCTCGGCGGCAATCCTGTCAGCCTCCGCCACGGCCTCCTCAGCAATGTTCCCGACGACAGTGTCCACGTCCTCCATATCTGTTGAAGGAGGGCTTGGGCAGGAATGGGGACGATGAAGCCAAGAAAAAGAATAAGGGAAAACAGAGACGAAGGACATGTGACTCACCAGTGCCAGGCTATGAAGCAGAAGCCCCCTCCCCGCCAGTGTTTGATGTCGTGGCAGAGCCACCAGCGCCCAAGTTCCCCTCTTCCTCCATGGGCGTGGGCTCTGTGCTTGGTCCCCTTGCCGGGGACGCCCCTCGCGGCAGCGTAGTCGATGGGGGTGGTGTGTTGGGGGTAGCCCTCTGTGGCTCCTCATGTTGCCGCTCCCTTCCTACAAACCCGGCAAGGTCAGCACCATAGCATCGAACACCTACCACATGTCGAGCAAGAAGAGGGTGATGAACTTACGCTGGGGGCTGTGCCGGGGGCTGCTATCCGGGCTACTCAACACCACCAGTGGTGTCTCTGAAGCCCCAGCCGAGGGCTGACTGCTCGCCAAGGCCTTGGCCCTCTTCACCCTCTGGGCCAACGTCTCTGCATTCCTGCAAAAGCAAAAACGGATCAAGATGAGTGGCTTAATTCAGGGGAGTGGGAATGGCAGTAAGGAACGGAGTACTTACTCGTCGTCCATCTCCTCCTCCTCCACCGCTTTCCTTTTCCTCTTCGGGCTGAGAGGCCCAAGATCAAAAGGGAGCTCTGCGTCGCCATCCGAGTCAACGTCTGCTGGGGGAGGCGAAGAAGGCGGAGTTTGTGTGCGCCCAGATGGAGAAGGGGCTGTTGCCTTCTTCTTCTGAGCGGCCTTCGTCAGCCTCCTCGCTGTCGTGGCGCTCGTGTGGCGTCCGGACCCCTCCAGGGTCAATTGAGGCTGCGTGGCCCTGCCGGGCCGGACCTAGCCCGCCGCAGGACTCGCCCTCTTCCCCTGGCTGGTGCCGAGCCCGCCGCCACGTCCTCCTCCGACGACAACTCGTCGGCCGCATCTTCGACAAGCGGAGCTCCGGTGCCGGCGCTGCTAGCCTCCCTGGCGGCCGCCGCCCACTGGGCGAGCTCCTCCTCCTCCGCAGCCGTTGCGGCCTTGTCCTCCACACCCCCGGCGCTGCCGTACTCCATGGCAAGCTGCGCCTCCCTCGCCCTAGTGGCGATGTAGTCCAGCTCTGCCTGGGTGGTGTTCATGACAAGCCACCGCTCGGCGTAAGTGTTGACATACACCTCAACCAGAGAGTCGAAGAATTGCTGCACGTCCGCATCCGCCGGCTCCTTCCAGCTCGGGATAGGGCCGTGCGCGTTGCAGTCCGGTATCATAGCGATGATCTCGGACCGGCGCGAATTGTTGCACAACGGACCACCCCCGCTGGCAACTTGAAGAACGACCCCTTGATGGCCTTGCCGGCCTTTACGGCAGCCCTCGCGTCCTTGCGGTCGGTTCGACCTTGCCATCGCGACCCACATCAAGCTGGAAGAGCCGCTGGCAGAAATGGGCATGTGTCATCACCGTGAAGTTGTGGTCGAGGCCTGGGCGGAGTCGCATAACGTCAGCCGTATTCCTAAAGAGCCAGGCTGGGCTCCCCTTGTTGTGCAACGGGGCGATCCAACGGCGAATAAAGTCCGCCCCGATCATCTCAAGGGTGAGTCCGGCCTGGGTGAGCCGGAGAATCCTGGTGGTGGCGACAGTGAGCCTCCCATCGGCGGCGTCGACATCGCTCCAATCACTGCCACGGACCGACGGCACTCGGCGGACCTTGCAGAATCTTGGCGGATCTTCATCTTCAATACAGCACCACCGGCCACGCCATTCATCCCACCTCTCCTTCACGGCACCGTCCGGGTACGCCCCCTTAGATCTTGGGATCCTGGTGACGCATCCAGAGACAGCACCTCCCGGCTGGATCCGAGGGGAGAAATAGTGGCGGAAGAGCGTCGTGTTGGGCCGCACCCCGACGAAGCCCTCGCAAAGGTGCGCAAAGAAAGCCATGCACGCCATCGCATTCGGAGTAAAATCCAAGAGGCGGAAGCCGAAGGTGTGCATGATATCGCAGAAGAAATCAGAGAAAGGGGGACATAACCCGCAAGAAAAGTAGTCGACGAAGAAGGGATACCGAGTTGGGCCAGGTTCGGCGCAAGCGGCAGGAATGACGCGCGTCGCCGGATGTCCCAAATTCTCTGCCCCCGTCTTCACCCCCCAAAGAGGCTTGAAGGTGGCCCGGAGCTCGTGGACGTCAACCGTCGACGGGAAGAAGAAGGCGGACTTCGTCCAGTCCCCGAATAGCGCGCTCTCCGGCGGCTCCACTGTCCCGGCGCCCTTGGCCACCCCCTTGCCCTTGACGGACATGGACGCCATGGCGGCTGAGAAAGTTAGAGGACTGAGAGAGGGGGAGGGCGAAGCGACTGCGGCAGGCGACGGCGGAAGCTTCGGAAGGAAGGAAGAGAGGAAACGGCGGCTCTGAGATTGGAAGAGGCGCGAGGAAAGCGGAGGAAGTGAGCAGCGCGCCCGCGGTTATTCCTTCTTATGAGGGGGAAACGCGGGCCGCCTCCTTTCGCATTAACTGCGACATGACGCATGCCTGCGGAAACCGCCCCGCACATGCCGCCCATGTCACGCGCTCCCCCCACACCGTGCCATGCGCGCGGATCGTGGGAGGCGTAGCGCGCGGAAAATCTTACCGCGGTAAAAACCGTCCCGCCTGCCCGCGCACCATTCTGGGCCTAGCCCAACAACACATGGTTTGAACTTATGGATGATTATACGAAAATTTTATGCTGGATTGAATTTTGCTACTGGAAATCTTTTAGATTCGGCCGCGGGAGGCACTTCCATGGAAATCGCCTTAGGAGAAGCTACTAAACTCCTAGATAATATTATTGTTAATTACTCTCAATGGCACACCGGAACATACACTAGTAAAAAAGTCGAGGCGATTGAAGAGATTAATGTTTTGAATGGAAATTAAGATGGATGAACTTATGAAATTATTTGCTAATAAGAGTGGTTCTTCTGATCCTAATGATATGCCTTTGTCCACGTTGATTGAGAATAATAATGAATCTATGGATGTGGATTTTGTTGGTAGCAATAATTTTGGTAACAACGCTTATAGAGGAAACTTTAATTCTAGGTCGTTCCCTAGTAATTCGTCTAATAATTATGGTAATTCCTACAAAAATTCTTATGGAAATTTTAATAAGATGCCCTCTGATTTTGATACTAGTGTTAAAGAATTTATGAATTCACAAAAGAATTTCAATGCTTTGCTTGAGGAGAAATTGCTTAAGATTGATGAGTTGGCTAGGAACGTGGATAGAATTTCTCTTGGTGTCGATTCTTTGAAACTTAGATCTATTCCACCTAAGCATTTATCAATGAGTCTCTCAAAGCCATGATAATTTCCATTGATGAGTGCAAAGAAAGAACCGCTAGGATGCGTGCTAAAAAAGATTGCTTTATGAAAGCGTGTTCTTCTAGTTTTCATGATAATAATGATGAAGATCTAAAAGTGATTGATGTGTCTCCTATTAAATCCTTGTTTTCTAATATGAATCTTGATAAAGATGGGAATGGACATGAGTCAACTTTAGTTAAAAGGCATCCCAATGATTCGGAGTTTTTAGATCTTGATGCAAAAATTGTTAAAAGTGGGATTAAAGAGGTCAAAACTTTACATAGCAATGAACCCACTATTTTGGATTTCAAGGAATTTAATTATGATAATTGCTCTTTGATATATTTTATTTCCTTGTTGCAATCCATGCTAAATTCTCCTCATGATTATAGTCAAAATAAAGCTTTTACCAAACACATTGTTGATGCTTAAATGCAATCTTATGAAGAAAAACTTGAATTAGAAGTTTCTATCCCTAGAAAACTTTATGATGAGTGAGAACCTACTATTAAAATTAAGATCAAAGATCATGAATGCTATGCCTTGTGTGATTTGGGTGCTAGTGTTTCCACTATTCCAAAAACTTTGTGTGATATGTTAGGGTTCCATGAACTTGATGATTGTTCTTTAAATTTGCATCTTGTGGATTCTACCATTAAGAAACCTATGGGAAGGATTGATGATGTTCTTATTTTTGCAAATAGGAATTATGTGCCCATAGATTTCATCGTTCTTGATATAGATTGCAATCACGCATGTCCTATTATTCTTGGTAGACCTTTACTTAGAACGATTGGTGCAATTATTGATATGAAGGAAGGAAATATTAGATTCCAATTTCTGTTAAGGAATGGCATGGAACACTTTCCTAGAAATAAAATCAAATTACCTCATGAATCTATTATGAGAGCCACTTATGGATTTCCTACCAAAGATGGCAATACCTAGATCTATTCTTGTATCATGCCTAGCTAGGGGCGCTAAGCGATAGCTCTTGTTGGGAGGCAACCCAATTTTATTTTATTTGCTTTTACTTCTATTTAGTAATAAATATTACATATAGCTTCTTTTTAGATGTGGTTTTGTGTTTTAATTAGTGTTTAAATAGAACCTTTGGGAAGACTTGGGTGAAGTCTTTGCGATCTTGCTGTAAAAAACAGAAACTTTTGCGCTCACGAGATTAGCTGCCATTTTTTACTTGAGAGTGATTTTAAGTTGATTCTTTTTAGCATGGAAACTACCTTAGGAGAAGCTACCAAAATCCTAGATAATATTATGGTTAATTATTCTCAATGGCACATCGAAAGATCTACTAGTAAAAAAGTGCATGATATCGAAGAAATTAGTGTGTTTTGAGTGGAAAGATGGACGAACTTATGAAATTGTTTGCTGCTAAGAGTGCTTCTTCTGATCCTAATGATATGCCTTTGTCCACTTTGATTGAGAATAACAATGAATCTTTGGATATGAATTTTGTTGGTAGGAATAATTTTGGTGACAATGCTTATAGAGGTAATTTTAATCCTAGGCCTTTTCCTAGTAATTCCTCTAATAATTATGGTAATTCCTACAACAACTCTTATGGGAAGATGCCTTCTGAATTTCAAACTAGTGTTAAGGAGTTTTTGATCTAGCAAAAGAATTTCAATGCTATGCTTGAAGAGAAATTGCTTAAAGTTAATGAATTGGCTAGAAGTGTGGATAGAATTACTCTTGATGTTGATTCTTTGAAACTTAGATCTATCCCACCTAAGCATGATATCAATGAGTCTCTCAAAGCCACGAGAATTTCCATTGATGAATGCAAAGAAAGAACCGCTAGGATGCATGCTAAAAGATAAGATTATATTAAATCATGTTCTTCTAGTTATTGTGAAAATAAAGATGAAGATCTGAAATTTATTTATGTGTCTCCTATTAGATCCTTGTTTTCTAGTATTAATCTTGCTGAGAATAAGATTGGAGATGATTCTGCTTTAGAGTGTCCCAATGTTTCGGAGTTTCTAGATCTTGATGCTAAAATTGCTAAAAGTGGGAGTGAAGAGATTAAAACTTTGCATAGTGATGAGCCCACTACTTTGGATTTCAATGGATTCAATTATGATAATTGCTCTTTGATTGATTGTATTTCCTTGTTGCAATCCGTGCTAAATTCTCCGCATACTTATAGTCAAAATAAATCTTTCAATACACATATAGTTGATGCTTTGATGCAATCTTATGAAGAAAAACTTGATTTGGAAGTTTATATACCTAGAAAGCTTTATGATGAGTGGGAACCTACTATAAAAATACAAATAAAAGATCATGAATGCTATGATTTGTGTGATTTGGGTGCAAGTGTCTCCACTATCCCAAAAACTTTGTGTGATTTGCTAGGGTTCCATGAGCTTGATGATTGTTCTTTAAATTTGCATCTTGCGGATTCCACCATTAAGAAACCTATGGGAAGAATTAATGATGTTCTTATTGTTGCTAATAGGAATTATGTTCCCGTAGATTTCATTGTTCTTGATATAGATTGCAATCCTTCATGTCCTATTATTCTTGGTAGACCTTTACTTAGAACGATTGGTGCAATTATTGATATGAAGGAAGGAAATATTAGATTCCAATTTCCGTGAAGGAAAGGCATGGAACACTTTCCTAGAAAGAAAATCAAATTACCTCATGAATCTATTATGAGAGCCACTTATGGATTGCCTACCAAAGATGGCAATACCTAGATCTATTCTTGTATCATGCCTAGCTAGGGGCGTTAAACGATAGCGCTTGTTGGGAGGCAACCCAATTTTATTTTATTTGCTTTTACTTCTATTTAGTAATAAATAATACATCTAGATTCTTTTCAGATGTGGTTTTTTGTTTTAATTAGTGTTTGAGTAGAACCTTTGGGAAGACTTCGGTGAAGTCTTTGCGATCTTGCTGTAAAAAACAGAAACTTTTGCGCTCACGAGATTAGCTGCCATTTTTTACTTGAGAGTGATTTTAAGTTGATTCTTTTTCCAGATGATTAATAGAAAAATTCCTCACGTCCACCAATTTATGTCAGAATATTTAGAGTTACATAAGTATTCGAAAGTTACAAATTGCTATAGACTGTTCTGTTTTTAACAGATTCTGTTATTCGTGTGTTGTTTGCTTATTTTGATGAATCTATGGCCAGTATCGGGGTGTATGAACCATAGAGAAGTTGGAGTACAGTAGGTTTAACACCAATATAAATAAAGAATGAGTTCAATACAGTACCTTGAAGTGGTGGTTTGTTTTCTTTTACTAACGGAGCTCACGAGATTTTCTGTTAAGTTTTGTGTTGTGAAGTTTTCAAGTATTTGGGTAAGGATTTGGTGGACTATGGAACAAAGAGTGGCAAGAGACTAAGCTTGGGGATTCCCAAGGCACCCCAAGGTAAAATTCAAGGACAACGGAAAGCCTAAGCTTTGGGATGCCCCGAGAAGGAATCCCCTCTTCCGTCTTCGTCTATCGGTAACTTTACTTGAGACTATATTTTTATCCACCACATGATATGTGTTTTGCTTGGAGCGTCTTGTATGATTTGAGTCTTTGATTTTTAGTTTACCACAATCATCCTTTCTATACACACCTTTTGAGAGAGACACACATGAATCGGAATTTATTAGAATACTCTATGTGCTTCACTTATATCTTTTGAGCTAGATAGTTTTGCTCTAGCACTTCACTTATATCTTTTTAGAGCACGGCGGTGGTTTTACTTTATAGAAATTATTGATCTCTCATGCTTCACTTATATTATTTTGAGAGTCCTTTAGAACAGCATGGTAATTTTCTTTGGTTATAAAATTAGTCCTAATATGATAGGCATCCAAGATGGGTATAATAAAGACTTTAATATAAAGTGCATTGAATATTAAGAGAAGTTTTATACTTGATGGTTGTTTTGAGATATGGGGATGGTGATATTAGAGTCATGCTAGTAGAGTAGTTGTGAATTTGAGAAATACTTGTGTTGAGGTTTGCAAGTCTCGTAGCATGCACGTATGGTAACCGTTGTGTGACAAATTTGAAGCATGAGGTATTTCATTGATTGTCATTCTTTGCGTGGAGGTCGGAATCGCGCGATGGTTAACTCCTACCAACCCTTCCCCTAGGAGCATGCATGTAGTACTTTGTTTTGATGACTTGTAGATTTTTGCAATAAGTATTTGAGTTCTTTATGACTAATGTTGAGTCCATGGACTATACGCACTCTCACCCTTCCACCATTGCTAGCCTCTCTTGTACGGTGCAACTTTCGCCGGTACGATACACCCACCATATACCTTCCTCAAAACAGCCACCATACCTACCTATCATGGCATTTCCATAGCCATTCCAAGATATATTGCCATGCAACTTTCCACCTTTCCTTTTATTATGACACGCTTCATCATTATCATATTGCCATGCATGATCGTGTAGTTGACATCGTATTTGTGGCAAGGCCAGCATCACTACTGGAATCTGGCACTTTTCCATCTACCATGGCAGATGGCAAAGGCATGGTCGGCGGATGGCAAAGGCTTTGCCATCAGCCAGCAGATGGCAAACAGTTTGTCTGAAATCCAGTGGGCAAAGGCTTCTTTGTCGTCTGCTGGCTGATGGCAAAGAGCATGTGCCTTTGCCATCAGCTGGCAGATGGCAAAGCCTCTTAACGGGGTTAGCCCCGTTAGAAGGATAACGGCATACTTTGCCGTCTGCCAGCAGATGGCAAAGGTTGCAGGCTCTTTGCCGTCTGCTAGTAGATGGCAAAGGCTGCATGCTTTGCCATCTACTGGCAGATGGCAAAGAGCCCAAATAGGCCAGCCCAAATTTGACATGTAGCTGACACGTGGCCTCTTTGCCATCTGCCAGCTGATGGCAAAGCTCTTTGCCATCTGGCAGCTGATGGCAAAGCTCTTTGCCATCTCACAGCAGATGGCAAAGTGCCTATATTGCCCCATTTAATTTTGTTTTTTCTTATATCAATTCATTTTCACAAAAAATCAAACACAAATATATTTATATGACCAATATAGCATATTCAAAACATATTACCAATAGTCATGAACACACACACACACAATCACACACAC
>LR738715.1:717381824-717478313 GCA_902687465.1 Secale cereale | reverse complement strand
ACCCCCCGCACCCCTCGCCTACTCAACCGCCGCCGCCGACCCCCCGCACCCTCCCGCGCTCCACCGGCCGCCGCCGCCGACCCATGAACTCACATGATTCATAAATATATTCAAATAGCAAATTTGATGATATTTTTTAAAAAATTATTTCTGTCTTATAAAAAAATATTATTGTTATGATTTAAACAAGTTTGAACATATTTAAACACAAATAAGTATCAAACAGCATTTTAAATGCATAAAAAAATTGTGGAGCCTGGGAATTGAACCCAGGACCTCCTGGTGGGAGAACTGGGGGCTGACCAGTCGAGCAAGCTAGGGGGGCTTGATGTGTATGAGGTATGGTGGGAGATAAACTGTTGGCTCGCGCAGAAATAACTACAAGCAGAAGTACCACTACATGCTACATGTTTTCTACTTCTTATTATCTAGACTGAACTACTGCTTCTACGGCTGAACTACTGCTGTTGATGCTATACTCTGCCGTTGATGTTGTAGTTAGGTGTGTTTCCTGCTGCTACTGGTCTAAGTGACATAAGCAACGTCTGAATGTTTTACAATACTAACGCTTCTACCGCTGAACTACTGCTATTGATGCTATACCCTTTCATTGATGTTGTAGTTAGGTGTGCTTCCTGCTGCTATTGCTATAAGACTATGAGTTTGGTAATACATATATATACATCTTTTGGGCCTGTTTTACTTCTATTCATGCAATGTTCCCACTCGATCTTATGTTTTGCGTGCTAGGGTAATAAATAAATAAAACATATACTACCAAGTGTTCAGTTCATTCTTTAAGAATAGGAGGCGATGTCTCATGAGAGCAAATGTGGCAACACATAAGTATGTTGGTTTGCCGACACCACAGTTGGATTGGTCAAAAGTGATTAATTGATTTAGTAAGTACATGTGGTTGATGCATACTAGGTTAGGGCAGAGAATGTTAACAGCCACTAGGTTAGTACCAGTATTATCTCAGTCGATGGCAAGTTGCAGCGGTACAACCAACCGGGAATGACTATGAGTTTGGTAAGACAAGCATACAACAAGTAAAAGCAAAAAGAAAAAAAAACTAGGTTATTCTTTCTAGAATATAATCTGTACTGGAAACCAAAGCATACTCCAGTCATCAACCCAAAAAAAATAAAAAGTTCATCTCACCATTGTTACCACCATGAAAGACTAATTGAATCAGCCGCCTAAAATTAGCAGGAAAATGCTTGAAATCAGCCGTCTGACTACTAAAATCTAAAAGATGGCTTAATAAGTCATCTGGCTCCAGAGTCGTCTCGATAGAACTTGGTTTCTGTCTTTTGTGTTAGTGCTTGCTGTCATACTTATCGGAAGACATGTTAGTGCTTGTTGTCATACTTTGGCATGCCATAGTCCGTGACAATTTCATCTTTTTGAGAACCCCTTTGGCTCTTGCCTTTACTAGTATGGTAGTCCCAAGTGTGATCTTTAGTTCGTTTAGCCGGTTGGTGGGCTTGATATTCTGTTGGGGTTTTAGGTTTTAGGTTTTTTTTTCATGTACACTAGTACTACTTGTATGTCACACTAGCACAATGATAATAATGGTGGTCATGTATTTGGTTCCTTGTTGTAAATATTTGAACTTCAAACTATTGTTTCACAAGCTTCTGCAACTTTTTCTTAACTGTTGATGCTGTTGTTATGCCTGTATTCACTGTTGTTGCTACTGTACTTGTCATGATGTTGTACTTGTGATGATGCTACTTGTGATCTTCTGAAATGACCCATTGGCGACTTCATTAGGCGGGGATAATGATTTTGCAGGTACCCCGAGAGGCCCTAGAGTTTGCTGGAATGTCGATTAACTTCCGTTCCGGCAAATTCGGGTACTCCATATGTCCTATTTTGAGCAAAGGTCATGCTGAAATTTTCCGTGAATTTTAGCATGACTTTGCTAAAAATAGGACATATAGGGTACTTGTGACTAATGCATGGGCCGGGGTATCTTAGTAGTTAATTAAGTAGGATCAAGTGCCCCTTTATTCTACCTGCATTAAACCATAGGCGGCAATAGAGCCAAGTGATTAGGCCCAACTTAGAATTCTCCTTCCCAGCTTAGCGTTTAGGATGCCTCGGTGTCGACAAACCATAAATTATAAATCCTTGGCTTTTAGGGTGCCTCGGTGTCGATAAAAACCAAAATGATGAAAGCTTAGGCTTTTAGGGTGCCTCGGCGTCGAAAAACCCTCAATTATAAAAGCTTAGCTTTTAGGATGCCTCGGTGTCGACAAACCCTAAATGATGAGACCATGATCTTGTTCCTTGACAATAACCAACTTTTTGACCAAACTTTGTTCCTATTTAGAGAGAAACATGGCCAACAACGATGAGGCCGGCGGTTCGGGCGGCAAGGCATTCTGGGAGCTGTCCCAGGAGATGGAGGAACAACCTCACTTGTATGAGGACGCCGCCTTCCCCACCGATCCTGACACCACTGATGGTACCGCCAAGGATGACCCCATTGATGCCACCACTGATGGTGCCGCCGAGGATGCCACCACTGATAATGGCGGCGCACGCACAGATGGCAGCCAACCGAAGAGGCAACGGAAGAACCGGCGCCCGACCGTGCTCCGCACCCTCAAGGAGGAAGTTACTGAAGTGGACTCCGACGGGAATCCAACGGCGCCCGAACGAATAGTCAAGGGGTACTCGCTTCAGCTCGGGTGCATTCTCCGGAGCACCGTCTCGATCAACACCGAGAAGCTGAGGCATCCTGGCCGAGGGAATTTGCGCAACCTCCTCTTCACGAAGCTGCACGAACGATACAAGTTCCCCGCTCAATTTGAAAACACAAGCCTCAAAGGGAATAAAGTGAACAATGCTGCCCTCACGAAGATGAGCACGGCCCTATCTACTTGGAAAAGCACGGTGAAGAGAATGATCGAGAAAGCTGAGAGTTACGAGAAGATCAATGAGAAAAATCCTTCGATCACCGAAGATGACTACAATGACTTCAAGATCAAGTGCTCGAGCACCGCAACCTCCGAATCAAGTCAGTGGGGGAAAGAAATGCGGGAGCTGAACTTAGGGGAACACACACTCGGTCCCGGCGGTTACAGAGTGGCGGAGCCTATATGGGACAAGGAGGAGGCGGACCGTGCCGAGCAAGGCCTACCGCCCCTCTTCGATAAATACGGTGACAAGCAGACCAGGAACTTTGTCAGGGCCCGGTACAAGAAGGACCCGAAAACAAAGGAGCTTACCACGGATCCGAAGACCAGGGCGCTTGAGCTTGTTCTAGTAAGGAATACACCCCCGCATAATTAGCTCCATATGGTTGCATTCTAATTAATGAAGCCAAATTTCTAAATGATTCACATTCCTTCCGCAGGCGACTGAAAGCAGTAGCGCGGGGTCGACTAAGAGCAACCCTTGGGACACGACTCTAAATAGGGCGTTGAATGTAATGAAGAACAAGGATAAGCTCAGTAAGCCGACGTCAGCTGGTCGTGTGGCCGGCAAAGGCTTGTCGACAAAATGGTCGTCATACTATAACGCTGGTGGGCGAAAGGAGAAAAATACCAGCTCGGAAAGCCAGGCGCGCGAGGTTCAAGAACTCAAGGCACAGGTGGCACGGATTTTAGAGATTGTCCAAGAGCAAGTGAAACAACAGCTCGGAGCGACGATCACCGCCATTGTGCCTAGCTTGATCGAGGGATTGCAGGCGTGGATTGCGGGGCGGCCAACAGGGGCCGCCCCCGATTCCCAGCTTC
Organism: Secale cereale; assembly: GCA_902687465.1. NCBI lineage: Eukaryota > Viridiplantae > Streptophyta > Magnoliopsida > Poales > Poaceae > Secale > Secale cereale. The sequence goes on along the minus strand of LR738715.1, from coordinate 717,474,561 downwards.
ACGGCCAGCAACTCGCAGAACGTGATGGCGGGGCCATTGGTGTCTCCGGCGGAGGCGGCATTGGTGTCTCCGACGCCGGCATGGGAGCTTAATGCACCCGGGTGTACGCCGGCCGGCACCTCTGCAGCAAGCGGCCCCTTCGTCAACTGCACGCCCGCCGTTGGCGGTGCCTCGACATTAGCCGAGCTCGACGCCATCATCACGGTAACTAATGAAGCCTCTCTCGGCCGAGGACTTCATCTCCTTGCCTTTGACTGGGCATCCCTGACGCCCTACATGTTTTTGCAGGGCGCCGCCGACGTTCCATGCACTCTCCTGCACTTCGTGAACAACGAGTTGGTCGATGTCGCCAAGGGAAAAATCGTTCAACCGGGCAACCCCTTGTTCCACGGTACCCAGATGCCACCCAACTTGTTTAGGGTTCAACTGGTTCGGGTGCTGCCAGGCTGCGACGAGGTGTTACCTCCGATTCGACCCGTCGGGGCCGACGATGATGACGTGATGACCCTCAGCGCCTGCCTGAGCTGGCCCCTGCTTTGGCCGAAGAGCCAGATTCGTTTGGGGGCGGGGGACACCACCCCAAAGACAACACCGCCAGTCGTGCCGGCGCCAAGTCGTCCCCATGGCAAGACCGCCGCAACGGTGCCGGACATCCCTATGCCACTGGATCCAAACATGCATATGGCACAGGATCAGAACGATGACGACGACGATACATTTGGCAACGTCGATCAGTACTTTGCCGATCATGGGTACGGTGGCGACTTCATGGGGCCTCCTTCTCAAGAACCCAACCCAACAAAAGACGTGCGCGATCTAGCTGGTACTGCGGAGAAGCCAAGTTGCAACAGGCGTCGTCTGTCGTTCAGCTCTTAGGAGACGCCTCCATCTGCCGACTTCACCGAGCCTCAGATAGGCAAGGTGCGAAATATTATCAGCCCCAACACACTCAAGAAGGCAGTCTGTGAGCAGAACTCGGTCCCAATTCAGGAGAAGAAGAAGGCACGCAAAAGAAAAACTAACAAGGGTGCGAGCCAGCCGGCACCGAGTACGATCCGTGCTCAGGACGGGCCACCTTCACCTGAGGATGTAATGAGGAGGGTCCATGTGGCGGGTAGGCCGATGCTACCGAGAAATATGCTCGATGCTGCAACCGGTGCTATGCGGAGTCTGCATGACAGTGTTCTTTCTTTGGAGAAGTGGCGTCTCAGAGAGAAGGATGTGGCATACCCGGTTTTCGCGGCCAAGGTGCCAGAGGGCAAGGGCTTTGTGGATAACTCCATCGGGGGTACGATCGTCCTGCGGTTTGATGACATCCACGCTATGTTGAACCTTCTTCCGCTGCACTACACCTTCGTTCGGCTATTTTCGCTGAGTAAGGAGATGCGGATCATTCGCGACAAGACCCCGGACATCGTGATAGTCGACCCCTTCTACATGCGTGCCAAGATCTTGGGCAGCGCTGGGGACCGGCAAGTCGCGAGTTCTTACCTCGAAGGCGTCATTCTGGCAAACCGAGATAAGGATAACTTCCTCGTGCCTTACTTTCCCGAGTAAGTCCTCCGCCTCAACCGCCCCGTAACATATGAATTCTTAGATTTCGATCGTTCTTTTTTTAACATTCCGTGTTTTCTGCAGTGACACACATTGCACGCTCATCCTCCTAAGCCCCAAATATTCCATGGCCACGTATTTCGACCCGGACCGTCAGTCGAACGTAGACTACACAAATGTCAAGAAGGTTCTTGATGATGTTCTCCCCGGCTTTGCCAAATCTAGAGGCACCTTCACCAGGCCTATTCGTAAGACCGGCAAGCACGTGTTCTCCCACAATACGACGTTCTGCTGCGTCAAGCAGCCGCCTCGCGGTCAGAAGGGTGCGTACTACGCCATCCATCACATGCGGGCGATCGTACGGGACCATCATCAACTTCTGCTACCGAGTAAACTCAATGATTGGGCCGCGAGCGTGTCAGCAATCCAGGACGCGGACATCAGACAAGAATTCTTTCGCATCTAGTTGGAGTTTGCGGAAATCATCCATCAAGATGTCCTTCGTACCTCGGGGCAGTTCTACCTCAGAAATCAACCGTCGAACTGTGACATCGACACAATGCTACAAATGCAGGCTGACAACGCCCGTGATTTCATGACTCCCACGATAGACGGCGGCTTCATCCACGCTCCGGTCCCTTGAGTCAAGTCGAAAGCAGTGATGCTGTGTCTAGTTCTGAAACATCGATTGGCTCATGTTGTAATTAAACTTTAATGAACTTGTAGTATGTCTCTTTGGTTTCGAGAGTCGTTCAACTTAGATGTAATCGATGCTATTAATGTCTTGCTTTTCTCTTTCGATCGTTCTCTTGCATACTTATATATTTCTTATGTATTGTCTGTGAATTGGTACTAACGTTTCGTTTGGCTAGTGCATAGCGATGCCGTCGTATGTCGTGTACAAGGGTAAGGTTCCCGGAGTCTACGACGACTGGGAGGAGTGTCAGAGACAGGTTCACCGATTCAGCGGTAACAGTTACAAAGGGTACACCACTAGGGCTGAGGCCGAATCAAGATACGCCCGCTATCTAGCGGGAGAGGGGAGGGAGCGTTGGAGGAACCGGATGAAGACGAGTTTCATCGTGATGATGCTCATCGTGATGACCGCAGCTCTCTTCTATGTGATGGTAGTTTAGATGATCGATATCGACTTGTAATGTGAAGACAAACTCGCTACTCGCGGTCTCGAGACTTGTAATATATTGTTCTATCTTTGTTCGGTCTTTTCAATTCGGAGACTAATATGATGAATTGTATTCGGAGACTAATATGATGAATTGTATTCAGAGACTAATATGATGAATTGTATTCAGATACTAATCTTCTATTGTATTCGATGAATTTGTTGTTGATGTGTGCTGTCTATATTCTGTCCAATTATACATTTTGTAATCTGTGCAAAAAAAACAGAAAAATAATAATAATAAAAAACCTAATATTCATACTAATGGCGCATCACATCACAGTGCGCCATTAGTATGCCAAAGGATACTAATGGCGCATCATCAGACAGTGCGCCATTACTATGCCGAAATTACTAATGGCGCATCTTGCTGACGTGCGCCATTAGTATGCCAAAGCACCTGGGTACACATGGCCCCCTGGGAGGCATACTAATGGCGCACTACTGTGCATACTAATGGCGCATCTGTGGTGCGCCATTAGTATACCAGATACTAATGGCGCACCAGAGGTGCGCCATTAGTAAAATATACTAATGGCGTGGCACTAATGGCGCACCACTAATGCGCCATTAATAGCAAAATTAGGTGCGCCATTAGTAGGCCTTTTCCTAGTAGTGATTCCTGCACGACCATAAGTTCTATATTATAATGTGAAGACACAATAAAATTTCAATGAAGTAGCACTCGCCACTCAGACCTCTTTAGTATTTTATATTTATGGAAAGCTAATTCTAATATGGAACATCTAACACTCGGCACTTCCTAAACACAAATACTATATCATTATAAATGAGCCTACAAATATTTATTACATTCAATATTTACAAAATAAATAAATAAACTTTGTGCGCTTCATGGTTATCATCATTAGAATTTATGCAAATCATTGTAAAATGCACTCTCTCAAAATATGGTAGCTGCTTATGTATACAAACCTAAGAGGGTGTTTTAATGTCTTGAACATTTGCACGTTGAACTGTCCCATATATATTGGAAATGGTGGCGTATGAATGAGCCACTTAGGTTCTCCTAGTCATTTAAATCTATATCAACTATCAGAACTGCTTGAGCCATCCGGACACCATGGCTTTCCCTGTTCAGAAATACAAACTACTGATTATCTACCTAAAACAAAATATGATGGATGAGCCAATGTTCACCTCGTTGCTTAATATCTATATTTAAAATTTGAACTTTTTGGATTATCCTGGAAAGTGTGGGTATCCATGTTCTTAAGTACCAATTAACCGTACGAATCAATGTTACATACCTCTAAAAGAAATGAACAAATTGTATATTGGCTTATAATCACCAGGTGCAAGAACACATGACCGCTCCAGCTCAAAGTCCAGTTCCCCATTCGTCTCTGGAACTCAACTGCTAGAAAAAGGCACACAAAACTGTAAGCATAAATAGAATTTCTCAGCTCTATCCAATGCCAATAAAATGCTTCAGGACGTTTACATGAACTGCACACAACTAAACAACACAAAATAGGGCATCTACATCCAATGGAGGGAACCAAATAAATTACCTCCAGATAATTTTTCAAGGCAGATGCGTGACCGTGAAGAAGTGGACTCCCAGGGTGAGGTCGTTGGCCTGATGCTATTCAGTCCTCATATGTCACAAAAATAAATATTTAGCAACAACAGTAAGGAAAGGGAAGCACCGTTCTGCTAGAGCACTGCTTAGAAGAATCTGAACAAATATCTATATTGCAAAATTAGTATAAACATTCAACATGCATGTCTGTACACATACATACTATTTGCAAGCAATTGCATCATCTTGCATATTTACTCATGCGCACAGTTAGCAAAAAAAATTAAGTAATAGGATGGGCAACACAAAGTAATTTAGATGTACTTTGAATCTTCACTAAAGCTGTACTTAGAAGCATCTGAACAATTGTTAATATTGCAAAATTGATATAAACATACAACATGCATGTCTGTCCACATGCACACAGACTATCTGCAAGCAATTTTTTGCATCATCTTGCAGATTTACCCATACGCACAGTTAGCAAAAAAATCAAGTAATCTAGATGTATTTTGACTCTTCACTGAAGTTTTTAGGTTTGGCCAGCTCGAGCCATATAACTGAAGCAACACAGATGACTTTGGCATCGTGATTTGATTTCGATCCCGAGAATTCCAGAAACTTGATGTGATGATTGATTACTTTCAGTCGCCCTTCACGGCCACCTATGAGTACACACTGCAATGCATCTCGAACACATCCAGGCATGTATGTAAACTACTTTCTATAGCAAGGCCAGACCTTGTACCAAATAAAGAGTAAGCATCAAATACCAAGTAAAGAGTATTACCGAGAATCATGCCTACCTTTCTGCCCAACTTGCAGCTTTTATCTCCCTTGCTTGGGTATCTAGGCGGACCCAAAATAGTACGGCTTTGAGTTCAGTGCGATGCATTGCAACCTTCAACCAAGGAGCAGCCGTTGCATTCCATCTACATACTGGAAACGGCCACCAATCAACTTTCTTCCTGAAAATCAGAACAAAGAGGAACATAGTGGAGATATAACGGGACATACACATGAAGGGCGTGGCATATCTGCTTGGAGGTTCACGATGATGGCCGGATGAACTTGTAGTGGTTAATATTTGGCGACGGAGGATGTTGACAAGTCGAGATGCCAGTTGTAGGAGTCGAAGTCGAAGCGCCGACCGATGGGAGAGGAGAGCCCCTCCGCGTGTGTAATGCCCAGGATGGGACTATATCTCCTACGTGTCGAGGCACGACTTAAAGATATAAGCCCATTTTGGAATGATCGCAAGTTTGGTACCTTTGCACATCTCATGTAAAAATAGGGATGAAAGAGAAAAGATAGTTGGCTTACACTCGCCACGTCACACAAATTCATTACATGTCCAAACATCATTGAAATAAACATCACAACCCATCTAAGGGTGAAGATCCAAATGAAAGATACCAAACATAACATTAAACCACAGGTCTGAATCGAATCCTAGTAGAAGCTCTACTGATCAACCGGATAGTTCACATAGTAACGGCTACGCTCCTCGTCGTACTCCTAGTCTAACTCGGTGCCATCGCCTGTGTAGCTCACCATAGTACCTGCCTCTGGTGTGGTGAAGTAACTGTGAGCCACAGAGGACTCAGCAATCTCGTTCCTGGGTAACACGACTATCTAAGCCTTGGGTGTGGAACAAGGCTGAAGAAAGAACAAGAGTTTGCAGCAGCACTAGCACTAACTTACGTAAAAGAGAGCGGGAAGAGAGGTGCCTCGGACGAGAGATGATCACGAAGTGATCCTAACTAAAACAAGTCAAACATAACCCCACCGTGTTCATCTCCCGAATCCCTTTTCGGAAAATGACCGTCAGGGTACTCACGCTGGTAGTGTATTTGAACATGGTGTCAAGTTTTCTACAACCGGATATTAACAAATTCCCATCTGCCACATAACCGCGGGCACGGCTTTCGAAAGTTCATAACCCTGCAGGGGTGTTCCAACTTGGCCCATGACAAGCCCACGATCCGCGGAGTCGCAACTCCAAAGTGGGAAGGCCCGAGTATCCTCGGAATCCCATGCTCAAGATACTCTGACTAAGGTAAGGCTAATCCAGCAAATCCTCCCGGCGTGCCGACACCCTGACAAAAGCAGCGCGTATCTAGTCTCAGGCCACGACCGGATGGGTGATCCTACAGGTAAAACTAATCCTCGAGTTTCCTCGTGGTGGCCCCGCATAACCCCCAGTTTGGACCAACACTCATGAGGAGCACTGGCCCGGGTTGTTGATTAAGAACTCGGGTTTGCAAGACCCTATGCAAGTTTATAGTTATTAGGCAAATAGTACCAATGTTGGGACTTGCTGGAAAAGACTTAGCACTTAGCGGTTTATCGAGGGGGTCCCATAACCCCAACCGTGTGCGGAACGCATAATCAAGGAACATAACACCGGTTTATACGGTTCCTAACGCGGCATGAGTGGAACAAATCACCAAGCAAAAGGCTTAGCCTTCCACCCATTACCAATATATAGATGATTTCATTTAATAATTAATATAGTGTGATATCCCAACAAGCTTCAACAAGAAGCAAGAATCTTCAATCTTCTCCTGCAACTAACAATGCTATAAGAGGGGCTGAGCGAAGCGTACTTAGCCAATCAAAGGTTTGCATAGGTAGGGTGGTTAAACAGGTTCATGGTTACAATAGGAGGCTGACAGGAAAAACATGGGCATCGAGGAAAAACTATAGAGCGATACTTCTAGCAATAGGCAAATATAGTAATGTTATCGGGGTCAGGTCATCTTGCCTGAAGAGTCGTCGATGGGATCGTAAGCGGACTCCTCGTTCTCAACCTCGGTAGTAACCTCGTTCTCGTACTCGTACTCAGCTCCCGGCTCTACTCAAAACAAAACACACAAGGCACGACATCAACAAGATGCAATGCGCAAACAACAGGATGCATGGCTGATGCACTAAGGAAGCACTACAGATGCACTAAGGAAGCACAAAAAGTCTACATAGGAAGCACAGTGTTACAGCACAAGGAGCATGGCAATGTGCATCAAGCAAATTACTTCAAAACATGATAACAATAGGATAATATGATTCTACATGAAAAAACACACAAGTTACATATAGGACTTGCTCAAAACGGAGCAACGGGCTAAAAGATACGCCCGAAATAATAAACATGCACAAGCTGAAATTAACAGCCACATAGCAACTTCCGAGCAAGAGATAAATAGTCTACAGCACTCAAAAATCATGGCAATGAGCATGGACATAAAGTAGACATATCCTACAGCAAACAATACCACTGGAGCATCTCCAAAGGAAGCATGGATCAATAGCAACAAGCTATAACATTTTGAACTTGACAACAAAATCCTGACAGCAGTATTTTATAGCAACTTGGGAGCAAAAATTAAATATGCTACAGCCACCCAAATAAGCATGTGAGAGCATGAATGGATAGCCAACAACTTATACAACAAGGAATCATCCAGAGTCACCCCAAAACTAGCATGGATTTGCCTAGAACAACAAGCAAACAAGGCATCTGGAAATAACAGATTCCAGACTTAGTGAAATTTCACTAATTGTTAAAACAGCAGTTTTATCATGGCATGTTTGTGAGCAAGTTTAAGTCACCTCAAAGCAAGACATGGCAAGTGGTTGGCACCACCGCAAAGTACACATGATGGGGAGTCCAAAACATCTAAGCATGCATCAAGGGGACAACCACATCAATAGCAACGAGCTCCTCAACTAGGCATCTCGTAACAAGCTTAACGACATAACAGCCAGAAGCACTTTTGCAAAGGAGATAAACATGGCAAGATGAAATCTATCATGCAAGCTAAAGCAACCAACATGTAGAGCATCTCATGATGAACATGTGGACATATCATTTGCTTCATTTGGATAAACATGCACCAAGATATCACATTGCAAACATGGCATGAAAACAACTACTAACAACAGTTTATAACAAGTAGCACTCTTCTCATGAAGATTAAGACATCTAGATGACCTCAAACATGCATGGCACAATGGAACAAAACATAGTACATGTCACCACGATCATTTTGACATATCATTTGCTCAAATCGGACCAACACACAAAAAGTTATCCACAATACAAAACAGCATCAGACAACTAAAAACTACCAAGGACTTAGTGAAAAAAAACGGAGACTACCTCAGATCTGGTCAAACGGGCCCGGGGAGGGTCAACGGCCTGGGGCGGATCGGGCGCTGGCTCGCGGGTTAACGGGCCTCGGCCCGCTCGGATCGGGCTAACGGGCCCTGGGGCGGCCCGCTAGGGTTGGGCGAGGCGGATCCGATCGGGATCCTGGCCGGCTCCCCTCGAGCGCCTGGCTGCGGTGGCCTCGAGCGCTGGCGGTCGGAGGAGAGCAGGGGGGCCGGCGGGAGCTTGGACGTCGCCGGCGAGGGAAGGGCGGCCCAGCGGCGGAGGGGCGGCGCCGGCCGGCGAGGCCCGCGGCGGCAGTGAGGAGGCGCGGAGGAGGGCCGGCGCGGCGAGGGAACGGCGGTGCGGTAGCCGGTGGCGGGGCCGGCGGCGATGAGGAGCTTCTGGCGGCGGCGGCCTGGAGGAAGAAGAAGACGACTCGGGCTGTGGGCGCGCGCGTCGGAGGAAGCACGGCGAGTGCCCGGTGGAAGCCCGATTGAAGTGAGGTGGAAGCACGGCTCGCTCGGACGTCAGAAGCACGGCGGCTCAACGGTGGAAGCACCGCGCTTCAACGGTGGAAGCACCGGCGGCGAACTGTGGAAGCATTAGGGTTTCTGGGCGCAAAAATTGGGGAAGGTGGACGTTTATATAGGCACAAGGAGCTAGGGTTGTCCAAATGAGGGGAGGTTTTCGGCCACGAGATCACAATTGGATGGCCTAGATGAAGGGAGGGGTTTGAGTTGGGTTGGTGGGCTGTTGGAGGGTTTTCTTGGGCCTCAAAGAGGAGGTACTTTCAGCCCACGAGAAAAACTGTTGGAGCAACAAACGAACTCCAAACGCGACGAGATTTGACAGGCGGGTTACACACACCAAAACAACATCGCACGACAAGTCTCACGCCAAACCGGAAACGTTACACGGCCAAACACCAAAGTAGGCCTCGGGGACGCCACGGACACGTGAGAGAGCTCCGGAACTCGAAATGGAAAACATGAAGGAACGAGTGGGACCGGATGCAAACGACGACACAAATGCAATGCAATGCACATGACAACATGATATGGATGAATGCCACACACGCACACGACAAAACGACGAAAACCCGAAAAACGAAGAACCCGGAATGGAATTGATGAAGCCAAAGATATATATATATTGCCCAAAAGGGAAAGTATTACATCCGGGGCATTACAAACTCTCCTCTACTACAAAAAGATCTCGTCCCGAGATCTAGGACTGGAAGAAGGAAGGGTACTCGGAACGAAGGTGATCTTCTCGTTCCCACGTAGCTTCTCGGTCGGTATGGTGTGACCACTTGACTTTCAAGAATTTGATGGACTTGTTGCGGGTCTTGCGCTCGGTTTCTTCGAGAATAGCAACTGGGTGCTCTCGATAAGACAAGTCTTGTTGAAGATCAATCTCCTCAAACGGAATGGTGCGTTCAGGCGTCTTGAAGCACTTGCGGAGTTGAGACACATGAAACGGATCATGAACATTGGCGAAGTTGGAAGGGAGCTCAAGTTGATAGGCTAGATCGCCTCTTTTGCCAAGGATCTTGAAAGGCCCGACGTATCTAGGAGCAAGCTTTCCTTTGATACTGAATCTTTGGGTGCCTTTCATAGGAGAAACACGGAGATAGACATGATCCCCAATGTTGAAGGCCAAATCACGATGCTTGCCGTCATAGTAGCTCTTCTGACGCGACTGAGCGGCCTTGAGATTCTCACGTATGACTTTGTACATTTCTTCGGATTATGAGATCAAGTCATTGCCAAGAAGTTGACGTTCACCAGCCTCGGACCAGTTGAGAGGGGTACGGCACTTTCTGCCATAGAGGATTTCAAACGGAGCTTTGCCGGCACTTGCTTGGAAGCTGTTGTTGTAAGAGAACTCGGCAAACGGAAGGCAATCTTCCCATTTCATGCCAAAAGATATGACACAGGCTCTGAGCATGTCTTCTAGAATCTGATTCACTCTCTCGACTTGACCACTAGTCTGAGGGTGAAATGCAGTGCTGAAACGAATCTTAGTGCCCATGGCAGACTGAAAGGAGTCCCAGAACTTAGAAGTGAACAAACTTCCACGGTCTGAGGAGATAACTTGAGGAATGCCATGTAAGGACATAATTCTGGAAGTATACAATTCTGCCAGTTGAGCTACATTGATTGATTCTTTGACTGGAAGGAAGTGAGCAACTTTGGTAAGCTTGTCAATCACCACAAAGATAGAATCATTCCCCCTCTTGGACTTAGGAAAGCCAGTGACGAAATCCATTTCAATGTGGTCGAGTTTCCACTCGGGAATAGGAAGAGGTTGGAGAAGACCGGCTGGACGTTGATGCTCTGCCTTCACTCTTCTGCAGACATCACATTCGTTCACGAATTGGGCAATCTCCCTTTTCATGCGTGTCCACCAGTAAGATTGCTTGAGGTCTTGGTACATCTTGGAACTGCCAGGATGAATGGAAAGGAGGGAATCATGTGCTTCGTCCATTATGAGCTTCCTGAGATCGCCTTTGAGAACCACAAGTCTGTCCTCAAAGAACAAGGTATCTCTCTCATCAACGCGATAGCACTTGTACTTGGGAGTACCCTTTGCAATACGATGTTTCACTTTCTGCACCATAGCGTCACTGAGTTGGGCCTCACGGATCTGATCTTCCAAGGTAAGAGCAACTTGAAGATTTGCAAGAAAACCTTGCGGAACAACTTGGAGGTTGAGCTTCCTGAATGGTTCACAAAGCTCAGGCTGGAACGGCTTGATAAGGAGGCTGTTGCAATATGCCTTTCTGCTCAAAGCATCTGCAATCACATTTGCCTTGCCAGGTGTGTATTCGATGCTGGGATCATACTCTTGGATCATTTCGACCCAACGAGTCTGGCGGAGGTTCAGATTCGGCTGTGTGAAGATGTACTTCAAGCTCTTGTGATCGGTGAAGATGTCGACTTTTCTGCCCAACAGAAGGTGTCTCCACGTAATCAAAGCATGTACCACAGCTGCTAGTTCAAGATCATGTGTGGGGTAGTTCTTCTCACTTGGCTTCAGCTGACGAGAAGTGTATGCCACAATTTTCTTGTCCTGCATAAGCACACCACCAAGTCCTTGAAGAGAAGCATCACAGAATACTTCGTAGGGCTTGGACTCATCTGGAGGAGTAAGAACTGGAGCAGAGATGAGCGTTTCTTTGAGAGTTTTGAATGCCACTTCACAATCTGGAGACCAGTAGTACTTGACATTCTTCTGCAGCTAGTTGGAAAGAGGCTTGGCAATCTTGGAGAAGTTCTCAACGAACCTTCTGCAATAGCTGGCGAGACCAAGGAAGCTTCGGAGTTGCTTGACGTTCTGAGGAGGTTCCCAGTTGACAATTGCTTCAACTTTCTCGGGGTTTACCGCAATACCGTCAGCGGAGATGATATGGCCCAGATACAAGACCTTATCGAGCCAAAATTCGCACTTGGAGAACTTGGCATAGAACTTACGTTCACGGAGTCTGTCGAGAACCAGACGGAGGTGCTTTTCGTGATCCTCTTCGTTCTTGGAGAATACCAAGATGTCATCCAAATACACAAGCACAAACTCGCCGGTGTAGGGGTTGAAAATGTAGTGCATCATTCTTGAGAAGGTAGGTGGAGCATTAGCGAGACCAAAAGACATGACTGTATATTCATAGGAGCCGTAGCTCGTTCTGAAGGCAGTCTTGTGGATATCTTCTTCACGAATGCGAATTTGGTGATAGCCCATTCAGAGATCGAGCTTTGAGAACACTTTAGCTCCTTTGAGATGCTCGAACAGTTCATTGATGTTGGGGAGCGGATACTTGTTCTTTATTGTCTTCTTGTTCAATGGTCGGTAATCGACGCAAAGGCGCTCCGTGCAATCCTTCTTCTTGACAAATAAGACACCACAACCCCAAGGAGACGTACTAGGCCTGATTAGACCCAAACGTTCTTGTTCATCAAGCTGCTTCTTCAACTCCTTCAATTCTCCAGAAGATAGCTTGTATGGACGCCGGCATGCTGGCTCGGTACCAGGCTCGAGTTCAATGACGAATTCCACTTGACGATGTGGAGGCATGCCTGGAAGTTCTTCAGGAAAGACGTCTTCGTATTCGTTAACCACCGGAATTTGAGAGATGGCATTAATCTCTCCCTTGTCATTGAGAGAGAAAAGCCTGATTGTGTTATCCCGAGAGGCGAAGATAATCACATCATTGTCGGAATGAGTCATCTTGACTTCCTTATTTTCACAATCGATGTGAGCATCATGCTGAGAAAGCCAGTCCATTCCGAGAATAAGATCGATGTCGGAATTGCCGAGAACCACCCGAGAGGCCAGAAATCGATAATCACCCATACGAATTGAAACATCCGGAGCATATATACGAGAATGCATCAATTTACCCAGAGAAACAACTGATAATTCCCTTGGCAAACTTTTGATGTCAACATTGTGCTTGGATGCAAATGGTTGAGACATGAAAGAACATGATGCAACAGAATCAAACAACACTTTAGCAGGTTTAAGGTTGACTGAAAGGTTACCAAGTATCACATCTGAAGAATTCTCTGCCTGAGCTGCATTCATCAGATTCACTCTTGCCAACTTTGGATTATGCTTGACAATAGCTGTGCTGACAGGTGGAGGAGGCGGAAGGCGCCTTGGGTTGTTGCACTTGTTGGAATAATGACCCTTCTGGCCACACTTGTAGCAAGTGACCTCAGAAAGTGGACGAGCAGGAGGAACACTTGATTGGAAGCTTGCAACTGCGACTTGGACTGATTGCTGGGGTTGGGTGGGTGGGAGAAACCACGGCCACCAGAGTTCTTGTTGTTGTTGTTGTAGGGAGCTCGGATCACTGGAGGAGGTGGAAGCCAAAATTTCTGTTGCTTCGCGACCACTTGAGAAGATGAGGAGGAGTGAACGGCATCTCTGATCCTCTTTTTGGAAGCCTCCATCTTGAGCTGGGCTGCCTCTTGCTTAAGCGCCATGTTATAGAATTTTTCAAACTCATCAGGCTCGAACAAGGTGAGAGCAAGTTGAAGTTCATCCTTCAGACCTCCACAGAACTGATAGATCTTGCTCTTGGCATCTGGGATGTCTTGCTTAGCATAGCGGGCAAGATTCTGGAACTTGACATTATACTGGTAGACAGTCATTGAGCCTTGCTTCAGGTTGCGGAATTACTCATGCATACCCTCGATGACACTTGTTGGAATGTGGTGAGAGCGAAAGTCCTTGCAGAAATCCTCCCAAGAGATCACACGCCCTTCTCTGGAGTCTTTGTACTGCTGCCACCAGTCAGCTGCTTGGTCCTTGAGTTGGAAGGCTGCAAACTTCACATAGTCCTCAGGCCTGACGTTACTGCACTCAAAATGCTTCTTGATATCAGTAATCCAATCTTCAGCATCGAGAGGGTCGACACAGTAACTGAAAGCCTTTGGTTGGTTGGCCAAGAACTGGTTGAGCGTAGCATGGTGCTGTTGGTTGAAGAAATTGCCTTGGTTCCCCTGAGCACCCTGATTTGCTTGATTTGCTTGCATCTGCTGCATCATCTGCATAAGCATCTGGGTGTTCTGGTTTGTAGTCTGCATAATTGCTCTCCAGGCCTCAGACGGAGGAGGAGGGGAAGGAGGACGGTCAGGATCCTCTTCACCCTCTGGGTTAGCGTTGGGAACCCGTTTCGGAGCCATCCTGAAATAGATGACCACCAATCAGCCATTTGATTGAAAGAAGATATAAGTTGAAACAACGGCTAGAAATGCAGCATAGTCCTCACAAGAATCATTCGAACAAGAGGAAGCAACTGGGAGACAAAAGGTAAATAAGAAAAACAACAAGGTGCAGATGGAACAAACACAAGATAGGAGCTTTGTTCGACATATTTGTGCTGAAAGCTTATGGAACGTGTTACGAAAGGGTTTTGCAATCCCCGGATCAGCATAGCCAAGGACCCTTTAAGATGCAACTCCCGATCGGAACATCAGCCATAAAACCACTTCACTCAATGTAGAACCCCGAACTCCGTAACCTGTATTCGTTGGAAGAATGCCTACGAGCTACTGGATGAACCCACCTATTAATTTCCGAAAGTTTCCAGTTATGCAATCAGGTGTTGGGGATACAGGGGAAGCATCGCGCACTCAACTCTAATCCTACATCCAGCTGTATCCATCCTTCAACACATAACCAGTTGTTTTCGGAAACCGTCTACCTCGGACCTTCGAAACGCATCCACTGTACAAGCTATGGCAATACTCCCGAACTACCTCCCCAGTACTGGGTGATGTCGGGGTTATCTTGCCACTAACCGCATAGGAGAGTTTTCGATGTCGGCCGTCTTAAGTACTCTAGAACTGCCGCGATATGCTTGTGACGACAATACCCCGAAGCTCAACTCCCCGCGACACTGCCACAACCCCTAATGACAGGAGGCATCGAGAACAATATTCTCGTCACAAAGACATCGAAACAATCCAAACAATACTCACGAGATTCCTAAAAAAATTGGTGCAATTTTTGAAAGTAGAAGAGGCAAGAGTAATCGTCAGGAGTCCTCACCAGAGTGAAAAGACATGAGGAGCAAAGAAATCCTACTCTCCGATATAAATATAGGGCTCAAAACATTTTCAGTGTGTGCCTAGACTCAACCATCAACGATTCGATCAATCAGTGGGGCTTCTAGGTCGGAGAAGGCTCTGATACCAACTTGTAATGCGCAGGATGGGACTATATCTCCTACGTGTCGAGGCATGACTTAAAGATATAAGCCCATTCTAGAATGATCGCAAGTTTGGTACCTTTGCACATTTCATGTAAAAATAGGGATGAAAGAGAAAAGATAGTTGGCTTACACTCGCCACGTCACACAAATTCATTACATGTCCAAACATCATTCAAATAAACATCACAACCCATCTAAGGGTGAAGATCCAAATGAAAGATACCAAACATAACATTAAACCACAGGTCTGAATCGAATCCTAGTAGAAGCTCTACTGATCAACCGGATAGTTCACATAGTAACGGCTACGCTCCTCGTCGTACTCCCAGTCTAACTCGGTGCCATCGCCTGTGTAGCTCACCATAGTACCTGCATCTGGTATGGTGAAGTAACTGTGAGCCACAGAGCACTCAGCAATCCCGTTCCCGGGTAACACGACTATCTAAGCCTTGGGTGTGGAACAAGGCTGAAGAAAGAACAAGAGTTTGCAGAAGCACTAGCACTAACTTACGTAAAAGAGAGCGAGAAGAGAGGTGCCTCGTGTTGGAGATATTCCCTAGAGGCAATAATAAAAGCATTATTATTATATCTCCTTGTTCATGATAATTGTCTGTTATTCATGCTTGAATTGTATTGTACGGAAACAGCGATACATGTGTGAATACATAGACCACAATGAGTCCCTGGTAGGCCTCTAGTTACCAGCTCGTTGATCAACAGATGGTCACGGTTTCCTGACCATGGACATGGGATGTCAGTGATAATGGGATCACATCATTAGGAGAATGATGTGATGGACAAGACCCAAACTTGAGCATAACACGAGATCGTATAGTTCGTAATGCATAAGCTTTTCGGTGTCAAGTATTTATTCCTTAGACCATGAGGTTGTTCAACTCCCGGATACCGTAGGAGTACTTTGGGTGTGCCAACCGTCACAACGTAACTGGGTGGCTATAAAGGTATGCATCGGGTATCTCCGAAAGTGTCTGTTGAGTTGGTACGAACCGAGACTGGAATGTTGTCACTCCGCATGATGGAGAAGTACCTCTGGGCCCACTCGATAAGACATCATCATAATGAGCTCAATGTGACTAAGTAGTTAGTCACGGGATGATGGATTACAGATCGAGTAAATAGACTTGCCATGACGAGATTGAACAAGGTATCGGGAATACCTACGATCGAATCTCGGGCAAGTACCGTACCGATGGACAAAGGGAATAACGTACGTGATTGAGTGAATCCTTGACACAGTGGTTCATCCGATGAAGATCATCGAGGAACATGTGGGAACCAACATGGGTATCCAGATCCCGCTGTTGGTTATTGACCGGAGAGTCGTCTCGGTCATGTCTACGTGTCTCCCGAACCCGTAGGGTCTACACACTTAAGGTTCGGTAACGCTAGGGTCGTAGAGATAAATGCACGTGGAAACCCGAAAGTTGTTCGGAGTCCCGGATGTGACCCCGGACGTCACGAGGAGTTCCGGAATGGTCCGGAGGTAAATATTGATATATAGGAAGTCCAGTTTCGGCTATCGGGTGATCTCCGGGGGTCACCGGGAGCGTCCCGGGACCACCGGAGGGGCCCCGGGGGTCCACCGGGTGGGGCCACCCATCCCGGTGGGGCCCCTAGGCCGCAAGGGGAAGTGTCCAGCCCTAATGGGCTGGCGCACCACTAGGGGCCCACCTCCCCATGCGCCTAGGGTTCAAACCCTAAGGGGGAGGGGGGCCACCACTTGCCTTGGGGGGCAAGGACTGCCCCCTGGCCGCCGCCCCCCTGCAGATTGGATCTGCAGGGGCCCTGGCGCACCCCCTGTCCCCTGTATATATGTGGGGAGGGAGAGGGCAGCCGCACCCTTTGCCCTGGCGCCTCTCCCCCTCCCGTCACACCTCCATACTCCCACGCAGGGCGCCCGGCGAAGCCCTGCTGCGATCTCCACTGCATCCGTCATCACGCCGTCGTGCTGCCGGATCTCTGACGACTTCTCCTCCCCCCCCCCTTGCTGGATCAAGAAGGAGGTGACGTTGCTGCACCGGACGTGTGTTGAACGCGGAGGTGCCGTCCGTTCGGCGCTAGATCATCGGTGACGAAGAACGCGAAGAGTACGACTACTTCATCCACGCTTCTTCGAAAGCTTCCGCTCGCAATCTCCATAACGGTATGTAGATGCACTCTCACTTGCTCGTTGCTAGATGTCTCCATAGTTGGATCTTGGTGAAAGCATAGAATTTTTTTGAATTATGCTAAGTTCCCCAACAGTGGCATCTGAGCCAGTTTTTATGCGTAGTATCTTGCACGAGTAGAACACAAAACAGTTGTGGGCGTTTGGTTTTGTTCAAGTTTCTTACCGTTACTAGTCAATCTTGATTCGGCGGTATTGTGGGATGAAGCGGCCCGGACCGACTTTACACGTACGCTTACGTGAGACTGGTTCCACCGACAGACATGCACTAGATGCATAAGGTGGCTGGCGGGTGTCTGTCTCTCCTACTTTAGTCGGATCAGATTTGATGAAAAGGGTCCTTATGAAGGGTAAATAGAAGTTGACAAATCACGTTGTGGTTTTGGCGTAGGTAAGAAACGTTCTTGCTAGAAATCCTATAGAAGTCACGTAAAACTTGCAACAACAATTAGAGGACGTCTAACTTGTTTTTGCAGCATGTGTTTTGTGACGTGGTATGGCCAAGAACGAAGATGTGATGAATGATATATGTGATGTATGAGATTGATCATGTTTTTGTAATAGGGAATCACGACTTGCATGTCGATGAACTTGACAACCGGCAGGAGCCATAGGAGTTGTCTTAATTATTGTATGACCTGCGTGTCACCAAATAACGCCATGTAATTACTTTACTTCATTGCTAAACGTTAGCTATAGTAGTAGAAGTAATAGTTGGCGTGACGACTTCTTCAAGACACGATGATGAAGATCATGGTGTCGAGCCGGTGACAAGATGATCATTGTGCCCCGAAGATGGAGATCCAAGGAGCAAGATGATATTGGCCATATCATGTCACTTTAATTGATTGCATGTGATGTTTATCATGTTTATGCATCTTCTTTACTTAGAAAGACGGTAGTAAATAAGATGATCTCTCACTAAAATTTCAAGTATTGTGTTTCCCCTAACTGTGCACCGTTGCTAAAGTTCGTTGCTCCGAAGCACCACGTGATGATCGGGTGTGATAGGTTCTAACGTTTGCATACAACGGGTGTAAGACAGATTTACACACGCGATACACTTAGGGTTCACTTGACGAGCCTAGCATGTACAGACATGGCCTCGGAACACGGAAGACCGAAAGGTCGAACACGAGTCGTATAGAAGATACGATCAACATGAAGATGTTCACCGTTGATGACTAGTCCGTCTCACGTGATGATCGGACACGGGCTAGTCGATTCGGATCGTGTATCACTTAGATGACTAGAGAGATGTCATTCTGAGTGGGAGTTCATTAAAATTTGATTAAGATGAACTTAATTATCATGAACTTAGTCTAAATTCTTTACAATATCTCTTGTAGATCAAATGACCCACGCTCAGGTTTCCCTCAACTTCAACGCGTTCCTAGAGAAAACCAAGCTGAAAGACGATGGTAGGAACTATAAGGATTGGGTCCGTAACCTGAGGATTATCCTCATAGCTGCCAAGAGATCATATGTCCTAGAAGCACCGCTAGGTGATGCACCTGCTCCCGATGCGGCCCAAGACGTTTTGAACGTCTGGCAGTCGCGTAGTGATGATTACTCCCTAGTTCAGTGCGGCATGCTTTACAGTTTAGAATCGGGGCTCCAAAAATGTTTTGAGCACCACGGAGCATATGAGATGTTCGAAGAGCTGAAAATGGTTTTCCAAGCTCATGCCCGAGTCGAGAGATATGATGTCTCCGACGCATTCTACAGCTATAAGATGGAGGAAAACAGTTCTGTCAGTGAGCACATCCTCAAGATTTTAGGATTGCGCAACCGCTTGTCTCAGCTGGAAATGAATCTTCCAGATGAAGCGGTCGTTGACAGAATCCTCCAGTCGCTCCCACCAAGCTTCAAGAGCTTCGTGTTGAACTTCAATATGCAGGGGATGGAGAAGTCCATTCCCGATGTGTATTCGATGCTGAAATCAGCGGAGGTGGACATCAAGAAAGAACATCAAGTGTTGATGGTCAATAAAACCACTAAGTTCAAGAAAGGCAAGGGTAAGAAGAACTTCAAGAAGGACGGCAAGGGAGTTGCCGCGCCTGGCAAGCCTGTTGCCGGGAAGAAGCCAAAGTATGGACCCAAGCCTGAGACAGAGTGCTTTTATTGCAAGGGAACGGGTCACTGGAAGCGGAACTGCCCCAAATACTTAGCAGACAAGAAGGCCGGCAAAGTCAAAGGTATATATGATATACATGTTATTGATGTGTACCTTACCAGCACTCGTAGTAGCTCCTGGGTATTCGATACCGGTGCAGTTGCTCATATTTGTAACTCAAAACAGGAGCTGCGGAATAAACGGAGACTGGCGAAGGATGAGGTGACGATGCGCGTCGGGAATGGTTCCAAGGTCGATGTGATCGCCGTCGGCACGCTGCCTCTACATCTACCCTCGGGATTAGTTTTAAACCTTAATAATTGTTATTTGGTACCAGCTTTGAGCATGAACATTGTTTCTGGATCTCGTCTTATGCGAGATGGCTACTCTTTCAAATCGGAGAATAATGGTTGTTCTATTTATTTGAGAGATATGTTTTATGGTCATGCCCCGCTGGTCAATGGTTTATTTTTGATGAATCTCGAACGTAGTGATACACATATTCATAGTGTAGATGCCAAAAGATGTAAAGTTGATAATGATAGTCCCACATACTTGTGGCATTGCCGCCTTGGTCATATTGGTGTCAAACGTATGAAGAAGCTCCATTCTGATGGACTTCTAGAGTCTCTTGATTATGAATCATTTGACACGTGTGAACCATGCCTCTTGGGCAAGATGACCAAGACTCCATTCTCCGGAACAATGGAACGAGCAACCAACTTGTTGGAAATCATACATACCGATGTGTGCGGCTCGTGGAGGCTACCGTTATGTTCTCACCCTCACGGATGACTTGAGTAGATACGGGTATATCTATTTGATGAAACACAAGTCTGAGACCTTTGAAAAGTTCAAGGAATTTCAGAATGAGGTTGAGAATCAACGTGACAGAAAAATAAAGTTCTTGTGATCGGATCGTGGGGGTGAATATTTAAGTCATGAATTTGGCACACACCTTAGGAGCTGTGGAATTGTTTCACAATTGACACCGCCCGGAACACCTCAACGTAACGGTGTGTCCGAACATCGAAATCGTACTCTGTTGGACATGGTGCGATCTATGATGTCCCTCACCGATTTACCGCTATCTTTTTGGGGTTATGCTTTAGAGACTGCCGCATTCACTTTAAATAGGGCTCCGTCGAAATCCGTTGAGACGACTCCGTATGAACTTTGGTTTGGCAAGAAACCGAAGCTGTCGTTTCTAAAAGTTTGGGGTTGCGATGCTTATGTCAAGAAACTTCAACCTGAAAAGCTCGAACCCAAATCGGAGAAATGCGTCTTCATAGGATACCCAAAGGAAACAATTGGGTACACCTTCTACCACAGATCCGAAGGCAAAGTCTTTGTTGCCAAGAATGGATGCTTTCTGGAGAAAGAGTTTCTCTCGAAAGAAGTGAGTGGGAGGAAAGTAGAACTTGATGAGGTGACAGTCACCCCTCCTGTACCGGAAAGTAGTGCAGCGCAGGAAACTGTTCCTGAGGTGCCTGCACTGACAAGGGAGGAAGTTGATGATAATGATCATGAAGAAACAGATCAAGTTACTACTGAACTTCGAAGGTCCACAAGGGCACGTTCCGCACCAGAGTGGTACGGCAACCCTATGCTAGAAATCATGTTGTTAGACAACGGTGAACCTTCGAACTATGAAGAAGCGATGGCGGGCCCGGATTCTAATAAATGGCTTGGAGCCATGAAATCCGAGATAGAATCCATTTATGAAAACAAAGTATGGACTTTGGTGGACTTGCCTGATGATAGGCACGCCATAGAAAACAAATGGATATTTAAGAAGAAGACAGACGCAGATGGTAATGTGACCATCTATAAGGCTCGGCTTGTCGCTAAGGGTTATCGACAAGTTCAAGGGATTGACTACGATGAGACTTTCTCTCCCGTAGCGATGCTGAAGTCAGTCAGAATCATGTTAGCTATTGCCGCATTATATGATTATGAGATATGGCAAATGGACGTCAAAACAACATTTCTTAATGGCTTCCTCAAGGAAGAGTTGTATATGATGCAACCGGAAGGTTTTGTCGATTCAATGAACGCTAACAAGGTATGCAAGCTCCAGCGCTCGATTTACGGGCTGGTGCAAGCATCTCGGAGTTGGAATATTCGCTTTGATGAGGTGATCAAAGCATTTGGCTTTATACAGACTTATGGAGAAGCATGTATTTACAAGAAAGTGAGTGGGAGCTCTGTGGCATTTCTCATATTATATGTGGATGACATATTGCTGATGGGAAATGATATAGAATTCTTGGAAAATGTAAAGGCCTACTTGAATAAAAGTTTTTCAATGAAGGACCTTGGAGAAGCTGCTTACATATTAGGCATCAAAATCTATAGAGATAGATCAATACGCCTCATTGGTCTTTCACAAAGTACATACCTTGACAAAATATTGAAAAATTCAATATGGATCAGTCAAAGAAAGGATTCTTGCCTGTGTTGGAAGGTATGAGATTGACCAAGGCTCAGTCGTCGACCACGGCAGAAGATAGAGAAAAGATGAGTGTCATTCCCTATGCCTCGGCCATAGGTTCTATCATGTATGCCATGCTGTGTACCAGACCTGATGTGAACCTTGCCATTAGTTTGGTAGGGAGGTACCAAAGTGATCCCGGTACGGAACACTAGACAGCGGTCAAGTACATCCTAAAGTACCTGAAAAGGACTAAGGATATGTTTCTCGTTTATGGAGGTGACGAAGAGCTCGTCGTAAAGGGCTACGTCGATGCTAGCTTCGACACAGATCTGGATGACTCCAAGTCTCAAACCGGATACGTGTATATTTTGAACGGAGGGGCAGTCAGCTGGTGCAGTTGCAAGCAAAGCGTCGTGGCAGCATCTACATGTGAAGCGGAGTACATAGCTGCTTCCGAAGCAGCGCAGGAAGGAGTCTGGATGAAGGAGTTCATCAGCGACCTAGGAGTCATTCCAAGCGCGTCAAGCCCGATGACTCTCTTCTGTGACAACACCGGTGCTATTGCCATTACCAAGGAGCCCAGGTTTCACAAGAAGACCAAGCACATCAAGCGCCGTTTCAACTCCATCCGGAATTATGTTCAGGATGGAGACATAGATATTTGTAAAGTACATACGGATCTGAATGTAGCAGACCCGTTGACTAAACCTCTTTCACGAGCAAAACATGATCAACACCAGAACTCTATGGGTGTTCGATTCATCACAATGTAACTAGATTATTGACTCTAGTGCAAGTGGGAGACTGTTGGAGATATGCCCTAGAGGCAATAATAAAAACATTATTATTATATCTCCTTGTTCATGATAATTGTCTGTTATTCATGCTTGAATTGTATTGTACGGAAACAGCGATACATGTGTGAATACATAGACCACAATGAGTCCCTGGTAGGCCTCTAGTTACCAGCTCGTTGATCAACAGATGGTCACGGTTTCCTGACCATGGACATGGGATGTCAATGATAACGGGATCACATCATTAGGAGAATGATGTGATGGACAAGACCCAAACTTGAGCATAACACGAGATCATATAGTTCGTAATGCATAAGCTTTTCGGTGTCAAGTATTTATTCCTTAGACCATGAGGTTGTACAACTCCCGGATACCGTAGGAGTACTTTGGGTGTGCCAACCGTCACAACGTTACTGGGTGGCTATAAAGGTATGCATCGGGTATCTCCGAAAGTGTTTGTTGAGTTGGTACGAACCGAGACTGGAATGTTGTCACTCCGCATGACGGAGAAGTACCTCTGGGCCCACTCGGTAAGACATCATCATAATGAGCTCAATGTGACTAAGTAGTTAGTCACGGGATGATGGATTACGGATCGAGTAAAGAGACTTGCCATGACGAGATTGAACAAGGTATCGGGAATACCTACGATCGAATCTCGGGCAAGTACCGAACCGATGGACAAAGGGAATAACGTACGGGATTGAGTGAATCCTTGACACAGTGGTTCATCCAATGAAGATCATCGAGGAACACGTGGGAACCAACATGGGTATCCAGATCCCGCTGTTGGTTATTGACCGGAGAGTCGTCTCGGTCATGTCTACGTGTCTCCCGAACCCATAGGGTCTACACACTTAAGGTTCGGTAAAGCTAGGGTCGTAGAGATAAATGCACGTGGAAACCCGAAAGTTGTTCGGAGTCCCGGATGTGATCCCGGACGTCACGAGGAGTTCCGGAATGGTCCGGAGGTAAAGATTGATATATAGGAAGTCCAGTTTCGGCTATCGGGTGATCTCCGGGGGTCACCGGGAGCGTCCCGGGACCACCGGAGGGGCCCCGGGGGTCCACCGGGTGGGGCCATCCATCCCGGTGGGGCCCCTAGGCCGCAAGGGGAAGTGTCCAGCCCTAATGGGCTGGCGCACCACTAGGGGCCCACCTCCCCATGTGCCTAGGGTTCAAACCCTAAGGGGGAGGGGGGCCACCACTTGCCTTGGGGGGCAAGGACTCCCCCCTGGCCGCCGCCCCCCTGCAGATTGGATCTGCAGGGGCCCTGGCGCACCCCCTGGCCCCCTATATATATGTGGGGAGGGAGAGGGAAGCCGCACCCTTTGCCCTGGCGCCTCTCCCCCTCCCGTCACACCTCCATACTCCCACGCAGGGCGCCCGACGAAGCCCTGCTGCGATCTCCACTGCATCCGTCATCACGCCGTCGTGCTGCCGGATCTCTGACGACTTCTCCTCCCCCCCCCTTGCTGGATCAAGAAGGAGGTGACGTTGCTGCACCGGACGTGTGTTGAACGCGGAGGTGCCGTCCGTTCGGCGCTAGATCATCGGTGACGAAGAACGCGAAGAGTACGACTACTTCATCCACGCTTCTTCGAAAGCTTCCGCTCGCAATCTCCATAACGGTATGTAGATGCACTCTCACTTTCTCGTTGCTAGATGTCTCCATAGTTGGATCTTGGTGAAAGCGTAGAAATTTTTTGAATTATGCTACGTTTCCCAACACCTCGGACGAGAGATGATCACGAAGTGATCCTAACTAAAAGAAGTCAAACGTAACCCCACCGTGTTCATCTCCCGAATCCCTTTTCGGAAAATGACCGTCACGGTACTCACGCTAGTAGTGTATTTGAACATGGTGTCAAGTTTTCTACAACCGGATATTAACAAATTCCCATCTTCCACATAACCGCGGGCACGGCTTTTGAAAGTTCATAACCCTGCAGGGGTGTTCCAACTTGGCCCATGACAAGCCCACGATCCGCGGAGTCGCAACTCCAAAGTGGGAAGGCCCGAGTATCCTCGGAATCCCGTGCTCAAGATACTCCGACTAAGGTAAGGCTAATCCAGCAAATCCTCCCGGCGTGCCGACACCCTGACAATAGCCGCGCGTATCTAGTCTCAGGCCACGACCGGATGTGTGATCCTACAGGTAAAACCAATCCTCGAGTTTCCTCGTGGTGGCCCCGCATAACCCCTAGTTTGGACCAACACTCATGAGGAGCACTGGCCCGGGTTGTTGATTAAGAACTCGGGTTTGCAAGACCCTCTGCAAGTTTATAGTTATTAGGCAAATAGTACCAATGTTGGGACTTGCTGGAAAAGACTTAGCACTTAGTGGTTTATCGAGGGGGTCCCATAACCCCAACCGTGTGCGGAACGCATAATCAAGGAACATAACACCGGTTTATACGGTTCCTAAGGCGGCATGAGTGGAACAAATCACCAAGCAAAAGGCTTGGCCTTCCACCCATTAACAATATATAGATGATTTCATTTAATAATTAATATAGTGTGATATCCCAACAAGCTTCAACAAGAAGCAAGAATCTTCAATCTTCTCCTGCAACTAACAATGCTATAAGAGGGGCTGAGCGAAGCGTACTTAGCCAGTCAAAGGTTTGCATAGGTAGGGTGGTTAAACAGGTTCATGGTTACAATAGGAGGCCGACAGGAAAAACATGGGCATCGAGGCAAAACTATAGAGCGAGACTTCTAGCAATAGGCAAAGATAGTAATGTTATCGGGGTCAAGTCATCTTGCCTGAAGAGTCGTCGATGGGATCGTAAGCGGACTCCTTGTTCTCAACCTCGGTAGTAACCTCGTTCTCGTACTCGTACTCAGCTCCCGGCTCTACTCAAAACAAAACACACAAGGCACGAAATCAACAAGATGCAATGCGCAAACAACAGGATGCATGGCTGATGCACTAAGGAAGAACTACAGATGCACTAAGGAAGCACAGAAAGTCTACATAGGAAGCACAGTGTTACAGCACAAGGAGCATGGCAATGTGCATCAAGCAAATTACTTCAAAACATGATAACAATAGGATAATATGATTCTACATGCAAAAACACACAAGTTACATATAGGACTTGCTCAAAACGAAGCAACGGGCTAAAAGATACGCCCGAAATAATAAACATGCACAAGCTGAAATTAACAGCCACATAGCAACTTCGGAGCAAGAGATAAATAGTCTACAGCACTCAAACATCATGGCAATGAGCATGGACATAAAGTAGACATATCCTACAGCAAACAATTCCATTGGAGCATCTCCAAAGGAAGCATGGATCAATAGCAACAAGCTATAACATTTTGAACTTGACAACAAAATCCTGACAGCAGTATTTTATAGCAACTTGGGAGCAAAAATTAAATATGCTACAGCCACCCAAATAAGCATGTGAGAGCATGAATGGATAGCCAACAACTTATACAATAAGGAATCATCCAGAGTCACCCCAAAACTAGCATGGATTTGCCTAGAACAACAAGCAAACATGGCATCTGGAAATAACAGATTCCAGACTTAGTGAAATTTCACTAATTGTTAAAACATCAGTTTTATCATGGCATGTTTGTGAGCAAGTTTAAGTCACCTAAAAGCAAGACATGGCAAGTGGTTGGCACCACCGCAAAGTACACATGATGGGGAGTCCAAAACATCTAAGCATGCATCAAGGGGACAACCACATCAATAGCAACGAGCTCCTCAACTAGGCATCTCGTAACAAGCTTAACGACATAACAGCCAGAAGCACTTTTGCAAAGGAGATAAACATGGCAAGATGAAATCTATCATGCAAGCTAAAGCAACCAACATGTAGAGCATCTCATGATGAACATGTGGACATATCATTTGCTTCATTTGGATAAACATGCACCAAGATATCACATTGCAAACATGGCATGAAAACAACTACTAACAACAGTTTATAACAAGTAGCACTCTTCTCATGAAGATTAAGACATCTAGATGACCTCAAACATGCATGGCACAATGGAACAAAACATAGTACATGTCACCACGATCATTTTTACATATCATTTGCTCAAATCGGACCAACACACAAAAAGTTATCCACAATACAAAACAGCATCAGACAACTAAAAACTACCAGGGACTTAGTGAAAAAAAATGGAGACTACCTCAGATCTGGTCAAACGGGCCCGGGGAGGGTCAACGGCCTGGGGCGGATCGGGCGCTGGCTCGCGGGTTAACGGGCCTCGGCCCGCTCGGATCGGGCTAACGGGCCCCGGGACGGCCCGCTAGGGTTGGGCGAGGCGGATCCGATCAGGATCCTGGCCGGATCCCCTCGAGCGCCTGGCTGCGGCGGCCTCGAGCGCTGGCGGTCGGAGGAGAGCAGGGGGCCGGCGGGAGCTTGGAGGTCGCCGGCGAGGGAAGGGCGGCCCGGCAGCGGAGGGGCGGCGCCGGCCGGCGAGGCCCGCGGTGGCGGTGAGGAGGCGCGGAGGAGGGCCGGCGCGGCGAGGGAACGGCGGGGCGACGGCCGGTGGCGGGGCCGGCGGCGATGAGGAGCTTCTGGCGGTGGCGGCCTGGAGGAAGAAGAAGACGACTCGGGCTGCGGGCCCGTGCGTCGGAGGAAGCACGGCGAGTGCCCGGTGGAAGCACGATTGTAGTGAGGTGGAAGCACGGCTCGCTGGGAAGTCGGAAGCACGACGGCTCAACGGTGGAAGCACCGCGCTTCAACGGTGGAAGCACCGGAGGCGAACTGTGGAAGCATTAGGGTTTCTGGGCGCAAAAATTGGGGAAGGTGGATGTTTATATAGGCACAAGGATCTAGGGTTGTCCAAATGAGGGGAGGTTTTCGGCCACGAGATCACAATTGGATGGCCTAGATGAAAGGAGGGGTTTGAGTTGGGTTGGTGGGCTGTTGGAGGGTTTTCTTGGGCCTCAAAAAGGAGGTACTTTCAGCCCACGAGAAAAACTGTTGGAGCGACAAACGAACTCCAAACGCGACGAGATTTGACAGGCGGGTCACACACACCAAAACAACATCGCACGACAAGTCTCACGCCAAACCGGAAACGTTACACGGCCAAACACCAAAGTAGGCCTCGGGGACGCCACGGACACATGAGAGAGCTCCGGAACTCGAAACGGACAACGGGAAGGAACAAGTGGGACCGGATGCAAACAATGACACAAATGCAATGCAATGCACATGTCAACATGATATGGATGAATGCCACACACGCACATGACAAAACGATGAAAACCCGAAAAACGAAGAACCCGGAATGGAATTGATGAAGCCAAAGATATATATATTGCCCAAAAGGGAAAGTATTACATCCGGGGCATTACAGCGTGTCAGAGGAACGATGCCACTATGGTTGGCTGGCCAGAGGAGGCGAGTGGAGAGGTCGGGACGGCGAGTGGCCGAGGACGGCGACAGCGAGTGGAGAGGTCGCCGCAGGGGACCGCGCGCACGCTCCCTCCCCGACGGACGGCGACTGCTACCAGGCCGCTAGGGAAAGGGGGGCCTCCGCCGGCGGCGCGGTGGTGGGGTGGTGGGGCGGCGGCGGGGTGGTGGGGTGGTGGGGCGGCGGCTGGGTGGTGGGCTGGTGGGGCGGCGGGGTGGTGGGGCGGCGGCTGGTGAGATGCATGGGAGAGGAGGGGAGAGAGGGAGAGGAGGGGAGAGAGGGAAGGGATAACCCCACAATTTTTTTATCTGGAAAAAAATAACCCCATATCTTTGCCATCTGCCAGCAGATGGCAAAGAATCTTTGCCGTCTGCTGGCAAATGGCAAAGAGGTTGGGCTGGTACGCTGTTACACTCTTCACGGCCACAGGATTTGCCAACCTCTTTGCCATCTGCTGGCAGATGGCAAAGAATTGGCAGATGGCAACCATGTTCTTTGCCGTCTGTCAGTTCTTTGCCATCTGTTTTTTATAAGAAGATGGCAAAGACGTTCTTTGCCATTAGTTGGCAGATGGCAAAGAGCTGGCTGATGGCAAATTCCCAGATTCCAGTAGTGCATGCATAATTTTCCATACATGTCACTCTTGATTCATTGCACATCCTGGTACACCGCCGGAGGCATTCATATAGAGTCATATTTTGTTCTAGTGTCGAGTTGTAATCCTTGAGTTGTAAATAAATAGAAGTGTGATGATCATCATTATTAGAGCATTGTCCCGAAAAAGGAGAAAGGCCAAAAAAAGGAAAGGCCAAATAATAAAAAGGTTAAAAAAAAGGGACAATGCTACTATCTTTTTCCACACTTGTGCTTCAAAGTAGCACCATGATCTTCATGATAGAGAGTCTCGTGTTTAGTCACTTTCATATACTAGTGGGAATTTTGATTATAGAACTTGGCTTGTATATTCCAAAGATGGGCTTCCTCAAATGCCCTAGGTCTTCGTGAGCAAGGAAGTTGGATGGACACCCAGTTAGTTTCTTTTGTTGAGCTTTCATACATTTATAGCTCTAGTGCATTCGTTGCATGGCAATCCCTACTTACTCACGTTGATATCTATTGATGGGCATCTCCATAGCCCATCGATACACCTAGTTGATGTGACACCATCTTCCTCTTTTGTCTTCTCCACAACCACCACTCTATTCCACCTATAGTTCTATATCCATGGCTCACGCTCATGTATTGCGTGAAAGTTGAAAAAGTTTGAAAATTTTGAAGTATGAAACAATTGCTTGGCTGAAACCGGGGTTGTGCATGATTTGAGTATTTTGTGTGATGAAGATGGAGCGTAACCAAACTATATGATTTTGTAGAGATGAACTTTCTTTGGCCATGTTATTTTGAGAAGACATAATTGCTTTGTTAGTATGCTTGAAGTATTATTATTCTTATGTCAATATTAAACTTTTATCTTGAATCTTTCGGATCTGAACATTCATGCCACAATAAAGAAAATTATATTGAGAATTATGTGAGGTAGCATTCCACATCAAAAATTCTGTTTTTATCATTTACCTACTCGAGGACGAGCAGGAATTAAGCTTGAGGATGCTTGATACGTATCCAATGTATCTATAATTTTTTATTGTTCCATGCTATTATATTATCTGTTTTGGATGTTTAATGGGCTTTATTATGCACTTTCATATTATTTTTGGGACTAACCTACTAACCCAAGGCCGAGTGCAATTTGATGTTTTTTTGCCTATTTCAGTGTTTCGCAGAAAAGGAATATCAAACGGAGTCCAAATGGAATGAAACCTTCGCGAGGATCGTTTTTGGAACAAACGCAACCCAGAAGACTTGGAATACACGACAGGGAAGCCACGAGGCGGCCACGAGGCAAGAGGGCGCGCCCAGGGGGGTAGGCGCGCCACACACTCGTGGACTCCTCGTAGCTCCACCGACATACTTCTTCGTCCTATATATACTCATATAACCTGAAAACATCCGAGAGCACCACAAAACCCTATTTCCACCACCACAACCTTCTGTACCCGTGAGATCCCATCTTGAGGCCTTTTCCGGAGCTCCACTGGAGGGGGAATCGATCACAGAGGGCTTCTACATCAACACCATAGCCTCGCCGATGAGTTGTGAGTAGTTTACCACAGACCTTCGGGTCCATAGTTATTACCTAGATGGATTCTTCTCTCTCTTTGGATCTCAATACAAAGTTCTCATCGATCTTCTTGGAGATCTATTCGATGTAATACTTTTTGCGGTGTGTTTGTCAAGATCCGATGAATTGTGGGTTTATGATCAAGATTATCTATGAACAATATTTGGTTCTTCTTTGAATTATTATATGCATGATTAAAATATCTTTGCAAGTCTCTTCAAATTATAAGTTTGGTTTGGCCTACTAGATTGACCTTTCTTGCAATGGGAGAAGTGCTTAACTTTGGGTTCAATCTTGCTATGTCCTTTCCCAGTGACAGCAGGGGCAACAAGGCACGTATTGTATTGTTGCCATCGAGGATAAAAAGATGGGGTTTATATCATATTTCATGAGTTTATCCCTCTACATCATGTCATCTTGCTTAAGGCGTTACTCTGTTGTTATGAACTTAATACTCTAGATGCATGCTGGATGGCGGTCGATGTGTGGAGTAATAGTAGTAGATGCAGAATCATTTCGGTCTACTTGTCACGGACATGATGCCTATATACATGATCATGCCTAGATATTCTCATAACTATGCGCTCTTCTATCAGTTGCTCGAGAGTAATTTGTTCACCCACCGTAAAATTTGCTATCTTCAGAGAAGCCACTAGTGAAACCTATGGCCCATGGGTCTATCTTCCATCATATTAATCTTCAGTCAACTAGCCATCTTTTATTTTGCAATCTTTACTTTTCAATCTATACAACAAAAATACAAAAAAAATATCTTATTATCTCTATCAGATCTCACTTTTGCGTGTGGCCGTGAAGGGATTGACAACCCCTTTATCACGTTGGTTGCAAGGTTCTTATTTGTTTGTGCAGGTACGAGGGATTTTAGTGTAGTCTCCTACTGGATTGATACCTTTGTTCTCAAAAACTGATGGAAATACATACGCTACTTTGCTGCATCACCCTTTCCTCTTCAAGGGAAAACCAACGCATTCTCAAGAGGTAGCGCTCGCGCCTCCGCAGGTCCTGTCGGTGTCAAAACCGGCAGATCTCGGGTAGGGGTGCCCAAGCTGTGCGTCTAAGGATCGATGGTAACTTGAGACTGGGGACACGATATTTACCCAGGTTCAGGCCCTGTCGATCGAGGTAATACCCTGCTTCCTTCTTGATTGACCTTGATGAATATGGGGTTACAAGAGTTTACCTACCTCGAGATCGTAATGGATAAACCCTAAATGTCTAGTCTATGTGATATGATTCTGCTAACTCTACGGGCTAAACCCCTCGTCTTATATACATGTCGTAGGGGGCCTAGGGTTACAAAGGTGACTTGGGAAGGAAGGAATCATTACATCCAGACATCTTTTTTTCTCCTTACTACATACATAGGAGTCCTAACCGAATACACGGGAGGGCCTTCTGCTTCTATCTCCATGGCACATCAATTTGGCCCAACATCAATGGCTCGGACGCGTGAGGACGCCTAAATACAGGACTCTCTAAGTAGCCCCCGGACTTGCCTTCAAGGACGAGGTTGTATCTGGCTTCATGTCTTCGGTCTTGCAAGGTAAGTCCTCCTTTGGATCAGATGATAGTTCGGCTCCATATTTAATATTATATCATGTTGATTCCCTGACGACGTCATCTTGGCTTCCACGTGTCAGACGAATGCGAACCGTCTGGGTATTTTTACAATTAACCCCTCGACTGCATAAGGAAGGCGCCTATTTAAAGAGACCAGAGCCCAGATGCCATTCCATTCCACGCGGAAAATCCTTAGAGCCTGCCACGGAAAATCTTCAAGCATGGCCAATGTTCCCAGTTCTTCCTCGCACCCTCATGGCCCTCAAGCGGGAGATTGGGAGAGTTGCTCTGTATATCATGCACATCTGAGAAAACTTCAGACGCAGGGTTATGTCCCTCCCAAGGATCTAGTCCCCGTCCGGGCTGGATTAACTTCTATTGACGGTCAAGCCCTGGCGGAAAGTTTCCTCAATCATTCCAAATAAGAATGGGTGTGCTTCGTCTCCTTCCTCCTAAGAGGCATAGGATTTC
Organism: Secale cereale; assembly: GCA_902687465.1. Taxonomy (NCBI): domain Eukaryota; kingdom Viridiplantae; phylum Streptophyta; class Magnoliopsida; order Poales; family Poaceae; genus Secale; species Secale cereale. The sequence continues at coordinate 717,442,235 of LR738715.1, read as the reverse complement.
CTATCCACCCTTTCCTCAGGGGTTTCCGGAGTTCTATGGTATCCAACTGCACGACCTTACACCGGGGTCTATCCTGCCCATTGCGGGTTTCGTCGCTCTTTTTGAGATTTTTCTGGGTTGTGAGGCTCATTTCGAGCTATGGCGAAAGTTCTTCTGCCTTGTCACTCGCTCTCATAAGGGATCTATATTCGAGTTAGGCAGCGCCGAAGTGTGGCGTATAGCTGGGACAGGTTATTTGTCTCGCACTCCGAAGAAAGCATCCAAATAGTGGCCCTCGGAGTGGTTTTATATCGAGGATGTTGTCCTGCCGGACCCAATCCGTCAAGGCCTTCCCGAATACTTCGGTGCTCCTTTAAAGGAGTGTTTCAACTGGTGTCCCCGCAGTCTCAAGGAGGAAGACAGTGTGGAGGTCAAAAGACTTGTAAGCAAGATCAGATTACTTGCCCACCTCAAGCTGACGATAATCGAAGTGATGGCCATCTCAATAACATGATGCATGCAGCCGCTCCAGGACAGAGGGTTTCCTATAATGGCTAGGATGATGCCTCACGCTGTCTACGCCAGGGTCCGGACAACCTTGCCACTTTGGTCGCCATCCTAGCTGATCTCTATAAAGGGGAGAAGGAGGATTTTCTTCACTTGAAGTGTCGGGAGGGTTTCTCTATGTATAACCCCATCGACTGGGTAAGCCTTTCTCTGATCGCTAGTTTCACTCAATTTTTATTTTGAGATACATTAATCGAACTGAATTCGGTTTCTTCCAATAGGAGTGGAGCAAGGTAGTCGAAGGGATTAGGGGTCCCATCCCATAGCCAGAGGACCACATTCGAGACATGGATCCCGGATTTGTGGAAGATCCACACATAGGCATAGATCTTAAAGATGGAGTTTTTTATCAAGCCATCCATGACGGTACCGAAGTGGCTATTATAGCTGACTATCCTAGCCTTCTTCCTTCCTCCCATGTAAGTACCCAGGAGACACCTCTTCAAAGAAAATATTACTAGCGCGCCTAACCCACCGCACTATCTCATGCTCAAAAGGGGCGGCGCTCATCTCACCGTACTGCATCATGAGCGTCTTCCCAGAAGGCGACGCCTGCGCAGGGCGGGTCTTTGAAGCGAAAGGGGACCGAAGACACCACCGAACCTCCTCCTTTATCACAGAGGTATTACTTCTTAAAATATGTCTGGTGGCGGAGCGGGATCATAATATTTCCGTTTTCTTTTTTCTTTTCAGGAAGAGCATATGCCGGACTATGTCCGGGGATCCTGCTGGTCATGCTTGCAACCTCTTGAGCTTGGGTTGTATTCCCTCGAAGAGGAAAGGGAGATGAAGCACATTAGCATAAGTATTTCCCTCAGTTTTTTAGAACCAAGGTAACAATCCAGTTGGAGACCACACGCGAGTCCCTCGCACCTGCACAAACAAATAAGAACTTCACAGCCAACGCGATAAGGGGTTGTCAATCTCTTCACAGTCACTTACGAAAGTGAGATCTGATAGAGATGATAGTTTATATTTTTGGTAGTTTCAGTTTAATAAAACAGCAAATAAAAATGGTAAAAGTAAAGTAGATGTTGATTGATATGTTGAGAATAGACCTGGGGGCCATAGTTTTCTCTAGTGGCTTCTCTCATGATAGCAATATTTTACGGCGGGTAAACAAATTACTGTCGAGCAATTGATAGAAAAGCGAATAATTATGAGACTATCTAGGCATGATCATTGTATATAGGCATCACGTCCGAGACAAGTAGACCGACTCCTGCCTGCATCTACTACTATTACTCCACACATCGACCGCTATCCAGCATGCATCTAGTGTATTGAGTTCATAAGAACAGAGTAACACCTTAAGCAGGATGACATGATGTAGGGGGATAAACTCAAGCAATATGATGAAAACCCCATCTTTTTATCCTCGATGGCAACAATACAATACGTGTCTTGCTGCCCCTACTGTCAATGGGAAAGGACACCGCAAGATTGAACCCAAAGCCAAGCACTTCTCCCATTGCAAAAACTATAGATCTAGTAGGCCAAACTGTCGGGGGAAACTGTCTGCCACGAACACCTATGGGACCGGAGCCCCTTCTACGTTGAGGTAAGGGAGCGGAGGGAGCACGAAGAGCAGATCGAGGAGAGCACGCGGGCAGTTTACCCAGGTTCGGGCCGCGACGGACGCGTAAAACCCTACTCCTGCTTGGATTGTATTGAGTTCTTGGGCTCGGGAGCTTGAAGAACTAGCTACACCGAGCAAGAGAGCTGTCTAGGTTCCGAACCCTTTCTACATTGTGCATGGGCCTCCTTTTATAGCTCAAGGGGTCACCGACAGGTGTCAACGTAGAGGAGGGTAAAAATGTAACTTTGGTGGTAGTTGTAACAGTGCGGGAATAGTGCGTGAACAGTGGATGAACAGTGGTCATCACCTAACTTTGACAGTGGGGGACAAGGGCATTAAATGCCCGTCATCGTCGACCCCAAAAGCACCCGCCCATGCGTCTCCTTTCGCCACGGCGGTAGCCTCGTCACCGTGGCGTGCCACTGCGTCCCCCAGGCTGCACAGCTATCCGCCACGCGTCCCTGGAAGGGCCCCAGGGCGACGCGTGGGTCGATGAGCTGGAGCGCGGGCACACAGCGCAGGCCTCCCCCGGCAAGCACCTTGCCGGGGTCTTGATCTTGCCGGGCCCGGAAGCTTGTCGCTCCCCGGATCCTGCCGGGGCGCAGGGCGCGCCGAGGCATGTCTTCTGAGATGCTGTCTTCTGGTCTTCCTGGCAAGCTCCTCTTGCCAGGGCCTTGTGTTAATGTGGTAATCTTGAGCCTGGGACGGCCTTCCCGGCAAGCTCCACTTGCCGGGGCCTTGATCTTCTGTCTTGTATACTTTGTTTTTGAATGGCTTAATAAGGACCGGAAAGGTTTCCGGCAAGCACGTGGTAAACCCTGCCGCGGGGAGCTGCTACTGCCCATGCACAAGTTGGGGTACTAAGGTACCCCTATCTTAGTACACCGACAGGAGCCCCCGGGCCTGGGCCACACACGGTGCCGAGCGCTGTTGGGCCAGGCCCAAAACAGTGCACGGGCACACGCGGCCCACGGCGAGCCGTAGATTCCCTTCCGCATCCGCCGCGCCCCTCCCTAACGGCACACGTCGATTGCGGCGTCGTGGGAGAGATCGTGGCCTCGTTCTTTAATGGGAAATGCGGAGCGTCCCCCACTCCCCCCTTAAAAGCAGAGGAAGCAGGGGCAGTTTCCCTCCTCCGTCTTCACTGCGTCTTCAACCTCCAGAAAACCTCCGCTGCTCTCTGCCTCCACCCCTCCTCCGCCGTCTTCCGCATCCGGGACGCCGTCGAGCTCCTCACCCCTTCTCCCGCCGCCTCCGCCATGGCTCCGAAGACCGAAAAGGCGAAGGCGGAGAAGGCCAAGAGGGAGAAATCCGAGCAGGCGGCGAATCTTGTCGCCCTGCGGAAGAGGAACGTGGTCTTCGCGCCGAGACTCAGCGCGAGGGAGCTGTGGAACAAGTTCTACCTCTTCTGGTCCAAGGAGACCAAAGCTCATCCTCGGACCAGAGTCTACCCCGCCGTCGCCAAAGATCTAGTTCCCGGCGGGTATTTCTTCTTTGCTGTCTTCTTCCACTGCGGCTTATGCCCTCCGTTCTCGGAGTTTTTCTGTGACATTATGAACACATACGGCCTCCATCTTCTAGACTTTACCCCCAACGCCATCCTTACGATGGCGGTTTTCGCACATCTGTGTGAAAACTATGTAGGGATCCATCCCAATGTAGCGCTCTTTCGCATTTCTTTATGCCTAGAGTAGAGGCTGGCTCTCCCCTCTCCGGAGGTATCTCCTGGATCTTCCGATTGAACAAGAAGGACTCATATCTGAAAGGAGAACTCCGCGGCAAGTGGGAAGAGTGGCGCGCAGATTGGTGTTGGATAGTGGAGGACCAGCCGGAGCCTTTTACCGCGCCGCGCACAACGGCCATAGTGTGCGGCAGAGACTGGAGCGAGTTGGCCCCGGAGGACGGCAAGCTCAACATCGCCCTTATCAGGATTCTTCGTCTCCGGGTAGCCAAACTGACCATCGGAGAGGTAGGGGCAGATTTCCTCCGCCGCCGCATTGCCCCTTTACAGGAGAGGAAAAGGCCAGCATGGGAATTCGGCAATGCGGCGGACATTATGAGGCTGCGCCCAGGATTGAACTTCAACTTCACGGCTTTGGAGCTAAAGGGGATGGTCCGGGAGCTTTTCAAGCACGACCCGGCCCATCCGGAGTGGTTTAGATCTCCCCGGGGAGTGGTGCCGTTGTGCAACAGCACTGCCCGGGACTCCTTGCGCGCAATGATGCCCGCGTGTGACTCTCACGGCGTCGACCCCACCTGGATAGTGCCTCCGCCAGACGCAATTCTGAGTTTCTTCGATAATCTGGTCGAGGCGCCCAAGAACCCCGAGGAGAACAAGGGTCTCACTCGGGCCACCACAGAGCGGGATATAGCCTATATTGCTTCCCGGATGGAAGAGGCCGCCGCAGCTGCAGCAGCGGGGGACTTCGGATTCACCGTCGACGAGGCGCAGGCCGCGGACGAGGTGTGCCAAGCAGAGGAGGCAGAGATCCGCAGACTGCTCAAGCTTCCGCCCGACGAGCTTGCCGGGGTTCCTTCCCTGAGGCATGCCGGGATTCCCGGGGTTGTGAGCGAGGCCGCCGCAGCAGGCGAGGTTGCCGGAGGGAGCAGAGGTGCCGGAGGGAGCGGAGCCGCCGGAGGGAGCGAGGCCGCAGGGCAGGATGCTGGACCCAGCGGGCCTGCTGGGGAGGAGGAGGAAGACGTCGAGGTCGATGAAGACACCGGCGGATCTCTAGGACTCGACGACAACGCCTCCTCGTCGTCGGAGAACTCCCCGCCTCCGGCAAGTCCCAGGCAAGCGCCGGGGAAATGCCTCCGCAAGGCGGCTACACCGACGAAGACGCAGGCGCCCCGACAGCAGCCTGCTCACCGGGCGGCGCGCGCCACCAGGGCGAGCCAAGCCGCGACGGAGGCGCCCCGAGCACCAGCCGCGGCGGAGGCGCCCCGCGCACCAGCCGCGGCGGAGGCGCCCCGCGCACCAGCGCCAAGCGGAGGGGGATCCTCCCGGAGCGAAGCGGCCGCTCCGCCTGCTCCTCGGGCCTCGGCGTCAACGGAGGCGGGGTCTTCGCAGCCCCCAGCCCCGGGGACCGCCAAGCGCCCAAGGGAGCCTTCTCCTCCTGCTCCTCGCGCGGGAGCACCTCAGGTGGAGTTCGATTTCTCCGCCCTCAGCTCCGACGACGACGAGGAAGAGGAGTAAGTGTTTGTAACTTGTAACTTCTTCGATTTTGTCTTGATTCTTTCGTTGATGATTCTGATCTTGTTCTTGCTTTGCTTTCAGGTCTCTGGCCCAGCGGATGGCGAAGCGGGCCAAGATCCCCGTGGTTGAGTTCGAATACGACTCGCCCGTCGCGGCGACAGGGGACGCGCCGGCGACGAACTTGCCGGATCCAACCGCTGCTCCGAGGAGCAGCCCCCAGCGCAGCTCCCAGCATAAGTCTGGTCTTGAGCCTTTTTGCTTGTCGGGCGCGCTTGAGGTTTTTGCTTTGTACTAATATCTTGTTTGTCTTGTTTGTCTTGCGCAGAAGTGGAGCCGCAGCCGCAGGAGCAACCGGAAGTCACTCCCGAGGAGCTGCAGATTCCACCCTCCCCGCCAAGGGCGAACTCCCCGGCGAGGGAGAACGCTCCGCCAAGGACGGGCACCCCACCAAGGGTGAGCAGCCCGACGAGGGTGGCCACCCCACCGAGGGAGGGCACGGGCGGCCCTCCGCCAGCAGGGGCCACTGCTCCACCGCCAAGGGAGGACTCCCCGGCGAGGGAGCCCGTCGTCGACGAAGTCCGCGAAGGTAAGTCTTGTAGCTTCTTCTTCTTGGACTTGTCTTTTTGGATATTTGCTTGATCTTTTCTTTTCTTCTTCTTCTGTTAGATCCTCCTGCGCCGGACCGGATGGAGACCGAGGCCATCGGCGAGGAGGGCGCGCAAGGCGACGGCGGCAACGCCACTGCCGCTGAGGGCATGGCAGGAGCCGACGAGCCTGCCGCTGAGGAGACTGCTCCAACCGCAGACGCCGCGGCCGGGGAGGGGGACGGCGACCACACTGCCGGCCCGGAGGCAGCAGGAGCGTCAAGCGCTGCACCGGCCGCCGACCCCTCCGCCGCTAAGGAGCAGCCGGGCTTCTATCTCGAGGCCCCCAACGGAGTCTTCATACAGGTCCCGTGGGGGTCCTCGCCGCGAGCCCCCGTGGAGGGAGAGACCTTTGATGGAGAGGTCCTCGCCTCCGCGGGGTTGAAGATTGTTGAAGCGCCTGGCGGGAGCGACGAGCCCGAAGAGGAGAAGCTTCTTCGCCAGCTCCTGGCCCTTTACCGGGCCAGGCAGGCGAAACTGGAGTCCCGGGAAGCCCTCACCGCCAAGGCTGGAGCAGACTTGGAGAAGCGCGCCGCGGAGCTCCGCGCCGCCAACCAGGCGGCCCTCCGCGACCTGGCGGAGGAGCGCGAAAGGCTTGCCGGAGAGCAGCAAGAGTTCCTCCTGGAGAAAGCTGAGGCCGAGGAGCAGCGGCGACTGGTTGGTGAAGAGCTGTCCCGGCGAGAAGGAGCGCTCAACCAGCGGAAGGTTGAGCTCGACGCCCATGACGACGAGCTCACCGCCCGGGAGCAAGCTATGAAGGAGGCGAAGGAAGCCGCAGTCGCCGCGGAAACCGCCAAGAGGGAACTGGAGCTCAAAGTCGACCAGCTGGAGCGGTACCTGAAGGCGAGTGAGGATAGGGTCACCGCGCTCAACATAGAGCGCGAGAAGGATGCCCACACCAACTCCGACCTTCAGGTACGCCTCTCCAAGAAGGGCGACGAGCTCACCGCCGCCAAAGATTCGATCGCTGACTTGGAGTTGAAGGTCTCCACTTTGAAAGATTCACTCGACGCTGCCCGGGACCGCGAGACCAAACTGAAGGAGGAGCTTAGCAAGGAGCGGGAGCTGGTGGAGAGCGCCGCCACCTCCGCAAACATCTTCAGCCGGGCAGTGGAGCAATGGACGGAGGACCTGGTTACTTCCGCCGCCAACATCGACAAGGAGCTAATGGCGCTGAGGGTGGAGCACCTCGTGTACTCTCTGGACCCGAATCTCCCCCACAGCGCCAAGCTAAGTCTTTTCTTCAGGGGGATCGCGCCGGCGCTCGCACGTCTGCAGGAGAAGCTCCCCGCGCAGCTGGCCGAGGAGTCGCGCCAGCTCTGCGCGGGTACCTTGGAGCGCGTCTTGACGAAGATTGTCTATCGCAACCCTGGTATTAATCTTGTCAACGTCCTCCGCAGCTTGCCGGCCGACGCAGATCAGGAGGCACTGAAGGCGCAGGTCGCCCACATCATCGCCAAGGTGAACAAGATCTCCAGGCGTGAAGGCAACCGCGTAGATTGGGCCTCTTTCTTTCTATTTCCTTCGCTGCTGCAAAGTGTGCCATGAACATGAATTCATTAGTCATTGCGACAAGTTATCTCTGTAATATATTATTTTACTTCTGAGCAATCGATGCGGAGTTATCTCCCTTGCTTTGGTCCTTTACTTTGTATGTTTTCAGCCCTACGCTTCTAGGGGACTTGCCGGCAAGGGGCCCTTGCCGCGAGCGCTGAGTGCTGGACTCTTAGCAGCCTGCTAGCAAAGGACCTTACCGGCAAGTAACCTTGCCGCAGCTAGTCGCAACGCACTTAGCTTGTTGAGCAAACTCGAAAACGAAACAAGGACGCGACACTTGTCGTAGCTCACTTAAGTCGTTGAGCGTACTCGAAAACAAAGTAAGGGTGCGGCTAGCCACGGGTAGGTTCCTCTGCGCACAGGTTTTCCATACAAAGTGTGGTTGTTCAAGGAAGATAACTAAAATTTAAAGATTTGAACTGCTCAAATTCTGGTAACTTAGCTTTCATATGTTGCTTGTTCCCCGCCAAGGCTCCTCTTTCTTGAACAGCACTTGGTTCATCCTCCATCTCCTTCCCCCCCGGCAAACTTGTGCGCGAGGAATGTTCCTTCTGCTTAAGAGGGAAAGAAAAGGAGGAGGGAAAAACAAGTATATAGCTTGATGGCTTGCTAGTGCTTACCGAGGATGTGCGTTGCAAAAAATGCCAAATAATGCATGCTAATAACCAAAGAAAAGCACGGAAAATGGCAAATAGGCGCGAAGCACAAAAACTTTACTGATGCACGGGATCTGCGCCCGGCTTTGTACAAAGGTTTACATGCAACAGCGGCAAGACTCGTACAAAAGGTGGTTGCCGGAGCGGATCACGGCAACCGCGCCTTATGGGTGAAACTTGCGAAGATGCTCTATGTTCCAGGAGTTGCTCACCGGTAAGCCTTCTTCGGTCTCAAGGCGGACAGCGCCAGGCCTTGTGACTTGTCTCACCCGATAAGGGCCTTCCCACTTCGGCGTCAACTTGTTGGAATTCTTGGCGGACTGAACACGCCGAAGAACAAGGTCGCCTTCCTCGAGACTCCTGGCCTTGACCTTGCGGCTATGATAGCGGCGCAAGGCTTGCTGGTATCGAGCAGCTCGTACAGCAGCCTGGAGACGTTCCTCCTCGAGGAGCAATGCATCATCTTGTCGCAGTTGCTCTTGCTCGAGCTCATCATAAGCGAGCACTCGAGGAGATCCGTATACGATTTCCGTGGGGAGAACTGCCTCTGCTCCATAGACTAGAGCAAAGGGTGTCTGTCCGGTGGCTCGACTTGGTGTCGTCCTGATTGACCAAAGGGCCGCCGGCAGCTCCTCTATCCAGTTTCTTCCGCACTTGCGCAGCCTGTCAAAGGTTCTTGTCTTGAGTCCGCGCAGCACTTCAGCATTGGCCCTCTCCGCTTGACCATTGCTCCTCGGATGAGCAACAGAAGCGAAACAGACCTTGGCGCCAAGGTCTTGGACGTATTGCATGAAGGTGCGACTAGTAAATTGTGTACCGTTGTCGGTGATGATCCTGTTAGGGATTCTGAAACGGCAAACAATCGACCTGAAGAACCTGACCGCTGACTGTGCTGTCACCTTTCTCACCGGTTCCACTTCTGGCCACTTTGTGAACTTGTCGATTGCAACGTACAAGTACTCAAAGCCCCCGACAGCACGGGGGAAAGGGCCGAGGATATCGAGCCCCCAGACCGAGAAGGGCCAGGACAAAGGGATTGTCTGGAGAGCTTGAGCTGGCTGATGAATTTGCTTGGCATGGAACTGGCACGCTTCACACTTGGTTACTTGTGCAGTTGCATCTTGGAGGGCTTCTGGCCAGAAGAACCCTTGCCGGAACGCCTTCCCGGCAAGTGCCCTTGCGCCAATGTGGTGACCACATATGCCTCCATGTATCTCTGCCAACAGCTTCTGTCCATCTTCTCTGGAAATGCACTTCAACCTGACACCATTAAGTCTTCTTCTGTACAGCTCATTGTCAACGAACTGGTAGATACTTGACTGCCTGGTTACTTTCTCTATTTCTTCTGGGTCCTCGGGAAGTTCTCCAGTTTGCAGAAAACGGACGATCTGCTGTGCCCACGCCGGAGCCCGAGACTCAACGGCAAGGACTAAAGGCATAAGGGCTGTTGCGGGAACCTCAGCTTCTACGGCAAAAACCTGCGGTTCCGCCGGAGCTGATGGCTCCCCGGCAAGCCTGCCGGGGCAGGGCTTGTCGGGAACGCTTGCTTCAACTGTACAGACCCTAGGATCTGCAGGAGCAAACTGTTCCTCCGCATCTTGGTCGTTGATCTTGGGGACCTTGGCGGCGGCTTCGGGAAGATCCGCCGGCAAGTAGTCGCCGGAGACCAACTTTCTCTTCTTACTTTGCCCAACTGATGGTGTAACGGATGGTTGAGTTAGCTTGAGCAAGAAGGTCCCTGGTTCCACAGGTAACTTCATTGCAGCACACTTTGAAAGGCCGTCCGCAATATCATTCTGAGCTCTTGGAACGTGCTCCATTTGCAGACCCTCAAAGTGCTCTTCAAGCTTCCTCACTTCATCTACATAAGCTTCCATCAAAGGGCTTTGGTAACTCTTATTGACTTGTCGGACCACCAACTGAGAATCTCCCCGCACAATCAACTTCCTGATCCCAAGTTCGGCCGCAATCCTTAGGCCGGCAAGCAAACCTTCATACTCAGCAGTATTGTTTGTCGCTTGCTCCCTGGGAAAGTGCATTTGGATAACATACTTGAGGTGCTCTCCGGTGAGCGCTATGAGTACCACGCCGGCACCGGCGCCTTGCAGCGAGAAGGCACCATCAAAGTACATTACCCATTCACTACTTGCTTCTTGTACGGGGACACTTGTCTCTGGAACTTCTTCATCGGGCGTTGGGGTCCATTCGGCTATGAATTCTGCCAAAGCTCGGCTCTGTATGGTTGAAGTACTTTCAAATTTGAGACCAAAGCTTGACAGCTCCAGTGCCCACTCGACGATCCTGCCTGTTGCTTCTGGATTGTGCAATATCCTCTTCAACGGAAAGCGAGTGACCACCGTTATCTCATGTGCTTGGAAGTAATGGCGTAGCTTTCTCGAGGCCATGAGGAGACCGAAAAGCAACTTCTGCACCCCAGAGTATCTTGATCTAGCCCCCTGCAAGAGGGAACTCACAAAATACACCGGGCGCTGCACCATCTTCCTTCGCACTTCTCCTTGCTCCTGCGCAGAGTTGTCCTTGTCGGGTCCAGGGCTTGTCGGGGAAGCCCCCTGCTTGTCGCTGGATTCGCTTGCCGGTGGTGTAGACTCCTCTTCTGCCTCCCTCTCCGCTACTAACGCAGCACTAACCACTTGATTGGTTGCTGCTAGATACAGCAGCAACTTCTCTTGTGGCCTAGGTGCGACAAGTATTGGAGTGGAGGATAGGTATCCTTTCAAGTCTTGCAGCGCTGCCTCCGCTTCCGGAGTCCATTTCATGGGTCCTGCCTTCTTCAAGATTTTGAAGAAAGGCAGGGCGCGCTCTGCAGACTTTGAAATGAACCTACTGAGGGCAGCTACACAACCTGCAAGTCTCCTTACATCCTTGACGCGCTTCGGGGCTCCGATCTGCTCGATGGCTTTTATCTTGTCGGGATTGGCCTCAATCCCCCTCTGGGACACAAAGAACCCGAGAAGCTTGCCGGAGGGGACTCCGAAGACGCACTTCTCGGGGTTCAACTTAAGCTGGATCTTGCGCAGATTTGTAAATGTTTCTTCCAAGTCTTGGATCAGGGTATCCTTGCTCTTGCTCTTGACCACTATGTCATCCATGTAAGCCTCTACATTTCTGTGGATCTGTGGCTCAAAAGCAGTGTGCACCACCCTTGCAAATGTTGAGCCTGCATTCTTCAATCCAAAAGGCATGTGTATGAAGCAATATGTGCCACATGGAGTAATGAATGCAGTCTTCTCTTCATATTCCTTGGCCATGAAAATCTGGTGGTAGCCTGAATATGCATCAAGGAAGGAAAGTAACTCACATCCGGCGGTGGAGTCAACAATCTGGTCAATACGTGGCAAGGGAAATGGATCCTTGGGACATGCTTTATTCACATCAGTGAAGTCTATACACAGTCTCCACTTCCCGTTGGCCTTACGCACGACAACTGGATTTGCTAACCATGTTGGATGGATCACGCCTCTAACCAGGCCTGCTGCTTCTAGCTTCTTGATTTCTTCGGCGATGAATTCTTGGCGCTCCACAGCTTGCTTCCTGACCTTCTGCTTGACGGGCCGCGCATGAGGACAAACAGCAAGCTTGTGCTCAATTACCTTCCTGGGAACGCCGGGGATGTCAGATGGTTGCCACGCAAACACATCGACATTCGCCCGCAGGAAGGCAACGAGCGCGCTTTCCTATTTGTTGTCAAGTGTAGCACTGATGGTGAAGGTACCACCAGTGCCATCCTCCTTGGCGGACACCTTCTTGGTTGCCGGTGGAGCGGCCATCCCCTTCTTGCACTTGCCAGTGGAGCTCGATGGGACGTCCTCGACGGCAGCGCAGCACTCCGAAGAGGTGCGTTTGCCGGAGTGGGCCCCGGAGCACTTGCCGGACTTGGTCTTGGTCTTCTTCCCCCCGGGAGCTTCAGCGGCAAGTGTGTTGCTCTCTGCTGTGGCTGCTGCATCCCGGTATATCTTGTCGGCGCAGATAAGCGCGTCCTTCTTGTCGCCATGGACAGAGATGACGCTTATCGGCCCCGGCATCTTGAATACGTTGTAGGCGTAGTGGGAAGCCGCCATGAACTTGGCGAGGGCAGGACGTCCAAGTATCCCATTGTATGGCAATGGGATATCGGCCACGTCAAAGGTTATCCTCTCCGTCCTGAAGTTAAGTTCCCCGCCAAAGGTCACGGGCAGAGTGATCTTCCCCTTGGGCTTGCTCCTCCCCGGGTTTATTCCTTGGAACAAACCGGTCTCTTCGAGCTCGCCATCTGGGATCTGGAGTTTCTTGATCACAGCCGAGGAGATCAAGTTCAGGCCGGCCCCGCCGTCAACCAACATTTTGGTGACCTTGAGGTTGCGGATGGTTGGTGAGACCAACATCAGCAAGCACCCGACCGCCGTGGTGCGGTCAGGGTGATTCTCAAGATCGAAAATGATGGGCGTGCTGGACCACTTCAGGAGCCTGCGCGACTCCACGGGCGGCTCAGCTGCATTTACTTCCCGCACCCACTGCTTGAGTTGGCGGTGGGAAGTATGCAGAGAGGCGCCTCCGTCAACACACAGCACTTCTGTGGCCCTCTGGAACTCCTGCTCGCTGTTATCGCCTTCCTCCATGTCGTCGTCGTCGTCTTCTTCCTCGTCCTTGTCGCGGCCCCGGGGAGGTCGATCTCCTTGCCGCTGCTTGGCCTTGCCGCGGCGTCCTCCCCGGCCATTGAATGGCCGCTTCTTGGTCGGCTCTCCTCCGCCACCTTGGGCCTTCTCCTTGTCGCGCCGCTCGTATTCAGCTTTCTGCTGTTCACGAGGTACTCGACGCGCTTGCAGTTCGAAAGGTCATGACCCTTGGTGCGGTGGATCTTGCAATATTGCTTGTCGGAGCCGTCTGGCTTGTCGGCTGCCGCTACAGGGGCAGGCTCCTTGCCGGAGCTGCCAGCCTGTGCCTTCTTGGCGGGAGCCTCCTTGCCGGACTGCTCGACGACTAGCACCTCCTTGCTTTTCTTTCTTCTGTTGTTCCGCCGTCGGCTCTTCTTTGCCGGGGCGGCGTCGTCGCTGTCGCTCCCCCCTGCGCCAGTATCCTCCCCGGGGAGTCTCCTCCCCTCTTCGGCGCGCGCACACTTGTCAGCCAGAGCATAGAGCTCGCTGACATCCCGTATCTTGGTCATGGCCATCTCTTCACGCATGCGGCGGTTACGCACGTTCTGGTGGAACGCGCTGATAACCGCAGCAGGGTGGACGTCGGGAATGTTGTGCTGCACCCGACTGAATCGCTGAATGTACTTGCGCAGGGGTTCTCCTTCCTTCTGGGCCAAGATGTGGAGATCACTCTCCTGGCCGTGGGGTTTGTGGCCGCCCGTGAAGGCGCCAACAAACTGATGGCACAAATCTGCCCACGAAGAAATGGAGCCTTCCGGCAAGTGCATAAGCCAAGAACGAACGTTCGGCTTAAGCGCCAGCGGGAAGTAATTCGCCAGTGTCTTCTCGTCGCGTCCCCCGGCAGCCTGCACCGCGATGGTGTAGATGCTGAGGAACTCCGAGGGGTGCGTCTTGCCGTCGTACTTCTCGGGTACGTCGGGCTTGAAATTTTTCATGCTGGGCCACTGGACGCGCCGCAGCTCACGGGTGAACGCAGGGCAACCTGCCGCGTACGGCAAGTCGCCTGGTTCACCGGGCACGTGCGTGTCGACAGCGGTCCCAGCGCGCTGATCTGATTGTCGCCGGGCTTCTCATCGGCGCTCGATCGTCGTCCGAGCGTCTTCTTGCCGCCGATCGTCAAGGACCTGGCGCTGGTCCCGACGAGCCCGCGGATCCGACGACGTCGTGGAATCATCGTCGACGTTAATCCGGCGGGGAGGCGTCTTCTGATTCCGCGGCGGGGAGAGCATGGTGGTTGCACCCCCGGCGGTCTTGTTGCCATCGGCCTTCGTCTGGTCGACTTGCCGTGGCCGCGACGTCGCCGGCTGCTGCGGCGTGTCGTTATTGGCGAAGGCGATGAGGCTCTGAATCGTTGCCCTCCAGCCTTCGGCTTTGTCTGCCGCTGGAGGGAAGTCAAGGAGCAGTTGCGCTCTTGCAAGAGCTTCTGCTGGAGAGGAGGGGAGCGGGGGCGAGCGGTGCGAGGAGCGGGATATGCTCGGACTCCTAACAGGGTTAGAAGGAGCAGTTTCCCGCCCCGGCGACCGCGCTTTGCTCGTGCCAGGGCGATGGCCTTGAGCGTCCCGCGATCCTCCGGTTTGTCCTTGGCCGAGCAAGCGGATGGTACCTCCTGTACCATGGCGCTGCTGGCCTGTCGTCTGCTGAGACGGACGTGGCGCGTCCACGGACACCGAGGCTCGGTCGTCCCTCTTGTCCTTGGATTTGGTGGTGCCGCGAGTTTCCTCGCCGGCAACCACCCTTCCGCCGGCGTCTCCTCCACCCACCGTTGGTTCTGGTGGAGGTGGAACAGACGCAGACGGGCCTGCGACCTCCGAAGCTTTCTTCTTCGGGGCCATGTCGTTGCTGATGAAGTTGATGTAGCTGGAGAGGTTGATGAAGAATGCGCCCGCGTGAGCGCCGGATCAGGTTCGCACATCCTCGACGCCCCCTACCTGGCGCGCCAAAGATGTCGGGGGAAACTGTCCGCCACGAACACCTATGGGACCGGAGCCCCTTCTACGTTGCGGTAAGGGAGCGGAGGGAGCACGAAGAGCAGATTGAGGAGAGCACGCGGGCAGTTTACCCAGGTTCGGGCCGCGACGGACGCGTAAAACCCTACTCCTGCTTGGATTGTATTGAGTTCTTGGGCTCGGGAGCTTGAAGAACTAGCTACACCGAGCAAGAGAGCTGTCTAGGTTCCGAACCCTTTCTACGTTGTGCATGGGCCTCCTTTTATAGCTCAAGGGGTCACCGACAGGTGTCAACGTAGAGGAGGGTAAAAATGTAACTTTGGTGGTAGTTGTAACAGTGCGGGAATAGTGCGTGAACAGTGGATGAACAGTGGTCATCACCTAACTTTGACAGTGGGGGACAAGGGCATTAAATGCCCGTCACCGTCGACCCCAAAAGCACCCGCCCATGCGTCTCCTTTCGCCACGGCGGTAGCCTCGTCACCGTGGCGTGCCACTGCGTCCCCCAGGCTGCACAGCCATCCGCCACGCGTCCCTGGAAGGGCCCCAGGGCGACGCGTGGGTCGATGAGCTGGAGCGCGGGCACACAGCACAGGCCTCCCCCGGCAAGCACCTTGCCGGGGTCTTGATCTTGCCGGGCCCGGAAGCTTGTCGCTCCCCGGGTCCTGCCGGGGCGCAGGGCGCGCCGAGGCATGTCTTCTGAGATGATGTCTTCTGGTCTTCCTGGCAAGCTCCTCTTGCCAGGGCCTTGTGTTAATGTGGTAATCTTGAGCCTGGGACGGCCTTCCCGGCAAGCTCCACTTGCCGGGGCCTTGATCTTCTGTCTTGTATACTTTGTTTTTAAATGGCTTAATAAGGACCGGAAAGGTTTCCGGCAAGCACGTGGTAAACCCTGCCGCGGGGAGCTGCTACTGCCCGTGCACAAGTTGGGGTACTAAGGTACCCCTATCTTAGTACACCGACACAAACCAAACCAATAATTCGAAGAGACATGCAAGGATATTATGAGCACACATAAAAAGTTTAGAGAAGAACCAAATATCTTTCATAGATAACATTGATCATAAACTCACAATTCATCGGATCTCGACAAACACACCACAAAAAGAGATTACATCGAATAGATCTCCTGGAAGACCGAGGAGAACTTTGTATTGAGATCCGGAGAGAGAAAAGAAGCCATCTAGATACTAGCTATGGACCTGAAGGTCTGTAGTAAACTACTCACAACTCATGGTGAGGGCGATGATGATGATGATGAAGGCCTCCGTGATGGATCCCCCTCCGGTGGAGCTCCGGAACAGGCTCCAAGATGGGATCTCCACGGGAACAGAAGCTACGGCGGTGGAATTAGGGTTTTCTCTCTGTCTACAGAGTTTCTGGGGTACGTGGACTTATATAGGAAGAAGGAGGGCATCAGGGGCCACTTGAGGGGGCCTCGAGGTAGGGGGCGCGCCCTGGTTAGGGGGGCGCGCCCCCACCCTCGAGGGCCACCTCTCTGTCCCCTGAATTGGTCCTCAAGCTCCGCGTCCGTGATTTTCTCCAAAAATATCTCTCGCGATGGTTTCATTCCGTTTGGACTCCGTTTGATATTCTTTTTCTGCAAAACCCTAAAATAGGCAAAAAAAACGGCAATCTGGACTGGGCCTTTGGGTTAGTAGGTTAGTCCGAAAAATGATATAAAAGTGAATGATAAAGCCCATTAAACATCCAAGACTTTATAAATAATAGCATGGAACAATCAAAAATTATAGAAACGTTGGAGACGTATCAAGCATCCCCAAGCTTAATTCCCGCTCGTCCTCGAGTAGGTAAATGATAAAGAAAGAATTTTTGATGTGGAATGCTAACCAATATAGTTTTTCAATGTAATTCTCTTAATTGTGGCATGAATGTTCAGATCTAAAAGATTCAAGATAAAAGTCTATATTGACATAAGAAATAACAATATGTCAAGCATACTAACAAAGCAATCATGTCTTCTCAAAATACTATGGCTAAAGAAAGTTATCCCTACAAAATCGTATAGTCTGGCTATGCTCCCTCTTCATCACACAAAATATTCATATCATGCACAACCCCGATTTCAGGCAAGCATTTGTTTTCATACTCTATCTTTTCAAACCTTTCAACTTTCACGCAATACATGAGCGTGAGCCATGGATATAGCACTATGGGTGGAATAGAGGTGTTTGTGGAGAAGACAAAAAGGAGGGAGATAGTCTCACATCAACTAGGCATATCAACGGGCTATGGAGATGCCCATCAATAGATATCAATGTGAGTGAGTAGGGATTACCATGCAACGGATGCACGAGAGCTAAATATGAATGAAATCTCAACAAACGAAACTAGTGGGTGTGCATCCAACTTGCTTGCTCACGAAGACCTAGGGCAATTGAGGAAGGCCATCGTTGGAATATACAAGCCAAGTTCTATAATGAAAAGTCCCACTATTATATGAAAGTGACTAAACATGAGACTCTCTACAATGAAGAACATGGTGCTACTTTGAAGCACAAGTGTTGAAAAAGATAGTAGCAATTGTCCCTTTTTCTTTTCTTTTTTTCTCCTTTTTTTCTTTTTTTGGGCCTTTCTTTTTTCTTTGGCTTTTCTTTCTTTCTTTTTCTTTTTTTTGCGGAGGGGCTTTATAGATTTAGCCTTTCCTCCCATGGGACAATGCTCTAATAATGATGATCATCACACTCTCATTACAACTCGATATTACAACTCGATACTACAACAACAAAGTATGACTCTATATGAATGCCTCTGGCGGTGTACCGGTATGTGCAATGAAACAAGAGTGACATGTATGAAGTTATGCATGGTGGCTTTGCCACAAATACGATGTCAACTACATGATCATGCATTTCAATATGACAATATGATGTGTGTCATATAAACGGAATGGTGGAAAGTTGCATGGCAATATATCTCGGAATGGCTATGGAAATGCCATGATAGGTAGGTATGGTGGCTGTTTTGAGGAACAATATGGTGGCTGTTTTGAGGAAGGATATATAGTGGGTTTATGGCACCGACGAAAGTTGCGCGGTACAATAGAGGCTAGTAATGGTGGAAGGGTGAGAGTGCGTATAATCCATGGACTCAACATTAGTCATAAGAACTCATAGACTTATTGCAAAAATCTGCGAGTTATCAAAACAAGCAATCAACGCATGCTCCTAGGGGGGGGGAGGTTGGTAGGAGTTAACCATCACGCGCCCCCGACCTCCACACAAAGGTTGGCACTCTACAAATACCTCATGCTCTAACTTCGTCACATAGCGGTTCACCATACGTCATACGTGCATGATACGGGAATCACTAACCTTAACACAAGTATTTCTCAATTTCATAATACCTCCACTAGCATGGCTCTAATATCACTATCCTCATATCTCAAAACAATTATCAAGATCCAACATCTCAGTCTCTTCAATCCACTTGGTGTGATTTTTTTTACTACATTGACATTGGATGTCTATCATGTGAAGACTAGTTTATTTAGCCTAAACACATTACCATGCTGTTTTAATAGACTCTCAAATAGATATAAGTGAAGCATGAGAGTTCAAAAATTTCTACAAAATATTACCACCACCGTGCTCAAAAAGATATAAGTGAAGCGCTAGAGCAAAAACTATTCAACTCAAAAGATATAAGTGAAGCACATAGAGTGTTCTAACAATTATTAGGCCATATTTAACTCTCTAAAATAGGTGTGTCCAGCAAGGATGATTGTGGCAAACTAACAAGCAAAGACTCAAATTATACAAGATGCTCCAAGCAAAACACATATCATATTGCGAATAAAAATATAGCTCCAAGTATAGTTACCGATGGATGAAGACGAAAGAGGGGATGCCTTCCCGGGGCATGGGCATCCCCAAGCTTAGGCTTTTGATTATCTTGAATTTACTTGGGGTGCCATGGGCATCCCCAATATTAGGCCTTTGCTACTCCTTGTTCCATAGTCCATCAAAGCAATACTCAAAACTTGAAAAGTTCACAACACAAAACTTAGACAAAAATTTTCGTGAGCTCCGTTAGTATAAGAAAGCAAACCACTACTCAATGGTACAGCAATGAATTCATTCTTTGTTTTTATTAGTGTTAAACCTACTTTACTCCAACTTCTATATGGTTCATATCCCCCAATACTACTCATATATGCATCGGAATAAGCAAACAACACACGAAAAACAGAATCTGTCAAAGACAGAACAGTCTGTAGTAATCTGCAGGATTCGCCTACTTATGGAACTCCAAAAAAATTCAAACTAAACTGGTAAATTTGCGCAATTTGTCAACCAATCATCTACAAAAAGAATCAACTAAAAAGCACGCTCCAGTAAAATCTCACGACTACTTTAGCTAGCGCTAACGATTCTATTTTTCACAGCAAGATCATATAAACTTCACACAAGTCTTCCCAAAGGTTCTACTTGGCACAAACACTAAACAAAACATGAAACCACATCTAATCAGAGGCTAGATGCAATATTTATTCCCTAACAGCAACAAAAACAAAAAACAAAAAATTGGGTTGCCTCCCAACAAGCGCTATCGTTTTACGCCCCTAGCTAGGCACGATAATTCAATGATGCTCACATAAAGGACAAGGTTGAAGCACAAGGAGATCATCATAAGACATGTGACAAACACATCTATGTCTAACATACTTCCTATGCATAGGAATCTTATAGGAAAACAAATTACCAAGACAAGCAAGATCTAGCCTATGCAAGGAAGAAGAAAGAAACAATAGCAATCTCAACATAACGAGAGGTAATGTAGTAACATGAAAATTTCTAAAACCATATTTTCCTCTCTCATAATAATTGCATGTAGGATCATAAGAAAATTCAACAATATATCTAACACAAAACATATTCTCAACACGATCCACATGCATACGAAGTTGACAATCTTCCAAAATAGTGGGAGCAATATTAACTAAAGTCATGACCTCTCCAAACCCACTTTTGTCAAAAAATTCATAAGATTGATCATACTCCAAATATGTGCGATCTAAAGTTGACACTCTTCCAAACCCACTTTCAATATTATTGCAAACATTATTATCAATCTTAAATTCATCATGGGGATTAAATAAATTTTCAGGATCATAGGAAGAATCACCCCAATCATGATCATTGCAACTAATAGTAGTCATAGCAAAACTAGCATCCCCAAGCTTAGGGTTTTGCATATCATTAGCACAATTGACATTAATAGAATTTATAATAACATCATTGCAATCATGCTTCTCATCGAAGGAACTATCAAGTATGGGTGCAATTGCAACGATCTCGTGTTTAACATAAGGTACTATAGCAAGTTCATCTTCATAAATATTGGCATCATGGCCACAAGGATAGCAAGCATCATGTTCATCAAGGGATATTTCAATCAAATCATCGGAATCAAAATTATCTGTAGATTCATGCATATCATTATTTTCTTTCAAAGCAGCGATCATTCTTTCAATAAATTCTTTGGCATAGGCATTATGAGCATAGTTTTCAAAGCAATATTTAAGTATGTCAAAATGTTTAGATTCGTAGAGAGTAATACCGTACTTTTCAATCAAAGAAGCAACTTCATAAGCACCCTTAAAAGCAACAAATTCTTCAATTTGTTCGATATCATAGTAACTATAAACACCCTTTGCATAAGAGGATAAGATTTCATTATCATTGAACTCACATAGGTTGGGTGGGTGTTTTTTAGGGTTCTTAGAGCAACAAGCAAAATCACAAATTTCACAAAGATTCCAAGCATAACACATCAATTTGTTTATTTGATCCCATAAGAGTCTCCCCTTTTCAGACAAATGGTGACGCACAAAATGAGCATGCTCATCTAAAGATTTCCCATCAACTAAGCTAGTTGGGGTTTCAGCACGAGAGCATAGGGATCGAAGATGATCCAGGTAGAACACTTTAAGGTGATCCACAACAATGGATTTTTAGCAAGAAAAGATGCAAGCACATAGAAGGCACATGGAGACACAAGCAAATAAGAAACAAGCGAACGATAAACACACGGAAGAAGAAGGGCGAATAAAACGGCAAGGGTGAAGTGGGGGAGAGGAAAACGAGAGGCAAAAATGTAATGCGAAGGATAAGGGTTTGTGATAGGTACTTGGTATATGACTTTTGTGTAAGCCTCCCCGGCAACGGCGCCAGAAATTTTTCTTGCTACCTTTTGATCTTGCGTTGTATTCCCTCGAAGAGGAAAGGGAGATGCAGCACAGTAGCGTAAGTATTTCGCTCATTTTTTGAGAACCAATGTATCAATCCAGTAGGAGACCACGCGCGAGTCCCTCGCACCTACGCAAACAAATAAGAACTTCGCAGCCAACGCGATAAGGGGTTGTCAATCCCATTACGGGCACTTACGAAAGTGAGATCTGATAGAGATGATAGTTTATATTTTTGATATTTTTAGTTTAATAAAACAGCAAATAAAAACGGTAAAAGTAAAGTAGATTTAGATTGATATGTTGAGAATAGACCTGGGGGCCATAGTTTTCTCTAGTGGCTTCTCTCATGATAGCGATATTTTACCGCGGGTAAACAAATTACTGTCAAGCAATTGATAGAAAAGCGAATAATTATGAGACTATCTAGGCATGATCATTGTATATAGGCATCACGTCCGAGACAAGTAGACCGACTCCTGCCTGCATCTACTACTATTACTCCACACATCGACCGCTATCCAGCATGCATCTAGTGTATGGAGTTCATCAGAACAGAGTAACGCCTTAAGCAAGATGACATGATGTAGAGGGATAAACTCAAGCAATATGATGAAAACCCCATATTTTTATCCTCGATGGCAACAATACAATACGTGCCTTGCTGCCCCTACTGTCATTGGGAAAGGACACCGCAAGATTGAACCCAAAGCCAAGCACTTCTCCCATTGCAAGAACTATAGATCTAGTAGGCCAAACCAAACCAATAATTCGAAGAGACTGGCAAGGATATTACGAGCACACATAAAAAGTTCAGAGAAGAACCAAATATCTTCATAGATAACCTTGATCATAAACTCACAATTCATCGAATCTTGACAAACACACCGCAAAAAGAGATTACATCGAATAGATCTCCTTGAAGACCGAGGAGAACTTTATATTGAGATTCGGAGAGATAAAAGAAGCCATCTAGATACTAGATATGGACTCGAAGGTCTGTAGTAAACTACTCACAACTCATGGTGAGGGCGATGATGATGATGATGAAGGCCTCCGTGATGGATCCCCCTTCGGTGGAGCTCCGGAACATGCTCCAAGATGGGATCTCCACGGGAACAGAAGCTACGGCGGTGGAATTAGGGTTTTCTCTCTGTCTACGGAGTTTTTGGGGTACGTGGATATATATAGGAAGAAGGAGGGCACCGGGGGCCACTTGAGGGGGCCTCGAGGCAGGGGGGCGCGCCCTGGGAAGGGGGGCGCACCCTCCACCCTCGAGGGCCACCTCTCTATCCCCTGACTTGGTGCTCAAGCTCCGCATGCATGATTTTCTCCAAAAATATCTCTCGCGAAGGTTTCATTCCGTTTGGACTCCGTTTGATATTCTTTTTCTACAAAACCCTGAAATAGGCAAAAAACATCAATCTGGACTGGGCCTTTGGGTTAGTAGGTTAGTCCCAAAAATGATATAGAAGTGAATGATAAAGCCCATTAAACATCCAAGACTTCATAAATAATAGCATGGAACAATCAAAAATTATAGATACGTTGGAGACGTATCAATGCTCCAACCAATCCGGCACCAGGCCCATCCACAAGGACTAGGGTTGATACGGGCGTAACACCGGATTGTCATCTTCAAGAGGATTCAGATGAGGTATCTGTTACCAATTCTGAGGTGGAAAGCACAATGAATGATCGGCGGCGAAAAACAGTCATGCATGACCCAGCTTTCACTGAGGAGGCATTTAACGCCCTCAGTTTTGCAGATGCGTATATCCTAGCCACTCAAGACGGACTCGCAGGAGCCACTCACCAGCTTTCCAAGGATATGCAAGTGAGTGTTTAATTCAATGTTCATATGATAGTAGCCCCCGAGACTTAAAGCAGTTGGTCAAGTGATTTAAGGATCATTGTGTTTTTAGGTAATCAAGGAAAAGAATAACGCATTATCCAAGGAATTGGAAGAATGCAGGACCAAGCTTACTATTGTCACCACCGAATTAGAAGATTCGAAGAAGTCCAAGAAGGGCTCTGATGGTAAGAACAATAATGTCCCGACAGCATGGTCCTGTTCCAATCAATGATCTTTAAGTATACATTGTTTGAACTGCAGCAACGGGACCAACAAACCAACCGGAGGAAGAGCTAAAGGCTGCTCTGGTGGCGAAAGAACAAGCCGAAGGGCAAATAGTTGTTGGTCAACGTGTACTAACACGGATCATAGATGAGAAGAACAAGATGCGGGATACAAATATCAAGCTAGCCGAGGAGCTAAAGGACGTGCGAGCCCAACTCTCGGTTGCCTTGAAAGAGAACAAGAAGCTTAAAGGAGGCATATTCAGTATGACCCTGAACCTAGCTTTCAATATAGTCCCTTGATTCAAAGTTTTTTTATGAAAACTATTCCTGTGGGCTTGTTAACTGGGTGGCCTGAAGGAGAGGTGTCCGGATTCCAAGGTGACCTGCTGCAAGAGCTCTCCAAGGTACACGAGCGAGATCGGAAAGCCATGAAGAATATGGCCAAGGCTTTATGGCCAGCCGATTCTCGTCCAGAAATTATGGAGGAACTGGCGAGTTTATTCAAAGGGGCTCGACGCCGCTTTGAATTATGGAAAGCATCAGCATGTCGAGAAGGTGCCCGAGAAGCCTGTGCTATGGTGAAGACACGCTACACCAGACTAGACCCGAACCATATGGCTCGGGTTGGACCTCGAGGGCCTGACGGACTAGAAATCCCTATAAGCTTGGTACACGACCAAGTAAATACAGCCGCCAAGTATTCTCAACAAGACTTTCAATTAGACAGTCTTATAGGTGGTATAGATGAAAAAATAGGTGTTTGATTCTATGTAATGATGTACTTTATCATCAAATTATCTCCTGCCGAATTTAATTAAAAGATTGTCATGGCAGACCTTTCGCTTTAACCTCCGAAAACCCAAGGGCTGGGGTGTTACCGAATACTATACTTGTGGTAAACACGTGGTATGTTCGTTAACCAGGCAATCCAGTCATAATTGCTTGAACAGACAAACTATGTTCGGGGAGTTATGTTATATTACTATTTAACGTAAGAAACATCTTCCAGAGAGAATAGTTCTGTTAAAGGTTCCTTTCCCTGGGTCAGCATGCATATATACGCATGCCTAAGCTTTGATCCTAAAAAAGGATGATATGAAGTTATATCCTGTGGTTTTTTTTAAGTTTATGCGCTTAAAAGCGATACATCGTTCTATGCCGACCACTGATTCTCTTCAGAACGCTAACTTTCGGGTTCACCCGTCTGAGGTACAGGTCTGGATTACACGGTTGTAACAATCGCAGAGGTGCTTCCTTTACACCCTAGCCGAACAATCGGGAACATAGGGTATAAACACAGGAGCCAGGCAACCCAGCTTGGCAAAAACTTAAGTCATAAAGGTGCATACAATGTCAAGGAGCCTGTATGAAACAGACGACATAAATATTATGAGCAACAAGCTTTTTAGTAATGGGCTTTGTTATAGAAGCCCCCAAGTATTTTGGAGGTATATACATTTGAGGATGTTCTACCCTGTTATAGTTCGGTTGAGCCGAAAACTTATCGATAAGAAAAAATAAGAAAAAAGAAGAGGGGAACTTAAAAAATAAAAACAGGGAATAAGACCTAGACTAAATTGAAAAAATGTGCTACTGAACTATCCGTAGAATCTTCGGAGCCTGGCAACGTTCCATGGGTTCGGCTCAAGGCGATTGTCTGATGTGTTTCGAAGGCGATAGGCTCCACCGGTGAGTACTTCGTCAATAATGAAGGGGCCCTCCCATCTTGGTTTGAGCTTGTCCATTTTCTTATCCTGGAAGCGTAGACGAGTTCACCAACATTGTATGTCTTGGCCCGCACTTCTCTGCTTTGGTATCGCCTGTCCTATTATTGGTAAAAAGCGGAACGGGCCTGCGCGATATCACGCTCTTCTTCAAGGCCGTCTAGGTCATCCTGCCGATCGAGCTCGGCCTCTCTCTCTTCATACATGCACACTCGAGGTGGGTCATGAATAATATCGCAGGGCAAAACAGCCTCTGCACCATACACCATGAAAAAAGGTGTGTATCCGGTTGTCCGGTTAGGTGTGGTTCGCAGCCCCCAGAGTACGGAGTCAAGCTCCACCACCCAGTGTTTATCTGACTCCTGTAGAGAGCACACTAGTCGGGGTTTAATGCCGCTCATTATCAAGCCATTGGCTCTTTCGACCTAACCGTTTGTTTGAGGATGGTACATAGAGGCGTAATCAAGTTTAATGCATAACGTACCGCACCAATTTTTCACCTCGTCAGCTGTGAAGTTGGAGTCGTTATCTGTGATAATACCGTGCGGGACACCATAACCGTGTACTATGCCGGATATAAAATCTATCACTGGCCCTTGATGTCTACTACGCACCCTTCTTCTTGTAGACGTTGTTGGGCCTCCAAGTGCAGAGGTTTGTACGACAGTAGTAAATTTCCCTCAAGTGGATGACCTAAGGATTATCAATCCGTGGGAGGTGTAGGATGAAGATGGTCTCTCTCAAGCAACCCTGCAACCAAATAACAAAGAGTCTCTTGTGTCCCCAACACAACAAATACAATGGTAAATTGTATAGGTGCACTAGTTGGGCGAAGAGATGGTGATACAAGTGCAATATGGATGGTGGATATAGGTTTTTGTAATAAGAAATATAAAAACAGCAAGGTAGCAAGTGGTAAACATGAGCATAAACGGTGTTTCAATGATAGGAAACAAGGCCTAGGGTTCATACTTTCACTAGTGCAAGTTCTCTCAACAATAATAACATAACTGAATCATATAACTATCCCTCAACATGCAACAAAGAGTCACTCCAAAGTCACTAATAGTGGAGAACAAACGAAGAGATTATGGTAGGGTACGAAACCACCTCAAAGTTATTCTTTCTGATCGATCTATTCAAGAGTCTGTAGTAAAATAACACGAAGCTATTCTTTCCGTTCGATCTATCATAGAGTTCGTACTAGAATAACACCTTAAGATACAAATCAACCAAAACCCTAATGTCACCTAGATACTCCATTGTCACCTCAAGTATCCGTGGGCATGATTATACGATATGCATCACACAATCTCAAATTCATCTATTAAACCAACACAAAGAACTTCAAGGAGTGCCCCAAAGTTTCTATCGGAGAGTCAAGACGAAAACGTGTGCCAACCCCTATGCATAGATTCCCAAGGTCACGGAACCCGCAAGTTGATCACAAAAACATACATCAAGTGAATCAATAGAATACCCCATTGTCACCACAGGTATCCCACGCAAGACATACATCAAGTGTTCTCAAATCCTTAAAGACTCAATCCGATAAGATAACTTCAAAGGGAAAACTCAATCCATTACAAGAGAGTAGAGGGGGAGAAGCATCGTAGATCCAACTATAATAGAAAAGCTCGCGATACATCAAGATCGTGCCATCTCAAGAACACGAGAGAGAGAGAGAGAGAGAGAGAGAGAGAGAGAGATCAAACACAAAGCTACTGGTACATACCCTCAGCCCCGGGGGTGGACTACTCCCTCCTCATCATGGAGAGCGCCGGGATGATGAAGATGGCCATCGGAGAGGGATTCCCCCCTCCGACAGGGTGCCAGAACGGGTCTAGATGGTTTTCGGTGGCAACAGAAGCTTTCGGCGTTGGAACTCCCGATCTAGGTTACTTTCCGGAGGCTTCAGTATATATAGGAGGTGTTGGAGTCGGGGCCAAGCAAAGGGGGTCTACGGGCTGTCCACGAGGCAGGGGCGCGCCCAGTAGGGGGGGCACGCCTCCCACCCTCGTGGGCAGCCCGTGCATCTCCTGGTCCTCCTCCGGTACTCCGTGGGCTTCTTCTGGTCCAAAAACCACCTCCGTTGAATTTCAGGTCAATTGGGCTCAGTTTGATATTTCTTTTCTGCGAAACCGTAAAACGGGAGAAAAACAGAAACTGACACTGGGCTCTGGGTTAATAGGTTAGTCCCAAAAATCATATAAAAGTGTATATAAAAGCCCATAAAACATCCTAGAAGGATAATATAATAGCATGGAATAATAAAAAATTATAGATACGTTGGAGACGTATCAGTCATCTTGATCGGCGTTTTCTTTTTGGTTTGCCGATCTAAGATCGGTTTGCGTCACCTGCCGCCGCCGCCGACTCCCGTGTGCCTCTACTCCAACACCGACGCGACCGGCCGGCTCGGCCTCGCGCGACAGGCATCCCCTCACGACCGTTGTCTACGTGTCGGCGCGCTCGTCGATCCACGCCGGCCATCTCCGCCCTACTCCAACCGGTATTCCTGCATCACCCCGACCCGGCTTCCTCCGCCATGTGGTGGCCCATCATAGCCATCGTTTGCGCGCTGGCCTGCCCATCAAACCACACCACCCGCCCTCGCCGCGTTTACATGGCGTCCCTGCGGTCTGCTTCACTGGCCTCGTCCCGGCTACGTCGGGTCTATTGTGTCCGGCTTGTCGGCTGCCTCAGCTCGGCCGCCGCTATTACATTGGTCGCTCGGGCCTTGCTGCCCGGGCGCCGACGCTGATTTGGCATCCCGAGTGACGGTGCTGACGCGATCGTCTGCATGATGTCCCACACCATCTGTCACCACCGGCTACATCCCGGACTCCGCCGCCACCCCGCCTCCACCGAGCGGCGTCCTTGACCTCACGCACGATCGGCTTGATCACCCGCTCACCACCGCGATCCGCCTCATCCACACCCCGCGACCGACCTGGACCATCAGTTGCTCGCTAATACGTCTCCAACATATCTATAATTTTTTATTGTTCCATGCTATTATATTATCTGTTTTGGTTGTTTAATGGGCTTTATTATGCACTTCTATATTATTTTGGGGACTAACCTACTAACCCAAGGCCAAGTGCAAATTGTTGTTTTTTTTGCCTATTTCAGTGTTTCACAGAAAAGGAATATCAAACGGAATCCAAATGGAATGAAACCTTCGCGAGGATCCTTTTTTGGAACAAACGCAACCCAAAAGACATGGAGTACACGCCAAGGAAGCCACAAGGCAGGAGGGCGCGCCCCCCACCCTCGTGGGCCCCTCGTAGCTCCACCGACATACTTCTTCGTCCTATATATACTCATATACCCTGAAAACATCCGAGAGCACCACAAAACCCTATTTCCACCGCCGCAACCTTCTGTACCCATGCGATCCCATCTTGGGTCCTTTTCCGGAGCTCCACCAGAGGGGGAATCGATCACGGAGGGCTTCTACATCAACACTATAGCCTCTCCAATGAGTTATGAGTAGTTTACCACAGACCTTCGGGTCCATAGTTATTATCTAGATGGCTTCTTCTCTCTTTATGGATCTCAATACAAAGTTCTCCTCGATCTTCTTGGAGATCTATTCGATGTAATTCTTTTTGCGGTGTGTTTATCGAGATCCGATGAATTGTGGGTTTATGATGAAGATTATCTATGAACAATATTTGATTCTTCTCTGAAATCATTTATGCATGATTTAAATATCTTTGCAAGTCTGTTCGAATTATCAGTTTGGTTTGGCCTACTAGATTGATCTTTCTTGCAATGGGAGAAGTGCTTAGCTTTGGTTTCAATCTTACGGTGTCCTTTCCCAGTGACAGAAGGGGCAGCAAGGCACGTATTGTATTGTTGCCATGGAGGATCAAAAGATGGGGTTTATATCATATTGCATGAGTTTATCCCTCTACATCATGTCATCTTGCTTAAGGCGTTACTCTGTTCTTATGAACTTAATACTCTAGATGCATGCTGGATAGCGGTCGATGTGTAGAGTAATAGTAGTAGATGCAGAATAATTTCGGTCTATTTGTCACGGACGTGATGCCTATATACATGATCATGCATATATATTCTCATAACTATGTGCTCTTCTATCAATTGCTCGACAGTAATTTGTTCACCCACCATAGAATTTGCTATCTTGAGAGAAGCCACTAGTGAAACCTATGGCCCCGGAGTCTATCTTCCATCATATTAATCTTCGGTCAACTAGCTATCTTTTATTTTGCAATCTTTACTTTTCAATCTATACAACAAAAATACCAAAAAAATTATCTTATTATCTCTATCAGATCTCACTTTTGCAAGTGGCCGTGAAGGGATTGACATCCCCTTTATCGCGTTGGTTGCAAGGTTCTTATTTGTTTGCGCATGTATGAGGGATTTGAGTGTAGTCTCCTACTGGATTGATACCTTGGTTCTATAAAACTGAGACAAATACTTACGCTACTTTGATGCATCACCCATTCCTCTTCAAGGGAAAACCAACGCATGCTCAAGAGGTAGCAAGAAGGATTTTTGGTGCCGTTGCAGATCTACGCACAAGTCATATACCCAGTACCCATCACAAACTCTTATCCCTCGCATTACATTATTTGCCATTCGCATCTCGTTTTCCTCTCCCCCACTTCACCCTTGCCGTTTATTCGCCCTTCTTTTCCGTTCGCTTGCTTCTTGTTTGCTTGTGTGTTGGATTGCTTGTTCATCACTATGACCCAAGACTATACTAAATTGTGTGATTTTTCCAATACCAACAATAATGATTTTATTAGAACTCCAATTGCTCCTATTACCAATGCTGGATCTGGTGAAATCAATGCTGCTCTGTTAAACCTTGTTATGAAAGACCAATTCGGTGGCCTTCCTAGTGAAGATGCCGCTACCCATCTAAACAACTTTGTTGATTTATGCGATAAACAAAGAAGAAATATGTGGATAATGATATTGTTAAATTTAAGCTATTCCCATTTTCGCTTAGACATCGTGCTAAAACTTGGTTCTCTTCTTTGCCTAAAAATAGTATTGATTCATGGAATAAGTGCAAAGATGCCTTTATCTCTAAGTATTTTCCTCCCGCTAAGATTATCTCTCTTAGAAACGACATTATGAATTTCAAGCAACTTGATCATGAGCATGTTCCACAAGCTTGGGAGAGGATGAAATTAATGATACGTAATTGCCCTACACATGGTTTTAACTTATGGATGATTATACAAAAAAATTATGCTGGATTGAATTTTGCTTCTAGAAATCTTTTAGATTCGGCTGTGGGAGGCACTTTCATGGAAATCGCCTTAGGAGAAGCTACTAAACAACTAGATAATATTATTGTTAATTACTCTCAATGGCACACCGAAGCATACACTAGTAAAAAAGTCCATGCGATTGAAGAGATTAATGTTTTGAATGGAAAGATGGATGAACTTATGAAATTATTTGCTAATAAGAGTGGTTCTTCTGATCCTAATGATATGCCTCTGTCCACGTTGATTGAGAATAATAATGAATCTATGGATGTGGATTTTGTTGGTAGCAATAATTTTGGTAACAACGCTTATAGAGGAAACTTTAATTCTAGGTCGTTCCCTAGTAATTCCTCTAATAATTATGGTAATTCTAACAAAAATTCTTATGGAAATTTTAATAAGATGCCCTTTGATTTTGAGACTAGTGTTTTAGAATTTATGAATTCAGAAAAGAATTTCAATGCTTTGCTTGAGGAGAAATTGCTTAAGATTGATGAGTTGGCTAGGAACGTGGATAGAATTTCTCTTGGTGTCGATTCTTTGAAACTTAGATATATTCCACCTAAGCATTTTTCAATGAGTCTCTCAAAGCCATGATAATTTCCATTGATGAGTGCAAAGAAAGAACCGCTAGGATGCATGCTAAAAAGATTGCTTTATGAAAGCGTGTTCTTCTAGTTTTCATGATAATAATGATGAAGATCTAAAAGTGATTGATGTGTCTCCTATTAAATCCTTGCTTTCTAATATGAATCTTGATAAAGATGGGACTGGACATGAGTCAACTTTAGTTAAAAGGCATCCCAATGATTCGGAGTTTTTAGATCTTCATGCAAAAATTGTTAAAAGTGGGATTAAAGAGGTCAAAACTTTACATAGCAATGAACCCACTATTTTGGATTTCAAGGAATTTAATTATGATAATTGCTCTTTGGTAGATTTTATTTCCTTGTTGCAATCCGTGCTAAATTCTCCTCATGCTTATAGTCAAAATAAAGCTTTTACCAAACACATTGTTGATGCTTAAATGCAATCTTATGAAGAAAAACTTGAATTAGAAGTTTCTATCCCTTGAAAACTTTATGATGAGTGAGAACCTACTATTAAAATTAAGATCAAAGATCATGAATGCTATGCCTTGTGTGATTTGGGTGCTAGTGTTTCCGCTATTCCAAAAACTTTGTGTGATATGTTAGGGTTCCATGAACTTGATGATTGTTCTTTAAATTTGCATATTGTGGATTCTACCATTAACAAACCTATGGGAAGGATTGATGATGTTCTTATTTTTGCAAATAGGAATTATGTGCCCGAAGATTTCATCGTTCTTGATATAGATTGCAATCCCGCATGTCCTATTATTCTTGGTAGACCTTTACTTAGAACGATTTTTGCAATTATTGATATGAAGGAAGGAAATATTAGATTCCAATTTCCGTTAAGGAAAGGCATGGAACACTTTCCTATAAAGAAAATCAAATTACCTCATGAATCTATTATGAAAGCCACTTATGGATTGCCTACCAAAGATGGCAATACCTAGATCTATTCTTGTATCATGCCTAGCTAGGGGCGTTAAACGATAGCGCTTGTTGGGAGGCAACCCAATTTTATTTTATTTGCTTTTACTTCTACTTAGTAATAAATAATACATCTAGCTTATTTTTAGATGTGGTTTTGTGTTTTAATTATTGTTTGTGCCAAGTAGAACCTTTGGGAAGACTTGGGGTGAAGTCTTTGCGATCTTGCTGTAAAAAACAGAAACTTTTGCACTCACGAGATTAGCTGCCATTTTTACTTGAGAGTGATTTTAAGTTGATTCTTTTTCCAGATGATTAATAGACAAATTCCTCACGTCCACTAATTTATGTCAGAATGTTTAGAGTTACATAAGTATTCGAAAGTTACAGATTACTACAGACTGTTCTGTTTTTGACAAATTCTGTTTTTCGTGTGTTGTTTGCTTCTTTTAATGAATCTATGGCTAGTATATGGGGGTATGAACCATAGAGAAGTTGGAATACAGTAGGTTTAACACCAATATAAATAAATAATGAGTTCAATACAGTACCTTGAAGTGGTGGTTTGTTTTCTTTTACTAACGGAGCTCATGAGATTTTCTGTTAAGTTTTGTGTTGTGAAGTTTTCAAGTTTTTGGGTAAGGATTTGATGGACTATGGAACAAAGAGTGGCAAGAGCCTAAGCTTGGGGATTCCCAAGGCACCCCAGTGTAAAATTCAAGTACAACCGAAAGCCTAAGCTTGGGGATGCCCCGAGAAGGCATCCCCTCTTCCGTCTTCGTCTATCGGTAACTTTACTTGAGACTATATTTTTATTCACCACATGATATGTGTTTTGCTTGGAGTGTCTTGTATGATTTGAGTCTTTGCTTTTTAGTTTACCAAAATCATCCTTTCTATACACACCTTTTGAGAGAGACACGCATGAATCGAAATTTATTAGAATACTCTATGTGCTTCACTTATATCTTTTGAGCTAGATAGTTTTCCTCTAGCACTTCACTTATATCTTTTTATAGCACGGCGGTGGTTTTACTTTATAGAAATTATTGATGTCTCATGCTTCACTTATATTATTTTGAGAGACCTTTAGAACAGCATGGTAATTTTCTTTGGTTATAAAATTAGTCATAATATGATAGGCATCCAAGATGGGTATAATAAAAACTTTCATATAAAGTGCATTGAATATTTAGAGAAGTTTTATACTTGATGGTTGTTTTGAGATATGGGGATGGTGATATTAGAGTCATGCTAGTAGAGTAGTCGTGAATTTGAGAAATACTTGTGTTGAGGTTTGCAAGTCTCGTAGCATGCACGTATGGTAACCATTGTGTGACAAATTTGAAGCATGAGGTATTTCATTGATTGTCATCCTTTGCGTGGAGGTCGGGATCGCGCGATGGTTAACTCCTACCAACCCTTCCCCTAGGAGCATGCATGTAGTACTTTGTTTTGATGACTTGTAGATTTTTGCAATAAGTATTTGAGTTCTTTATGACTAATGTTGAGTCCATGGACTATACGCACTCTCACCCTTCCACCATTGCTAGCCTCTCTTGTACCGTGCAACTTTCGCTGGTACCATACACCCACCATATACCTTCCTCAAAACAGCCACCATACCTACCTATCATGGCATTTCCATAGCCATTCCAAGTTATATTGCCATGCCACTTTCCACCTTTCCGTTTATTATGAAACGCTTCATCATTGTCATATTGTCATGCATGATCGTGTAGTTGACATCGTATTTGTGGCAAGGCCACCATGAATAATTTTTCATACATGTCACTCTTGATTCATTGCACATCCTGGTACACCGCTGGAGGCATTCATATAGAGTCATATTTTGTTCTAGTGTCGAGTTGTAATCCTTGATTTGTAAATAAATAGAAGTGTGATGATTATCATTATTAGAGCATTGTCCCGAAAAAAAAGGCCAAAAAAAGGAAAGGCCAAATAATAAGAAGGCCCAAAAAAAGGGACAATGCTACTATCTTTTTCCACACTTGTGCTTCAAAGTAGCACCATGATCTTCACGATAGAGAGTCTCGTGTTTAGTCACTTTCATATACTAGTGGGAATTTTGATTATAGAACTTGGCTTGTATATTCCAACGATGGGCTTCCTCAAATGCCCTAGGTCTTCGTGAGCAAGAAAGTTGGATGCACACCCACTTAGTTTCTTTTGTTGAGCTTTCATACATTTATAGCTCTAGTGCATCCGTTGCATGGCAATCCAAACTCACTCACATTGATATCTATTGATGGGCATCTCCATAGCCCATCGATATGCCTAGTTGATGTGAGACAATCTTCCTCTTTTTTCTTCTCCACAACCACCACTCTATTCCACCTATAGTGCTATATACATGGCTCACGCTCATGTATTGCGTGAAAGTTGAAAAAGTTTGAAAATTTTGAAGTATGAAACAATTGCTTGGCTGAAACCGGGGTTGTGCGTGATTTGAGTATTTTGTGTGATGAAGATGGAGCGTAACCAAACTATATGATTTTGTAGGGATGAACTTTCTTTGGCCATGTTATTTTGAGAAGACATGATTGCTTTGTTAGTATGCTTGAAGTATTATTATTCTTATGTCAATATTAAAGTTTTGTCTTGAATCTTTCGGATCTGAACATTCATGCCACAATAAAGAAAATTATATTGAGAATTATGTGAGGTAGCATTCCACATCAAAAATTCTGTTTTTATCATTTACCTACTCGAGGACGAGCAGGTATTAAGCTTGAGGATGCTTGATACGTATCCAATGTATTTATAATTTTTTATTGTTCCATGCTATTATATTATCTATTTTGGATGTTTAATGGGCTTTATTATGCACTTTTATATTATTTTAGGGACTAACCTACTAACCCAAGGCCGAGTGCAATTTAATGTTTTTGCCTATTTCAGTGTTTCGCAGAAAAGGAATATCAAACGGAGTCCAAATGGAATGAAACCTTCGCGAGGATCGTTTTTGGAACAAACGCAACCCAGAAGACTTGGAGTACATGACAGGGAAGCCACGAGGCAGGAGGGCGCACCCAGGAGGTAGGCGCGCCCCCACCCTCGTGGACCCCTCGTAGCTCCACCGACATACTTCTTCGTCCTATATATACTCATATAACCTGAAAACATTCGAGAGCACCACAAAACCCTATTTCCACCGCCTCAACCTTCTGTACCCGTGAGATTCCATCTTGTGGCCTTTTACGGAGCTCCACCAGAGGGGGAATCGATCACGGAGGGCTTCTACATCAACACCATAGCCTCACCGATGAGTTGTGAGTAGTTTACCACAGACCTTTGGGTCCATAGTTATTACCTAGATGGCTTCTTCTCTCTCTTTGGATCTCAATACAAAGTTCTCATCGATCTTCTTGGAGATCTATTCGATGTAATACTTTTTGCGGTGTGTTTGTCGAGATCCGATGAATTGTGGGTTTATGATCAAGATTATCTATGAACAATATTTGGTTCTTCTTTGAATTCTTATATGCATGATTAAAATATCTTTGCAAGTCTCTTCAAATTATAAGTTTGCTTTGGCCTACTAGATTGATATTTCTTGTAATGGGAGAAGTGCTTAACTTTGGGTTCAATCTTGCGGTGTCCTTTCCTAGTGAGTGTCAGGACTGTTTTTTTCCAGGATATAATTTCCCAGTCAATGGTCCTTGTGCTCACCAGCCCCAGGATTACTGTTAGCTGATGAGACACAATCTTGATACAGAAATTCCAAGCAAAATATAAAATATGTAGTACAAGACCATTCTGGTCCATGAGTACAACATAAGTCTCTAATGGTTGACGGCGGAAGCGTTTTGCGGATCATCAGCGTCTATGGGACTCCATTTCCCACCGGAACAGCTGACCTGGATAACTCCTATCTTCGCGCGTCTGCTATCTCCATTGACTAGGTTCCGGGGCTGTCGTCGTTGTGCTCCTATCCAAGCAAGCGATCTGGCCAAGACAATAGCCAGGGACAAGCCAGTGAGTACTTTGAATGTACTCGCAAACATCATGAAAACAGGTATAACATAGCAGGTGATAATCATGCACTGAGATAATCCACGATCACTTAGTCAGTCCCAAAATAAAATTCATGATGCACTTGAGCAGGTCATTTGTACTAAACAGGAATAAGCAATCAGAGAATGAAGATAAAATAAACCGATCGGGTGTCTGAAGCGACGCCTCGAAAGGATAATAATATAAAGCATACCTCAGTCGGGCGTCTGAGCGACGCCACATAAAGGGCTTATAAGAAAAATAAATCACATGCGTGCCACAGTCGGGCGTCGGAGCGACGCCACCTAAAGGGCTTATAAGGAAAAATAAATAATCAACATGCCACAGTCGGGTGTCTGAGCGACGCCCCATAAAGGGCTTATAAGGAAATTAAATAACAAGCATGCCACAGTCGGGCGTCTGAGCGACACCACATAAAGGGCTTATAAAGAAAATAAATAACAAGTATGCCACAGTCGGGCGTCTCAGCGACACCACATAAAGGGCTTATATAATAATAATCACAATGAGTATTCTGGAGGTAGAACCATCCTAGGGATACTCAACAATTCAACAACGATGTAAATGGTTAATCCGCAATAATAATAATCACAATCATCATTCGTCACACGTCATGATCAATATTTTGGTTTAGAAGTTTTCCTCCGAAGACCGACACTAAGACCGACGCTTGACCCTTCCCAGACTGTAGTCCTTAACCGCGGATACGGCTATTCGAATAGATATAAACTCTGTAGAGGGTGTACTCTTTACCCACGAGTAACGGATTCCTTTAGTCCACCAGGACTAATTCCGCTTACGGTCTTTGAATTGAAAACACACCCAACCAGCACACACCAGCTTAACTTACCAGTGCCTGGAATCACCCATGGCACTTATTAAGCAAAACTCTAAGCGGGGAGGCTACAACCTCGATTAGCATGGGATCAAATTTATATCGCGCGCTACTAAGGGGTGCCCCCCTCTCGGCCCCAACCGGAAACACCCATGCCCCCGGACCATGTGGCATGCCTACCGGATGCACCCGGTATCTTCCACCATGGCCTCTCTGTACGGTGTGTGCCAAGAAAGGGGTTGACAACTTACTGAACCGTACCCTGCCCGCGGCAGGGACAAGTGGTAGTACGAAAACAAGCATGGGGGTTACTGGAACAAGACTCGATCTATGGTCGACTCAGGAGGCTTATGTGTTCCCTGCATGGTTAGCACAACAGATACTTTCCACAGTTTTCCTGACAGGGTCACCACCCCTCATGCTCCAACATGCCTCACTGCACATCCTCGCCACAACGAGATGTCAGTCACGTGGTCGTGTTCACCGGAACACAATCTTCCTTCGGACTCCATCCGAACTATCACCAAGCATATGTGGCATGAGAAGTGGCTACTGTCACCAATATCACACATATAACAGAAAAGATTTTCACCATATGTTGATATGCAAGAGTATGACTTCCACATGAAATAACGCTACTCCATTTTAGCATATTGAGGGAGTTCATATGTTCTAGTAAACAACACACAGCTTATGTCATAATGGAGTTCAAGATGCTTGCCTTCAAGGTGCAGAGAGGTGAGGTGCACTCCAAAACTTTTGAAAGTTTTGATCTTCCCTTCAAATTCCTATTTTTGAAGATATTCAAATTAACACATACTTTAAAAACAGTACAAAAAGTTGTCCTAATTATTTTTGAAATAAATCTTAAAATAAACTAGGTGAAATTTGAGAGAGGTAGGAAAAAGAATCAACTCATTTGGAGTTTTATTTAAAAAGATATGCCCAGTCAAAGTCCTGGTCAAAATCTGTTTTATTAAAAACCAGAAAAAGGAAAACGCATCGTCTTAGAATACGCTTCCGAGAGGGGGAGACGTACTTCGGGCTTTACGCTTTCACTTAAAACATTCAGCCGAGTCTGGAGTCACAGACGGGTGGGGCCCTTGGGTCCACTGGTCATATTTGACCAGTCGCCCTTCTCCTTCCTCCCGCGGCCGAGCCGGGGCGGAGGCCCGACGATCCTCGCCGGCGGACGACGGCTCCTAGGAGCCATCCGAGGGTGGGAAAGGATCCGCCGCTCCAGGGCGATCCTCCCAGTGGTTGCTAGGTCCGCGGGGGTGGAGGGAGTCGCCGGCGGCGAGCTCTGCGGCGGACGGCGCCTCGGGAGGATTTGGGGTCTCGAGCTACGGCGGTTCTTGGTCGTGTTTGAGGGGTTGGGAAGCTCCGCGAGGTCTAGGGGAGGAGTATGGTGGCACTGGATGGGCGGGGGAGGCTCTGCCTGCGACGCATGGCACTGGGATGCGGCGGCGGCCGAAGCTACCGGAGACGAGGAAGACGGCCTCTATCCGACGATTGCTGGCTACGGGAGCTCTAGGGAGATGGCCTGAGGTCGCCTGAGGGTCTGGACGAGCCCGGGGGCTCCTTTTATAGGCGGGGGAGGTCGGTTCCCGCGGCTGCGGATAAGAACGCCGGTGTACCGCCGTTCTGTAGCTAGCAGGGCGACGCGTCGAGGTTGGGGACGGTGTCAGGAGCTAGCGGACGGTCGAGGCACTGCACAAGGAGGCAGCTGGCGAGCGGAGATGGTTTGGGCGGTGCTGCCGCGGCAGGGGCGCGCTGCGGCCGAAGGCATGCCGCCAAGAGAGCTCGCTGCGGCGGCGCTGTGGGGTGCCAGAGGTGGACGAGGCTTCTGGCGTGACGCGGCGAGAGGGAGAGGATTAGGACGAGCTCGGGGAGGCTTATCCAGGGGCGTGTCGGCTCGGACGCGAGCACGTGCAAAACGCGCGCTCTGCTCGCGCTCCGGGCATGCACGGCAGGTGCTCGGTGAAATGCCAGGGCACTCCCAGGGATTATAATGCACACGAGGTTTAGCAGGGGTGGGATTTAGGGCAAGACTAATCTATATGACAAGCTGGCAAGGTCATTAGAGCAACTCCGTAATGCAAGTCTAAAAGCATGCCAAATCCGGCCATGCTCCTAAACTGCTTGATAAAATGCCAAGGGCATCTAGGCATCTCTTCTGGTGGCCAAAAACTCCAGGTTGGGGTCTCTTTAGGTGTAGGTGATGGTGGCAAGGTTAGTTTGGCAAAACCAGAAACTTGTTAGTGCAAGTTTTTGAGAAAACCAAATCTGGACAGAAAATGTAGGCTATTATTGCATGGACCAAAATTATTCAAATGGGTCCAATATCCTGGACTTAAGGGTTTGGTAGCAAGTACTAATAGCAGGAAAATCCCCAAGATCACTAGAGGAATCTAAAATAGGGTTGTAGTGCAAAATACCAAACTGGACCAGAATGAACAAGAGGATGGTCTGCTCAAAATTAATAAAACACAAAGCTGGATTTTTGCATAAAAATGAGTCATATGCATCTACTGTCATCTCCAAATTTTGGTGGAATTTTTAAAGAAATATTTAAATAGGTTGCAGTGCAATGGGAGCCCTTGAAGGAATGGAAAAGCCATTTTAAAAGAATTGATGCTTGGCAAAAGTATTATAAAAATGCTTCCACTTGCATACCCAACAAAAATCAAATGTTTTAAGAAAGCATTCAAGCTCCTCAATATTATCCAAAAGTTTCAGATAAGAGGAAAAAAAATTAAAAATCCAGAGAAAAGAAGTAGCTCTGAAATTAATAGAAAAGCCAGAAAATAGAAGATAAATCTTTCTGACAAAATTCTAATTAGTAAAACAAGATTAAATTTTTGGGATGTTACAACACTACCCCCCTTAAGAAAAATCTCGTCCTCGAGATTTGCTAAAGGACGAAAGTTGCAAAGAATATTACTCGTACCACGCGGCAATCGCAACCTGAAAAACAATTACACTATACACACGATAAGACGGGGTCATAGAAAAAAATCGCTGACTAATGTGCAGCTGTGGTATACTAGGGAGGTAATTGATTAGGTGATAAAAGCGCGCGGGGTCTTGCATTAAGTGCACGTGGTCTGTGAGTTATATAACGAGAGGGCATGCAAAACAAATTTTTATTAAGGAAAACATTTTCATGGCAGTGGTCTTTTAAGAAAAACCTTACTAGGAAATTTGCTATAATTAAAAACAATCAATTTTTTGTAATCACAAGCAACAACTTCAACCACTGCAATATACTAATACCGAAAATTTTAAAGTACAACACAGCTATCACAACAAGCAGTCAATTTCTACACAAACCGATATAACCACGGTGCTGACGGTTCAGGTAATAAGCTATATTTCACGAGGAATTATTCCCTGCAGTGCGATATATCCTTCGCCTACTGGGAGTGGATGGGGGACTCACAAAATGCGTCTCTCTTAGTCTGGCCTCAGGGGTCTACTAATAGCGACTAGGGTTTTACACAGCAAGGGTCTGGAGTAAATCCATCACTTGCTGGGTCAAGCGCTCTCGAGCGATGAGATAGTGCACCAGCTTATTTAGCATCGGACCTTTCTCTTCTCAGGTGTAGGGAAAGGATGCGGCTTCTCTGGCTGCTGCACTATTCGGGGCAATAATAATAGCCACGTTCACTGGCAAAGGGTACCATGAATAGAAGATGGGTAACCGCTCCATACGCAGCGATCTATATGGTCATTATTGGAGTGGGCATGGATTTTCCTGATGAAGGGAACTTCCGTAGGGTCTTGGTTTGGGTCTACCTGCGGGGTGTGCCTGGCTATACAATATGAGAGTGGCCCTCGATTTGAACAGGTTGTACCAGGATGGCTGGAGAAAACCCATGGTAATGTGGTCAAAATCTCACAGAAATCCCCCGGGGTTGCATCTGGGGTCTTTATATGAATCCCAAGGTGCGACCTGAGAAACAATTGGCTGTGAAGGCAGTGCACAAGGTGAGGGATGCTTGGTAAGGTCACGGAGTGGCCTCATGTATAGCATCTGGGCAGGATGGCATGTCGTGTTGTGGGGGCAATATTAATTGCCGGTTCTGTTCTCTGGTGGTCGGGGTCATTGTCACAGATATATATATCGCAAAATGCGATGTATTACTGTGGTTGTCGGTTGGGCAAACGCTCCCTTTATATAAAGAGAATGGAGTCTTCCTTCGCACACTTGCGAATGGGGCAACTCAGGTGTCGATCACGGGTGTATAGCTTACTGGGCTAGTCTGATAGGTTGGGCACCGACTGCCAAAAGCTGTCGGGGTCACAGTGTGGGCTATCGGGTAGGATAGGCTTGATTGTGGTGAGGTTAAGGTCTGGTGGGTGGGTTAACCTAGGTTCTTTGACCCGTCCAAGATAGGATTAGCCAATGGTCAGCCTGGCTCTGATACCAAGGTTGTCAGGACCGTTTTTTTCCAGGATATAATTTCCCAGTCAATGGTCCTTGTGCTCACCAGCCCCAGGATTACTGTTAGCTGATGAGACACAATCTTGATACAGAAATTCCAAGCAAAATATAAAATATGTAGTACAAGACCATTCTGGTCCATGAGTACAACATAAGTCTCTAATGGTTGACGGCGGAAGCGTTTTGCGGATCATCAGCGTCTATGGGACTCCATTTCCCACCGGAACAGCTGACCTGGATAACTCCTATCTTCGCGCGTCTGCTATCTCCATTGACTAGGTTCCGGGGCTGTCGTCGTTGTGCTCCTATCCAAGCAAGCGATCTGGCCAAGACAATAGCCAGGGACAAGCCAGTGAGTACTTTGAATGTACTCGCAAACATCATGAAAACAGGTATAACATAGCAAGTGATAATCATGCACTGAGATAATCCACGATCACTTAGTCAGTCCCAAAATAAAATTCATGATGCACTTGAGCAGGTCATTTGTACTAAACAGGAATAAGCAATCAGAGAATGAAGATAAAATAAACCGATCGGGTGTCTGAAGCGACGCCTCGAAAGGATAATAATATAAAGCATACCTCAGTCGGGCGTCTGAGCGACGCCACATAAAGGGCTTATAAGAAAAATAAATCACATGCGTGCCACAGTCGGGCGTCGGAGCGACGCCACCTAAAGGGCTTATAAGGAAAAATAAATAATCAACATGCCACAGTCGGGTGTCTGAGCGACGCCCCATAAAGGGCTTATAAGGAAATTAAATAACAAGCATGCCACAGTCGGGCGTCTGAGCGACACCACATAAAGGGCTTATAAAGAAAATAAATAACAAGTATGCCACAGTCGGGCGTCTCAGCGACACCACATAAAGGGCTTATATAATAATAATCACAATGAGTATTCTGGAGGTAGAACCATCCTAGGGATACTCAACAATTCAACAACGATGTAAATGGTTAATCCGCAATAATAATAATCACAATCATCATTCGTCACACGTCATGATCAATATTTTGGTTTAGAAGTTTTCCTCCGAAGACCGACACTAAGACCGACGCTTGACCCTTCCCAGACTGTAGTCCTTAACCGCGGATACGGCTATTCGAATAGATATAAACTCTGCAGAGGGTGTACTCTTTACCCACGAGTAACGGATTCCTTTAGTCCACCAGGACTAATTCCGCTTACGGTCTTTGAATTGAAAACACACCCAACCAGCACACACCAGCTTAACTTACCAGTGCCTGGAATCACCCATGGCACTTATTAAGCAAAACTCTAAGCGGGGAGGCTACAACCTCGATTAGCATGGGATCAAATTTATATCGCGCGCTACTAAGGGGTGCCCCCCTCTCGGCCCCAACCGGAAACACCCATGCCCCCGGACCATGTGGCATGCCTACCGGATGCACCCGGTATCTTCCACCATGGCCTCTCTGTACGGTGTGTGCCAAGAAAGGGGTTGACAACTTACTGAACCGTACCCTGCCCGCGGCAGGGACAAGTGGTAGTACGAAAACAAGCATGGGGGTTACTACAACAAGACTCGATCTATGGTCGACTCAGGAGGCTTATGTGTTCCCTGCATGGTTAGCACAACAGATACTTTCCACAGTTTTCCTGACAGGGTCACCACCCCTCATGCTCCAACATGCCTCACTGCACATCCTCGCCACAGCGAGATGTCAGTCACGTGGTCGTGTTCACCGGAACACAATCTTCCTTCGGACTCCATCCGAACTATCACCAAGCATATGTGGCATGAGAAGTGGCTACTGTCACCAATATCACACATATAACAGAAAAGATTTTCACCATATGTTGATATGCAAGAGTATGACTTCCACATGAAATAACGCTACTCCATTTTAGCATATTGAGGGAGTTCATATGTTCTAGTAAACAACACACAGCTTATGTCATAATGGAGTTCAAGATGCTTGCCTTCAAGGTGCAGAGAGGTGAGGTGCACTCCAAAACTTTTGAAAGTTTTGATCTTCCCTCCAAATTCCTATTTTTGAAGATATTCAAATTAACACATACTTTAAAAACAGTACAAAAAGTTGTCCTAATTATTTTTGAAATAAATCTTAAAATAAACTAGGTGAAATTTGAGAGAGGTAGGAAAAAGAATCAACTCATTTGGAGTTTTATTTAAAAAGATATGCCCAGTCAAAGTCCTGGTCAAAATCTGTTTTATTAAAAACCAGAAAAAGGAAAACGCATCGTCTTAGAATACGCTTCCGAGAGGGGGAGACGTACTTCGGGCTTTACGCTTTCACTTAAAACGTTCAGCCGAGTCTGGAGTCACAGACGGGTGGGGCCCTTGGGTCCACTGGTCATATTTGACCAGTCGCCCTTCTCCTTCCTCCCGCGGCCGAGCCGGGGCGGAGGCCCGACGATCCTCGCCGGCGGACGACGGCTCCTAGGAGCCATCCGAGGGTGGGAAAGGATCCGCCGCTCCAGGGCGATCCTCCCAGTGGTTGCTAGGTCCGCGGGGTGGAGGGAGTCGCCGGCGGCGAGCTCTGCGGCGGACGGCGCCTCGGGAGGATTTGGGGTCTCGAGCTACGGCGGTTCTTGGTCGTGTTTGAGGGGTTGGGAAGCTCCGCGCGGTCTAGGGGAGGAGTATGGTGGCACTAGATGGGCGGGGGAGGCTCTGCCTGCGACGCATGGCACTGGGATGCGGCGGCGGCCGAAGCTACCGGAGACGAGGAAGACGGCCTCTATCCGACGATTGCTGGCTACGGGAGCTCTAGGGAGATGGCCTGAGGTCGCCTGAGGGTCTGGACGAGCCCGGGGGCTCCTTTTATAGGCGGGGGAGGTCGGTTCCCGCGGCTGCGGATAAGAACGCCGGTGTACCGCCGTTCTGTAGCTAGCAGGGCGACGCGTCGAGGTTGGGGACGGTGTCAGGAGCTAGCGGACGGTCGAGGCACTGCACAAGGAGGCAGCTGGCGAGCGGAGATGGTTTGGGCGGTGCTGCCGCGGCAGGGGCGCGCTGCGGCCGAAGGCATGCCGCCAAGAGAGCTCGCTGCGGCGGCGTTGTGGGGTGCCAGAGGTGGACGAGGCTTCTGGCGTGACGCGGCGAGAGGGAGAGGATTAGGACGAGCTCGGGGAGGCTTATCCAGGGGCGTGTCGGCTCGGACGCGAGCACGTGCAAAACGCGCGCTCTGCTCGCGCTCCGGGCATGCACGGCAGGTGCTCGGTGAAATGCCAGGGCACTCCCAGGGATTATAATG
This sequence comes from Secale cereale, assembly GCA_902687465.1. NCBI lineage: Eukaryota > Viridiplantae > Streptophyta > Magnoliopsida > Poales > Poaceae > Secale > Secale cereale. Next base: position 717,398,102 of record LR738715.1, on the reverse strand, counting down.
CACACGAGGTTTAGCAGGGGTGGGATTTAGGGCAAGACTAATCTATATGACAAGCTGGCAAGGTCATTAGAGCAACTCCGTAATGCAAGTCTAAAAGCATGCCAAATCCGGCCATGCTCCTAAACTGCTTGATAAAATGCCAAGGGCATCTAGGCATCTCTTCTGGTGGCCAAAAACTCCAGGTTGGGGTCTCTTTAGGTGTAGGTGATGGTGGCAAGGTTAGTTTGGCAAAACCAGAAACTTGTTAGTGCAAGTTTTTGAGAAAACCAAATCTGGACAGAAAATGTAGGCTATTATTGCATGGACCAAAATTATTCAAATGGGTCCAATATCCTGGACTTAAGGGTTTGGTAGCAAGTACTAATAGCAGGAAAATCCCCAAGATCACTAGAGGAATCTAAAATAGGGTTGTAGTGCAAAATACCAAACTGGACCAGAATGAACAAGAGGATGGTCTGCTCAAAATTAATAAAACACAAAGCTGGATTTTTGCATAAAAATGAGTCATATGCATCTACTGTCATCTCCAAATTTTGGTGGAATTTTTAAAGAAATATTTAAATAGGTTGCAGTGCAATGGGAGCCCTTGAAGGAATGGAAAAGCCATTTTAAAAGAATTGATGCTTGGCAAAAGTATTATAAAAATGCTTCCACTTGCATACCCAACAAAAATCAAATGTTTTAAGAAAGCATTCAAGCTCCTCAATATTATCCAAAAGTTTCAGATAAGAGGAAAAAAAATTAAAAATCCAGAGAAAAGAAGTAGCTCTGAAATTAATAGAAAAGCCAGAAAATAGAAGATAAATCTTTCTGACAAAATTTTAATTAGTAAAACATAATTAAATTTTTGGGATGTTACAGACAGCAGGGGAAGCAAGGCATGTATTGTATTGTTGCCATCGAGGATAAAAAGATGGGGTTTATATCATATTTCATGAGTTTATCCCTCTACATCATGTCATCTTGCTTAAGGCGTTACTCTGTTCTTATGAACTTAATACTCTAGATTCATGCTGGATAGCGGTCGATGTGTGGAGTAATAGTAGTAGATGCAGAATCATTTCGGTCTACTTGTCACGGACGTGATGCCTATATACATGATCATGCCTAGATACTCTCATAACTATGGCCTCTTCTATCAGTAACTCGAGAGTAATTTGTTCACCCACCGTAGAATTTGCTATCTTCAGAGAAGCCACTAGTGAAACCTATGGCCCATGGGTTTATCTTCCATGATATTATTCTTCAGTCAACTAGCTATCTTTTATTTTTCAATCTTTACTTTTCAATCTAGACGACAAAAATACCAAAAAAAAATCTTATTATCTCTATCAGATCTCACTTTTGCATGTGGCCTGGAAGGGATTGACAACCCCTTTATCACGTTGGTTGCAAGGTTCTTATTTGTTTCTGCAGGTACAAGGGATTTGAGTGTAGTCTCCTACTGGATTGATACCTTGGTTCTCAAAAACTGATGGAAATACATATGCTACTTTGCTGCATCACCCTTTCCTCTTCAATTGAAAACCAACGCATTCTCAAGAGGTAGCACTCGCGCCTCCGCAGGTCCTGTCGGTGTCAAAACCGGCAGATCTCGGGTAGGGGTGCCCAAGCTGTGCGTCTAAGGATCGATGGTAACATGAGACTGGGGACACGATATTTACCCAGGTTCAGGCCCTCTCGATCGAGGTAATACCCTACTTCCTTCTTGATTGACCTTGATGAATATGGGGTTACAAGAGTTGACCTACCTCGAGATCGTAATGGATAAACCCTAAAAGTCTAGCCTATGTGATATCATTTTGCTACCTCTACGGGCTAAACCCCTCGGCTTATATACATGTCGTAGGGGGGCTGGGATTACAAAGGTGACTTGGGAAGGAAGGAATCATTACATCCGGACATCTTTTTTTCCTTACTACATACATAGGAGTCCAAACCGAATACACGGGAGGGCCTTCTGCTTCTATATCCATGGCCCATCAATTTGGCCCAGCATCAATGGCTCGGACGCGTTAGGACCCCTAAATACAGGACTCCCTCAGTAGCCCCCGGACTTGCCTTCAAGGACGAGGTTGTATCCGGCTTCATGTCTTCGGTCTTGCAAGGTGAGTCCTCCTTTGGATCAGATGATAGTTCGGCTCCATATTTAATATTATATCATGTTGATTCCCTGACGCCGTCATCTTGGCTTCCACGTGTCAGACGAATGCGAACCGTCTGGGTATTTTTACAATTAACCCCTCGACTGCATAAGGAAGGTACCTATTTAAAGATACCATATCCCAGATGCCATTCCATTCCACGCGGAAAATCCTTAGAGCCTGCCATGGAAAATCTTCAAGCATGGCCGACGTTCCCAGTTCTTCCTCGCACCCTCATGGCCCTCAAGCGGGAGATTGGGAGAGTTGCTCAGTATATCATGCACATCTGAGAAAACTTCAGACGCAGGGTTATGTCCCTCCCGAGGATCTAGTCCCTGTCCAGGCTGGATTAACTTCTATTGACGGTCAAGCCCTGGCGGAAAGTTTCCTCAATCGTTCCAAAGAAGAACGGGTGTGCTTCGTCTCCTTCCTCCTAAGAGGCATAGGATTTCCTATCCACCCTTTCCTCAGGGGTTTTCGGAGTTCTATGGCATCCAACTGCACGACCTTACAACGGGGTCTATCCTTCCCATTGCGGGTTTCGTCGCTCTTTTTGAGCTTTTTCTGGGTTGTGAGGCTCATTTTGAGCTATGGCGAAAGTTCTGCTGCCTTGTCCCTCGCTCTCATAAGGGATCTATATTCGAGTTAGGCAGCGTCGTAGTGTGGCGTATAGCTGGGATAGGTTATTTGTCTGGCACTCCGAAGAAAGCATCCAAAGAGTGGCCCTCGGAGTGGTTTTATATCGAGGATGTTGTCCTGCCGGACCCAATCCGGCAAGGACCCAAAGTGCTCCTTTAAAGAAGTGTTTCAACTGGTGTCCCCGCAGTCTCAAGGAGGAAGACAGTGTGGAAGTCAAAATACTTGTAAGCAAGATCAGATTACTTGCCCACCTCAAGCTGACAATAATCGAAGTGATGGCGATCTCAACAACACGATGCATGCACACACTCCAGGACAGAGGGTTTCCTATAATGGCTAGGATGATGCCTCACGCTATCTACGCCAGGGTCCGAACAACCTCACCAGTTTGGCCGCCATCCTAGTTGATCTCTATAAAGGGGAGAAGGAGGATTTTCTTCACTTGAAGTGTCGGGAGGGTTTCTCTATGTATAACCCCATCGACTGGGTAAGCCTTTCTCTGATCGCTAGTTTCACTCAATTTTTATTTTGATATACATTAATCGAACTAAATTTGGTTACTTCCAATAGGAGTGGAGGAAGGTAGTCGAAGGGATTAGGGGTCCCATCCCATAGCCAAAGGACCACATTCGAGACATGGACCCCGGATTTGTGGAAGATCCAGACATAGGCATAGATCTTAAAGATGGAGTTTTTTATCAAGCCATTCATGACGGTACCGAAGTGGCTATTATAGCTGACTATCCTAGCCTTCTTCCTTCCTCCCATGTAAGTACCCAGGAGACACCTCTGACGAGGTTACAGACCTAGGGTACGGTCATAGGCCTGACCAAAGGGCCCCACCCAAGGTCAGTACCCTAGGAGATCAAAAGACAAGACCCATGACAGTGGAGACAGTCGACTGAGACGGCCCAAGGAGACACTTCACTCGACTGACTCATGTACGCAGGACGACTCAACTCCACTCGACTGGATCAGGCACTCGACCTCCGAAGATCAAGCGCCTGATGGAACAGCAACGGTCCTATATTTACTCACCGTAGTAAACCCCTTAATTATCTTTTACTGCAGGCGTTATCAGTAACGCCTGCCTTAATGTACCTTTAAGCCCTTAGTAACGTGGAGCATGGCTGAGGTCCTGGCACACTATATAAGCCACCCCCTCCTCCAGAACAAGGGTTCGTACCTCTGTAACACATACATACACACATCAGTCGACCAAGCCTCCGGGCATCGAGACGTAGGGCTTTTACTTCCTCCGAGAAGGGCCTGAACTCGCTAAACACTCTGTGTACAACCTCGCCATAGCTAGAACCTTGCCTCTCCATTCGTACCCCCTACCCTTACTGCAAGATTTAGAACCACGACAGTTGGCGCCCACCGTGGGGCAAGGCGTCTTAGCGACATTTGGTGAAGTTGCGATCTATTCCCCGACCACTTTCATCATGGTGTCAGGCGGCGTTTTGGCGTCGGGCCACGAGATCCGGCTCGGTGCGCTAGTCTTCGTCGCCGACGACTCCGCGTGGCTTCAGGAAGCCCCGCTCGACGTTGAGGCTCTACCCGCCCACGGAGCCACACACTTTCGCGCCGGAGCCGGCGGCGTCCTCCTTCTACAGCCGTCGACCCGATACTCATCGGCCGCTATCCCCGCTGGACGCTGCCGTAAGCGATCCGGTCGTTCACGGCTCCAGCGGTGGGTGAAACATGCGGCGGCCCGTCAAACAGCCACCCCACAAGTCGCGGCCATTGAGCCCGACGGTTACCTTTACGGGCCGGCCGATCAGTCGACCGGGCTCGAAGATTCCGTTTCCGAGTGCGAGAGCAGCGACCCCACGGCGGAAATCCTCATGGTCGATCCGCGCCGTAACCCGCCAGGTTTTCCTCGTGGGGAGAACGGCGGTAGCGGTGGCGATCGGGCGCACGACAACGACGGTTACATCCCTCAGCCCCTCACCTCCGAGCAAAGAGCTGAGCTTTGTCGCCGCAACGGAGATGCGCTCTTCACCCCCATCGTGGGAGATTACCCAGAAGCATTGGCTCTTGAAGCCACGCGCGTGGCCACCTTGGCCGAGCGCGCGCGCCTGGAAAACATCCAACGTTCACTCGACGAACAGGCCCGCTGACTGGTCCCCGAGTCCAATCGATGGCCGCGGCAATCACGTCAGCGCGAGACTCGGGTGTTCCGCAACCGGTCCAAAACCTCGAAGCCGCGGCTCATATCGCGGAGTCGATTCAACCCTCCCAGTCAGAAGCTGGAAGAGGTCTTCAGCAGATCCGAGCTTTGCTCCGAATGGATGAAGAGCAGAACGCGGCTGTCTCTCAGTCGCGCAACAGGATTCACAGCAGATCGGTGGCTGCAGACACCGTATGGTCGGCCCACAGTCCAAGATCGCCCCTGAGGCATGAGGAACGTGGCCCGCGGCATGACCGGCCTCTGGGTCGGAACGACGATCCACTCGACCGTCGACACGGACACTACGACCGCCGTCGAGCGCCTACCCCTCCTCCGGGGAGTGGGTCACACTCTCCCCCGCGGCACGTGGGCAGGCGCCTAAGTGACGACGAGCGTAGGATTCCCCCGGATCCCCGGCGGCCGGGCTTCGATGCGAGGTCTATCCTTGTGCAGGGTCGGGTCGACCGTAACTGGGCATCCAAGGACAAGCGAGGCGGAGACCAACCCAGCGGCAGCCAAGTGCCGGCCTCCGGGCCCGAATGTTTCTGCAGCGCAATCAGGGCCGCGGAGATCCCCCCGAACTTCAGGCTGGCAGCCGGAGTAAACAAGTTCACCGGTGAGTCGAAGTCGGACACTTGGCTGGAAGACTACCGAGTGGCCGTGCAGATCGGAGGAGGCAACGACGACGTGGCCATGAAACACCTCCCCTTGATGCTGGGAGGCTCCGCTCGGGCGTGGCTCAACCAGTTAGCCCCCAGGAGCATATACAGTTGGGAAGAGCTCGCTCGGGTGTTCGTTCGGACCTTCGAAGGCACCTGCAAGCGACCTGCTGGACTCGCGGAGCTTCAGCATTGCACACAGAAGCCGAGTGAAACTTTGAGGGACTACATTCAGCGGTGGACCACTCTGCATGACACGGTGGAGAACGTTTCTGAGCACCAGGTGGTTTGCGCTTTCAAGGAAGGCGTACGCAATCGAGAGTTGAATCTGAAGTTTGGGCGAACAGGCGACATGTCCCTGTCGCGAATGATGGAAATTGTCAGTCGGTACGCCAATGGCGAAGAGGCCGATCGGCTCCGTAGCGGCAAGAAACCAGTCGGGCAGGACGACCAGAATCACAATCGAAAGAACAAGAGTAAGGCCGACCCGGCTGCTCAGGGAGAGGCCGCGGTGGTCAACCAAGGGAAGGGCAAAGGAAAGCCCAAAGGCTCCTGGGCCCCCAAGAAAGGAAAGGATCAAGCTGGAGATGATATGCTCGACCAGCCGTGTCCCATACACACAAAGAAGGACGAAGAGGGAAACTTGGTGTATCCCAAGTACACCACTCGATAGTGTCAACACTTGATCCAGAGTTTCCAGAAGGACCAGACTACTGAGAAAGAGAAGGAATCAGAAGAGTCCGAAGACAAGGACGGGGACGGAGGATACCCCCGCATCAAGTCCACCTTGGTGATTTTCGCAGACGTCGAGAGTAAGAGTCGACTGAAAATCATCAACAGAGAAGTAAACATGGTTGCTCCGGCGACCCCCACGTTCCTGAAATGTTCGAAGACCCCCATCACATTTGACCAGTCCGACCATCCAGCGCATATCGCCACCCCTGGGCGGCAGGCATTGGTGGTCGACCCAGTAGTCGAAGGCACTCGCCTGACCAGAGTTCTGATGGATGGAGGCAGTGGCTTGAATATCCTGTATGCAGCAACCCTCCGGGATATGGGCATTCCGATGTCCAAGCTGAGGGAAAGTAACATGAGGTTCCATGCGGTAATCCCCGGGAAGAAAGCCGACTCACTTGGCCAGATCTCACTCGACGTCGTCTTTGGTGAGTCCAAGAACTACCAAAAGGAGAAGCTGATGTTCGAAGTGGTGGACTTTAACAGCGCCTATCACGCCATCCTGGGTAGGCCAGCCTACGCTAGGTTCATGGCTCGACCATGTTACGTCTACCTCAAGCTGAAGATGCCGGGGCCCAACATCGTCATAACCATCACTGGGAACCGGCAGAAAGCGGAAGAATGCTTCCAAAAAGGCTCGAAGATCGCCGACGAGCAGATGGCAGCAGTAGAGATGGAGGAGTACCAAAAGCAAGTGGATCCAGGCGACCTGCTAAGGGCAAAGAAGCCGGCTTCCGAGTCAGCTTTTCAGTCGGCCGGGGACACAAAACCCGTGCACATCCATTCTACCGAACCCAACGCAGCGCCGACCCACATCTCCACCACCCTCGACAGCAAATAGGAAGAAGCGCTCATCCAGTTCCTCCGTGAGAACTGGGACATCTTTGCATGGAAACCATCGCACATGCCGGGTGTGCCCAGGGGGCTGGCTGAGCACCATTTGCGAGTCGACCCGAAGGTGAAACCTGTGAAGGAACATCTCCGTCGATCCGCTGCGGAGAAGCGAAAGGCGATTGGCGAAGAGGTGGCTCGACTCCTAGCAGCAGAGTTCATCCGCGAGATATACCACTCCGAGTGGCTTGCCAACATCGTCATGGTCCCCAAGAAGGACAAGTCTCTCCGCATGTGCATCGATTTCAAGCACATCAATCGGGCCTGCCCGAAAGATCATTTTCCTCTTCCCCGCATCGATCAGATAGTCGACTCGACTATGGGATATGAGCGTTTGTCCTTCTCGACGCGTATTTCGGGTACCATCAGATCCGTCTGTATGGGCCCGATGAAATAAAGACAGCTTTCATCACCCCTTTCGGGTGTTTTTGTTATGTCACCATGCCTTTCGGCCTCAAAAATGTCGGCGCCACCTTCATGCGCATGATCCAGAAGTGCTTAATAAAGCAAATCAGTCGGAACGTCGAGGCGTACATGGATGACATCATGGTCAAGTCACGGAAAGGTTCCGACCTACTGACTGACCTCGCTGAGACATTCGCGAACCTCAGAAGCTATCATATCAAGCTCAACCCGTCAAAGTGTACATTTGGAGTTCCTGGTGGCAAGCTGCTCGGTTTTCTCGTTTCCGAACGGGGAATCGATGCCAACCCAGAGAAGGTCGGCGCCATCCTCCGAATGAAACGCCCCGAGCGTATACACGACGTCCAGAAGCTTACTGGTTGCTTGGCCGCATTGAGTCGATTCATTTCTCGTCTTGGGGAGAAGGCACTACCTCTCTACCGACTCATGAAGAAATCCGACAAGTTTGAGTGGAATCCCGAAGCCGAAGCAGCGTTTGAGGAACTCAAAGCCCTGCTGTCCACCCAGCCGGTGCTCGCTGCCCCAGTCAGCGGAGAGCCTCTTCTGTTGTACATTGCTGCCACCGGACAAGTCGTCAGTACTGTACTCACGGTCGAGCGGGAAGAAGAGGGCAAGGCATACAAGGTCCAACGCCCGGTCGATTACATATCCGAAGTTTTGACTCCCTCCAAGCAAAGGTATCCACATTACCAAAAGCTTGTGTACGGGATTTACTTGACTGCAAAAAAGGTTGCCCATTATTTCTCGGATCACTCCATCTCAGTCGTCAGCGACGCCCCATTATCAGAGATACTAAACAACCGAGATGCAACCAGTCGAGTGGCAAAATGGGCGATTGAACTTCTTCCGTTAGATATCAAGTTCGAAGCGAAGAAAGCCATCAAGTCTCAAGCCATAGCGGATTTTGTGGCTGAGTGGATAGAACAAGAGCTTCCGACTCAAGTCCAGTCGGACCATTAGACTATGTTCTTCGATGGGTCCAAAATGCTGAACGGATCCGGTGCAGGCGTGGTCCTGATCTCTCCCAGGGGCGACAAGCTCAGATACGTCCTTCAGATCCATTTTGATTCATCAAACAACGAGGCTAAATATGAAGCACTTTTGTATGGGTTGCGTATGGCCATCTCACTCGGCGTCCGTCGCCTGATGGTCTACGGTGATTCCGACCTAGTGGTGAACCAAGTAATGAAAGAATGGGACGTCAGGAGCCCAGCAATGACTAGTTATTGCAATGCAGTGCGAAAGCTTGAAAGGAAGTTCGAAGGCTTAGAGCTCCATCATGTGCCCAGAGCAAAGAATCAGCTAGCCGACGATCTCGCAAAAATTGGGTCGACTCGGAGGTCCATACCCAAGAATGTGTTCCTAGAGCATCTGCACACTCCCTCTGTCAAGGAAGACCCCTTCACGAAAGAGCCCCCGCAGCCAGTCAGCGCGACGGATCCGACTGAGGTCGAAGTGCCTGCCGTGGTCGACTTGATCATGGAGGTCCTAGTGATCACGCCTGATTGGACTGTGCCATATATATCATATCTGCTCAGACAAGAACTCCCAGAAGATGAAGAAGAAGCGCGCCAGATCGTCCGCCGATCCAAAGCGTTCACAGTCATTCAAGGTCAGCTCTACAGAGAAAGCGTCACTGGAGTCGCCCAGCGCTGCATCGATCCGGAGGAAGGTCGGCTGATCTTGGATGAAATCCACTCGGGAACTTGCGGCCACCACGCTTCCTCTCGGACTATCGTGGCCAAAGCATACCGAGCCGGATTTTACTGGCCCCGCACCAACGAAATGGCCAAGGATGTTGTGGATAAATGCGCAGGGTGCCAGTTCTACTCCAACATGTCACACAAGCCAGCATCCGCCCTCAAAACCATCCCACTAGTCTAGCCCTTCGCTGTTTGGGGCTTAGATATAGTCGGCCCCTTCAGGACAGGCAGGAGCAGATTCACCCACCTTCTGGTAGCAGTCGACAAGTTCACCAAGTGGATTGAGGCCAAACCCATCAAGAGCCTCGAGTTGAGCACCGCCATCAGCTTCATTAAGGAACTAATATTCAAATATGGGGTCCCTCACAGCATCATCACAGACAACGGCTCCAACTTTGACTCGGATGAATTCAGAGCTATCTGTACTTCCCAAGGGACGCGAGTCGACTATGCCTCCGTGGCACACCCTCGGTCGAATGGACAAGCAGAAAGGGCAAATGGGCTGATTCTCCAAGGCTTAAAGCCACGGCTCATGCGCGACCTCAAGCATGCCGCCGGGGCTTGGGTAACGGAGCTGCCTTCCGTCCTGTGGGGTCTGAGGACAACTCTGAATCGGTCGACTGGCCGTACCCCTTTCTTCCTGGTCTATGGGGCCGAAGCTGTGTTGCCGAGCGACTTATTACACAACGCCCCCAGAGTAGAACTCTTCTCCAAAGCTGAGACAAAGCAAGCTCGTCAAGATGCAGTCGACCTTTTGGAAGAGGAAAGAGAGATGACCTTGATCCGATCGACCATCTACCAACAGGACCTGCGTCGATTCCATGCTCGCAACATAAGAAGTCGAGCGTTCCAGGAAGGAGACCTGGTCCTCCGAGTGCACCAGAAACGTCCGCACAAGCTCGCCCCAGCCTGGGAAGGCCCGTTCATCATCACAAAGGTGCTGTGCAACGGAGCTTACCACCTCTACAATGTAGCCCAGAAGAAAGACGAACCTCATTCGTGGAATGCGGACCTACTCTGTCGTTTTTACACTTGAAACACTCGACGGTCGAGTTGTAATAAAGATTCCCCAATTTGTTTCAAAGACAAGATAGCAATGATCCCCTAACGATTGGTGTCCTCTAAATCCCCCAGTGGGTGCTTAGCTGTGATCCTCCGAGCTATGCCACAAGTACAAAGCGGTTCGGTCCTCCAAACTCCGCCACAAGTACAGTGTAGCTTGGAATCGCCTAAGTTTTAAACATTCTACTCCGAGTGAAGAGCGACCCTCTCACTCGGGGGCTTAGCTGCGACCCCGTGACTCGCCTAAGTTACAACTATCTACTCCGAGTGAAGAGCAACCCTCTCACTCGGGGGCTTAGCTGCGTTCCTCTGAGCTATGCCACAAGTACAAAGCGGTTCGGTCCTCCGAACTCCGCCACAAGTACAACGTAGCTTAGAATCGCCTAAGTTATAAACATTCTACTCCGAGTGAAGAGCGACCCTCTCACTCGGGGGCTTAGCTGCGACCCCGTGACTCGCCTAAGTTACAACTATCTACTCCGAGTGAAGAGCAACCCTCTCACACGGGGGCTTAGCTGCGGTCCTCCGAGCTACGCCACAAGTACAAAGCGGTTCGGTCCTCCGAACTCCGCCACAAGTACAACGTAGCTTCAAATCGCCTAAGTTATAAACATTCTACTCCGAGTGAAGAGCGACCCTCTCACTTGGGGGCTTAGCTGCGACCCCGTGACTCGCCTAAGTTACAACTATCTACTCCGAGTGAAGAGCAACCCTCTCACTCGGGGGCTTAGCTGCGGTCCTCCGAGCTACGCCACAAGTACAAAGTGGTTCGGTCCTCCGAACTCCGCCACAAGTACAACGTAGCTTGGAATCGCCTAAGTTATAAACATTCTACTCCGAGTGAAGAGCGACCCTCTCACTCGGGGGGTTAGCTGCGACCCCGTGACTCGCCTAAGTTACAACTATCTACTCCGAGTGAAGAGCAACCCTCTCACTCGGGGGAGAGCTTAGCCAAGGACGTCGACTCAAATAATCAGATAGTCAGAAGAAGAGCGACGCACCAAAGGATCAAAATCAAATAAAAGCCCCGCAAGGATCGGGCAAGAGTACTTGGGCCACAGACCCACCAGAGTTTAACGAGTACAAATCCACGCGGTATTCCGCGGCAAATAAGATTAATGTATCAAAGTCATGGCTCGGGAGGAGGCGGGCTTGCAGGTGCAACAAATTCGTCCACATCAATCCCATCAGCGATACGAGTGGCAGCCTCCAAGAAAGTCTCCATGAAGGACTGGAATTGGAGCTCCTTCGTGTTTGCGACCTTCAGCGCAGCAAGCTTCCTCTCCTTCACCTCCCTGCAGTGCACACGGACCAAAGACAGCGCCATGTCTGCTCCTCCCCGGGCGGCCGACTTCTTCCATTCCTGCACTTGGTCGGGGACCTCGTTGAGTCGAGTCATCAAGGACTCGAGGTCGTTCTCCTGCACGATTCCCCTCCAGAGCGCAGCGTCGATTCGGGCCATCACCGCCTTTAGTCGTCCCAGGTAATCAGTGGCCGCAGTAAGGCGGGACTCCAGCCTCAGTATGTTCATGGAAACCTCGTCCTTCACAATGGATTTGGTGGGGTCCAAGCCAGGCTCGACCCGTCCAGTCTCCTCTTCGAAGTTACGACAGAACTCTACACCAAGAACAGCAAGTCGAGTCAGTAGATGGGATGCGGATCGACCAGTCCAATTTCAACCAATCCAAAGGGGACATACCTTCAAGCACGAGGTACCATTTTTTGGTGATGTCGCCCAGATACGCCTCAAGATCGAGCCTCTTCCAAAAGAGAGCCTCGTACTTGTCGTTCAAGTCGGCCTTGGACTTCTTCAGCTGAGTCACCTCCTGGTTGGCCGCGTCGAGTGAGCCTCTCAGTCGGATAATCTCCGCCTTGAGCGCACCCACGGAAGCCAGCTTCTTTGCCGCCAGCTCCGACTTCTCCTGAGCCACCTGCTGCGCCGCCACCAGGTCAAGATCCTTTTGCTCCAAAGCTGCCCTCAGTTGACCTACCAAAGCCGCCACTGGACAGATGAACATGAAGGAACACTCTAGCGAAAAGTCAATCGACAGAAGACAGAAGTAAGTTACCAGCCGCATCGTCTTGTGTCTTCTTCAGATGGTCCCGGGCCAACTGCAAGTCAAGATTAAGCTGGATTTGCTTCTGCTCAAGATCTGCAAACTTGGCCCCGAACTCGCAAGATTTGTGCATCAACATAACAAAGCAAGATTATAAGACTACAGTCGAGTCAGATCACTCAACCGCAGCCTCGGGGACTACACCCAGTGGGTGCACTGAGCATGCCCCCACTGGTTTCACTCGGCCAAGGTCAGTCCGGCGCGAGCTCAAAAATAAAAACCAACAACATGGAAGTTCTATAGTAAGACCATGGTCGACCGCCAGCAGTCGACCACGGTCTCGGGGACTACACCCAGTGGGTGCACTGAGCGTGCCCCCACTGGTTTCACTCGGCCGAGGTCAGCCCGGCGTGAGCTTGAAGAAGACGGGAAAAGAAGAACACCCAGTGGGTGTGATACCTCACAAAACAAAACAAGCAGATTTTGTGACGCCCCCGATTTGACCGTACACTAATCATGCACACAAATGTGTACGACCAAGATCAAGGACTCACTGGAAGATATCACAACACAACTCTAGACACAAATTAAAATAATACAAGCTTTATATTACAAGCCAGGGGCCTCGAGGGCTCGAATACAAATGCTCGAAAACACAAGAGTCAGCGGAAGCAAGAATATCTGAGTACAGACATAAGTTAAACAAGTTTGCCTTAAGAAGGCTAGCACAAAAGTAACAACGATCGAAAAGGCAAGGCCTCCTGCCTGGGACCTCCTAACTACTCCTCGAAGCCGAACTCCATGTAGAAACATCATCGGGATCCTCTGGCTCCTGGACTCCACCATCTGGTCGCATCATCCGAGAAGAAGGGACAAAAGAGGAAAAGGGGGAGAAAGCAACCGTGAGTACTCATCCAAAGTACTCGCAAGCAAGGATCTATACTACATATGCAATGGTATCTGTGTAAAGGGGGAATATATGTGGACTGAACTGCAGAAAGCAGAATAAGAGGGGGATAGCTAATCCAATCGAAGACTACGCTTCTGGCCACCTCCATCTTGCAGCAGTAGAAGAGAATAGATGGAAGTAACAAGTATCCTCGTATCTCGCAGCCTCCGTCTTGCAGCAGTAGAATAGAATAGATGGTAAGTTCACCAAGTAACAACGTATAGCATAACCTACTCGGCGATCCTCCCGCACATCACCCTGTGAGAGAGCAACCACCGAGTTATCTCTGGCACTGACAAGGGTGTGTTTTATTAAGTATCCGGTTCTAGTTGTCATGAGGTCGGAGTACAACTCCGGGTCGTCCTTTTCCCGAGGGACACGGCTATTCGAATAGATTAACTTCCCTGCAGGGGTGCACCACATAACCCAGCACGCTTGATCCCATTTGGCCGGACACACTTTCCAGGGTCATGCCCGGCCTCGGAAGATCAACACGTCGCAGCCCTACCTAAGCACAGCAGAGAGGTCAGCACGCCGGTCTAAGTCCTAGGCGCGCAGGGGTCCGGGCCCATCGCCCAACGCACACCTGCACGTTGCGTACGCGGCCGGTGAGCAGACCTAGCAACCTCCATTACTAAGGAAGTTGCGTTACGCGGTCCAACCCGGCGCGCGCCGCTAAGTCGCTAACGTCAAGAAGGCTTCGGCTGATACCACGACGTCGAGTACCCATAACTATTCCCACGTAGCTGGTTAGTGCGTATAGACCAAATGGCCAGACTCAGATCAAATATCCAAACTCGTTAAGCGTGTTATTATGAAATAACCGCGGACAACGACCAGGGCCAGGCCACCTCTCGACTGGGTGTCTCAACCTGCCCCTGTCGCTTCGCCACAAAGATCCACTCGGGGGCCGTCGGGAACTCAGGCCCACCACTACCTGGATGGAGCCACCTGTCCTTTCAGTCACCACATCAAATCACTTGCGGGTACTCAATGAGCCGACCCGACTTTAGTCACATCATGTGTCATGTAAAGTGTATGTAGTATATACTCGTGATCACACCCAAGTGATCACGGCCCGATAGAATAGCAGGGCAGACGGACAAGGGTGTAGGGCCACTGATGGAATACTAGCATCCTATACTAAGCATTTAGGACAGCAGGTAAAGTATCAACAGTGGTAGCAACAATGACAGGCTATGCAGCAGAATAGGATTATCGAAAGCAGTAACATGCTACACTACTCTAATGCAAGCAGTAGAGAGAAGAATAGGCGATATCTGGTGATCAAAGGGGGGGCTTGCCTGGAAGCTCTGCAGAAGAAAGGAATCTTCGGAAGCGTAGCCGTAGTCGAACACCGAAGCATCAATGGTCTCGGGGTCTATCACAGTATCGGAGTCTACCGAAAATAAGCAACGAAGGGGAAACAAATAAATAACAGAGCAAACAATAGCACACAAAGCATAACAGGGAAATACGCAGTGCTACGTGTGACCTAACGCGGTAGGAGGTGATACTGGCAAGGATGAAAAACATCCGGGAAAGTATTCCCGGTGTTTCGCGTTTTCGGGCAGATGAAACGGAGGGGGAAAGTTGCGTGTTTGGTATGATAGAGATGTGTGGCGGACGAACGGACCACGTATTCAGATTCGTCTCGTCGTTCTGAGCAACTTTCATATATAAAACTTTTTCATCCGAGTTACGGTTTAAAAAATATGATTTTCTAAAGTTTATATTAATTTCTGGAATTTAATTAATTAATTTAATATAACTTTATCCAGAATAGTGCATGCTGACATCATCATGACGTCAGCATGACATCAGCAGTCAACAGAGGGTTGACTAGGTCAAATTGACGTGTGGGTCCCGCATGTCATACACTATTTAGTTTAATTAGGATTTAACTAATCCAATTACTGTTTAATTAAACTAACTAGTTAATTTGATTAATTAAACAGGGTTAAGTACCTTAATTAATTCACTAATTAATTAATTTTTATTTTAATTATTAATATTATATATATATTTATTATTATTTATTTATTTATTTTACTTATCCTTTTTTAATTCTTTTTTTTTCTTTTAACGTTCTGGGGCTGGGCCCCATGTGTCATTGGCCCAAGTGGCCAAGCGGGGCGGGCGTTGGGCGGAGTCGGGCGACGAGCGCCCGCCCGCCCGACAGGGCGTTCGGCCAGCGGCGAAGGGGACCAGGGCGCGGCCCGTCGCCGGCGGCCGTGGCCTGAGCGGGGCGGCACGGCGAGGCCAGGCGAAGCCGATGGCCTGGGGCGGCTAGGGCGTGGCCGGCCAGCGCCAGGGAAGCGGCTGGGCGAGGCGGCAGCAGGCAGAGGAAGCGGTGCGGCTGCCGGAGCGAGGCGATGGGGCGGGCAGAGCGAGGCCGGCGGCGCGTGGACGGAGACGCGAGGGCAAGCAGCGGAGGGGCGCCCGACGGGAGGAGGCTGCGACGGGGGGGGAAGGGGACTGCGGCAGAGGCGGAGCGGGGCAACGGCGGCGAGCGATGGCCGCAGACGCGGTGACCGCGGGGAAGAGAGGAGGAGAGGGGGAACTCACGGGCGCTGGAGGGGAGAGGAGGAGGCCGGCGGGGAGGAAGATAGGGAGGCGCCGGCGGTCCGGCGGGGAGGTCCGTCGAAGGGGAGGAACTCCGAGCGGCGGCGGCGATGCCCACGGGGGGGTGCCAGAGCGAGCGGCCAGGGACGGCGCGGTCGGCGACCAGGGCGTCAGTGCCCTGATCCCGATCCCGATCCCGTTTTGGATCGGGGGAAGGAGGAGAAAATCGGGGGGGGGATTCTGTCGGTGGGGGGGAGTGGTTGGCCAGGGTATAGGCC
>LR738715.1:717357781-717372687 GCA_902687465.1 Secale cereale | reverse complement strand
GGTTGTGTTTTCTTTTTTTTTCTATTGTTATTTTCTCCTTTTTCTTATTTATTTTCTGTTTTTATTTTACTTTCTTTAATAGTTTTAAAGTTTTATACAAAGTAGGAACCACACTTAAAATAGACTTGCAATACCAACTACTGCCACAAAAGTTTTAACCTTGAACAATTAATTTAGTTTTTTTCTATAAAATTCAAAAGGCATTTATTTAATTGTTCTAGCTATTGTTTTATCACTTTAGGGTATTTAATTATCGTATAAAGATGTTGTTTCTCCACAAACATTATCCATGATTTATTTGTCACATTAAGAACATTTTAGTTTTGACTTTTGAAAACTTTAATTGTTTGAATTGTTTTTGAATTTGGATTTTTGAATTAGTTTCGAACTAACGCGAGTTTAGCAACATTAATTGTGGTGACGTGGCATCATTACCAGAGGGTTACTGTAGCTTGATTACCCGGGCGTCACAGATTTCTCTCGAAGTCAAAAAAGTACTCCAACAAAGACAACATACCTGGACGTTGGCCCGAAGAGCAAAGCTGGCGTCGTAAGCCGCCATGCTGGCCTCATACGCCGCCTTCGTCCGCCCCATCATCACCTCCGCCTGGCGAACGGCCTCTTGTGCCGCCCCCACAGGGTCCTCCGGGAGGCGGTAGGTGGAGAAGAGGACAGACGAAGCAGCGGGCGTTGAGCCGGCCGCGGGCACAGGCGCTGAATCGATGGCGCGAACCGGCGCTGAGTCGATGGCCGGAGTGGATGCTGGGTCGACAACCGGGGCGGGCGCTGGGTCGACGCTCGGCGCAGACGGTGGGTCGACGGCGTGCGAGGTCGACACAGGGACGACGAAAGAGACCGCGGTTCGGGCCGCGTCCTCCTGTCGCTGGGCCCCCGAGCCAGAAGGTGCCTTCCGGCCCTTCTTCCTTGCGCGCAGGCAGTCCTCCCCCAATTGCTCCTCGTCTTCGTCGTCGTCCGACAGCTCTATGACGAGGCGCAGCGCTTCGGATCGAGCAGGGAACCAAGTCAGTCGACCATCACCCGCGAAAGAAAGGAAAGATAAGACAAGTCTCGTTGAGCCCATACTTGCACGAGATGTCGCGGCATCCGTGGTCTCCTCGTCATCTCGACCCCGATTGATGTCCATCGAGGTCGTGGAAGCGGCGGCTCTGAAAAATTCAGTCAAGAAATGAGTCGACCAAAACTGCAGTCGACCCCCAAGAAACAAAGAAAAGCAAGCCCAAGTGACACTTACGTGGAGGCGATGCGCACATCCACCTTAATCCTCGGCAGGGCCTTCCGGGGCTTGGTGGAGGTGACCTTGGGCTGCTTGGGTGTCTTCTCAGCTCGCTCGGGGGTGGTCGTGCGGGTACGCTTAGGTGTCCGGGACCCCGAGGGACCCACATGAGGTCGAGCGGCCCCTGGGTCGTTCTTCTCCTTGGATCGGCGCTCGACACGGGGAGGTGACTCGACCTCCTCCCCGCTGCTGTAATCCTCGCTCTCCTCGGTCTCCTCCTCCGAATTCCATTCGGCGACGTCGCCTGTACCCTCCTATCCCTCCTGGCCCAAGTCCCCGTTGGGCAGCGAGTACATCTCTGTATAGATCTGCGAAGAAAAGAAGTTGACCAAATACCAGTCGGAACCATCAATAAAGACCATGAATCAATCGACGGACACGTCACTCGGAAGCGGAAGGCTGACCTTGTCTGGCAGGTGATCAGCGTCGAATGGGATGATCCTCCCCGACCCCCTGGGGTTGTCCTTGTTCCTGGTGATGCTCTTCAAGCACTGCACTACGTACTCTGGGTGGGCCGCCTCCGGGTGGACTCGTGACGAGTCGTCAGTACCGGAGTACAGCCACATCGGGTGGTCCCGGGCTTGAAGCGGCTGAATCCTCCGCGTGATGTACACCACGAACAAGTCCATCCCCGTGACCCCCTCGCGGACTAGCTGGACGACCCTCTCCATCAGCATGTCAACCTCGGCCCTCTCGGCCTTGCTCACTACCATCGAAGGAGGCGGGCTGGCTCGACCTAGGGTAAATGGAGGAAGGCCAGTCGACTGACCCGGAGTCGGACTGTCCCTGTAATAAAACCAGGTCGACTGCCAGCCCCGGATCGACTCTAGAATGTTCATGGGAGGGAAGGCGCTCCTATTCCTAAGCTGAATCTCGAGCCCGCCGCACGCCTGGAGGACGTGCGCCTTGCCGTCACTCGGGTTCACTCTCTTGATGGTTTGGGAGCGGCAGGTGAAGATGTGCTTGAACAAGCCCCACTACGGTCGGCAACCGAGGAAGTTCTCGCACATGGAAACGAAAGCGGAGAGAAAGGCGATGGAGTTGGGTGTAAAATAATGCAGCTGGGCACCAAAGAAGATCAGAAACGCACGGAAGAAAGGGTGCAGAGGCGTAGAAAAACCTCGGTCGACGTGGGTGGCGTGGAGTACACACTCGCCCTCCTGCGGCCGGGGCTCGAGCTCTCCTCCCGGCGCCCGCCAGCAGCCGCCGGCGATCAGCCCCTCCTCCTCCAGCTCCTCCAGATCCTCCACCACGACGGTGGACCGGATCCAATCCCCCTGGATCCATCCAGCGGGGAGTCCGGACCTCGACGACGAACCGACCCGGACGGCTTGCCTCCCCTTCCCCGATGCCGCCTTCTTGGAGCGCTCCATGGCCGCAGTCTTGTCCTTAACCATGGCTAGCGAGACGGCGGTCGCGGCGGGGAGAAGCAGGAAAGAGTGGGGGCGCGGCGGAGAAGCAAGAACGCTGCGGAGAACACAAGGCGAACGGGAGAAGGATAGACGCACAGTACCCCCCGCGGCGGACTCGGCGCGCCTTTATAATGGCTCGGTCGAGTGGCTGACCGGGGGCCCCAGGCGATCTTATCTGATCCCGTAACAGGCGCTGACGCGATACGTGGCGAAAAAGGAGGCGCGGGAATCGAGGCGTTCGAACCGCACCCCTCCGATTGATGCGGCACGTCCCGTCCCGCGCGCTCCCCCAAATTTCGAAAGCCCCGCCGAATCCGGTGGACAGAAGGCAACTGATTCCGTCGAGAACGGCACGCGCTCATGGCGCCCGACGCCCAGCGCAAAACCCGGTCGACGCAAGACATCCAGTCGACGCAAAAGCAACTAATTCATCAACGGCTTCGGAATCAATCGAGGCGACCAAGACACAACTGAGGGAGCCTGCCCAAGTCACGAACTCCGAAACAACATGCCCCAAGGAGGTCGAATCAAGACCAGAGCCTCCCTCAGCATCCCCTTGCTCAAGCCCCAATCCATTCGGGGGCTACTAACGAGGTTACAGACCTAGGGTAGGGTCATAGGCCTGACCAAAGGGCCCCACCCAAGGTCACTACCCTAGGAGATCAAAAGACAAGACCCATGACAGTGGAGACAGTCGACTGAGACGGCCCAAGGAGACACTTCACTCGACTGACTCATGTACGCAGGACGACTCAACTCCACTCAACTGGATCAGGCACTTGACCTTCGAAGATCAAGCGCCTGATGGAACAGCAACGGTCCTATATTTACTCACCGTAGTAAACCCCTTAATTATCCTTTACTGCAAGCGTTATCAGTAACGCCTGCCTTAATGTACCTTTAAGCCCTTAGTAACGTGGAGCATGGCTGGGGTCCTGGCACACTATACAAGCCACCCTCCTCCTCCAGAACAAGGGTTCGCACCTCTGTAACACATACATACACACATCAGTCGACCAAGCCTCCGGGCATCGAGACGTAGGGCTTTTACTTCCTCTGAGAAGGGCCTGAACTCGCTAAACACTCTGTGTACAACCTCGCCATAGCTAGAACCTTGCCTCTGCATTCATACCCCCTACCCTTACTGTCAGATTTAGAACCACGACAACCTCTTCAAAGAAAATATTCCTAGCGCGCCTAACCCACCGCACTATCTCATGCTCAAAAGGGGCGGCGCTCATCCCGCCGTACTACATCAAGAGCGTCTTCCTAGAAGGCGACGCCTGCGCAGGGCAGGTCTTTGAAGCGAAAGGGGACCGGAGACACCATCGAACCTCCTCCTTTATCGAAGAGGTATTACTTCTTAAAATATGTTTGGTGGTGGAGCGGGATCATAATTTTTCCGTTTTCTTTTTTTCTTTTTAGGAAGATCATACGCCGGACTGTGTCCGGGGATCCTGCTGGTCATGCTTGCTACCTCTTGAGCTTGCGTTGTATTCCCTCAAAGAGGAAAGGGAGATGCAGCACAGTCGCGTAAGTATTTCCCTTAGTTTTTGAGAGCCAAGGTATCAATCCAGTAGGAGACCACACGCGAGTCCCTCGCACCTACACAAACAAATAAGAACTTCGCAGCCAACGCGATAAGGGGTTGTCAATCCCTTTACAGTCACTTACAAAAGTGAGATCTGATAGAGATGATAGTTTATATTTTTGGTAGTTTTAATTTAATAAAACAACAAATAAAAACGGTAAAAGTAAAGTAGATGTAGATTGATATGTTGAGAATAGACTTGGGGGGCCATAGTTTTCTCTAGTGGCTTCTCTCATGATAGCGATATTTTACGACGGGTAAACAAATTACTGTCGAGCAATTGATAGAAAAGCGAATAATTATGAGACTATCTAGGCATGATCATTGTATATAGGCATCACGTCCGAGACAAGTAGACCGACTCCTGCCTACATCTACTACTATTACTCCACACATCGACCGCTATCCAGCATGCATCTAGTGTATTGAGTTCATAAGAACAGAGTAGACCGAGACAAGTAGACTGACTCCTGCCTACATCTACTACTATTACTCCACACATTGAACCCAAACCCAAGCACTTCTCCGATTGCAAAAACTATAGATTTAGTAGGCCAAACCAAACCAATAATTCGAAGAGACTTGCAAGGATATTATGAGCACACATAAAAAGTTCAGAGAAGAACCAAATATCTTTCATAGATAACCTTGTTCATAAACTCACAATTCATCGGATCTCGACAAACACACCACAAAAAGAGATTACATCGAATAGATCTCCTCGAAGACCGAGAGAACTTTGTATTGAGATCCGGAGAGAGAAAACAAGCCATCTAGATTCTAGCTATGGACCTGAAGGTTTGTAGTAAACTACTCACAACTCATGGTAAGGGCGATGATGATGATGATGAAGGCCTCCATGATGGATCCCCCTCCGGTTGAGCTCTGGAACAGGCTCCAAGATGGGATCTCCATGGGAACAGAAGCTACGGCGGTGGAATTAGGGTTTTCTCTCTGTCTACGGAGTTTCTGGGGTACGTGGACTTATATAGGAAGAAGGAGGGCATCGGGGGCCACTTGAGGGGGCCTCGAGGCAGGGGGCGCGCCCTGGGAAGGGGGGCACGCCCCCCACCCTCGAGGGCCACCTCTCTATCCCCTGAATTGGTCCTCAAGCTCCGCGTGCGTGATTTTCTCCAAAAATATCTCTCGCGAAGGTTTCACTCCGTTTGGACTCCGTTTGATATTCTTTTTCTGCAAAACCCTAAAATAGGCAAAAACAGCAATCTGGAGTGGGCCTTTGGGTTAGTAGGTTAGTCCCAAAAATGATATAAAAGTGAATGATAAAGCCCATTAAACATCCAAGACTTCATAAATAATAGCATGGAACAGTCAAAAATTATAGATACGTTGGAGACATATCAAGCATCCCCAAGCTTAATTCCGGCTCGTCCTCGAGTAGGTAAATGATAAACAAAGAATTTTTGATGTGGAATGCTAACTAATATGGTTTTTCAATGTAATTCTCTTAATTGTGGCATGAATGTTCAGATCTAAAAGATTCAAGATAAAAGTCTATATTGACATAAGAAATAACAATACTTCAGGCATATACTAACAAAGCAATCATGTCTTCTCAAAATACTATGGCTAAAGAAAGTTATCCCTACAAAATCATATAGTCTGGCTATGCTCCCTCTTCATCCCACGAAATATGCATATCATGCACAACCCCGATTTCAGCCAAGCATTTGTTTTCATACTCTATCTTTTCAAACCTTTCAACTTTCACGCAATACATGAGCGTGAGCCATGGATATAGCACTATGGGTGGAATAGAGGTGGTTGTGGAGAAGACAAAAAGGAGGGAGATAGTCTCACGTCAACTAGGCGTATCAACGGGCTATGGAGATGCCCATCAATAGATATTAATGTGAGTAGGTAGGGATTGCCATGCAACAGATGCACTAGAGCTAAATATGAATGAAAGCTCAACAAAAGAAACTAGTGGGTGTGCATCCAACTTGCTTGCTCACGAAGACCTAGGGCAATTGAGGAAGGCCATCGTTGGAATATACAAGCCAAGTTCTATAATGAAAAGTCCCACTAGTATATGAAAGTGACTAAACATGAGACTCTCTACAATGAAGAACATGGTGCTACTTTGAAGCACAAGTGTGGAAAAAGATAGTAGCAATTGTCCCTTTTTCTTTTCTTTTTTTTCTCCTTTTTTCTTTTTTTTGGGCCTTTCTTTTTTCTTTGGCCTTTCTTTCTTTTTTTTTCTTTTTTTTGCAGAGGGGCTTTATAGATTTAGCCTTTCCTCCCATGGGACAATGCTCTAATAATGATGATCATCACACTTTCATTACAACTCGATATTACAACTCGATACTACAACAACAAAGTATGACTCTATATGAATGCCTCCCATGGTGTACTGGTATGTGCAATGAAACAAGAGTGACATGTATGAAGTTATGCATGGTGGCTTTGCCACAAATACGATGTCAACTACATGATCATGCATTTCAATATGACAATATGATGTGTGTCATATAAACGGAACGGTGGAAAGTTGCATGGCAATATATCTCGGAATGGCTATGGAAATGGCATGATAGGTAGGTATGGTGGCTGTTTTGTGGAACAATATGGTGGCTGTTTTGAGGAAGGATATATAGTGGGTTTATGGCACCGGCAAAAGTTGCGTGGTACAAGAGAGGCTAGCAATGGTGGAAGGGTGAGAGTGCGTATAATCCATGGACTCAACATTAGTCATAAGAACTCATATACTTATTGCAAAAATCTACGATTCATCAAAACAAAGAAATCAACGCATGCTCCTAGGGGGAGGTTGGTAGGAGTTAACCATCGCGCGCCCCCGACCTCCACACAAAGGTTGGCACTCTACAAATACCTCATGCTCTAACTTTGTCACATAGCGGTTCACCATACGTGCATGATACGGGAATCACTAACCTTAACACAAGTATTTCTCAATTTCATAATAACTCCACTAGCATGGCTCTAATATCACTATCCTCATATCTCAAAACAATTATCAAGCATCCAACATCTCATTCTCTTCAATGCACTTGGTGTGATTTTTTTTACTACATTGACATTGGATGTCTATCATGTGAAGACTAGTTTATTTAGCCTAAACACATTACCATGCTGTTTTAATAGACTCTCAAATAGATATAAGTGAAGCATGAGAGTTCAAAAATTTCTACAAAATATTACCACCACCGTGCTCTAAAAGATATAAGTGAAGCGCTAGAGCAAAAACTATTCAACTCAAAAGATATAAGTGAAGCACATAGAGTGTTCTAACAATTTCTAGGCCATATTTAACTCTCTCAAATAGGTGTGTCCAGCAAGGATGTTGTGGCAAACTAACAAGCAAATACTCAAATTATACAAGACGCTCCAAGCAAAACACATATCATGTTGCGAATAAAAATATAGCTCCAAGTATAGTTACCGATGGATGAAGACGAAAGAGGGGATAACTTCCCGGGGCATCCCCAAGCTTAGGCTTTTGATTATCTTGAATTTAATTGGGGTGCCATGGGCATCCCCAAGCTTAGGCCTTTGCTACTACTTGTTCCATAGTCCATCAAAGCAATACTCAAAACTTGAAAACTTCACAACACAAAACTTAGACAAAAATTCTCGTGAGCTCCGTTAGTATA
Organism: Secale cereale; assembly: GCA_902687465.1. Classification (NCBI taxonomy): domain Eukaryota; kingdom Viridiplantae; phylum Streptophyta; class Magnoliopsida; order Poales; family Poaceae; genus Secale; species Secale cereale. The sequence continues at coordinate 717,364,755 of LR738715.1, read as the reverse complement.
AGAAAGCAAACTACTACTCAAAGGTACAGCAATGAATTCATTCTTTGTTTGTATTGGTGTTAAACCTACTGTACTCCAACTTCTCTATGGTTCTTATCCTCCAATACTACTCATAGATGCATCGGAATAAGCAAACAACACACGAAAAACCGAATATGTCAAAGACAGAACAGTCTATAGTAATATGCAGGATTCGCCTACTTCTGGAACTCCAAAAAATTCAAACTAAACTGGTAAATTTGCTCAATTTGTCAACCAATCATCTGCAAAAAGAATCAACTAAAAATAACGCTCCAGTAAAATCTCACGACTACTTTAGCTAGCGCTAATGATTCTGTTTTTCACAGCAAGATCATATAAACTTCACACAAGTCTTCCCAAAGGTTCTACTTGGCACAAACACTAAACAAAACATGAAACCACATATAATCAGAGGCTAGATGCAATATTTATTCCCTAACAGCAACAAAAACAAAAAACAAAAAATTGGGTTGCCTCCCAACAAGCGCTATCGTTTTACGCCCCTAGCTAGGCACGATATTTCAATGATGCTCACATAAAGCACAAGGATTGAAGCACAAGGAGAGCATCATAAGACATGTGACAAACACATCTAAGTCTAACATACTTCCTATGCATAGGCATCTTATAGGAAAACAAATTACCAAGACAAGCAAGATCTAGCCTATGCAAGGAAGAAGAAAGAAACAATAGCAATCTCAACATAATGAGAGGTAATTTAGGAACATGAAAATTTCTACAACCATATTTTCCTCTCTCATAATAATTGCATGTAGGATCATAATAAAATTCAACAATATATCTAACACAAAACATATTCTCAACACGATACACATGCATACGAAGTTGACACTCTTCCAAAATAGTGGGAGCAATATTAACTAAAGTCATGACCTCTCCAAACCCACTTTTATCAAAAAATTCATATGATTGATCATACTCCAAATATGTGGGATCTAAAGTTGACACTCTTCCAAACCCACTTTCAATATTATTGCAAACATTATTATCAATCTTACATTCATCATGAGGATTAAATAAATTTTCAGGATTATAAGAAGAATCACCCCAATCATGATCATTGCAACTAATAGTAGTCATAGCAAAACTAGCATCCCCAAGCTTAGGGTTTTGCATATCATTAGCACAATTGACATCAATAGAATTTATAATAACATCATTGCAATCATGCTTTTCATCAAAGGAACTATCAAGTATGGGTGCAATTGCAACGATCTCATGTTTAACATAAGGTACTATAGCAAGTTCATCTTCATAAATGTTGGCATCATGGCCACAAGGATAGCAAGCATCATGTTCATCAAGAGATATTTCACTCAAATCATCGGAATCAAAATTGTGTGTAGATTCATGCATATCATTATTTTCTTTCAAAGCAGCGGTCATTCTTTCAATAAATTCTTTGACATAGGCATTATGAGCATAGTTTTCAAAGCAATATTTAAATATGTCAAAATTTTCAGATTCGTAGAGAGTAATACCGTACTTTTCAATCAAAGAAGCAACTTCATAAGCACCCTTAAAAGCAACAAATTCTTCAATTTGTTCGATACCGTAGTAACTATAAACACCCTTTGCATAAGAGGATAAGATTTCATTATCATTGAACTCACATAGGTAGGGTGGGTGTTTTTTAGGGTTCTTAGAGCAATAAGTAAAATCACAAATTTCACAAAGATTCCAAGCATAACACATCAATCTGTTTCTTTGATCCCATAAGAGTCTCCCCTTTTCAGACAAACGGTGACGCACAAAATGAGCATGCTCATCTAAAGATTTCCCATCAACTAAGCTAGTTGGGGTTTTAGCACGAGAGCAAAGGGATCGAAGATGATCCAGGTAGAACACTTTAAGGTGATCCATAATAATAGATTTTTAGCAAGCAAAGATGCATGCACATACAAGGCACATGGAGACACAAGCAAACAAGAAACAAGCGAACGATAAACACACGGCAGAAGAAGGGCGAATAAAACGGCAAGGGTGAAGTGGGGGAGAGGAAAACGAGAGGCAAAAATGTAATGCAAAGAATAAGGGTTTGTGATAGGTACTTGGTATATGACTTTTGTGTAAGCCTCCCTGGCAACGGCGCCAAAAATTCTTCTTGCTACCTCTTGAGCTTACGTTGTATTCTCTCGAAGAGGAAAGGGAGATGCAGCATAGTAGCGTAAGTATTTCCCTCAGTTTTTGAGAACCAAGGTATCAATCCAGTAGGAGACCACGCGCGAGTCCCTCGCACCTACACAAACAAATAAGAACTTCGCAGCCAACGCGATAAGGGGTTGTCAATCCCTTTACGGTCACTTACAAAAGTGAGATCTGATAGAGATGATAGTTTATATTTTTGATATTTTTAGTTTAATAAAACACCAAATAAAAACGGTAAAATTAAAGTAGATGTAGATTGATATGTTGAGAATAGACCTGGGGGCCATAGTTTTCTCTAGTGGCTTCTCTCATGATAGTGATATTTTACGGCGGGTAAACAAATTACTGTCGAGCAATTGATAGAAAAGCGAATAATTATGAGACTATCTAGGCATGATCATTGTATATAGGCATCACGTCCGAGACAAGTAGACCGACTCCTGCCTGCATCTACTACTATTACTCCACACATCAACCGCTATCCAGCATGCATCTAGTGTATGGAGTTCATAAGAATAGATTAACGCATTAAGCAAGATGACATGATGTAGAGGGATAAACTCAAGCAATATGATGAAAACCCCATATTTGTATCCTCGATGGCAACAATACAATACGTGCCTTGCTGCCCCTACTGTCACTGGGAAAGGACACCGCAAGATTGAACCCAAAGCCAAGCACTTCTCCCATTGCAAGAACTATAGATCTAGTAGGCCAAACCAAACCAATAATTCGAAGAGACTTGCAAGGATATTATGAGCACACATAAAAAGTTCAGAGAAGAACAAAATATCTTTCATAGATAACCTTGATCATAAACTCACAATTCATCGGATCTCGACAAACACACCGCAAATAGAGATTACATCGAATAGATCTCCTCGAAGACCGAGGAGAACTTTGTATTGAGATCCGGAGAGAGAAAAGAAGCCATCTAGATACTAGCTATGGACCCGAAGGTCTGTAGTAAACTACTCACAACTCATGGTGAGGGCGATGATGATGATGATGAAGGCCTCCGTGATGGATCCCCCTCCGGTGGAGCTCCGGAACAGGCTCCAAGATGGGATCTCCACGGGAATAGAAGCTACGGCGGTGGAATTAGGGTTTTCTCTCTGTCTACGGAGTTTCTGGGGTACGTGGATTTATATAGGAAGAAAGAGGGCACTAGGGGCCACTTGAGGGGGCCTCAAGGCAGGGGCGCGCCCTCCACCCTCGAGGGCCACCTCTCTGTCCCCTGACTTGGTCCTCAAGCTCCGCATGCGTGATTTTCTCCAAAAATATCTCTCGCGAAGGTTTCATTCCGTTTGGACTCCGTTTGATATTATTTTTTTGAAAAACCCTGAAATAGCCAAAAAACAGCAATCTGGACTGGGCCTTTGGGTTAGTAGGTTAGTCCCAAAAATGATATAAAAGTGAATGATAAAGCCCATTAAACATCCAAGACTTCATAAATAATAGCATGGAACAATCAAAAATTATAGATACGTTGGAGACGTATCAATGCTCCAACCAATCCGGCACCAGGCCCATCCACAAGGAGTAGGATTGATACGGGAGTAACACCGGATTGTCCTCTTCAAGAGGATTCAGATGAGGTATTTGTTACCAATTCCGAGGTGGAAAGCGCAATGAATCATCGGCAGCGAAAAACAGTCATGCATGACCCAACTTTCACTGAGGAGGCATTTAACGCCCTCAGATTTGCGGATGCGTATATCCTAGCCGCTAAAGACGGACTCGCCGGAGCCACTCACCAGCTTTCCAAGGATATGCAAGTGAGTGTTTAATTCAATGTTCATATGACAGTAGCCCCCCAGACATAAAGCAGTTGGTCCAAGTGATTTAAGGATCGTTGTGTTTTTAGGTAATCAAGGAAAAGAATAACGCATTATCCAAGGAATTGGAAGAATGCAGGACCAAGCTTACTATTGTCACCACCGAATTAGAAGATTCGAAGAAGTCCAAGAAGGGCTCTGATGGTAAGAACAATAATGTCCGGACAGCATGGTCCTGTTCCAATCAATGATCTTTAAGTATACATTATTTGAACTGCAGCGACGGGACCAACAAACCAACCGGAGGAAGAGCTAAAGGCTGCTCTTGTGGCGAAAGAACAAGCCGAAGGGCAAATAGTTGTTGGTCAACGTGTACTAACACGGATCATAGATGAGAAGAACAAGATGCGGGATACAAATATCAAGCTAGCCGAGGAGCTAAAGGACATGCGAGCCCAACTCTCGGTTGCCTTGAAAGAGAACAAGAAGCTTAAAGGCGGCATATTCAGTATGACCTTGAACCTAGCTTTCAATTTAGTCCCTTGATTCAAAGTTTTTTACGAAAACTGTTCCTGTGGGCTTGTTAACTGAGGCGGCCCGAATGAGAGGTGTCCGGATTCCAAGGTGACCTGCTGCAAGAGCTCTCGAAGGTACATGAGCGAGCTCGGAAAGCCATGAAGAATATGGCCAAGGATCTATGGACAGCCAATTCTCCTCCAGAAATTATGGAGGAACTGGCGAGTTTATTCAAAGGGGCTCGACGCCGCTTTGAATTATGGAAAGCATCAGCATGTCGAGAAGGTGCCTGAGAAGCCTGTGCTATGGTGAAGACACGCTACACCAGACTAGACCCGAACCATATGGCTCGGGTTGGACCTCGAGGGCCTGACGGACTAGAAATCCCTATAAGCTTGGTATACGACCAAGTAAAAACAGCCGCCAAGTATTCTCAACAAGACTTTAAATTAGTCAGTCTTATAGGTGGTATAGATGAAGAATAGGCGTTTGATTCTATGTAATGATGTACTTTATCATCAAATTATCTCCTGCCGAATTTAATTAAAAGATTGTCATGGCAGACCTTTCGCTTTAACCTCCGAAAACCCAAGGGCTGGAGTGTTTCCGAATACTATACCTGTGGTAAACACGTGGTATGTTCGTTAACCAGGCAATCCAGTCATAATTGCTTGAACAGACAAACAATGTTCGGGGAGTTATGTTATATTACTATTTAACGTAAGAAACATCTTCCAGAGAGAATAGTTCTGTTCAGGGTTCCTTTCCCTGGATCAGCATGCATATATACGCATGCCTAAGCTTTGATCCTAAAAAAGGATGATATGGAGTTATATCCCGTGGGTTTTTAAAAGTTTATGCGCTTAAAAGCGATACATCGTTCTCTGCCGACCAATGATTCTCTTAAGAACGCTAGCATTCGGCTTCACCCGTCTAAGGTACAGGTCTGGATTATCCGGTTGTAACAATCGCAGAGGTGCTTCCTTTACACCCTAGCCGAACAATCGGGAACATAGGGTATAAACACAGGAGCCAGGCAACCCAGCTTGGCAAAAACTTAAGTCATAAAGGTGCATACAATGTCAAGGAGACTGTATGAAAGAAGAGGACATAAATATTATGAGCAACATGTTTTTTAGTAATGGGCTTCGTTATAGAAGCCCCCAAGTATTTTTGAGGTATATACATTTGAGGATGTTCTACCCTGTGATAGTTCGGTTGAGCCGAAAACTTATCGATAAGAAAAAAGAAGAAAAAATAAGAGGGGAACTTAAAAAATAAAAACATGGAATAAGACCTAGACTAAATTGAAAAAAATGTGCTACTGAACTATCCGTAGAATCTTCGGAGCCTGGCAACGTTCCATGGGTTCGGCTCAAGGCGATTGTCTAATGCGTTTCGAAGGCGATAGGCTCCACTGGTGAGTACTTCGTCAATAATGAAGGGGCCCTCCCATCTTGGTTTGAGCTTGTCCATTTTCTTATCTGGGAAGTGTAAGACGAGTTCACCAACATTGTATGTCTTGGCCCGCACTTCTCTGCTTTGGTATCGCCTGGCCTGTTATTGATAAAAAGCGGAACAAGCCTGCGCGGTATCACGCTCTTCTTTAAGGCCGTCTAGGTCATCCTGCCGATCGAGCTCGGCCTCTCTCTCTTCATACATGCACACTCGAGGTGGGTCATGAATAATATCGCAGGGCAAAACAGCCTCTGCACCATACACCATGAAAAAAGGTGTGTATCCGGTTGTCCGGTTAGGTGTGGTTCGCAGCCCCCAGAGTACGGAGTCAAGCTCCACCACCCAGTGTTTATCTGACTCCTGTAGAGAGCACACTAGTCGGGGTTTAATGCTGCTCATTATCAAGCCATTGGCTCTTTCGACCTGACCGTTTGTTTGAGGATGGTACATAGAGGCGTAATCAAGTCTAATGCCTAACTTACCGCACCAATTTTTCACCTCGTCAGCTGTGAAGTTGGAGTCGTTATCTGTGATAATACCATGCGGGACACCATAACCGTGTACTATGCCGGATATAAAATCTATCACTGGCCCTTGATGTCTACTACGCACCCTTCTTCTTGTAGACGTTGTTGGGCCTCCAAGTGCAGAGGTTTGTAGGACAGTAGCAAATTTCCCTCAAGTGAATGACCTAAGGTTTATCAATCCATGGGAGGCATAGGACGAAGATGGTCTCTCTCAAGTAACCCTGCAACCAAATAACAAAGAGTCTCTTGTGTCCCCAACACACCCAATACAATGATAAATTGTATAGGTGCACTAGTTCGGCGAAGCATCATAAGATCCAACTATAATCGCAAAGCTCGCGATACATCAAGATAGTGCCATCTCAAGAACACGAGAGAGAGAGAGAGATCAAACACATAGCTACTGATACATACCCTCATCCCCGAGGGTGGACCACTCCCTCCTCGTCATGGAGAGCGCCGGGATGATGAAGATAACCACCGGAGAGGGATCCCCCCCCCCCCC
>LR738715.1:717331985-717357640 GCA_902687465.1 Secale cereale | reverse complement strand
CCCCCCCCGCGACAGGGTGCCAAAACGGGTGTAGCTTGGTTTTCGGTGGCTACAGAGGATTTCGGCGGCGGAACTCCCACTCTAGGTTAATTTCCAAAGGTTTCAGTATTTATAGGAATTTTTGGAGTCAGGGCCAAGTAAAGGGGAGCTACGAGCCACCCTCGAGATAGGGGGGCGCGCCCCCTTGCCCAGGGCGTGCCCTCCACCCTCGAGGGCAGCCCGTGGCTCTCCTGGCCCAACTCTTTTGCTTCGGGGGCTTCTTTTGGTCCAGAAAAAATCATAAAAAGTTGGCTCGTCAATTGGACTTCGTTTGATATTCCTTTTCTGTAAAACCCTAAAACAGGAGAAAAACAGAAACTGGCACTGGGCTCTGGGTTAATAGGTTAGTCCCAAAAATCATATAAAAGTGTATAATAAAACCCATAAGACATCCTAGAAGGATAATATAATAGCATGGAACAATCAAAAATTATAGATACGTTGGAGACGTATCAGCATCCCCAAGCTTAATTCTTGCTCGTCCTCGAGTAGGTAAATGATAAAGAAAGAATTTTCGATGTGGAATGCTAACCAATAAAGTTTTTCAATGTAATTCTCTTAATTGTGGCATGAATGTTCAGATCTGAAAGAATCAAGATAAAAGTCTATATTGACATAAGAAACAATAATACTTCAAGCATGCTAACAAAGCAATCATGTCTTCTCAAAATACATGGCTAAAGAAAGTTATCCCTACAAAATCATATAGTGTTGGATATGCTCCCTCGTTATCACACTAATTATTCATATCATGCACAACCCCGATTTCAGACAAGCATTTGTTTTCATACTCTATCTTTTCAAACCATTCAACTTTCACGCAATACATGAGCGTGAGCCATGGACATAGCACTATGGGTGGAATAGAGGTGGTTGTGGAGAAGACAAAAAGAGGGAGATAGTCTCACATTGAAAGTGCAACTAATCCCCGGGTGGTTTTGGCCATTAATAACAACATATATATCATTGAACTAATAGTTACTTGAGAATCATTTCAGAGAAGTTCAGTGATATGGGTATGGCAATGACTGAAGAAGTGGACCCCTCAAAATGCTAAGGCAAGCATTGGCAAAAGCTCAAGACTCCATTTTTGGTTTAGTGATCCAAGATCACATTGAGTCCATAGGAAAAGCCAATACTATTAAAAGGGGATGAGGTTGTGTTGATGATCTGGTTGCTCAAGTGCTTAGTGATATATCTCCTTCAACTATCAGCAACTTTCACTACAATACACACTCATAAGTAATCTCGGACCAACCGATTTTCCAAACTCAGTCACACCGAGATGAACCACCTCAGCCATAAGCCAAACCCTAGAAAAATCGGACATTCCGAGTTTGAGATCGGTTTCACCGAAACATGGGCTGCCAAGATTCTGTAACCTTCTGTCATCAAATCGGAATAACCGAGATGATATTTTCGGTCCCACCGAAACTGGCAAGCTCCTGTCTTTGATCAAATCGGAATAACCGAGATGGTATTTTCGGTCCCACCGAAAACCCCAACGTTCACATTATTTGAACTTTCGGTCTGACCGAGTTGTCCACTTCGGTCTCACCGAGATTGCTCGATTATGTGTGTAACGGTTGGATTTTTGTGTGGAGGCTATATATACCCCTCCACCCCCTCTTCATTCGTGGAGAGAGCCATCAGAAAGAACTACCACTCCTACCTTACACTTTCTGAGAAGAGAACTACCTACCCTTGTGTTGAGATCAAGTTGCTCCACTCCCACCATATGAAACTTGATCTCTAACCTTCCCAAGTTGCTTTCCACTCAATCCTTTCTTCCACCACAGCCATATCAGTGAGGAGAGTTGAGTGTTGGGGAGATTATCATTTGAAGCACAAGAGCAAGGAGTTCATCATCATCTACAACATCTATTACCTTTTGGAGGGTGGTGCCTCCTAGATTGGTTAGGTGTCGCTTGGGAGCCTCCGTCATCGAGATGTGGAGTTAAACCAAGAAGTTTGTAAGGGCAAGGAGATCGCCTACTTCATGAAGATCTACCCTGAGTAAGGCTAGCCCTCCGTGGGCGTAGGCCATGATGGAATAGACAAGGTTGCTTCTTCGTGGACCCTTCGTGGGTGGAGCCCTCCGTGGACTCGCGCAGCCGTTACCCTCCGTAGGTTGAAGTCTCCATCAACGTGGATGTACGATAGCACCACCTATCGGAACCACGGGAAAAATCACCGCGTCTCCAAATTGCGTTTGCTCTTCTCCCACCTCTCTTTACTACATGTGCAATTTACTTTCCGCTGCCTATACTCTAGAATTGCATGTGTAGGGTGATGTTTGACTTGATCATAATTGTGAATCTGCCAAAAACTGTTCTTGATAAAAGGGCAGAATTTTTATATTGACAAGTAGTCTAATCACCCCCCCCCCTCTAGACATACTTTCGATCCTACAAGTGGTATCAGAGCTTTGGTCTCCATTGTATTGGTTTCCATTGCATTGGACTCCATAAGCTTGGTTTCACAACCTAGGAGAGTATGGCGTCTAGTGAGGGTAATTATCGTAGAGGCCCTTACTTTGATGGAACAAATTTTGCTAGTTGGAAGCATAAAATGAAAATGTATATTCTTGGTCATAACCCAGACGCATGGGGCATTATTTGTGTTGGCATGCAAGGTGAATTCTTCGAGGAAGGAAAAGTTCCGGATGTTGCAAAACAATGCTCAAGCTTGTGACATTCTCTTCAATGCTTTGTGTCCCGAGGAGTTCAACAAAATCAGCCGTCTTGAGAATGCTAAAGAGATTTGGGATACTTTGGTTGAAATGCACGAAGGTACCGAATCTGTGAAGGAATCAAAGCTAGATATTCTTCAAGGTCAACTTGACAAGTTCAAGATGAAGGATGGTGAAGGAGTCGCTGAAATGTACTCCAGGCTTGCTCTCATCACAAATGAGATTGCCGGCTTAGGAAGCGAAGAAATGACCGACCGATTCATCATCAAGAAGATTCTAAGAGCTTTGGATGGAAAGTATGACACCGTGTGCACTTTGATCCAAATGATGCCAAACTACAAGACTCTCAAGCCAACTGAAGTCATTGGAAGAATTGTTGCTCATGAGATGACACTTAAGGATAAGGAAGAGCTTCACAACAAGTCAAGTGGTGCTTACAAAGCTACAAGTGATGCTCCCACAACCTCAAGTGACAAGTTAATTTCCAATGAAGAGATAAGCCTAATGGTTAAGAACTTCAACAAATTCTACAAGAATAGAGGCAAAGAGAGAAGCTCAAAGTCTAGATCATATGATGAAAAGAGATCTTCTAGTCGTGATCGAAACTGCTACAATTGTGGAAGACCCGGACACTACTCAAATGAGTGTACGGCTCCCCACAAGAGAAGAGAAGAATCTCCAAGAAGAAGATCAAGAGATGAGTCACCTCGGAAAGAGAGAAGGAGTAGAGATGATCGTTATGAACAAAGACCCTCTCGGAGAAGCAAGGATTCGGAGAGGAAAGACAAGTCATCAAGGAGCTACACAAGAAGAAGACATCAAGCTCATGTAGGTGAATGGGTCTCCGGCTCCGACTCCGACAATCAATCCGATGGAAGCTATCACTCTGACTCCGACTACAGTCAAGATGAAGGTGTTGCCGGTCTTGCACTCGTATCCTCCAACTCCAACTCCTACGACTTATTTGATTCACCAAATGAGGGAATTGGAAGATGCTTCATGGCTAAAGGCCCCAAGGTAACACACCCTGAATTCATTGACTTTGATAGTGATGAGGATGACTTGCTTGGTGAAGATGAGCTCTTGCATGATAAATCTAGTGAGCCTAGTAACGATGAAAATGCTAGTAGTCTTTATAGTCGAGAAGAGTCGAATGACAATGCTATGAAGGAGATTGAGAGTCTAACTAAAGAACTAAACACTCTTAAGTTAGCTCATGAAACAACTCAAGAAGATCATAGAGAGCTCCTAAGATCTCATGAGAAGCTACGCTTCGAGAAGCTCACTCTAGAGCAAGAACATGAGTTTCTAAAAGCGATCAATGACGATCTTCGAAAGAAGAGTTCTTCATATCTTGCCAAACGACTTCTCTTGTCTAATTTCTTGCCACCTATTAAGACTAAGCATGACAAGCATAAGAAAAATTCTTCCTCTAGTAGTAACAATAACCATGTTAAATCCAATGTTGTTACTTCTAGTAGTTCTCTTGATTCCACTAACAATGTTTCAAGCCAAGTTACACTTGAGCAAGAGTTTATTGAAAGGGATCATAGAGAAAGGTGTCTACAAGAGTCTTGCCGGAAGCAAGAACTTTGAGGAAATTGTTCGCAAGCAAGGAAGGCACCGGAAGAATCAAGGAATTGGTTTTGAGCGAAAGTTCAACGCCGAAGGTGTTGAGTGGGAAGAAGGTCAATACCCTACTCCAAAGTTTGTTTCTCAAAAGGAGAAGTATGATCCTACTTCTTCCAATGTGGAACAAGCTCAAGATGATCTTCCACCACAAGACCACAAGCTAAAAGCCAAGGACAAGCTTCAAGAGGAGATTGATGCATTCATTGAAGCACCTCAAGCCATGGTCAAGTGGGTTCCCAAGGACACGTCAAGTTCTACTTCGTCAAGCTCAACTACAACCCCAAGGATTCCCATCAAGATGATGTGGATCCCGAAGAAGAAGAACTAGAAGGTTCTTGAGGGTGACTCCGCCAACATACTTCACTCACATACATTTTGGCAAGAACTTGTGCAATCAACTTCCACATCATGCACTAGTTCATGGAGTCACAAACCCTCTTTTTGGTAAGTCAAGGGACAAGGTAATCATTGCTTTCATGGACATCATCTATTGTGAACTTCAATCTATGTCTATGGATATCCTTGTTTGTTCCTTGTGGGACTAACCCATGTAGGTATTGAAAGTGCCCTAATCCAAAGGATAGCTCCCAACTCTTGATGATCTACATCAACATTGAGTATCCACATCTTCAACATCTACATGAAGTCTTCTACGACAACCCAAGGTTAGTTTGACCCTTTAAAAGGGGTTCTCACATCTAGGGGGAGCTTTACTCAAAAATTGAGCTAAAGCATCTTCAAATGATGTGAACACATCAATGCTTTATGTAAAAGTGGTAACCCCACTTGTGCTTAAACGATGAGTATGACCTATGATCAAATGTTCTCATTTGGCTCCTAAGTCAAAATACTCATATAAAGATGACCTAGTCATCGACAAATTGTGTGCTAGTAGCTAGAGTCTTGGTTGTGCATGTTTGACACATATTTCATTTGCTATCTTATTGTGTGAGCATGTTGAATGCATGATTTTATCCATTCGAGGACATCCATTTGTTGTTTTGGTTGTTTTGATTTTTCTGGCCAAATGGATGGACAAGAATGCCTAAGTACCTCCCCTAGCTATCTGTGCTTTCTTGTCTCAAATTCTATTCATGCTTATATCACAAACTTTGAACAAGTCATTTTCGGACCCTCCGAGTGAGGAGCACTCGGAGCCACCGATCCGTCAAGGGCTAACTTCCAAAACCTTCTAAGTGATTTTCGGTCAGACCAACTTTCTCCAACTCGGTCAAACCGAAAGCATTTAGACTGATCTAGGTTTCATCTCGGTGAAACCGAGTTCTAAATCTCGGCGTGACCGAAATGCGTAACTGCCTAGCAGTTATCCATCTCGGTGCCACCGAGTTTTTCAACTCGGTCCCACCGACAGCAAAGGGATATATATACTGAGGGCAGCGCGCGTTGATTATTCCTTCAAACGTTTTCGCTCCCACATCCCCTGCTGCCGTCGCCCTGATCTCCGGATCGTCGCCGTCGTCGCATGTGCGCCCTCGCCGCAGGTCTCCATCGCCGTCAACGGCCTTCTCCTCCGCGTCGTTGCCGCCGTAGAGAGACTCCACCAAGTTAGGGTGAGTCTCGATCCCACTCGTGCTCCCATCTCCGATTCATTGCACGTTTGGTTTGCCCAATATCTGGCCACGATTGAAATCTTCCTTTCCACCAGATCGGTTCTAGTTTCGAGTAAAATTCTTAGGGTTAGGTTTCCACGGAACACATCTCGGTGAAACCGATTTTAAATTTTCGGTGTGACCGATTCGGCCTCTGGCCATTGCACTGCACCTTTTGGTCCAACCGAGTTGTGCAAATCGGTGTGACCGAAATATAGTTTTAGTGAAACCCTAGTGTATCGGCAGGACCGAAACCCACTTCGGTCTAACCGAAAGTGGTGTGGTAAGCTTCTGTTACACACTTCGGATTCACCGAAACTGAAAATTGGTCTGACCGAAATGCCTTCTGTGAAAACTTAAAACTAAAATTTGAACTCATTTTTTTTTGCAAAAACTTCTGCAGTTTGTGATAACTCTTCTTCTCTGCCTATACCTTATCTATTCACAGGTTGTCAGCCATGTCAGATGCCAGTGACAGTCAGAACAGGTCAGAGTCACCTTTTGCAGACATTCCTGAGGCAGACACTAGTCCTGAGGCTAGTAGTCCAGTTGATGATGGTGAGAGGAGTACACCTAGTGGCTTGCCTCCTGCAGCCACCAGAGCTAGACAAGAGAAGAACTCCGATGATGAGGATTCTGATTTCGTTGCTGAGGAAGAGGTGTCCTCCAAGCCTAAGAGAAAGGTTGTTGCCAAAGAGCAACAAGGTCAACAGTCAAAGAAGGGCACCAGCAAAGTCAAGCAGTCAGCTGTTGCCAAGAAGCTGAACTTGGGAGAGCCAGCCCCAAGCAAAGTGAAGAAAACCTCCAAGAGAAAGAGGGTTGTGTATAGTGATCCTCATGCAGATGCAGCAGTTAAGGATGAAGAAGAAGAAGAAGCACCCCAGCCTCCTCCTCAGAAGAAGAAGCTCATGGGTGATGCCATTAAGGCCGGAGCCACTTCAAAGCCCAAGAAATCTGCTCAAGCCAAGGCAGCTCCAGCAAAGCCTTCTGCCAAGCCCAAGAGGAAAACCAGAAACATTTCAGCATCTGAGAAGAACAAGGGTGATGTGCCACCAGCTGAGTCTGATGAGGAAGAACAAGTGTTGCTGAAACTCCGTCCAAAACTGCCACTTCACAACGATGCTCATCCTCAAGCCGAGGATATGAAGGCAAGGAAAGATAGAAGTATCAGGCTATGGAGACAAGCTGACCCATATGCCGTGAGGAGAAGGACTGCTGTAGACCCCAGATTCCACACCAGAGAGCAGCAGGACTTCTATGAGACTGTGCTGATGGACAAGAAGCCCATAGTCGCAGACACCAGATACGTTGACTAGGAATACATTGACAGTGAAGAGCACAGAGACTTCTTTCCCCATGTGCATGAAAGCTTCACTGCATGTGGAGTTGCTGAGTTTGTGGGTCAGAAACTGACAGATTGGAACGATGAGATGATTATGCAGTTCTATGCCACAGCTCACTTCTATCCTGATGGGAGGATCACCTGGATGACTGAAGGTCAGAGATTTTCTTCTTCTGTTGAAGAATGGGCAGAACTTCTGAATGCTCCAGTGCAACGAGAGGATGACATTGATGTCTATGGGATTCCATGAAGAACATGTACAAGGAGATCCCCGCAGCAGATTTGGAAGTATGGAAGCTCGGCTCAGTCTACTATCTCCAGGCAGGTTTACCTACCACTAACACTATTCTGAGGCATACCTTGATGCCCAAGTCTGGAGATCATCGCATGATCAGAGGGTATTCTATCAACATGCTGCATATACTTGATGAGAAGGCACCTTTCAAGGTGATGGACTTAATGGTAGAGACCATTAAGAGGACTGCAGCTGACCAGAAAAGGTCATGTGGATTTGCCCCACAGATTCAGATGCTTATCAATGCCAAGTTTGGCACGGGCAAATTCTTGTTGGATAGGAAACACTTACCCCTGCAGCCAGAGCATGAAGACAATGTTGTTGTGATGGACGAGGAGGATCCAACATCTGTTGAAGGTCAAGCCAAGATAGAAGCTGCTAAGAAAGCCAAAGCTGACAAGGAAGCAGCAGCAGCAGCAGCTAAACCCAAGAGTTTCGGAGAACAGATTCTTGAGGCTACTCAAAGGATTGAACAACGCCTGGCCAACATTGAACAATCTCAAGAGAGCCTAGAGAGGATTGTTGACGAGAAGATCCACGCTCTGGACGTGAAGCTGACTGAAATTCAGGTGACCGTCAACAAGCTTGAGGCAGACATGGAGGAAGCAAAGCAGGACAGGGCAGAGCTCATGCAGGATGACCTAGTCCAGGATTCTCAGTGACAGACTGCTCCGATTCCCAGAGGATCCCGATCAGCTGCTATTCCAGTGACTGACACCAGGACTACCACTTCAGCACCTCCCACAGCTCCAGCAGTCACTCCAGCCACAGCTCCAGTGTCCACTCCTCCAGCACAGACTTCAGCTGAAGTCTTCGCCGATGCCGTCATATCTACTCCGACATCAACCCAGACGGGAGCCGCCAGCAGAGCCCACAGTGACGTTTAGCTCTATGCTTTTTCGAACTTTTTGGTAACTTGTTGCCAAAGGGGGAGAAATTGTATAGATCATAGGGCTTCGAGAGAGAGAGTGCTGTTATCTTTGCGCTTTTTCTCTTTCGTTCTTTTGCGGTCTCTTTGAGATACTTTTGGTTTTTCGATACTTTCAGTGTGCTTGATACTACGTTTGATGCTACCTTAATGAGTGCTTGGTCATACTATGCTTTAATGTGTGCTTAATGCTTATCATATGCTATTCCTATCTTGTATGATCATTTACTCATGTCTTGGTGATTGGGTGCATGTTATTCATTCTTATCATTTTGTGCGCTCCACCAAGATGTATGTGACATGGAAGAGTGACCCATGATCCTAATCGATTGTGCATTTGCATTCAAACGCAAATCTTAAATAATGCACAAATTTAGGGGGAGCTCTTGCTTATCACATACTTCTCAAAGCGACGATATTATTCATTGATTATATCTTTTGTCGAAGCTTTGATCTATATGTTGTCATCAATTACCAAAAAGGGGGAGATTGAAAGTGCAACTAATCCCCGGGTGGTTTGGCAATTAATAACAACATATATATCATTGAACTAATAGTTACTTGAGAATCATTTCAGAGAAGTTCAGTGATATGGGTATGGCAATGACTGAAGAAGTGGACCCCTCAAAATGCTAAGGCAAGCATTGGCAAAAGCTCAAGACTCCATTTTTGGTTTAGTGATCCAAGATCACATTGAGTCCATAGGAAAAGCCAATACTATTAAAAGGGGATGCGGTTGTGTTGATGATCTGGTTGCTCAAGTGCTTAGTGATATATCTCCTTCAACTATCAGCAACTTTCACTACAATACACACTCATAAGTAATCTCGGACCAACCGATTTTCCAAACTCAGTCACACCGAGATGAACCACCTCAGCCATAAGCCAAACCCTAGAAAAATCGGACATTCCGAGTTTGAGATCGGTTTCACCGAAACATGGGCTGCCAAGCTTCTGTAACCTTCTGTCATCAAATCGGAATAACCGAGATGATATTTTCGGTCCCACCGAAACTGGCAAGCTCCTGTCTTTGATCAAATCGGAATAACCGAGATGGTATTTTCGGTCCCACCGAAAACCCCAACGTTCACATTATTTGAACTTTCGGTCTGACCGAGTTGTCCACTTCGGTCTCACCGAGATTGCTCAATTATGTGTGTAACGGTTGGATTTTTGTGTGGAGGCTATATATACCCCTCCACCCCCTCTTCATTCGTGGAGAGAGCCATCAGAAAGAACTACCACTCCTACCTTACACTTTCTGAGAAGAGAACTACCTACCCTTGTGTTGAGATCAAGTTGCTCCACTCCCACCATATGAAACTTGATCTCTAACCTTCCCAAGTTGCTTTCAACTCAATCCTTTCTTCCACCACAGCCATATCAGTGAGGAGAGTTGAGTGTTGGGGAGATTATCATTTGAAGCACAAGAGCAAGGAGTTCATCATCATCTACAACATCTATTACCTTTTGGAGGGTGGTGCCTCCTAGATTGGTTAGGTGTCGCTTGGGAGCCTCCGTCATCGAGATGTGGAGTTGAACCAAGAAGTTTGTAAGGGCAAGGAGATCGCCTACTTCGTGAAGATCTACCCCGAGTAAGGCTAGCCCTCCGTGGGCGTAGGCCATGATGGAATAGACAAGGTTGCTTCTTCGTGGACCCTTCGTGGGTGGAGCCCTCCGTGGACTCGCGCAGCCGTTACCCTCCGTGGGTTGAAGTCTCCATCAACGTGGATGTACGATAGCACCACCTATCGGAACCACGGGAAAAATCACCGCGTCTCCAAATTGCGTTTTCTCTTCTCCACCTCTCTTTACTACATGTGCAATTTACTTTCCGCTGCCTATACTCTAGAATTGCATGTGTAGGGTGATGTTTGACTTGATCATAATTGTGAATCTGCCAAAAACTGTTCTTGATAAAAAGGCAGAATTTTTATATTGACAAGTAGTCTAATCACCCCCCCTCTAGACATACTTTCGATCCTACACACATCGACTAGGCGTATCAACGGGCTATGGAGATGCCCATCAATAGTTATCAATGTGAGTGAGTAGGGATTGCCATGCAACGGATGCTCTAGTGCTAAATATGAATGAAAGCTCAACAAACGAAACTAGTGGGTGTGCATCCAACTTGCTTGCTCAAGAAGACCTAGGGCATTTGAGGAAGCCCATCGTTGGAATATACAAGCCAAGTTCTATAACGAAAATTCCCACTAGTATATGAAAATGACTAAGCATGAGACTCTCTACAATGAAGAACATGGTGCTACTTTGAAGCACAAGTGTGGAAAAAGATAGTAGCAATTGTCCCTTTTTTCTTCTTTTTTTTCTTTTTCTTTGGCCTTACTTTTTTCTATTTTTTTGCGGAGGGGCTTTATAGATTTAGCCTTTCCTCCCATGGGACAATGCTCTAATAATGATGATCATCACACTTTCATTACAACTCGATATTACAACTCGATACTACAACAACAAAGTACAACTCTATATGAATGCCTCCGGTGGTGTACCGGTATGTGCAATGAAACAAGAGTGACAAGTATAAAAATTATGCATGGTGGACTTGTCACAAATACGATGTCAACTACATGATCATGCAATGGCAATATGACAATATGATGCGTGTCATATGAACAAAACGGTGGAAAGTTGCATGGCAATATATCTTGGAATGGCTATGGAAATGGCATGATAGGTAGGTATGGTGGCTGTTTTGAGGAACAATATGGTGTTTGTTTTGAGGAAGGATATATAGTGGGTTTATGGCACCGGCGAAAGTTGCGCGGTACAAGAGAGGCTAGCAATGGTGGAAGGGTGAAAGTGTGTATAATCCATGGACTCAACATTAGTCATAAGAACTCATATACTTATTGCAAAAATCTACAAGTCATCAAAACAAAGCAATCAACGCATGCTCCTAGGGGGGAGGTTGGTAGGAGTTAACCATCGCGTGCCCCCGACCTCCACACAAAGGTTGACACTTTACAAATACCTCATGCTCTAACTTAGTCACACAACGGTTCACCATACGTGCATGATACGGGAATAACTAGCCTTAACACAAGCATTTCTCAATTTCATAATAACTCCACTAGCATGACTCTAATATCACTATCCTCATGTCTCAAAACAATTATCAAGCATCCAACATCTCATTCTATTCAATGCACTTGGTGTGAATTTTTTTACTACATTGACATTGGATGTCTATCATGTGAAGACTAGTTTCTTTAGCCTAACACATTACCATGCTGTTTTAATAGACTCTCAAAAGGATATAAGTGAAGCATGAGAGTTCATCTATTTCTTCAAAATAAAACCACCGCCGTGCTCTAAAAGATATAAGTGAAGCACTAGAGCAATAACAAACTACTCCGAAAAATATAAGTGAAGATCAATGAGTAGTTGAATAATTATGTAACTGTGTGAAGACTCTCTAACATTTAAGAACTTCAGATCTTGGGATATTATTCAAGCAGCAAGCAAAACAAAATAAAATAAAATGACGCTCCAAGCAAAACACATATCATGTGGTGAATAAAAATATAGCTCCAAGTATAGTTACCGATGGATGAAGACGAAAGAGGGGATGCCTTCCCGGGGGCATCCCCAAGCTTAGGCTTTTGATTATCTTGAATTTACTTGGGCGCCATGGGCATCCCCAAACTTAGGCCTTTGCTACTCCTTGTTCCGTAGTCCATCAAAGCAATACTCAAAACATGAAAACTTCACAACACAAAACTTAGACAAAATTCTCGTGAGCTCTGTTAGTATAAGAAAGCAAAATACTACTCAAAGATGCAGCAATGAATTCATTCTTTGTTTATATTGGTGTTATACCTACTGTACTCCAACTTCTCTATGGTTCATATCCTCCAATACTACTCATAGATGCATCGGAATAAGCAAACAACACACGAAAAACAGAATTTGTCAAAGACAGAAAAGTCTGTAGTAATCTGCAGGGTTCGCCTACTTCTGGAACTCCAAAACTTTCAAACTAAATTGGTAAATTTGCGGAGTTTATCTAACAATCATCTGCAAAAAGAATCAACTAAAAACCACACTCCAATAAAATGAGACGACTACTTTAGCGAGAGCTAACGATTCTGTTTTTCAAAGCAAGAGCACATAAACTTCGCACAAGTCTTCCCAAAGGTTCTACTTGGCACAAACACTAAACAAAACATGAAACCACATCTAAACAGAGGCTAGATGCAATATTTATTCCCTAACATCAGCAAAAACAAAAAATATAAAGTTCGGTTGCCTCCCAACAAGCGCTATCGTTTAACGCCCCTAGCTAGGCATAATGATGCTCACATAAAAGATAATAGTTGAAACATAACGGGAGCATCATGAAACATATGAATAGCACATTTAAGTCTAACCCACTTCCTATGCATAGGGATTTTGTGAGCAAACAACTTATGGGAACGAGAATCAACTAGCATAGGAAGGGAAAACAAGCTTAACTTCAAAACTTTAAGCACATAGAGAGGAAACTTGATATTATTGCAATATGTAGAAGCATAAGATCCTCTCTCATAATAATTTTCAGTAGCATCATGAATGAATTCAACAATATAACCAGCACATAAAGGATTCTTTTCATGATCTACTTGCATAGAAATTTTACTACTCTCCACATAAGCAAATTTCTTCTCATGCGAAATAGTGGGAGTATCATAAGAGACTTGAATACTATAGATTGTTTCCACATTAAAAGAGTAATGTTCAGAAAAAGGGTAATCATAATCATGACAAGTTTGATAAATATAATCATCACTACTCGTTATAGCATAAGTGTCATCACAATAATCATCATAAATAGGAGGCATGCTTTCATCATAATAGATTTGCATATCAAGACTTGGGAGGCTAAAAATATCATCTTCATCAAGCGTAGCATCCCCAAGCTTGGGACAAACATTAATTGCAGCAAATAAATTCTCAAATATATCATTCTCATCAAACATAGCATCCCCAAGCTTGGGCCTTTCCATATCATAGGCATAATCACTCTCATCATTAATAGTATGGATAGCACCGATAGCATAGCAATTATTATCATCACAATGAGTAATAGGAGCAACATCATTTGGGAGGGATACCTTTTTATCTATGCCCTCCGTCTTTTCTTTTTCTTCTTCACATTAGGTATGGGTTTAATCTTCTTTTTGGAGCTCCTTATTAATGAGATTGTTAGAATAGAAGGCTCCTCCTCGTTACCTGATTCATCATAAGAAAGAATAGGAGGATATTGGGAAATCTCTTCCCTTTCATTAGTATTCTCTTCATCTCCTATTTGTTTTCTTGACTTTATGTAATTGGCCATATAAGGATTTTCAATGCAATTCACAGCACAATACATATAAATTTCCTCCAGATCAAAATCAAGAACTTTATCAAGGACAAATTCTGGAAGATCCTTAGTTAAACATTTTATTTCTTCATAACCCACAAGCAAACTAAGTTCATTATGATGTGCAAGGGATATCAAGTCATCACAATTTTTGGACACAATTCGATCATGAAACAATTCACATTGGGGATTTAAATGATCACATTCATTGCAAAGTTCACAAGGATGGCAAAGATATTTTAAATTTTCAGTACAATCATCTAGCATCTGTAGCAACCATTTAGTTTCTAAATACTTATGCCTCTTGCAAAATCTATCTTCCCTCTTTGGTATGTACTTGCAAACTCTATACCCTCCACAAAAATCAACATGCTTATATGAGATATTTTCATCATGACTAGTGCAATCATCATTAGTACCATGGATATTCAAAGGATTCACACTAACAACATTGCAAGCATGCTCATCATTCAAATCTTTAGTGCCAAGCATTCTATGTCAATTCTTCTTCTAGTACTTGAGCACAATTTTCCTTTCCATCATTTTCACGAAAGATATTAAAAAGATGAAGCATATGAGGTAACCTTAATTCCATTTTTTGTAGTTTTCTTTTGTAAACGAAACTAGTGATAAAACAAGAAACTAAAAGATTTGATTGCAAGATCTAAAGATATACCTTCAAGCACTAACCTCCCCGGGAACGGCGCCAGAAAAGAGCTTGATGTCTACTATGGACCCTTCTTCTTGTAGACGTTGTTGGGCCTCCAAGTGCAGAGGTTTGTAGGACAGTAGCAAATTTCCCTCAAGTGGATGACCTAAGATTTATCAATCCGTGGGAGGCGTAGGATGAAGATGGTCTCTCTCAAGCAACCCTGCAACCAAATAACAAAGAGTCTCATGTGTCCCAAACACACCCAATACAATGATAAATTGTATAGGTGCACTAGTATAGGTGATACAAGTGCAATATGGATGGTAGATATAGGTTCTTGTAATAGGAAAATATAAAAACATCAAGGTAGCAAGTGGTAAACGTGAGCATAAACGGTATTGCAATGATAGTAGGCAAGGCCTAGGGTTCATACTTTCACTAGTGCAAGTTCTCTCAACAAGGATAACATAATTGGATCATATTACTAGCCCTCAACATGCAACAAAGAGTCACTCCAAAGTAACTAATAGCGGAGAACAAATGAAGAGATTATGGTAGGGTATGAAACCACCTCAAAGTTATTCTTTCTGATCGATCTATTCAAGAGTCTGTAGTAACGTTCAATCTATCATAGAGTTCGTACTAGAATAACACCTTAAGACACAAATCAACCAAAACCCTAATGTCGCCTAGATACTCAATTTTCACCTCAAGTATCCGTGGGCATGGTTATACGATATGCATCACACAATCTCAGAAACAACTATTCAACCAGCACATAGAACTTCAAAGAGTGCCCCAAAGTTTCTACCGGAAAGTCAAGACGAAAACGTGTGCCAACCCCTATGCATAGGTTCCCAAGGTCACGGAACTCGCAAGTTGATCACCAAAACATACATCAAGTAGATCACATGATATCCCATTGTCACCACAGATAAACACGTGCAAGACATACATCAAGTGTTCTCAAATCCTTAAAGACTCAATCCGATAAGATAACTTCAAAGGGAAAACTCAATCCATTACAAGAGAGTAGAGGGGGAGAAGCATCATAAAATCCAACTATAATAGCAAAGCTCGCGATACATCAAGATCGTGCCATCTCAAGAACACGAGAGAGAGAGAGAGAGAGAGAGAGAGAGAGAGAGAGAGATCAAACACATAGCTACTGATACATGCCCTCAGCCCCGAGGGTGGACTACTCCCTCCTCGTCATGGAGAGCGTCGGGATGATGAAGATGGCCATCGGAGAGGGATTCCCCCCTCCGGCAGGGTGCCAGAACGGGTGTAGATTGGTTTTCGGTGGCTATAGAGGCTTTCGGCGACGAAACTCCCGATCTAGGTTAATTTCCAAATGTTTTAGTATTTATAGGAATTTTTGGAGTCGGGGCCAAGTAAAGGGAGCTACGGGCCCTCCTCGAGATAGGGGGGCGCCCCCTCCACCCTAGAGGGCAGCCCGTGGCTCTCCTGGCCCAACTCTTTTGCTTCAGGGGCTTCTTTTGGTCCAGAAAAAATCATAAAAAATTGGCTCGTCAATTGGACTCCGTTTGATATTCCTTTTCTGTAAAACCCTAAAACAGGAGAAAAACAAAAAATGGCACTGGGCTCTGGGTTAATAGTTAGTCCCAAAAATCATATAAAAGTGTATAATAAAGCCCATAAGACATCCTAGAAGGATAATATAATAGCATGGAACAATCAAAAATTATAGATACGTTGGAGATGTATCAGCCCTGCCTCAACTGTTCGGATTGGCTTGGCTTTTATCCATTTAGTGAATTTGTCCACCATGACCAGTAAATATTTCTTTTTATGGCTTCCCCTGTAAGAGGTCCAACCATATCCAGCCCCCAGACCACAAAGGACCAGGTAATGGGGATGGTTTTGAGAGAAGTGGAAGGCATATGACTTTGATTTGCGAAAAGCTGGCATCAAACACAATGTTGGACTAGGGTCTGCGTGTCTGCGTGCGCAGTTGGCCAGAAGAAACCAGTTCGGAAAGCCTTGCTTACAAGAGCTCGGGCCGCGGCATGATGGCCGCCCATGTCAGCGTGTATTTCGGCTAGAAGTTGCCATCTCTCCTCTTCAGAGATGCACCGTTGGAGAATACCAGTAGTGCTTTTCTTGTATAGTTCACCTTCGTGAACCTTATAGTCTTTAGAATGCCGAATTATGTGGCAGGCCCCATTTTGATCATCGGGGAGCTCTTGCCTATTAAGGCAGGCTAGGAAAGGCTCGGTCCAGGGGGGGCTATAACAGCCATGATCTCGTGAGCCAGAGATGTTATTTCCATGTCATGGTCCCTGATGACATCTGTATTAAGTTTGGCTGGGGGCGTGTTCGGGTCTGGATTAGTGTATCTGCTCTCGTCCTGCCATGTTACTGATGGCTTGAACATCCTTTCCACGAAGGTGTTAGGCGGGACTGGGTCGTGTTTAGCGCTCATACGAGCAAGTATATCCGCTGCCCGGTTACTGTCCCGAGCTACATGGTGAAATTCCAGCCCCTCAAATCAAGCCGATATTTTTTATATGGCGTTTCGATAAGCCACCATCTTTGAATCCTTCGCACGAAATTCTCTGTTTACTTGGCGAGGTTTGAGTCTCGGCGCACCTCAAGGCGTTTTATACCCATGGACACGGTCATGCGGAGACCGTGCAATAGTGCCTCGTATTCGGCCGCGTTGTTTGACTCCGTGTATATGATCTGCAGTACGTAGCGGACGGTATCCCCTGTTGGGGATATCAAGATGATGCCAGCCCCCAATCCGGCTAGCATTTTGGAACTGTCAAAATACATGGTCCAGTGGGAGTATGATCCATACTCTTTAGGGAGTTCGGCTTCAGTCCATTCCGCGACAAAGTCGGCAAACACCTAGGACTTAATAGTCTGACGTGGTTTGTATGTTATTTCGAACGGTAAGAGCTCGATGGCCCATTTGGCTATGCGTCCCGTGGTGTCTTTATTGTTTATGATATCGTTGAGTGGTACTTCGGATGCCACTGTGATCGAACACTCTTGAAAGTAGTGTCGGAGCTTGCGAGATGCCATGAATACTGCATAGGCAATTTTCTGGTAACGGAGGTATCGTGATTTGCATGGTGTGAGAACCTCGGATACATAGTATACGGGTTTTTGAACAGGGAATTTATGTCCCTCTTCGTCCCGTTCGACGACGAGCACCGCACTCACTACCTGATGAGTGGCTGAGATATAAAGCAGCATTGGCTCGCCAACACCTGGAGAGGCTGGGTTACCCGCTAATAGGGTTTTTATTTCCTCCAGTCCGACCGTGGCTGCATCGATCCATTCAAAGTTGTCTATGCGCCTCAGCAGTCTATAAAGCGGTAGTGCTTTCTCTCATAATCTGGAGATAGAGCGGCTCAAGGCCGCTACGCAACCTGCTAGCTTTTGCACTTGTTTTAGATCGGTTGGCGTAGTTAGTTGTGACAGGGCCCGGATTTTAGCTGGGTTCGCTTCAATTCCTCTATGGGATATGATGAACCCTAATAGCTTTCCGGTCAGAACGCCGAAAACGCATTTTTCCGGATTGAGCCATATGTCATATGTTCATAGGTTATCGAATGTCAGGCGGACATCATCCACCAATGTTTCGACGTGTTTAGTCTTGATGAATGCGTCTTCAACATATGCCTCCACTATCTTGCCAATTTGTTTCTCTAAGCATGTTTGAATCATGCGTTGATATGTGGCACCAGCGTTTTTGAGTCCAAATGGCATAGTGTTAAAGCAAAAGGGGTCGTACGGAGTGATGAATGTCGTAGCATCCTGATCAGATTCCTTTATTTTTATTTGATGGCATCCAGAGTAGGCATCGAGGAAACACAACGAGTCATGTCCTGCGGTTGCATCGATAATTTGATCAATGCGGGGCAGTGGGAAGGGGTCCTTAGGGCAAGCCTTGTTTAAGTCCGTGAAGTCGACACAAAGGCGCCAGGATTTGTCCTTCTTTGACACCATGACTAAGTTGGCTAGCTAGCCCGGGTGTTTGATTTCCCTTATGAATCCGGCTCCCAGTAGTTTTGCCAGCTTTTCCACCATAGCATGTCTTTTGGGTTCGGAAAATTGTCGTAATGACTGCTTGACTGGCTTGAACCCTTTGATAATGTTGAGGTTGTGTTCGGCCAGCCTGCGTGGGATTCCTGGCATATCTGAAGGATGCCTAGCGAATGTGTCCCAGTTTTTGCGAAGGAAGGCGAAGCGCTGTCTACCGCCGGATCCAGCTGTGCCCCAATGGATGCCATTTTATTAGGGTCCGTTGGGTCCACTTGGAATTTGACAATTTCATCTGTTGGTTTAAAAGAGGTAGATTTCTATCTTTTATCAAGGACTAGTCGTCCCTGTCCATCGTAGATCGTAAGGTGGTTAATTCTTCGGTCGCGAGGGCTTCGGACAGTGCCTCTAGGGCTAAAGATGCGGTTTTGTTCTCGGCACGGAGTGCTCTATCCGGATCACTTGCAACTGTGATTATTCCATTTGGCCCTGGCATTTTGAGCTTCACGTACCCGTAATGGGGTATAGCCTGAAAGCGTGAGAAAGCGTCCCGCCCTAGAAGGGCGTGGTATCCGTTGTTGAAGGGGACAATGTGGAAGAGCAATTCCTCCGACCTCTAGTTCTTGGGTGTACCAAATACTACGTCGAACTTAATGCTTCCCGAACACCGGGCTTCTCGGTTGGGAATAATTCCTCGAAAGGTTGTATTACTTTGTTCGATGCGGAATTTATCGACCTGCATTTTTGCAAGCGTGTCCTCATATATGAGGTTGAGTCCGCTGCTTCCGTCCATGAGTACTTTAGTGAGGCGGAAGCCGTCTACTATTGGGTTTAGTACAAGAGCAGCTGTGGCTCGGTCTGGCCGGACTCATGGTTCGTCTTTGGTGGAAAAGGTGATTGCCGTGTCATTTCATGGGCTTGCAGTACTGATTTGATGGACCTCAGCAAGTTCGCGATTCGCTCTCTTGCGTCGGTTGTTTGAGGAGAACGCCTCAAAGACAGTGAAGACATCGAGGTCTTTCTCCCCAGGCGTTGCGGTGGCGAGGATTGCTTCACCGCTCTTTGCTACCTGCCGGAGTACCCAGCATGCTCTAAGGCAGTGGGTAGGGGTATTGTCCGGGGCAGCATGTATTTGGCAAGGTTTATCCAACAGTTCATCCAGAACGGACCTGTGTCCTATGAAATGTCTATTTTTCTTACCATTGTGTATGTGATCGGATGCCCTGCCAGGGTATGTTTGTTTTGCTTTCATGGTGTATCGTCCGAAGATGGACTATTCCATATGTGTATTCTGGGTTTTCCAAGTGTTTTCCACCGCACAGTACTTTCGTACCAAGTGCAATAATTCTGCGAAGCTCCATATTTGACGGCGGTTGAGGGCGTTCAAGACTCCCTCGTACGTGCAATTGCGGTGAAATATGGACACCGTGCCGTTGTCGCAGCAGTCCTTAATCTTGTTTTTAACAAGTAGAAATCGGGCCCAGAGGTGATGAACTGTCTCTTGGGGCAGCTGTCGTATATACGTGAGATCACATACATCCGTACATCTTTTTTGCCTTACTACATACATGGGAGTCCTAACCGAATACGGGGGAGGGCCTTCTGCTTCTATCTTCATGGCCCATCAATTCGGCCCAGCATCAATGGCCCGGACGCCTGAGGACCCCTAAATACAGGACTCCTCAGGTCCCACGAAGAACGTCCATGAGTTCAGCGTGCCCCTCCACCGATCAAGTAATGAGCTACCGCTACGTCGCCCCGTCGGGCCGCAATGCCGCCGTCCCATGGTTCTCCTCGCTGCTGCATCGACTCGCGTATTGTCATTGCATCGCCCCTTCGAGTTGTAGTGCCGTGATATGCGGTCCCCCGCCGTCATTCTTATTCAGCCACCGCCGCCGCGTCCCGTCCACCCCCTTCATCTTCGTCCAGCACCATCCCATTGCTAGCGTCACCGTCACCTACCCCGACCACTTCGTCTACTCCGACCACTGTTGGTGGCATCGGCCCCCATGCCGATTGGCGCCACAACCGTCGTCGAGTCTTCTTCTCTACTGGCCCTTCGA
This sequence comes from Secale cereale, assembly GCA_902687465.1. NCBI lineage: Eukaryota > Viridiplantae > Streptophyta > Magnoliopsida > Poales > Poaceae > Secale > Secale cereale. The sequence goes on along the minus strand of LR738715.1, from coordinate 717,337,005 downwards.
TTCCTCGACATAGCGTATAGCTCGTGTAGGTCCCTCGTCTCTGCATGCCTGGTGCTGGCAACACCGATGTGTGCCATCATCCACGACGTGTCCCCGGGCCTGGCAAGCCTTGTCGATGCCACGTCAACTTCATCTTCGTCCGTCTACGCATGCTCGGTGCTGGCAACACCGATGCGTGCCTTCGTCCATGACGTGTCCCTGGGCTTGCCAAACCCGGCGCGATGCCTCGTCAACACCATCTATGTCCCGACACACCACTACTTCGGCACTACTGCACCCATGACTAAATCGGCGCCTCCTTGCGCCTGCGGCTCCATGGAGACTTCCTCGACATCGGCCACCCCGACTCGACATCGACCACGGCATTATTCGCACGGCTACCTCGACCACGGCCCCACCACAATCGCTCTCGGCTACCTCAACAAATGGCACGAAGGGCTACCGCCTTGCTTGAGCAACCTCGTCTGTTTCCACTCCAGCCACGCCTTTCGCGATGCATCGACCGTTACGATTGTGGGGGGTGTCCGTCAGCTTGCCTTCGGATTCTTCTCCAGTCTCACCGTCTGCGTCGCTACCGTTGTGACTGGGAGGGGGTGTTGAGTATATTGATTCATTAGAAAACATAAGATAGACTAGGATTTGTCCTGCCTTGTCTTGTACTCCAAGTTGATCATTGTACTCCTATATATATGCCCACGAGGCTCAAGCAATACAATCAACGATTCCACCAATCCTCTATATTCCCTTCTAACAGATACAACTACTTCATTGATCTTCCAAGTCCCGGCCATGATGTGGATGGGATCAGGGAACCGTACACTAGTGGAAAAAAGCCTAGCTATGGCATGCCAAAAACAGCCTTGCTGGTGTAGTATCGCCACGCCACCAATATGGCGCCAGTGTTAAAAAATGGTGGTGGCGCTGGAGCCTACGGCAGCAATATTATACGTGTTTCTGGCGTACGATGTTTGCAATGCCACAACTATATTCACACACCTAGCGGCGCACAATGTAAGTTGCACGCCATGAACGTTTCGTGCACACACAAAAAAACATTTTTCAACACCATGTAACATTTAGCATTTCACATTAACACTAAGTACATACTATATAACATTAGAACAGTAGCCGATAATAGAACATTAGGAGTTGATATTTATGTGGTTGCTAGCTAGCTAGATCTCACAAACATAACCAGTTAATAGAAACATTACGAGCTAAAACAGTACTGCCCCGCCACATAGATAGTTCTAAATGAGGTCGATGACCACCATCATCCTCAAGCCATGGCGCCGGGTGTTTCTGATGATGACTAAGATGACCTGTCCAATCTGGAGATTCTTTTCAGCAAGGAAATTGTTTCATCCCGCTGCGCTGAACACAGTGCGACCATCTGTGTCCAGTGCGTAAGCACAGTTCGTGATGGAGGCCATTGTCGTAAGGCGTAGTCCAGCAATGTCTGCCTCATCTGGCTCGATCCCACAGCTCTCACTTAGCCTCTTAGGTAATTTATGGAGAAAAAACAAATATGGTAAATGAGCATGTCACATTACTACACACTAGCTAATTAATTAAGCATATCACGCATTACTACACATTAAGCATATCCTCAAATTCTACACTAATAAGCATATATATATATATATATATATATATATATATATATATATATATATATATATATATATATATATATATATATATATATATATATATATATATATATATATATATATATATATATATATATATATATATATATATAGGGATTAACTATTCGTCATCCTGTGTGAGGAATACTTATTCTTCACCCCCTCTCTTTTACCATCAATGCACCGTAATTTTACGTTACGTAAGTTTGTTTTATTTTCGACGTACAAAGAGACCGTAAGAAAATATATAATCGTCGTAAAAAATATTTGATGTTACGTAAAATTACAAACTTAAAAATATAGTGTAAAATATACATAAATTGCAAATTTTCTTGTCTTATGACCTATATTTATATTTTCTTATGCCAAATTTTACGTATTGAATCAATAGGAATGTAACTATTTGAATTCCAGATGTAATTTAAATATGAAGTGATCGTAAGATTACCTCAGGTGAAGAATAACTCATTCTGCACCCTGTGTGATGAATAGTATCACTATATATATATATATATATATATATATATATATATATATATATATATATATATATATATATCACAACACATTAGTAAGCATATCACATTACTACACACTAGCTGAGCACTCATCACGTTCTACACTAAGCATATCACATTATACTACACACTAAAGCATGTCCTCAAATTGTACACTATGCATATTAGTGTAGACGCAACTTCGCCGTGTTGAACAGTTTTCGAGATTCCGCACGATTTAAGAGCAGTTTTGAAAACGGTGCGACCAACAAATAATGGCAGCGAGTGTTTTTTTCGTTTTTTTCTAAACCGCTCGTCGGAATGAAGCAAGTGATACACCGTTGGAAAGGTATCGTCGGCACGCATCCTTTTCATATCTATTATTTTTTCTAATTCGCTACGGTTTAAGAGCAGTTTTGAATTTAACAAATCGCAGAATTATGTTTTTTTCGATTATTTTTTTGCAATTTTCTGTACTGTTTTAGCTTCAGTTTTTTAACCGTTTGTCGAAACAAGCCGTGTGATACGCCGTTGGAAAGCTATGAACGAGGCGCAACTTTCATATGTTGAAATGTTTTTGAGATTCCTTACGGTTTTTAGTTAATTTTGAAAATCGTGCGGCTGACTTCAAAGGGCACCGGGCGTTTTTTCGTGAAATTTTTACAAAACGTTGGTCGAAATGATCCACATGATACACCGTTGGAAATATATCGTCGAGACACTACTTTTCATGTAGAACACTCCCTCTAATTCATTACGGTTTAAGAGCAGTTTTGAAAATACAAAAAGGCGGCCACTCTGTTTTTCACGACAACAAAATCGACGCGTGCACTGCATCGGACAGAAAAGCGCACCGGTTCAAACTGAAAACCGCACTGCATCAGACGGTCAAGTGAGCTTCATTATTTTTTTTGTCGGACGTAAATTTTTCTCAGACAAGTTTTTATTGATACTAAAATCAAACTGCATCAGACGGGCAAACGGACTACATCATTTTTTATCGGACCAAAATTTTCTAAGACGAGGAAGTGTTTTTTGGGTACCTTTTTTGCTCTAGTTTTTTAACCGTTTATCGGAATTATGCGTGTAATATACCATTGAAAAGCTATGGGGTAGACGCAACTTCGGCATGTTGAACACTTTTCGAGATTCCGCGCGGTTTAAGAGCAATTTTGAAAACGGTGCGACCGACGAATAATGACAGCGAGCGTTTTTTTGCGCTTCCAAACTGCACAGATACTGCAACACAGGGACCAGTGAACTTCATGTTTCAAAAAAACAGTACGTGTTGTTTTTTGGGTACCTTTTTTGCTCTAGTTTTTTAATCGTTTATCGGAATTATGCGTGTAATATACCGTTGAAAAGCTTTGGAGTAGACGCAACTTCGCCATGTTGAACACTTTTCGAGATTCCGCTTGGTTTAAGAGCAGTTTTAAAAACGGTGCGACCGACGAATAATGGCAGCGAGCGTTTTTTTGCGCTTTCGAACTGAACAAATACTGCAACACAGAGACCAATGAACTTTATGTTTGGAAAAATTGTACGTGTTGGTTTTCGTTACCTTTTTCTCTATTTTTTAACCGTTTATCGAAATTATGCGTGTAATATACCGTTGAAAAACTATGGAGTAGACGCAACTTCGCCATGTTGAACACTTTTCGAGATTCCGCGCGGTTTAAGAGCAGTTTTGAAAACGGTGCGACCAACGAATAATGGCAGCGAGAGTTTTTTTGCGTTTTTTTTCTAAACCGCTCGTCGGAATGAAGCAAATGATACACCGCTGGAAAGGTATCGTCGGCACGCATCTTTTTCATATCTATTATTTTTTTAATTCGCTACGGTTTAAGAGCAGTTTTGAATTTAACAAATCGCGGAATTATGTTTTTTCGATTATTTTTTTACATTTTTCTGTACTGTTTTAGCTTCAGTTTTAACCGTTTGTCGAAACAAGCCGTGTGATACGTCGTTGGAAAGCTACAAACGAGGCGCAACTTTCATATGTTGAAATGTTTTTGAGATTCCTTACGGTTTTTAGTTAATTTTGAAAATTGTGCGGCTGACTTCAAAGGGCACCGGCCGTTTTTTCGTGAAATTTTTACAAAACGTTGGTCGATATGATCCAAATGATACACCGTTGGAAAGATATCGTCGAGGCACTACTTTTCATGTAGGACACTCCCTCTAATTCATTACGGTTTAAGAACAGTTTTGAAAATACAAAAAGGCGGAGACTCTGTTTTTCACGACAACAAAATCGACGCGTGCACTGCATCGAACAGAAAAGCGCACCGGTTCAAACTGAAAACCGCACTGCATCAGACGGTCAAGTGAGCTTCATTATTTCTTTTTGTCGGACGTAAATTTTTCTCAGACGAGTTTTTTATTGATACTAAAATCGACCTGCATCAGACGGGCAAACGGACTACATCATTTTTTATCGGACCAAAATTTTCTAAGACGAGGAAGTGATTTTTGGGTACCTTTTTTGCTTTAGTTTTTTAATCGTTTATCGTAATTATGCGTGTAATATACCGTTGAAAAGCTATGGGTAGACGCAACTTCGCCATGTTGAATACTTTTCGAGATTCCGCACGGTTTAAGAGCAGTTTTGAAAACGGTGCGACCGACGAATAATGACAGCGAGCGTTTTTTTTCGCTTCCGAACTGCACAGATACTGCAACACAGAGACTAGTGAACTTCATGTTTGAAAAAACTGTACGTGTTGTTTTTTCGGTACTTTTTTGCTCTAGTTTTTTAACCGTTTATCGGAATTATGCGTGTAATATACCGTTGAAAATTTATGGAGTAGACGCAACTTCGCCATATTGAACACTTTTCGAGATTCCGCACGGTTTAAGAGTAGTTTTAAA
>LR738715.1:717258293-717331886 GCA_902687465.1 Secale cereale | reverse complement strand
CAGCGAGCGTTTTTTTTTTTGCGCTTTCGAACTGCACAGATACTGCAACACAGAGACCAGTGAACTTCATGTTTGAAAAAACTTTACGTGTTGTTTTTTTGGTACTTTTTTGCTTTAGTTTTTTAACCGTTTATCGGAATTATGCGTGTAATATAACGTTGAAAAGCTATGGAGTAGACGCAACTTCGCCATGTTGACACTTTTCGAGATTCCGCACGGTTTAAGAGCAGTTTTGAAAACGGTGCGATCGACGAATAATGGCAGCGAGCATTTTTTGCGTTTTTTTTAAACCGCTCGTCGGAATGAACTAAGTGATACACCGTTGGAAAGGTATCGTCGGCGCGCATCTTTTTCATATATGTTATTTTTTTCTAATTCGCTACGGTTTAATAGCAGTTTTGACTTTAACAAATCGCGGAATTATGTTTTTTCGATTTTTTTGTAATATTCGGTACTGTTTTAGCTTCAGTTTTTTAACCGTTTGTCGAAACGAGCCGTGTGATACGCTGTTGGAAAGCTACGAACGAGGCGCAACTTTCATATGTTGAAATGTTTTTGAGATTCCTTACGGTTTTTAGTTAATTTTGAAAATCGTGCGGCTGACTTCGAAGGGCAGCGGCCTTTTTTCATGAAATTTTTACAAAACGTTGGTCGAAGTGATCCAAATGATACACCGTTGGAAAGATATTGTTGAGACGCTACTTTTTCATGTAGAACACTCCCTCTAATTCATTACGGTTTAAAAGCAGTTTTGAAAATACAAAAACGCGGACACTCTATTTTTCACGACAACAAAATCGACGCGTGCACTGCATCGGACAGAAAAGCGCACCGCTTCAAACTAAAAACCGCACTGCATCAGACACAAGAAAACCGCACTGCATTAGGGTAGGAGCCGGCACGACGGTGCTGGGGAAGGAGGCGAGGCGGCAGCGCGAGGGTAGGAGGCGGGCAGTGGTTGCTGTCCTCGGGGTGCTCCGCGTTAGAAACATATTTAAATGGGGATGTTATGAGAATAAGATTTTTGTTATGAGAATAAGGTCTTAAGTGGTGTTATAAGAATAGACCCACCCAGGAATATGTACTCCCCTCTCTAGATGGGTACGGAGTAATAAGGCCACCCATTAGCTTTCCTCCCCTCAATCTCTGTAGGCGAGCCCGTGGGTTCGCCACCCCTCTGCCCGCCACTCCAGTGGCCAGTAGCCGTGACGGGAATTTCGGTGTCTCAACTCTGGTTAGTAGATATACGAAAAGATGGCAGTGCTTCTTCCTTGAGTAAGTCTTTCGAGCTCCAGCCCTCTCAAGTTCGTCTGTTGGGACGGATTGGACGGAGCTCCCATGTAGATTCCTGCTAGCTCCTCACGGCGGCAAGGTTAGGGCATCTCGTCGTGTGCACGTGACGATGAGATTTGGTGTCAGGTTCTTCAGATCAATCCAATGGTTCAACAAAGACAACTACGGTTTTAGGGTGTCGGTCCTTAGAGGTGTGTGCACGAAGATTTTTCAGTTGTCATCGACAAGGTCAGGCCGACTGCAGTATGGGAGTGGCGACAGGGGGACATTAGCGGCTCGTTCTGGCGGTGGTAGTGGTCGTTCGGTGGTTCAAAGACCTTGATGCAATTTTTATTATGTTTGAGTTGTTTTGTGCTTCGGATGAACTTTTATAATAAATCTGAGTCCTTTCAACACAAAAAGAAGACGGCATATATTAGAAGTATGCCTGGTATTCTCCAATAATATACTGGCACATGAATAATTTTTTTTATGTAATCCTAATTAAAGGTTTAGGTGCTCCTCTACTTAATATGACTTACACTATTGTGTTCACTAATGAATGCATTTTGCATCATGTTTTACTTAGTCTTTTTGCATCGTAGATGTAAGATTTTCTGTATTTTACCATGATCGCTCACCTGTTTTCATATGATTTCATCAGGATTGCCAAAACCGGTAGATTTGGATTGTTCATTCAAAAACACCCATTTTTTGTCAAAAATATATTTATTGGACCTCATAAAACCTTCCATACAAAAAGACAAACACATGGGAAAAAACATGTTGCATTTGGTCTCCCAGGAGAGAAGATGGTGGGTGGTATGTGCACACCTACTCGTACCAACAGTTGTACCACTTGTTGTCGCCTTCTCCTGGTTAACTATTTCCACCCGTGCAATCGAATCTTAGTTACGACAAACAGATAGACTTCACCATATGAAACAATACTAGTAACCTCACATCCGACATCGTATGCAAAAGATATAGTCGTTTTACTTTTTTCATAACACTTTTTTGCAAGACATGTCGAAATTTATGTTTTTAAATTTCCCTAACTAGTAGATGTAGTATCATAACTACATCTCGAAGGATTTTAATTTTTAATTTTTTTTCATTTTTTTGGGTTTTTTCAAAATTGAAAAGGCGGTAGGAGGTAGAGTTTGAAAATTTCCCTTTAGTCCCGGTTTGTGTCTCCAACCGGGACTAAAGGTTAGACCCGTTTAGTCCCGGTTTGTGCCACAAATCGGGACTAAAGGGGCTCGTGGGGCCCCGGCCTGACGCCAGTCTGCCACCACCCCTTTAGTACTGGTTCATGCCACGAACCGGTACTAAAAGTTCAACACGAACCGGTACTAATGCATAGCCGTTCGAACCAATACTAATGGTACCATTACCATTAGTACCGGGCCAAAATCGAACCGTGACTAATGTGTCCCACGTAAGGTCATTTTTCTACTAGTGGGGGAATTGGCAAAAGGGCGTCCATCTCACCACTGCTTCAATCACCGAGGACATGGTATCCAGCTTGATCCTCTCCATCACTATCAATCCCATCATCGTCGACTCTCCCATCCATCTTGTTGTAATACCAAAACCTATTTGTGTATTCATATGTGTATCACTTTAATCATTTATCTGCTATTCATGTGAACACCTCGATGATGTTTTGTATAGCCATGCCTTAGTAGTTACCTTAGTTCTCAGAGATATGGAGGAACCCTAGTATTTATATGAACTAGATGCAATAGGATATTTAATGTATGTGATAAGGTTTGTAGTAACGTTCTACATGATATTGTGTGAACATCAGCTGTGTAATATTTTGCCCTTCGCGGACACTAAAGATATTATTACCATTCCAAAAGCAGAGTTAGAGGCATTGTGGTGACGGAAGCTACCTCTCTCCTTAGAGGATCATTGGTAAGGGAATAATGTACACTCATATGATTTATGCCACATACATGGAGAGACCTTAACCATTATTGTACTATGAAGGCCGCTAAGTGGTAGTTGTGCGTGATATAAGACTAAGGCATTAATATATATCTTATTATTGGATTCGCCTTCACATCAAAGATATTACAAAGATTCGATGTCTACACCTAGGACTATCTTAAATACTGGCCTTGTTGCAGTTTCCATCAATTCAGTTACTCTCTTGTTCTTTGTTATAATTCATGCGCACTTAATTATTGCTCTCAAACACACTTGCAACCACTCAACCATCACATCACGTTTGCTTGAAATCTAAGGGCATACCAATGGTGTACCTTAAACCGGACACACTAAACATCTGCGGACACCTATACGGAAGCCGGACATCCAATCCTATGCACCAAATGTTCACCTCTATTTTTTTCGTATGTTCCGAGCACTCAAAATAATTATAGAAAATAACAATAAATAGCATGCAGATATTCTAGTACAACAATAGTTCAACTATAAATGTTATGTCTGAAATCATCCTAGAGCGAAGTATTGTTCATACACACTGTGCCCTTGAGCTTCATCCAACAATACATCAACATGAATGGTATGCCCTCCGTTATTTGATACAATATGGCAGCGCGTGCAGGCTATACAAGCACGTGATCATAAAGTTGGAACATTGAGTGAATCAATAAATTGACCAATATGTAGGGCAACAAGAAGAAAAACTTATGATCTCCATAATTTGTTATCCCGGTGGCCACCCTCTTTCCCCGTGCAGTCGCACTACAATACTCATGACAGGGTTTGAGATGGCTTACCGTCGATGGGCTAGCGACTTCACATTGCATTCATGGATCACGTGCAAGTTGTAGGGCGCGAAGTGTTTTTGCTCATGAAACCAAGAATGCACATTTTGCCAAAATATTGTGCCCTCTTGCTTCAGGCATACAAAGTCCACAATTCTGGCAACCATGCATCGCGCAACAACTCATCCTCCATTATCGAGTATGCCCATTGTGTTTGGTTCAAAATAAACATCGATAACATCAAAGAAAATCTCATTAGCATTTGGTCGAACACTTGTCAGGCGTGGTGTCCACCATGGACAACGTCGGTAGGGGCCGGAGTATACCTGGTTGCAGACGGATCCAACGCAGATGGTGGGTTAGTCCAAGGCAGACATCCGGCAAGGCCTCGGGGTGGCAGATTCCAGCAAGGCCTGGGCGACGGCCGAAGTGGTAGAGCGGCAACGTCGAACTCGAAGGGTGCGGATACAGAGCAATGGGGAGGACAGCGTGGGTTTGGAGAAGGGGTTTGGTGGGCCGAGGGTGTCGGAAGCCTACGCGGTGCATGTCCGGACTCTCGCAAACCTCCCACTAATTTGTGGCCGGTTTATGGGAATTTGGACACCCGGACGTGTCCGCGAACACGTCTGTGGACATTTGTGCACGGCGTTGGATGACAAAAAATGTCCGAACATCATGGTCCAGATGTCTAGGGACGCTTTGGAGTACGCCGTTGGAGATGCCCTTAGAGTACTTGCAGACACTTTGCGAGCAATCTCTATAGAGGCAAATGACCATTTTCTCAGCTCTTTGTAGGATACTCTTACTTCGAAAGCAACTACAACCAGCCCTGTGTACTTGCAAGACATCATTCACCTAAGTTTTATGAATCATGTTTTGTTTACTATTTTTATTATCCCTTTACAAACATGTACAAATTCACTGTAGTTATTGTACACTATGTACGCATGTTGTTATGTATCCACTATAGAGCTTTGTCGAAGCCTATGCATCTTACGTGTAGAGTAAAATTTGGTAAAGTTATTCTACATTCATGACGCAAATCCTGCTCGGTAGCTGGAGAATTACAGCTAGTGTTTTTACCTTGAAGTTTTTAGTTGATGATATGGATACACGAGCCTTTGCCACCATCCCTCACGGATTATCCATGATCAGCCCATAAATCCGCCTGAAATTGCCATAGCAAAGGGAGGCTGAGACGAACCGAATGAAGTGGTCCGTAAGCAGAAAGGGTATGTCTCGCGCACCTCTAGATATGCCCTATTTATCGCATATTTAAGTGGCTCAATCAATCTAGAAAGAAAGGAAAAAAAAGACAAAAGAAAATGCTTGCACGAATCTTAACGTAAAATCAATGATATAGAACTTAGATGTGTAATACTTAGAGCACATCTAGATATGCTTTAGCAAAATTGAAGCAGAAACACGGTCCACTTCTCTTATGCTGAGATTTACCTTTTTCCAGGAAAGGCAATCTACGCATGACAAGTGGGCAAAAAGTGTATGAGACTGACTTGTGTTGGAATGCACTCTCCACTTATATACGCCTGCAAATAGTGTGTGGCTAAGAGCCACAAGAACATTTTTTTCCTTCTCTAGTGAGAGCTCAGGATGACACTTATATATGCCTGCAAATAATGTTTCTTTATCTTTTGTTGTCGTAGTGAAACGCTTCATGAGATATTCGAGCAAACCAAGCAAATAGAATTGAGTCCTAGAAAATAGCAGCGGGGGAAGAGATGGATCTTGCGAGGGTAGAAGAGATTGATCGATCAAAGCTCCATATAGATTCCGCAGATTGTTCCCATGTGCGGCACAACGACACCTCATTCTGATAAGAAATTCCCAAGGGCTCACAGGTGCGGGGGCACGCACCTGCTCGGCGCCGCCCGCCCGGAGGATTGCCTCACGATCCGCAAACACGTTCGATTCCTTGCAATTCCCTGGACAGTTTTAAGTTTTTGGTTTCTGAAAGTTGTTGGAGTAATTAATTCATTCCTTCCAAGTTTTAACATGTCAAACTTTGTGAAGTTTTAAAAGCTTGTTATAACGTATTTGGAAGTGATCTTATTTCAAAGACCTCGTCACAAGGAACCCGAATATGCAAACTAAAGATAAATTACACTTTTGGTTCAAGAGATATAATAGATATAAATTTGGAAGTCCAAAGAAAAAGCATGAGAGATGGGGTCACAAATCGCCTCCCTCATTCTGATCGCCATTTGATGCCTGTCTCTACGAAAATCAAGAACGCCTGGTTCCGATCCAATACCATTTGATTTCTCTCCCTGTAATTTCATTAGGAAGAAAATAAGAACGCTGTGCCTTTTGTGGATACATAAACCTTTTTATCAACGAGTTCATTGAGCTGACCAATTTTGTCGGTAAACCCATTTAGTCAGCCTTCCGAGACTTAACAGAGAAATGGAAAAAACACTTCACCATAACACACAGATCTCACCAGTGAGAATGGGTATGATACATTGCCGCAAATCTGGTTCATAGCCGAAGATGGACACAGGAGCACACAGAAAAGGGAGCACTGCTCTGGCAAAATAGCAGGCGTGTCGAAGTTCAAACCAGCCCAAAGACAAATAGGTGATACATTAATAAGCATAACCCCATTGACCACGAGTCACCTTCGCGACAAAACTACAGTAGCAGACGCACCAACAGTGACGATGGAAGCTAACACAGAGAGATAACATTTGTTCTGGACACTTTCAAGTATCAAAGCCAGAGTAGACGCCACTCCCCCTCAGGAGCCGCTTCTCCTCCTCGACGTAGTTCTTCCCCCTGCTGGCCTGCCCGCGGTCTCTCTTCCGCTTCTCCTTCTGTGAGAATGAAGCAGCCTCCTTATCTTTCTCCATCTGCCTCGGCTGGGGGTTCATCACACCGATAAGCTTCTCTCCTTCAGTTACCGCAGCCCTCGTGCGTTCCCGCTCTTCAAAAGACTCGGTTAGAACTTCCTTCTCGTTGCGATCTTTCCCAGTGGACCAAGTCCAGTTAGGCTCAACCTTTGGAGGAGCAACTGTCAGTATAGATGGCCCGCCACGATACCCGTGCCGGCTCAAAGCACTGAAATCCACACCACCAGGTTTCTTCTTCTTCAACATAGCTGCTGTTCAGAGAGCTAGAAGCAGCGTTAAAAGAGACCCTGACCATGACATATCGTACTTTTAACATCAAGTGATATATGGTTCATATTACTTCGCTAACAACCAAAATGTGCCAGATTACAGCAGTCAGAAACAAAATAGACAGGATAAGACGGTCCAACTTGCGATGTTTGCTAATGCGACTTTAGGGAAGGGAACACTGGATCTATGTAAGCATGATACATGGGGTCTTTGGCCCAGAGTTTCTCTAAGTGGTCGCTAGACGTGGTCAGCCTATGGACTTCTTCAGTGGCCCAAATGAGGGCTTGAGCTTTCATAGGGTGAATGATAGCATCCAGAGGCTGGTGCTCATTATCGCTCCCAACCCTCTGTTGATCCCACTGTCTCAAGAGGATGTTGGTGAGGTAATGCAAGGGCTGCTCGTACAACTGCTTCACCGATCTTCCGAGTCCCAGCCATGATGTGGATGGGATCAAGGAGCTGCAGTGATCAGGAATTGGGATGTGCCTCATGTACTCTTGATACATTTCAGCCCTCCTGATCAATGCACCTGCAGTATTATCCCATAATAGTAAGAGTACAAATATGCAACTCTATGCAGAAAACATATAATCTTAAAAATCACAGGAGCTAATCCAATGCAGATCTCAACTGTCCATGGCTGGTGAGTGCAAACTCTAGCTCAGGAATTCAAGCAGTGTTTGAGGAAAGAAACATGACTTGAAACCTTTTTGCTGACACTGGTTTCTGGTTTATTCCATTGGTATATAGAGAAGGCTAGGCCCCAACTCAGTATACAACTTTGAAGCAAACAGGTTTAAGAAACACTGAGGTTTCTCGCCCGGGTGAACATTACAAAATTACGTATCTTGTATACAGAATTATTATAAGCATGTTGCCATTTGCAAAAATTTATCACTGAATGAACCCAAAACACATTGTGGAAAATAGCATGTTAATTAGATACCACTCCCTCGCATAAGAATAAACAATAATCAGATATTGGCCTCACCCAGTAAAACAGGCTACAGTGGTAACTAGTCCAGGCTGATCAGAATCAGTTAGCATATGTCCTTAACAAAAACTACTATTTCTGACACAACCTAAGCTATTCCTCTGTTAGTAATGGTAACAAATAAGAAAGGCGGTATCTGGATATCAAATCTCAAGTATAGAAAATACTAATAAGATCAATATACAGGACAAACGATAGCTCATGATTACATGACAGCAAAAAACATTTATACATGGCACAGTTTTAAAATTCACTCAATCACATGAAATCTATGTAACATGTTCAAATATAGACCTATACATTTTGTTCCTAAAGTAGGTGGGTTAGCTTTATATACTGCATAGGGGTTCAATACACAACTACTTAAGAAAGATCAACACAACAATTTAGCATCTAACCGGTTGTTAGGTGCGTGCAGAATTATTACCCCCAATATCAAATCCTAGGCAGCAAATCAATTCTCTTGGACTTTTGGTGAGTTATTACCCTCGACATTGTTGCTTCTCTAAGAAGGCAAAATAACGAACCCCTAAGAACTAACGCTGTACATAAAGTAAATTGTGCGAACCAATACAAGGAAATAAAAGCTATAAATTTTATATAATTGTTTAATTCATCTTAGAGCCATTGGCCAAATACAAGCTAAATCACACCAATTTAGCATAGTAAGGAGTGGGAGAATATTATATCAACTCTAATGAGCGCGAAAATCGTTTATTTTTTATAACACAAAAAGTGACCGAAATAGCTCTCACCTTTTGCTGGAGCTGTAGATTTGGAGGACATGGGCAGCCGGAAGGAGTTCTCGCCTTTCCCGTTCCCGGCCTCATCGTCAGAATCCGAGCTCAGATCGTCGCTGGAAGAGAGCTCCACCGGCTCCTCCGACGGCGCGGCCCTCTTCATACCTACGCACCGGCCCACAACGACGTCAGCGTCACTCCGTTCGGAAGAAGACCGTAGAAGAGCGAAGTTTTGTGCCCTCACCTGGTCTATTGAACGGGGAAATACGCCGCCGGCTAGAGGACGGAGGTTGGAGGTCTCGCTCCCGGGTCGCCGCCGTCGGAGACGGCGAGATGACTCGGAAGCCGAAACCCTCGATTCTCCGCTTGGCCTGTCCTCTTTTTTTTAGTTTAGAAGAGGCATGTCCTCTTTTTTAACATGTCCCTGGGGTTGTTGGGCTTGGATGAGAGAGGAGTGTCAGGCAGAAAGGTTCTCTTCCTGGGCCGGCCTAGGTACCGACCCACAAAATCACTGTTAAAGTTTCTTTAAAAAAATCACTGTTAAATGGTTTTTTCCCTTAAAAAACGACCAAATTTTGAAAATCTCCGCTGGTATAAAATTTAGATCCAGATTCAGAATTTAAAATACATATATGAAAAAAGACAAATCACGATGTGAATTATAGATAATACAAATTGGGTCATGGATCCGGTCCATTTTCTTTATCGTTAATGAATTTGTAATTATTGTTTCTCATAATATATTTTAATTGTGGATTTGAATGTTTATATTTTAATGAATTCTTATTACTACTACTATATATGATTTTTTTTAATCATCAATAAATATGTCAATTTAACTCGGGTGCACTGTGGTTATTACATACAAAGTTAGAAAAATATTTTTCAACCAAATTTTAGAAACTAGGATGAATGTATCAAGAATTGAGGGAGCAGTAGCCAAAAGGTAACATCCTTTATTGATCAAATTTATTTGGGCCATGCACCAAGAAAGCGTCACATTGTTCATCTTATTGTATTCCCACTTCCCGCACTGTTCTTCTATCAATCTCTGAATCTCTAACATCAGACTTTGGGAATGGCACCCAGAGACTCCTTGAGCTTCTCAGCGGAGTGTGAGAGATCAATCATGTCGCCTCTCAGGTACCGGTCGTAGGCGGCGAGGTCGAAGTGGCCGTGGCCACACATGGCGATGAGGATGACCTTCTCCTCCCCGGTCCTCTTGCACTCCAGCGCTTCCCTGATCGCCGCCGCGATCGCGTGCGTCGGCTCCGGCGCCGGGATGATGCCCTCCGTCCGTGCAAATTGTATTGCAGCTGCAGATAATTCATCAACGAAGGCAAGGAATGTCTGAGCTCACATACATGGTCAAGAGACGAGAAATCAGCAGCAAAATTCAGAGTTGCTGTTTCATCCCGTGTCGTTCAGGAAAAGTTGCTCACTGGTCAGAACAACAAAGTGAGTTCATGAGTGAGCAGTACCTTCGAAGCACTCAGTTTGCTGTATGGACATGGCCTCCATGAACCCGAGCTCATACACATGGGAGATCAGAGGCGCCATTCCATGGTAGCGAAGCCCACCTGCAGAAATGGCGTTGCGTCAGTAAACAGAGCAGAGCAGAGCAGGAAGCCAGTTAATGGAGACAGATAAGGAGTTGCAGTGATCAAGACCTGCATGGATGGGATCGGGGACAAAGTCGTGGCCGAGGGTGTGCATCTTCATCAGCGGCGTCAGCCCGGCCGTGTCGCCGTAGTCGTAGGCGTAGACGCCCTTGGTGAGCGTGGGGCACGCCGCGGGCTCCACGGCCCTGAACTGCGGGTTCATCCTGCCGGCCAGCTTCTCGCGCATGAAGGGGAAGGCGAGCCCGCCGAAGTTGGAGCCGCCGCCGGTGCAGCCGATGACGACGTCCGGGGTGTCGCCGATGGCCGCCAGCTGCTCCAGGCACTCCTCGCCGATGACGGTCTGGTGCAGCAGGACGTGGTTGAGCACGCTGCCGAGGCAGTACTTGGTGTCGGCGTTGGTGGCCGCGACCTCCACCGCCTCGGAGATGGCCATCCCGAGGCTCCCCGGGCTGCTCGGGTCCGCCGCCAGGAGCTTCCTGCCGGCCTCCGTCACGTCGGACGGAGACGGGTGCACCTTGGCGCCCCACGTCTCCATCATCAGCCTCCGGTACGGCTTCTGGTCGTACGACGCGCGCACCTGCCACACCTCGCAGTTGAGGCCGAAGAGGGTGCTGGCGAAGGAGAGCGCGCTGCCCCACTGGCCGGCGCCGGTCTCGGTGACCACGTTCTTGACCCCCGCCGCGGCGTTGTACCACGCCTGCGGCACGGCGGTGTTGCCCTTGTGCGACCCCGCCGGGCTAGTGCCTTCGTACTTGTAGTAGATCTTGGCCGGCGTGCCGAGCAGCTTCTCCAGCCTCTTGGCCCTGCCATATCAACACCTTTACTCCACGCTCCTTTGAATCACGACAGCAACAGCATCTTTCTTTACCTGATGAGCGGCGTCGGGCGCCAGAGCTCGTAGACATCCCGGACCTCGTCGGGTATGTCGATGAAGCGCTCCTCCGTGAGCTCCTGCCTGATGAGCTCGTCGGGGAACAGAGGGGCCAGGTCGCTGGGGTTCAGCGGCTGGTGCGTCCCCGGGTGCAGCATCGGCGGCGGCTTCACCGGCAGGTCGGCGATGAGGTTGTACCATTGCTTCGGGACGCCCACGTTGCCTGGATACGAGCCGGCCCTGGCGGCGAAGCTCCTACGCCCAGTGACGGAAACTCTGTGCTTTGGTAGGCGATGGAGCGAGGAAGCTTGCTCCGGGACTGCTGCAATGCAGGTGGTGTTTGCAACGCCAGAATTCAGAAATCACAACGGTGAAAAATCTAACTGAAACAATTACGTATAATGACCAATTTTAAACACAGATTAGATGTGCTTAATGATTTCAGACTGAATAATAAGCATTGGCAATGTTGTTAATCTAAAAAATATCGATAATCTTT
This sequence comes from Secale cereale, assembly GCA_902687465.1. Lineage (NCBI taxonomy): Eukaryota > Viridiplantae > Streptophyta > Magnoliopsida > Poales > Poaceae > Secale > Secale cereale. The sequence continues at coordinate 717,320,007 of LR738715.1, read as the reverse complement.
CATGGAATGGAATGGATTATTGGTAGGTGCCAACGACACAAGCGTGCGTGCCCATCTACACTGTTCTGCTGTGCATTCATCCAACGACATTACCGATGTTGACTTGACGCCTAACCAAAATTGATTTTGTGATCTGTATCCAGCTCCACAGATAGATAGAGATAGCCCTCATTGATCTCGACCCGTTTTGGGATTGGCCTCACGTTCTTTTCTTGAACAGAGATCACCGGCCGGCAATAACCAGCTTACACATATTGCAGAAGATAGATTTTCCTTTTTTACTGTCATCACCTATGCTCTCTCTCAGGTTATCTATTATCTGAAATTGCATCCACTAACAAGCTAGACATCTATTATCTGAAACTCCAAAGAAACCAGAAAACTTTCAGGATTGAGGAGCAGTTGGATTGGCTTGGGAGTAGGGACCGGGCAAGAATTATAAGCGAATAACAGCACAACCAGAACCAAATCCTCGGATGAAATCCAAGTCCGCATAAACCGAACCAAGCATACGGATCGAAATGGTTTTGAGCGGGGAGCGGAGAAGAAGGGAGCAGGATCTTCAGGAGGGTTGATGCACGGGCGGACGCACCTGGGAGCTGGGGAAGGCGGAGCGCGGTGGCCATTTCTTGTCGTGACGATGGAGCCGCCGCCGCGGCGCCGGCTTGCCGTTCCTAGCTTCCTGGATCGCGCCCCGAAAGCTACTCTGTTCAGTTAGTAGTCAACCGCGCGCGCTGTGAGAGAGGGGTTGCCTGTGCCTGCCGCCGAGTGGTGTCGGGCGAGTAGTTATCGTTGCAGGGTGGCTTCTCGGGCCCTCCCTCCCTCCCTCCCTCGTGCAACATTTTGTTTTTCTGCGTGATGGATTGGATCCTGCCTGCGACGACGTACAACGCACGGTGTCCTTTACCACTAGTAGTACTACTACTTCGTGGGGAGGAGGTAGCTCGCTTGCTCAGCGGGGTCAATGGCCGAATGCGATTGCCAGACTTTGGTGGGTGGGTGGGTGGTGGCGGCTACACCGCCGGCGCCATGAATTTTAAAAACTGAACCATGAAGTGATCTGTCGATCAAGGACAGCAGCGCTTGCTGCACTTACTATTACCGAAGGTCAGGAAGAGCAGATCCGGGACTATTCTAAAATTTTGATACGATGATAGCGATATTGGACGATCCATGTGGCACAAAACTGTGAACTTCATATTGTATTCATCCATGTGATGTGGTGTGGTGTGGTGTGGAGATAGAATAGAGACACTACACGCTGAACATTGGCCGGTGGGCCGTGGACGGAGCTGGTTCGGCACTTGTGTTGAAGGCATCATTTTCTTCGATGCCATGCCTTTTTTTTCTTTTCTTTTCCAAAGGGGCGTTGACACGGTTGCAATTTGCATCCCGTTTTTCCTGGAGAAGTCCATCACCCTCTCGGGCATTATCGCCATGCTGAGCCATCAGAGACGACCACATCAGAGAGGGTGTGCATGCGTGTTGCAACAGATATGAAGATCAACAGCAACCGGTTGTGTTGATCGTCAATTGTTGGTTTGACTCCCAGTCTCTCTTGTGGCCAATCGTCAATGCAGCTTTAGAAAGAAACCTTTAGAGTAGTTTTTGTTTGTTTGTTTGCAGGACTATGTTTGGTACTAGTAGAAAGTAGAAAGTGATCGCATCAGTACTGATAACTTAGTTTAACCCATGTGTGCGTGTCTGTGTCAAAATGAGCTGTTGAACTTGATGATCCCGTGGTTGCCCTCTCTCCAGGGATATTTCCCTGACAAGAGTCGTAGCACACGTTATATTGTACCAAGATTAAATCGTGACGGTGACAACCACAGGTAAACCATCGCCAGCCACTAAAGCGTCAACTACGGATGAAACTTGCTGTAAAAAAAGTTGCAGGTAACTCATGAGGTGAAACTCGTACTTCTGCCAGGTACGTTTTCATGGACTCCAAACAAACCCTCCAAGCCGACGCGTCACATAATCGCTCTAGCATTTTAGGGGTCAGGATGGCAAACCTAGCATGCTCTTGAGCACAGTAGATAAACTGGGTGTATCGATCTTACCAGCGAATTCTGTTGTATAGGAATACAAGCGCAGCAGGTCATCTGAAACCAAATAATGCAATACTCAATCTTTGTCCTACACTAAAAATGCATAACAATCTTGCTGAGGATTGGCACACTTCACATACAGTTCAAGTGTCAGCGTCCAAACAAAGTACAAACACGGTAATGCAACTCACAGAAAACCACAATAAGGTATGGGGTAATATATAGTCTATTCAGCAAGCAAAACAGAACAAAGCCCCAAGAATATATTTATAGATTAACATACTAAAATCATATTACAAATATCTTTAAGTAACTCCAAAACACCAATCTATGTAGCTATGAACAAGCAAATCGAAGCACAAGAGAGCAGCTTTAGCTCTGCAGCACATGTCTTGCTTGCCTGACGAAACGACATCTTTATGTGACACTAGAGCCAACAGAAGGTGGCTTCGCCTACATGTTAACTATTTGTAGTATCAACATAACAACACATGCTCATTCCATTCTCGATGAAGTTTCATATTTTTGTTCTTGCTGTTCAGTATCTTTACTGCCCAGTCGATGAGTTGAAATCAAAGGCTAATAATCTGGAATGGACACAAAGGTGTACCCTGGTGCTCCTCTCCATGAATAGTATGCAACTCGGGTCTCATAAAATCCTGCATAAGCAATGTAAATATGTACACATAAGAATTACATACTCGTTTGGATAGTGGAACGGTTCTATATATGAGATGCTTAAGAGCGAGATAATTTGTTTCCAGCGTAACAGTAGAGATGCAGAAGAATGGGAAAAGTTATGTTTTCAGCATAATAACTGAGATGCGAGAACAGGCCTGTTTCATCTAAAATGGAAGAGCCTATACCAGTTACAGTTATATATCAACAGTAAACATTGTCTCACATACTCCAGTAATATAAGTGGACACATTATTTTTATGGTAATGTTACCTGGCGAATGGTCGCCAGGAACACCCCCAGCGAACGCCCCACACGCCACACGATCAAGGTCTGACGTTGGCAGTTTTTGGATGAAAACTGCACTAAAATTAAACAAATGCCATGCTATTTGCAAAAATGCCATCCCCCAAAACACTAAAACTGCCACCCCTAGCTGGCGAGCGGTCGCCAGCTAGAGGGGTCCTATTTTTATATGAAGTATTTACATATGTAATGAGAAGAGAGAAAAAACTGCACCATGCTTAATTACTCCAGTGGTGCAAGTGGCCATTGTTTACGTAGGAAGTTTTTACAGGAAGCATATGAAAGAGGCAATTGTTTTTAATCTTTTATAGGAATATTCATCGAATAATCTGAATAAGACAATATTCACTCTGGAAGATGAAACAATGGCATATCAATCTCAATACGGGAACTGACGCGATATAATTGACATACCAGGAAGAAAGGCAAGGATACCCAGGAACAATAGACCATACACCTGAGAGCTATCACCCTCCATGTGACCTGTGAATATAAAATAAGAAAGGAACAGAAGAGAGCTTCCCAGGAAGAGGAGGAATAATGCTAGGGCAATCGACTTCCATGGGATCCTTCTCAAGGATTTTGGGGTGTATGTGAACCGACGGTCAATATTGTCCTCATCCCTGTCCTCCGTAGGAAGAACAGAATAAGGAATGTTGCGTCTGGCCGCCATACTGCAGTATCAGCATTGGAAACACATACTGTGAGTACAAGTACAAAAAATGACCAAAGTAATACAAGATAAGACAGAACAGCTGAGAAATGACTAATATGAAACCACGAAATAGGAAACCATCACCAAAGGATGAAGAAAACAGAGAAATGCCATTCTCGGAAAGAAGCTGAGAAGTAGCCATTTTTGCCAATATAGGCTGCATGAGGCTGTTTGATTGCTACCCTGAGCAACATGCCTGAGAATATTCCCTAGCTGAGAGTAACCTGAGCGTGCTTAACAAATTGGCCAGGCAGGCACACAAAGAATCCTAGGCCGTGTTTGGTTGATGTCCTGAAGATATGCCTGTGTGGATAGAAGCTCCACGCAGTGTTTGGTTCATTTTTTCCCTGGGTTACACTCACCACTTGTTGGTCACGTACTACAGTGAATTAATAATCAGATAAGACCAAACATAACCAGATCCAATTATCATTACATTTCAGGTCTCAGTTTACATCATACCCTGAAGATATTGAACAGATCAGTACTTAGTTTGTTTACCGCTAACATGTCCAAAAGTCACATTTCCTACCAGATCAGCACTTAGATTGTTTGAACACAATAGTGCATCAATCACATAACCAGAAGTCCACCAAAAGGAAACTCTGTCAGCCATGTAAGTATCTTTTGCAATCAACAATCACTTAAAGATTAGCAGGATCATCAGTACGACCATGAGTAGGATCATCAGTACGGCCATCAATAGGATCATCAGTACGGCCATCAGCAGGATCATCACCAGATAAATGATTCAACACCCAACATGAGATGTAATCCTCACCCATGCTTATAAGGAAGCTACAATGAACTTGAAACTCTGGCTTGCAAAGGTGCATCCCTACTGCCATCCTATCTTCAGGTGTTAATGCAATATTCTCGAGCATGTTCCAAAGAGGAGCATTCGGATCTAGTGGAGCTACAGTCTGTATTGGTTGTGTAAGGCTTTCCAGATCATGACATGGTTCATAAAATTGAAGTCATCCAGATAGGAGGCTATCTAAAATATGCTATGGTAATGCTTGATAATGGACATTAGGCATTTCATGTGCAATCACACTCAGGTAAGAACTCGAATTTCATTAAATGACCAAGAAACCGCTTATCAAGATTTTTCTTCATTTCCGCAGCCGAGCATCACAATGACGGGGTGGTCCTCGCCATCGGTGCCGGCCGGCCTCTCCTCTATTCCCAAGCTCATCCCGAATCGACTACGCTGACCTTGGCCAGCATGTCCACGCGAACGGGCTGGCATCAGTGCTAAATGGGTTGTCACTTGTCAGCCCAGCCTACTGATCAGAGCCAGAGTTTGGCTGCCGAACGCTTTTCACTTGACCTGGAAACCCCAGCGGACCACGGATTTGCAGATTTAGCAGAGTGGAGATTTGGGATTCTTGTAACAACTTTCAACATTCAATTCAGTCCTTCTGCTTATGATTTTAGTCCCAAATCTCTGGTACACAATCGGTAGAAAATAAAATAATAATGCTTATTACATTTCAAAGCCAAGAATATGCAGCTTCAATCACTAAATTTTCTGCAATACTTCTATAATAAGTAGTAGGGGAAAAAATGAAGATACAATTTGAAGTATTTATATCTCAAATATACGGATGTCATTTCCTTTTCATACATGTAATCCAAAAACTCGTGATGGTATCTTTGGTCAAAGCTGGATAGTGTTCTTTAATGAGTGGACAAAGTATCATGGTTTTCACTTAAACAATATATTGTTGTATGAAAGCATTAGACGTCATATAATGCATCAGTATATCAATGCGAATGAAAAAAACATGATTATAACTTGCATTTATATGTTGAGTTCGACCTCCAGTTCCATAAAATTTTGTGTGGACCTTTTAGATTGGAATACTTTGATAGGCATGGTGTTTAAGAAAGTTCTCATGTTCAGGAAAACGTGGATTTGGTAAAGACAATGCTATATGAACCATTGTCAAGTGCTCTCGAAAGATGAAAGATATAACTGCATGTGTTCTTAGTTAAGTGTGTTGGAAAGATGACTGTTTGCTTAGGCGGTGATACATAAATGTTCAGGAAAGGGATGAAAGGCGAATGACATAAGGGGATGAAAGGAGAGAAATTAACATCATATCTACATGCAAACCTTATATGCTGGAATACAAATAAAAAACTAGCACAACATATTAGATATCATTTCTTCCTACCAAGTGTATCACAGCAATGCACAAATTTAACTCTTGTCAGGAAATAGCAGTATTCTCACAGTAGCTACCACTTGCAATAACCTTAGGCATGCATCTCGATCTCGGGTTAAAACAAACTGTGTCATCTATCCTACAGCATATATCGATCTGTGTTCACAAAGGCCATTGAACGACTTATGTTCAAGATTTTACTGCTGTATAAGCCCGACTCTGATTGCAAGACTGAGAAAACAGGAAACTAATATTGAAAAGAACAGTAATAACATCTTATTATCCATGAGGCGTTCACTAATTACTATTGCCATTTCACCAATTTAAACTGCAAAAACGTCTTATATGTAGTTATGGAGGTAGTAGTAGTACTAAGCAAACTCATCGACAAAACCCTCATTACTAGTATAGATAAGTCAGCAAGTTAGTCACGTCAATATGGGCGTCAACTCTGGCCTTGGATAAACAAGGATGATTCCTCAGCAGTGATTTGTGAGTGAGATCTTGCGGAACCTTTGATAAGGAACTTAGTATGCAAATGCACACAAGTTCAGCATACACACAGATTCAATCTATGCGATGGAGAATATGGATCAAGGTAAGGATATTTTTTACTTTTTTTTATCATACCTGCTCCTCAAGGCACTCCTGACAATATGGATCTACTTATGAACTCATTAAATTGTGGTTGATGTGTGCTTCTACACGCGTTCCTGACTTGAATAGGCATTAGCGGAACAGAGAATGAGACAAAAAAAACATGGAATTCGAACTCAATTAATAGAAATGGTAATATGCCATGGCACATCACAAGACAGAGAACGAAACAGGTAGATAGATTAAATCTAGCAGAAAATGTATAAACAGGGCGCACTAACCGTGGCCTGTTGTCGATGGTGAAGTGAGATCGGCAGGCAACAGAAGCGGCGAGCGACGTCCGCAGAGAAGTGGAGAGGAGGCGGGCGTGCACCGTCGAGCTCGTGCGGGGGCGGTGACCGGCGAAGTGGCGACTGGGGAGGTTAAGGGTTAGGGGAGGTGGCCGGGCATCCGCCGTCGCGCGCGAGCGGCCGCCTCCGCTCTCCCCGGCTGGAGGAGCAGTGGATGCGTTCGTTGGAAAGGGATCGAGCGGGGGTGGTGGCCGGCGAAGTGGGGAGATGACCGGCGATCTACGGTCGGTGAGTATGTCTCTCTTTTTTTAGGGCGAGTATAGCTTGAGGTGAGAGCTCCTCCAATTGACATAGAAAACCAAACCGAAAATCGAATCGGAAAGGTTGTCGGTTCAGGTTTTTACTGGTCGGGTTCATCAATACGATTGTCGGTTTTTTAAGCAATAAAAATAATACATGTTGATTAATATATGTGCTAATATAGTGCGAAACAATTGTCAAATAAAATTATATCCATGTAATGAACAACAAAGTAGCACAACCAAGTTGGTTATGGGCCATGGGCAGGCATCGTATTGCTCACCCTTGGATCGGATCTCAATTTCCCAATTTCTATTAAAATTGTTTTCCTGGTTTTTCCTGGTTTAATGGCCCGGCTTTTCATCGGTTTTCCAGAAAACCAGCCGGTTCGACCGGTTTTTTCCGGACTGATTGCAGAACGGTCTTATTAGCTGGAAAAAACAATGAGGCTGCCGGTTCCAGTTTTTCCTGATTCGACCACTGGTTCGGTTCGGTTTTTTAAACTATGCCTATTGGATGCTCCTCGCGTCCAGTTCCTGACGAAACGATCTCTGATGTTAACTGAATGTATTGTGTCCTTCTGAGTAGTTTTGCCTACTGGAGATCTAAAAAACACCTCTAGACACAATAAAGCAAGGAAAACTAACTAAACTAAATAAAACATTAAATGTGCAATGCTCGCAATGAAAAGTGTAGATACCGATAAACATGCATAATGGACAACTATTTGGTTCAATGGGATATGATATATAAAGAGAACATGCAAAAAATGAGCTCTAAAAATGTGTAAAATATAGAGCCATCAGTATATATGGACTCCTTCTGGATGTTGTAATCAGCAAGGGGGCGGCCATCCTCGAGCTACGCTCTAGCATCAGGCGACTACCCCCTTCACCGAGATAGGTTTACTTTGTCTTGGATCTTATCGAATATCTGCATTCCATCTTAGGGCATGACTTGCGTTGTTGGGTGACAGATGACCCTATCCCACCAAGCAACACTACCATGACCTGCGTTGGACGGGTCCGTGAGACTATAAGTGCATCAAGTGCCCTCTTAGTTGTGGTTTTGGAGTATTGAAGACAAATAAGTTGAGGGGCTAATGTGTTTGTGAGTGTACACATGAGTTATAGTCCCTGGAGATTTGGTTTAACATATGGAAGACGATCCCTAAAAATGTATTTCTTCAAGTGAAGAATTTGGTGATGAAATTGGTACGACCTTAAAAGAAATTGATGTGAAGATTTTGAAGCTTGAAGACTCTTGTTTTCGTACTTTCTTTCTTCTTTTTGAATCATAGGAAAACTATATTGTTAAAGGGGGTATAGGTGAATCATATTTCACTTTTCCAAAGTTATGCTCAGACATATGCATATACAACTGCTTCGAGTGAAGCCTTTGGAAATCTCCACAATAGCTGATCCATTTGGTAGCGACGGTGCATCTGGTCACTAACGAATTTAGTCAGGCCGAGGAGTTAGAAGTTCGCCAGTGTGATCTGCCTAACAGTGAGGAAACTGAGTGCCCCGACGAAATTGAAAGTTCAAATTTCGACCATTGCTGCACCGCGGGCCAGCTGTCGAGTGGATCCTTATCCTGACAACGGCCGATTCATAGAAAGGCAATTATGACAATTCACGTCAGGTTGTCCCCTGGATATAAACATCCGCCCCCACAACCACTTGTTGGTTGGCTGCTCTGAGAGATCTTGACACTAGTCATTTGAGAGCAGCCCATCCTCTGACGACTTTGAGAGAATCCTAAGTGAGGAAAAACCTAGAGCCGAAGTAACCGAGCATCACTGAAGAGAGTGATATGTGTGATTCGCCAGTTGTTACCTTTGAAGACTGTCATTATTCCAGACGGTTAGGCATCATGAGCACACCAAGAGTCATTGTGGTGTGTCGGTGAACAAGTCTGTGAAGGTTTTAGAAGTCTACCTTGAAGACTTACCACAAGTGATTGGGCGAGGACTAAGTGACCTCGGCTCAAGAGGAACACAGTGAGGACTGTGTGTCCTCTGAGTTCGTCTTAGCTGCCTCAACTAGACATACAGTTGATACAACAACTGGAACTGGTCTACCAAATTGTTGTGTCTTCTTTGAGCCCAACTGGTTTCAAAGTCCTCACCCTCCCTTACATTATTCTGCTGCTGATGAATTTGTGATCTATCTTCTGATGAATTTGAACTGAAGACTTTCATCGTGTTGTCTTTCATTTCTCCAGTTCATATTCTTCATACGTATATGTCTGAATGATTGCATGTTCATCACCCTTATGTATCATGTATGCTTATGCTCTTATTCTGTGATGATTTAGTTCCCTCGCGTATCTATTTCTTCACTCTGATCTTCGTCCAATTCTTTTGAGTTTGACGAATTTCTAAAAATCTCCCATTCACCCCTTCTGGGAGTAAACCTACGGTTTCGATTGGAATCAGAGCAAGGTACTCCCTTGTTCTGTGTGATTTTGGTTTAACCACCTGGAGTTTTAGTTATCTCGCCGCAGGCGGCACGAACTATCCTTACCGGAAGAATAAGATGCGCATGCATCTTGAATCAATTGATAACGATCTCTGGTTTGTCATTAAGAACGGTGTTCCATGTGTCACTCCTAGCGTCAATGTTGCTGATGTGAAGAGATTCAATCAACTCGACTCTCAAGCGAAGAACATCATATGTGGACACCTCAACAAAGGACAGTATGGCAAAGTGAGTGCACTAGAAACATCAAAGCTTATCTAGGATAGGCTCTCCAAGGTCAATGAGGGAGTTTCCACTCAACGTGACTCTCGAGTTGACTTGCTTCGCAATTGCTTCAAGAGGCTTGACAATGAAAATGTTCAGCAAACCTTCGACCACCTCACCGATATCTCAAACGAGCTACATACTCTTGGTGCCGCTGATATCACTGACCACAAGGTGGTGAAGAAATTGCTGAGGTCTCTTAATAGTTCCTTTTACACTTTGTCCCTCATGATTCAAGAGCGGCCTGATTATAAGTCACTTGATCCCGCTGATATTCTTGAGAGGCTCAATACTCATGAATTTCAACAAGCTGAGAAAAGAGATATGTATGGTCCCAGTTATGGACGACCCCACGCTCTGAATGCAAAAGCTAAAGCCAAGGCAATTTCTTCATCTAAAGAAGAAGAGTCTGAAAACAGTACTGATAGCGCTGACGAGTTTGGCAGAGAACTGGCTATGCTTGTGAGGAAGTTCTGGAAGTTTTCCAAGAGAAATCGCTCGGGAAAGTCTTCAAAGTATGACTCGAAGAACACTAGAGAAACTTCTGCTCGAGACTACAACAAGAGAACTTTCCACAAATGCAAGAAGGCCTGCCATTACATTGCTGACCGCCCCCTTTGGCAGAAGAACTCAAGGAAGAAGAAGTCTAGCAAGGATGACAACTCTGATGACAAAAAGAAGAAGTCTTCATCAAAATCATCATCAAAGAAGAAAAGCACCTCCGGCAGAGCTCACACTTTTATTGGGAAGGAAATGGATTCTGAGAAATAATTTGATCAAGATAATGCTGAGGAATCTAAGGAGGAGTCCAACACTGGAGTTGCAAGCTTGGCCCTCGCTACGGAGTTCGTCAGCAAGTCCATCTTCGACCATGAAGAAATGGTGACTCCACCAACCCTAAAGACTGGGCTGATGACTACACTCCCACCTATTGCTTCATGGAAAGAGGTGCCAAGGTAAACTTACGAGAAGCTTACTTCAGTACATCTAGTGGTGATGACTTTGAATGTGAAGCAAAACCTAGCTATAGGAAATTGGCTAAAATGGCAACTGAACAACAAAGTACTATGGAAAAGATACAAAAATTGCTAGACAAAAGTGACGATCTATTAGACGAGGAAATGGATCACAATCAAGGTTTGTTTGAGGATCTCAGACGCCTAAAGTCACAACATGATGAACTTGAAAGTCGTCATGTGGCCCTCTCAGCCAAACACGAGAAGCTTACCTATGAATTTCTTCAAAGGAAGCAAGAACTCAAGAAGCTGAGAGCGTCTCATGATGATCTTCAGAAAGACAACGTGATGTGGAGCATCCGACGATCATCCCCATGTACACTATGATTACTCCCCAAGCCTCAAGTGTCCACACGATGAGACCTCGAGCATGCGTCATTGGACCTAAGGTGAACTCGCTCCTTTCTGAATCTTCCCTTTCCGCATGTAAGACATGGATGCTACTTCAATCACGGACCTTGTGCATACTCATGTACACTCGAGGAGACCACGGAGAGCCCAAGGACCAAGGCCAAGTGTGCGCGGAGGCGAAGGAAGGAGAAGGAATAAGAGCCAGCTGCTACAGCAGTCGGACATCCGGCGCCTGCCCGGAAATCCGGTGCCCAGCACAGAAGACACCCGAGACTGGACCCCTCCGGCCCGGACATCCGACCAGAGGCCCAGACATCTAGCTCCTCGCGAGCTGTCGGACATCCGGCCCCCACCCCAGACATTCGGCGCCTGTCTGCGCACAGTGAACGGGCCAGAGGCCCATGTATCCTCTCCCACTTACCCCTTCATGGCTAAGACTATATATAGACCCCCTCCTCCTCCTAGTTAGGGTTAGCTTTGTGCTAGCTCATTTGATACCTAGAGCTTTTCTCATCCAGTGGTTCTACTCCTAGGAGTGACTGTGGCCCCTCTTCGGAGAAGATCCACACCGGATTCAAGACCTCTTCGGAGAAGATCATTTGCGGATTCAAGACCTCCTCATGGAGATGAACTAGTTACCTTGTATCTTTCCTGTGTTGGATTTGGACTGTGTATCTCCTTGTGTCGAGGATCTAGCACATGTGTGATTGTTTCTTGTTGATTTGAGTGTTTTCTCTCGTTTCCCCTCGTGTTCATCGTGTTCATCCTCGGGGATCCCTCCAATCGTGAAAGATCGGCCTAGATCGGGTTAGCCCCGCATCATATGGTATCATGAGCCTTGGTTCATCACGAATTTGGAGCCTCCCCAATGTTTTCTAGCCTTGTTTTGTGTGATTTCGTCCTAAATTCGAAAATTCCCCACCAAAAATAGTCCCAATTTTTTTTGTGATTTGTTAATTTGATGATGTTTTGTTGATTTTGATCCGTGGATTTGCTGTGTTTTGAGTGGATCTAGCATCTCCACAAGTTTCCCCACTTTTCATCCACAAAATCTCTCAAATTTTGCCTCCCAAATCACCAAATTCCGCCCCCAAACGAGTTTGGAAGTCCCAATCCCGATATGGAATCGTCGGGCCGGACATCTCCCTCCTGGAGCTCAAAATCGGTCAAGTTTCTGTACACAGATCCCGGATTTCCGGACATAACCCCGGATGTCCGGACCCTGGAGTTTCAGCCACTCGTGTTTCATCGTTTTGTCCATAACTAATTCATCCGAACTCCGATTTTGACGTTCTTTAGCTCATTTTGAAGCTCTTGACATCCCCCATACCACAAAAATACTACCGTCACCATTTGACTCCATCAAATTTTGTGAATTTTGGCATCTTTTCCTAGGGCTTCCACCACATAATCCACTATACCACCACCGACTTCCGCAACCTAACCCATTTTGTCCACCATAGCATTTGTGGTTGCTTGAGTAGTGATTTGAGTCTCCTAAGGTGTTTAGTCTACTTAGGGACAATTGTTTCTTCATCAACCACCACCACCACTTCCGCATACCCATTGCCCACTATACATTTCCGCAACCCAACCTAACCCAATTTTGTTAAGCTTGTTTGAGTTGTGGCTTGTGTCTCCTAAGGTGTTTCGGCTACTTAGGGACCGTGACTTCAACTCCGACACCGTGTATAGCCCATCATACACTTCCACCACCATAACACATTTTGACCAGGTTTCCACCAACAAGTCCGCTACCACCATTTTGACATTTGTCCTTGAGATTGTGAGTTGTGGTTTTTCTGTTTCCTAAGGTGTTTCGGCTAATTAGGAATGGGTCGACATCGACAACACCGCCTCTCATCATCGCCACAGATGGTAACCTCGACGACATCATTGTATATTCCCCTTGCAATTGCATTGTTAACCCCTAGCCCATTTTGCGTCACTTGCCTATCGAGACTAGCCTTTGAGTATTGCCGGCAACGTTACTTGTGCACATGAGTGATCATCGATCCGCGTTTCCATTGCCTACATACCATATCATATTGGTATCATCATATCTCCCTTGTGTCACAAGTTTGTTTCCGCATATACACAATTGCTATCTTGGTTAGTGCATTTTCCATAAGTGGCCAACAAAAAGAGCTCAAAAGAGAAAAGAGCCAAAAAAACTTTTAAGCAAAAGAGAAAAAAAAGCTTGTAAGAAAGAGCCATATCATCACAAAACATCATATCATACTTGATCATCTTGTATCATCTTGTGCTAAAAGCACCGGAACATCATACATACATAGCATACTTGTGATAGGAAGTTGCTACATTTTGTCTCATATAGGTAGTGCACAAGTTCGTATCTGCCTATTGAGCAATCGGCTAGCGTCTCTCTAGTGTTGTGCGACAAGAGCATTTTCTGTGGATTCCACATTTTCCGCTCAATCCTTGGTTGCACAACCACATTTATCTATCTGTGTGTGTGTGTTTCCGTGTGCCACCCATATTGTTATTGGTCTACTTGTTTCACTTGCGAATTTGTGAATCTCTTTCATCATTATTGACTCTTGCTAACTTTTTGCATCAAATTTTTGTGCCACTATCCTCACCAAGCTACTCCATAAGCCTTATTGTGTAGGTGTGAGAATTGAAAAGAATCGGTACCAATTGTGCTATTTCCTTGATACATATTGAGTGATCATTAATCCATTTTCAACATCGGGTAAGGTACATTGGTCTAGTTCTTCTCTTTCTCCCACTCACCACTACTTGAGTCTTGTGATGGATAAGCAAAGCATTTCCTCTCTGGTCTTCGACATCGACCGCATGAACAACTACATCCATGCGCAAACCATCAGACTACAATGAGCAATGCAAGAGCGCTTGGACAACTTAGCCAGCGAACTACGACACTCCGAGACAAGGAGAATGGCTTCCTTCAACGACATGTGTGACTCCTTTAACAAACACATGGCGGAGCTCCGACACTTGGTGGTCGATTACAAGTCTTCTCCCCCTTTGTCATCCTTGCGGGGCGGCGACGTTCAAGTCACAAGTCTTCAGAGCGCAAACATGACGCAAGTGCAAGTCGTCCACGTCCACACCGCCATGGCGACCATCGACATCGTCATGAAGGGCAAGTCCCCTCCAAGCATCATGTGCACAACGACAACGAACGACATCTACCAAGAGCTCAAGCACGACAACGACACCATCATCATGAAGATGCTCGACAAGCGCATACCTACAAGTCTGATCAAGCTCTACTTCACGCCAAAGACAAGCTTCAAGAGCAAGGGAGAAGACCGCGAGACAAGCAACACCAAGAAGGAGCTACGACTACAACCACCACTTCAACATCTTCTCCAAGTGCTATCAAGGTATCTTTGCCTTCGGGCGTACGGCATCTTCGCCTACTTCCCATGAGTTCGCCTACATCGACATCTTCAACATCAATGCGATCACCTACAAGCGAGGGCGAGACTTCCATCTTCAGAAGCTACCCACAACAAGACGGTGACAAGATGGTCGAGCATGGGCCATCCCCTTCGACCAAGGTAACGAGCATGAACCTTTCCGACACCATGAAGACGACGCCCATATTGGACTCCTACTCCGAGTCAAGCTATGCAAGCAAACATGAGACCTTCTCTTTGATCTCGAAGGAGAGTGATGATTTGCCACACCCTACGGCATTCACCTTTGGAGGCGTTATGGATGAGGAGACGATTGGAGTTGAGCATGAAGACATTTGCACCTACACCTCTCCGACACCCACATATCATGGGATGACCCAATTTCCATGTGAGGAGAGCCACCCCACCATGAGTGATATGAGTGACTCCACCATATGTGACATTGAGTGCATTTCCTATGAGAGGATGAGTGTGACCACCACTAGGCCCACACATGAGAGCATGCCACACACCCTATGTGAGGTTGAGAGCCATTTGAGTGACTCCACCAACCATACGAGTGAGGGCATCCAAGAGGGAGTGAGTGAGCCACAACACTTAGTGAGTGAGGTAGTTGATAGGGCATGTCAGGCCTCTATGATTTCTAATGACTTACCCTCTACTCCGAGCATGTTTTCTTCTTTGGTGCTAGGTCTACTACATGACGACATGCCTACCCTCAACAAGTCCATCCCTCCAATGGACAGATCTATGGCCATGGTGGAAGAAGATGCACCACCCACATGGTTCCATCAAGATGAAGATAACGATGATTGGATCTTCAACACCTCACCTACAACACATGAGCGACGCTCCAAAGGTAACATAGGTGATGGTGCTTCTCTTGTCCCACTAGTGGACTATCTCATCAATGATTGCTTGCATGATGTTGACACACCTATCACCATGCTTCATGCTAGTGCGACTTCTTCATGTCACGACTTACCCATTTATGATGAATATGATGATGAGCATGTTGAGTTGCCTAGTTGTGATGCTATGCTCCATAGGATATCATGTGAAAATTATTTCGGTCACATCATGTTCGAGAACCCTCTAAACTTGTCATATGCTATGAGTGAGATCTCCCATATTGCATCGTTTCAATCTCAACATAGTAACTATGCATGCCCCATTAAAGTAAATCCCATTTGCACTTGTGGAATAGATGACAAGATGATGGTCATTGGCTTTTGTTTTTCTTGCGATGATATTGCCATGCTTCCTTTACATGATTTGCAAAATTCATCCACTATGCAATGCCATGATCACATTGTTCCAGATATGCATTGTTTTGCATGTTGTCAATATTCTCCTTGTGCTATTTCCACTAATGCTCATGAGCCCCATAGTTTCCTCCTACATACTAGGAGATCTTGATGCATTCCATACTTTGCATAGTTCCCATAATTGTGTGCACCATATGCATACCATGAATAACAATGCCCTACATATTTGTCATGATGCATTACACAATTCGAGTCTCCATTATGCTATACATAACAACAAACCTCTCATGATGGATGTCATGTTTCTATATCACGCATCTCATTTGTTTGAGAATTGGATATTTTGTGCTAATGAACACATGCACGTGCGCATCATGATGGATGATGTGTACATATACCACACACACACAATTTTTCCTTTGTCTTCGTTTTGTGTAGGTACTCACGTATACTCGTCAACCTCTCAATCCCAAGAGTTGACGAAATGAGCTCTTGAGAGCAATGGCGATTTGGGATCCCGTGGATTGTCCTTACCACCATTCTCTTCGCGCAACCACTACGCCATCTCTTTTACTTGGCTCTCACACGACTTTGGGCTATCTACCACTTATCACCTTATGCCCATTATATCGTGTGTGCATGTTATGCCTCTTGATATGACTTTGCCATGCAATTATGACCCTTGCTTGCATCTAGCCATGATTCACCATTATGTTACTCCTATCTGTATTTGCATGCTTGGTGGAGATACTTGTAGCTATTACAATGATTTCTTTGTGCCCCATGATATTGATGATATTTTGCTCAATGTTGAGGATATCGCTTATCGTTATCGTCTCGGTCAGCTGGGGATTAGAGATTAACCGGAAATCGGCTAATTAATCGATTTTATCAGTCGACTATTAATCAGCCATTTTTTCCAATCTCAGGTCCCCAACACTAAAATATGCTATATTCAACACCAAACCAATATTGGACAGAAATGTTACCTTGAATCCTAGCCTTTGAATCCTGATATAATGACAAAAAAATAGAAAAACATTACATATTGCGTAACAAGGTCCATAAAACACAAATAAACATAGTTCTTGCTAACATAGTGCTATGAATAGGCCCGATTTATCGATAGATTCCTGATAAATCGCTTGTCACAGCGATAAATCGGTCCAAACGATAAATGATGAAGATAAGGCATAATCTTATCGGTCACCCCAAGAGTAGCGATAAATCGGACGATAAATCGCTGAATCGGAAGATTTCTTGAACAGTGATTTTGCTCATATCTTGCTGTCATGCTTGTGATATGTCATGTGCATTATTCATGCCCACTATTTATCCACATGCCATGATTGCCATGATTACCTCTAGTATGTTGCATCTTCGCACTACTAGATTACACTACTTGATTGCCATGATTGCTTGCTTTGTTGCATCACCCATGTTCCTCTCTTACTTGATTTCTTGGGTTGATGACATATATGTTCATGCCATTCACGTGATATATCTTGATCATGGTCACTTGTCCCCATTCGTTGCATCTCTCATCACTTGTATTGAGTGCAACAATGCTAAGTTTGTTGATCTTGGAGACTTGGACACCTTACTTGTGATGCATGCTTGTTTGTTTGAGCCTCATGCCTTTGGTTGTTATCGCATAATATGCTCACATACCATGCCAAATTCCCTTGTACTTTCATATGATAAGCATGATGAATACACTTGTTGGGTATCTTCCCATTCGAATGATAGGTTTTGCATTTCCGCTAACCTCATTTGTTTTTTCGAGTTTTTGTCATGTTCTTTCATTTTGGAGGATTCACAAGGCGGTGTCGTCATGAGATATATTGCTTATGTGAAGGCATATACGATGTGCAACACCAACATTTGCGAGAAATTCCTAAAGGTGAACTATTTCCCTTTGAGCCATCCTCAGTTATGCATATTGGATGGGTCATTCTTTCATTATTGTGTCCTTCTTCTTGTCTACATGATACATCTATTCGATGGAGGACCGACATTGGAGATTGGCTCTATGGACCTTCACATTGAGGAGTGCTTGCTACTTCTCGAGCTTGCATTGTTTTCCCTCGAAGAGGAAAGGGTGATGCATCACAGTAGCGTAAGTATTTCCCTTAGTTTTTGAGAACCAAGGTATCAATCCAGTAGGAGACCACGCGTGAGTCCCTCGTACCTGCACAAACAATTATGAACCTTGCAGCCAATGCGATAAAAGGGGTTGTCAATCCCTTCTCGGTCACTTACAAAAGTGAGATCTGATAGAGATGATAAGACAATATTTTTGGTATTTTTGATATAGAGACAGAAAGTAAATAATGCAAATAAACAACGGCGACAGAAATTGGCAAGTTGACGGGAAACTAATATGATGGAGATAGACCCGGGGGCCATAGGTTTCACTAGTGGCTTCTCTCGTGATAGCAGATTTCTACGGCGGGAACGAATTACTATCGAGCAATTGATAGAAAAGCGCATAGTTATGAGAATATCTAGGCATGATCACTGTATATAGGCACCACGTCCGTGACAAGTAGACCGAAACGATTCTGCATCTACTACTATTACAACACACATCGACCGCTATCCAACATGCATCTAGAGTATTAAGTTCATAAGAACAGAGTAATACCTTAAGCAAGATGACATGATGTAGAGGGATAAACTCAAGCAATATGATATAAACTCCATCTTTTTATCCCCGATGGCAACAATACAATACGTGCCTTGCTGCCCCTGCTGTCACTGGGAAAGGACACCGCAAGATTGAACCCAAAGCCAAGCACTTCTCCCATTACAAGAACTATAGATCTAGTAGGACGAACCAAACCGATAATTCGAAGAGACTTGCAAGGATATTTAAATCATGCATAAAAGAATCCAATATTGTTCATAGATAATATTGATCATAAACCCACAATTCATCGGATCTCGACAAACACACCGCAAAAGGAATTACATCGAATAGATCTCCTCGAAGATCGAGGAGAACTTTGTATTGAGATCCAAAGAGAGAGAAGAAGACATCTAGCTAATAACTATGGACCCGAAGGTCTGTGGTAAACTACTCACAACTCATCGACGAGGCTATGGTGTTGATGTAGAAGCCCTCCGTGATCGATGCCCCCTCCGGTGGAGCTCCGGAACAGGCCCCAATATGGGATCTCACGGGTACAGAAGGTTGCGGCGGTGGAATTAGGGTTTCGTGGTGCTCCTCGATAGTTTCAGGGTATGTAGGTATATATAGGAGGAAGAGGGACGTCAGGGGAGCAACAGGGGGCCCACGAGGGTAGGGGCGCGCCTACCCCCTGGGCGCGCCCTCTGCCCTCGTGGCCGCCTCTCTCGCTTCCTGGCGTGTACTCCAAGTCATCTGTGTTGATATCGTTCCAAAAATGACTCTCTCGAAGGTTTCATTCCATTTGGACTCCGTTTGATATTCCTTTTCTGCGAAACACTGAAATAGGCAAAAAACATCAATTTGCACTGGGCCTTGGGTTAGTAGGTTAGTCCCAAAAATAATATAAAAGTGTATAATAAAGCCCATTAAACATCCAAAACAGAATATATAATAGAATGGAACAATAAAAAATTATAGATACGTTGGAGACGTATCAAGCATCCCCAAGCTTAATTCCTGCTCGTCCTCGAGTAGGTAAATGATAAAAATAGAATTTTTGATGTGGAATGCTAACCAACATAATTCTCGATGTAATTTTCTTTATTGTGGCATGAATGTTCAGATCCGAAAGATTCAAGAGAAAAGTTTATATTGACATAAGAATAATAATACTTCAAGCATACCAACAAAGCAATAATGTCTTCTCAAAATAACATGGACAAAGAAAGTTATCCCTACAAAATCATATAGTCTGGCAATGCTCTATCTTCATCACACAAAATATTTAAATCATGCACAACCCCGGTTTCATCCAAGCAATTGTTTCACACTTCAATTTTTTCAAACTTTTCAACTTTCACGCAATACATGAGCGTGAGCCATGGATATAGCACTATGTGGAATAGAGTGGTGGTTGTGGAGAAGACAAAAGAGGAAGATAGTCTCACATCAACTAGGCGTATCAATAGGCTATGGAGATGCCCATCAATAGATATCAATGTGAGTGAGTAGGGATTGCCATGCAATGGATGCACTAGAGTTATAAATGTATGAAAGCTCAACGAAGAAACTAAGTGGGTGTGCATCCAACTTGCTTGCTCACGAAGACCTAGGCATTTGAGGAAGCCCATCGTTGGAATATACAAGCCAAGTTCTATAATAAAAATTCCCACTAGTATATGAAAGTGACAAAACAAGAGACTCTCTATCATGAAGATCATGGTGCTACTTTGAAGCACAAGTGTGGAAAAAGATAATAGCATTGTCCCTTCTCTCTTTTTCTCTCATTTTTTTCCTTTGGGCCTTTTGTTATGGCTTTTTTTTTTCTTTTTTTTTCTCGTCCGGAGTCTCATCCCGACTTGTGGGGGAATCATAGTCTCCATCATCCTTTCCTCACTTGGACAATGCTCTAGTAATGAAGATCATCACACTTTTATTTACTTACAACTTGAAGCTAGAACAAAACATGACTCTATGTGAATGCCTCCGGTAGTGTACCAGGATGTGCAATGAATCAAGAGTGACATGTATGAAAATTATGAATGGTGGCTTAGCCACAAATACGATGTCAACTACTTGATCATGCATGTCAATATGACAATGATGAAGCGTGTCATATGAACGAAACGGTGGAAAGTTGCATGGTAATATATCTCGGAATGGCTATGGAAATGCCATGATAGGTAGGTATGGTGGCTGTTTTGAGGAAGGTATATGGTGGGTGGTACCGATGAAAGTTGCGCGGTACAAGAGAGGCTAGCAATGGTGGAAGGGTGAGAGTGTGTATAACCATGGACTCAACATTAGTCATAAAGAACTCATATACTTATTGCAAAAATATACGAGTTATCAAAACAAAGTATTCAACGCATGCTCCTAGGGGAAGGGTTGGTAGGAGTTATCCATCGCGTGATCCCGACCTCCACACAAAGGATGACAATCAATGAATATATCATGCTCCAACTTCATCACATAACGGTTCACCATACGTGCATGCTAGGGAATCACAAACTTTAACACAAGTGTTTCTCAAATTCACAATTACCCCACTAGCATGACTCTAATATCACCATCCTCATATCTCAAAACAATCATCAAGTATCAAACTTCTGATAATATTCAATGCACTTTATATGAAAGTCTTTACTATACCCATCTTGGATGCCTATCATAATAGAACTAATTTATAACCAAAGCACATGACCATGATGTTCTAAGCGACTCTCAAAATAATATAAGTGAAGCATGAGAGATCAATAATTTCTACAAAATAAAACCACCACCATGCTCTAAAAGATATAAGTGAAGCACTAGAGCAAAACTATCTAGCTCAAAAGATATAACTGAAGCACATAGAGTATTCTAATAAATTCTGATTCATGTGTATCTCTCTCAAAAGGTGTGTCCAGCAAGGATGATTGTGGTAAACTAAAAAGCAAAGACTCAAATCATACATGACGCTCCAAGCAAAACACATATCATGTGGTGAATAAAAATATAGTCTCAAGTAATGTTAGCGATAGACGAAGACGAAAGAGGGGATGCCTTCCCGGGGCATTGATAACCCACAAGTGTAGGGGATCACAACAGTTTTCGAGGGTAAAGTATTAAAACCAAAATTGTTGATTCGACACAAGGGGTGCCAAAGAATACTCTTAAGTATTAGCAACTGAGTTTTCAATTCAACCACACCTAGAAACTTAGTATCTGCAGCAAGATAGTTTAGTAGCAAAGTAATATGATAGTGGCGGTAGCAGCAATAAAAGTAAAGATAGTGTTTTTGTGATAGTAGCAACGGAAAAGTAAATAAGCGACAAGCAATATAGGTAAAGCTCGTGGGCATTGGATCGGTGATGGGAAATTATGTCGGATGCAATTCATCACATAGAAGTTATAACCTAGGGTGACACAGAACTAGCTCCAGTTCATCAATGCAATGTAGGCATGTATTCCGAATATAGTCATACGTGCTTATGGAAAAGAACATGCATGACATCTTTTGTCCTACCCTCCCGTGGCAGCGGGGTCCTATTGGAAACTAAGGGATATTAAGGCCTCCTTTTAATAGAGTACCGGACCAAAGCATTAAGACATAGTGAATATGTGAACTCCTCAAACTACGGTCATCAATGGGAGTGGTCCCGATTATTGTCACTTCGGGGTTGCAGGATCATAACACATAGTAGGTGACTATAGACTTACAGGATAGGATCAAGAACACACATATATTCATGAAAGCATAATAGGTTCAGATCTAAAATCATGGCACTCGGGCCCTAGTGACAGACATTAAGCATAGCAAAGTCATAACAACATCAATCTCAAAACATAGTGGATACTAGGGATCAAATCCTAACAAAATTAACTCGATTACATGATAGATCCCATCCAACCCATCACCGTCCAGCAAGCCTATGATGGAATTACTCACGCACGGCGGTGAGCATCATGGAATTGGTGATGGAGGAAGTTTGATGATGACGATGGCGACGATCTCCACTCTCCGGAGCCCCGAACGGACTCCAGATCAGCCCTCCCGAGAGAGATTAGGGCTTGGCGGCGGCTCCGTCTCGTAAAACGCGATAATTACTTCTCTCTGATTTTTTTCTCCGTGAAACGGAAGATATAGGACCTGGGGGTACATCGGTGGAGCATCGGGGGGCCCTCGAGGCAGGGTGTAATGCCCCAGATGTAACACTTTCCAAATATGGCAATATATGAAACTTTGGCTTCATCAATTCCATTCTGGTCTCTTCTTTCATTTCGGGTTTCTTTGTTTTATCGTGTGCGTGTGTGCATTTCATCCATGTCATGTTGTCATGTGTATTGCATTGCATTTGTGTTGTCACTTGCACCCGGTTTCACTCGTCGCTTCCCGTTGTCCGTTTCGAGTTCCGACGCTCACACACGTGCTCGTGGCATCCCCGAGTCCTTCTTTCGTGTGTGGCCGTGTAACGTTTTCGGAATGACGTGAGACTTGTCGTGCGATGTTGTTTTGGTACGTGTAGGCCGCCTGTCAAGTTTCGTCGCGTTTGGAGTTCGTTTGGTACTCCAACGGTTAACCTAGTGGGCTAAAAGAACCTCTTCTTTAAGGCCCAAGACCCCCTCCACAACAGCCCACTAACCCATCGCAACCCTTCCCATCATCTCGGTCGTCGAATTGTGATCGCATGGCCGAAAACCGCTCCCCATTTGGAGTCTCCTACCTCCTTATACCTATAAATTAGCCCCCCCACGTCCTTTTTTGCGTCCAAACCCTAGTTCCCCCTTTTTTTTCCCGTTTTCCCGCGCCCACGGCTCCTCCGGCCGCCGGACACGTCCGGACGGGCTGGACGCGTCCGCCGCCGCCCCCTCGGCCTCTCACGGGCCGCCACGTGGCCACCCAGCCACCGTCGCCGGCTCCCTCCTCCCGCGGCCCGCGGGGCCTGCCCGGCTCGACCGCCCCGCGCCGCCAGCCCGCGCCGGCTCCTCGCCCCGCCGCCGCGCCGGCCGGCGCCTCACCCCGCCGCCGCGTGCTCCCCGCGCCGCCGACTCGCCACCACCGGCAGTCGCCACCGCCCGCAGCCGCTGCGGGCCGCGTCGCCGCTGCCGGCCTCGCCTCCTCCGGCCGCCGCCCTTCGCCTCCACCGGCCGGCCACCTCTCCGGTCGGCCCCAGCTCGCGCCCCGAGGTCGCCGCACTTCAGCGAGCCACCCCGGCCGTCCTCCGGCCGCACTCCGGCGAGCCGTCCCGGATCTGGTCGCTCGGACCAGATCCACCACCTCCTCAATCCAAACGCATACCGCAGCCCGTATACCTCCGTCCCGGGTCCGTTCCGTCCATGTTGACTTTTTCGTGAGGTATAAATATGGCTAAGTCCCAGATCTGTAACATTTTGTTACCTCCTTTGTAGGCCCGCAACTTTGTGCTCGTAGATCCGATTTGTGCATATGATATGTCAAAATGATCGTGGTGATGTGCTCTACGTTTTGTTCCATTGTGGCATGCTTGTTTGAGTTCATCTAGAGGTCCTAATCTCTGTTGCAAGAGTGTTACTTGTTATAAACTGCTGCTACTTGTTATTTTCATGCCATGTTTGAGATGTGATAACTTGGTGCATGGTTGTCCAAATGAAGCAAATGATATGTCAAAATGTTCATTGTGAGATGCTCTACATGTTGGTTGCTGTAGCACTCATGTTAGGTTTCATATTGCCATGTTAAACTTGGTTGCAAAAGTGCATGTGGTTGTTAAGTCATGAAACATGTTATGAGATGCTGATTTGAAGTGCTCGTTGCTATTGATGTGTTTGTCCCCATGACACATGTCTATATGTTTTAGAATCTCCATCATATGGTCTTTGCTGTGGTGCAAACCACTTTCCATGATATGCCTTAAGGTGACTTAAACATGCTTGTAAACATGCCATGCCAACATAACTGTTTTATACTTGGTGAAATTTCTGCTAAGTCTGGAATCTGTCTTAACCTGATGCTATGTTTGCTTGATGCCCTAGTCAAATCCATGATAGTTTTGGAGTGGCCATTGATCATTCCTTGTTCTCCATGCTATTGTCTATCCATCCATGCCCTCACTTGCTCATATGGCTTGATGTAGCTTATTTAATTCTTGCTCCCAAGTTGCTCTAAAATATAACTGTTAGGTTTTTTAACAGCATGATCAATTTTGTGTAGCTTGTTGCTATTGATCCATGCGTCCTATGGAGTTGCTTCAATGGAGTTGTTTGCTGTAGGATATGTCTACTTCATGTCCATGCTTATTTTCATCATGTTTGGGTGCTGTAGAGTATATATTTCTTGCTCCAAAGTTGCTATGTGGCTGTTAATTTCAGCTTTGCATTGTATCTTGTTTCGAGTGTATGTGTTGAACCGTTGCTCCGTTTTGAGCGTGCCCTATATGAAACTTGTGTGATTCTTCATGTAGAATCATAATATCATGTTGTTAACATGTTTTGAGTGTGTTTGCTTGATGTTTGGGTGCATCTTGCACTGTTGCCATGCTTGTCTTGTTTTGCTCATATCTTCTAGACCGTAGCTCCGAATTAAACAAACTTTATATGAAACTTGACTAGAATTTCATGTAGATCATCATGGTTCATGTTAACTTGCTGTTTAACAACTTTAACTTAAGGTTTGTTCAGATCTGGACCAATTTCAACATATGCATATGAGGACTTACCGGATTTGCTATATGTGGACTCCGGCCTCATTTAAACTTGTTGTCTTGTGTTGTTCTTGTGTGCTTCATCCCTTGACATGTATTGCATCATAAATGCATCATACTTGCATCATGTTGATTGTGCATTGCACGTTGTTTGATTCTCGTGCCACGTTGTGTTCTTGTGTTGAGTAGAGCCGGGAGCCGAGACCGAGTACGAGAACGAGGTTACAACCGAGGTTGAGTACGAGGAGCCGTCTTACGATCCCATCGACGACTCGACAGGCAAGATGACCTGACCCAGATATCATTACTATCTTTGCCTATTGCTAGATGTCTCATTCTTTAGCTCATTGCCTCGATGCCCATGTTTGTTTGTCAGCCTCCTATTGTAACCATGAATCTGTCTAACCACCCAACCTAGCAAACCTTTGTTTGGTTACGTAAGCTTCGCTCAGCCCCTCTTATAGCATTGCTAGTGGCAGGAGAAGATTTGAAGATTCTTGCTTCATATTGAAGATTTTGTTGGGATATCACACTATATAAACTCTTAAACTAAATCATCTATATATTGGTAATGGGTGGAAGGCTAAGCCTCTTGCTTGGTGATTTGTTCCACTCATGCCGCCCTAGGAACCGTATAAACCGGTGTTATGTTCCTTGATTATTCGTTCCTAACACGGTTGGGGTTATAGGACCCCCTCGATAACCCGCTTAGCACTAAACCTTTTCCAGCAAGGCCCAACATTGGTACTCCATTTGCCTAATAACTAAAACTTGCATAGGGACTAGCTACCCCGTGATCTTAATTAACAACCCCGGGCCAGTGCTCCACATGAGTGTTGGTCCGAACTGAGCAGACTGCGGGGCCGCCTTGGGGAAACCCGAGGTATTTGGTATTCACCTGTAGGATGACTCATCCGGTCGTGGCCTGAGACTAGATACGCGCGGCTACTGTCAGGGTATCGGCACGCCGGGAGGTCTTGCTGGATTAGTTTTACCTTAGTCGGAATATCTTGAGCACGGGATTCCGAGAATACTCAAGCCTTCCCACCTTGGAGTTGCGACTCCGCAGATCGTGAGCTTGTAATGGGCTAAGTTGGGACACCCCTGCAGGGTTTTGAACATTCGAAAGCCGTGCCCGCGGTTATGTGGAAGATGGGAATTTGTTTATATCCGATTGTAGAAAACTTGACACCATGTTCAGAACACACTACCCGCGTGAGTAACCGTGACGGTCATTTTCCGAAAGGGGTTGGGGAAGTGGACACGGTGGGGTTATGATTGACGTGCTTAGATAGGATCACTTCGTGATCACTGTGACGTTCGTGGCACTTCTCTTCTCGCTCTAAACACGTAAGCTAGTGCTAGTGCAGCTGCAACCTTTTATTTCTCCAGCCTTGTTCCACACCCAAGGCTTAGATAGTTTTGCTACCCGGGAACGGGATTGCTGAGTCCTCTGTGGCTCACAGATTCTACACAACACCAGATGCAGGTACTATGGTGAACTACTCAGGTGACGACACGGAGCTGTACTGGGAGTTCGATGAAGAACGTAGTCGATACTATGTGCACTATCCCGATGATCAGTAGTGGCTTCTACTAGGGGCGATTCGGACCTTATGGATATATGTGTTTGGTATCTTTCATTTGGATCTTCGTCCGTAGTCGGACTGTGATGTTATTTGGATGATGATTTGCTTATGTAATGTATTGTGTGACGTGGCGAGTGTAAGCCAACTATCCTTTTGCAATTTCACCCCTATTTTTACATGAGTCATGCAAAGATACCAAACTTGATATCATTCTAGTATGGGCTTATACCTTTAAGTCGTGCCTCGACATGTAGGAGGTATAATCCCATACTGGGCATTACAAGTTGGTATTCAGAGCCTTCTCCAACCTAGAAGCCCCCACTGATTGATCGAATCGTTGACGGTTGAGTCTAGGCACACACTTGAAAATGTTTTGAGTCCTATATATACATCGGAGAGTAGGATTTCTTTTTGCTCCTCATCTCTTTTCACTCTGGTGAGGACTTCTGACGATTACTTATCTCTTCTACTCTAAAAAATTCACCAATTTTTTTTAGGATCACGCGAGTATTGTTTGGATTGTTCCGATGTCTTTGTGACGAGAACATTGTTCTCGATGCCTCCTGTCATTTAGGGGTTGTGGCAGTGTCCCGGGGAGTTGAGCTCCGAGGTGTTGTCGTCACAAATATATCGCAGCAGTTCTGGAATACTTAAGACGGCCGACATCGAAAACTCTCCTATGCGGTTAGTGGCAAGATAACCCCGACATCACCCAGTACTAGGGAGGTAGTTCGGGAGTATTGCCATAGCTTGTATAGCAGATGCGTTTCGAAGGTCCGAGGTAAACGGTTTCCGGGAATAACTGGTTATGTGTTGAATGATGGATACAGCTGGATGTAGGATTAGAGTTGAGTGCGCGATGCTTCCCCTGTATCCCCAACACCTGATTGCATAACTGGAAACTTTCGGAAATTAATAGGTGGGTTCATCTAGTAGTTCGTAGGCATTCTTCCAATGAATGCATGATATGGAGTTCGGGGTTCTACATTGAGTGAAGTAGTTTTATGGGCGTTGTTCTAATCGGGAGTTGCGTCTTAAAGGGTCTTTGGCTATGCTGATCCGGGGATTGCAAAACCCTTTTGTAACACGTTCCATAAGCTTTCAGCACGAATATGTCGAACGAAACTTCTATCTTGTATTTGTTCTATCTACTCCTTGTTGTTTTTATTTACCTTTTGTTCTCCCAAGTGGCTTCTTGTGAAGATTGTTGTATCATTAAACTGTGGATTACATTCGTTCATCTTGTTCGAATGTTCTTGTGAAGACTTATGTTGCAATTTCTAGCCGTTGATTCAGCTTATATATTCTCTCAATCAATGGCTAATAGTTGTCATCTCATTCTGGATGGCTCCTAAAAGGGTTCCCAACGCTAACCCAGAGGGTGAAGAAGTTCCTGATCATCCTCCTTCCCCTCCTCCTCCGTCTGAGGCCCGGAGAGCAATTATGCAAGCGACGAACCAGAACACCCAGATGCTTATGCAAATGATGCAGAACATTCAAGCAAATCAAGCAAATCAAGGTGCTCATGGGAACCAAGGCCAAGGCAATTTGTTCAACCAACCTCACTTTGCTACACTCAACCAGTTCCTGGCAAACCAACCAAAGGCATTCAGTTACTGTGTGGACCCTCTAGATGCTGAAGACTGGATAACTGATATCAAGAAGCATTTCGAGTGCAGTAACGTGAGACCTGAGGACTATGTGAAGTTTGCTGCCTTCCAACTCAGGGACCAAGCCGCCGATTGGTGGCAGCAGTACAAAGATTCCAGAGAAGGGCGTGAAATCTCGTGGGCTGACTTCTGCAAGGATTTTCGCTCTCACCACATTCCAACAAGTGTCATCGAAGGTATGAGTGAGCAATTCCGCAACCTGAAGCAAGGC
This sequence comes from Secale cereale, assembly GCA_902687465.1. NCBI lineage: Eukaryota > Viridiplantae > Streptophyta > Magnoliopsida > Poales > Poaceae > Secale > Secale cereale. The sequence continues at coordinate 717,291,340 of LR738715.1, read as the reverse complement.
TCAATGACTGTTTATCAATATAATGTCAAGTTCCAGAACCTTGCCCGCTATGCCAAGCAAGACATCCCAGATGCCAAGAGCAAGATTTATCAGTTCCATGGTGGTCTGAAGGATGAACTCCAACTAGCTCTCACCTTGTTTGAGCCGGATGAATTTGATCAATTCTATAACATGGCACTTAAGCTAGAGGCAGCCCAGCTCAAGATGGAAGCTTCCAAAAAGAGGATCAGAGACGCTGTTCACTCCTCCTCTTCTTCCCAAGTGGTCGCAAAGCAACATAAGTTTTGGCTTCCACGTCCTCCAGTGATCCGACCTCCCAACAACAACAACAAGCATTCTGGTGGCCGTGGTTTCTCCCACCCACCCAACCCAAGCAATCAGTCAAAGAATCACTTTCAAGCTTCGGAGTCAAGTGCTCCTTATTACCGTCCTCTCTCAGAAGTGGTTTGCAACAAGTGTGGCAAGAAGGGTCACTATGCCAACAAGTGTACTCAAAGGCGCCTTCCGCCTCCTCCACCTGTCAGCACTGCTATTGTCAAGCACGATCCCAAGACAGCAAGAGTGAATCTGATGAATGCAGCTCAAGCAGAGAATTCTTAAGATGTGATACTTGGTAACCTCTCAGTTAACTCTATTCCGGCAAAAGTATTGTTTGATTCTGGTGCATCTCTCAGTTTCATATCAAGGCCATTCTTTACTAAGCATAATTTCACTTCAGCATTTTTGGATAAGAAGTTGCAAATTATTTCTCCGGGCAAATGCATGACTTCAAATTTGAGGGCTTCGGATGTATCTATACGTATGGGTGATTACCGCTTTCTGGCTTCTCCGGTTGTTCTCGGCAAATCCGACATTGATCTTATTCTTGGGATGGATTGGCTTTCCCAGCATGATGCTCACAATTATTGTGCAAATAAGGAAGTCAAGCTTACTCATCCTAACGAAGACGTGATTATCTTCGCCTCTCGAGATAACACAATCAGGCTATTCTCTCTCAATGACAAGGGCGAGATTAATGCCATCTCTCAAATTCCGGTGGTCAATGAATATGAAGATGTTTTCCCTGAAGAGCTTCCAGGCATGCCTCCGTATCATCAAGTTGAATTCATCATTGAACTCGAGCCCGGTACGGAGCCATCATGCCGGCGTCCGTACGAGCTTTCCCCTGAAGAGTTGAAGGAGTTGAAGAGACAACTCGATGAGCAAGAGCGTATGGGTCTAATCAGGCCTAACACTTCTCCTTGGGGCTGTGGTGTTCTATTTGTCAAGAAGAAGGATGGCACGGAGCGCCTTTGTGTTGATTACCGGCCATTGAACAGGAAGACAATAAAGAACAAGTACCCGCTCCCCAACATCAATGAATTGTTCGAGCAGCTCAAAGGAGCAAAAGTATTCTCAAAGCTCGATCTCCGGATGGGTTATCACCAGATCCATATCCGTGAAGAAGATATTCACAAGACTGCATTCAGAACAAGCTACGGCTCCTATGAATACACAGTCATGTCTTTTGGCCTCGCTAATGCTCCACCCACCATCTCGAGAATGATGCACTACATATTCAACCCCTACACCAACGAATTTGTGCTCGTCTATCTGGATGACATCTTGGTATTCTCCAAGAATGAAGAGGATCATGCCAAGCACCTCTGTTTTGTTCTCGACAGATTTCGTGAACATAAGTTCTATGCCAAGTTCTCTAAATGTGAATTCTGGCTCGATAAGGTCTTATATTCTGGCCCTATCATCTCTGTTGACGGTATTGCTGTCAACCCCGAGAAAGTTGAAGCGATTGTCAACTGGGAACCCCCTCAGAACGTCAAGCAACTCCAAAGCTTCCTTGGTCTCGCTAGCTATTACAGAAGGTTTGTTGAGAACTTCTCCAAGATTGCCAAGCCTCTCTCCAACTTGCTGCAGAAGAATGTCAAGTACAACTGGTCTCCGGATTGTGATGTGGCATTCAAAACTCTCAAAGAAAAGCTCATCTCTGCTCCGGTTCTTACTCCTCCGGATGAGTCCAAGCCCTATGAAGTATTCTGTGATGCTTCTCTTCAAGGACTTGGTGGTGTCCTAATGCAAGACAAGAATATTGTGGCATACACTTCTCGTTAGTTGAAGCCAAATGGGAAGAACTACCCCACACATGATCTCGAGCTAGCAGCAGTGGTACACGCCTTGATCACGTGGAGACACCTTCTGTTGGGCAGAAAAGTGGACATCTTCACGGATCACAAGAGCTTGAAGTACATCTTCACACAGCCGAACCTGAACCTTCGCCAGACTCGTTGGGTTGAGATGATCCAAGAGTATGATCCAAGCATCGAATACACACCTGGCAAGGCTAATGTCATTGCAGATGCCTTGAGCAGAAAGGCATATTGCAGCAGTCTCCTTATCAAGCCGTTTCAGCCTGAGCTTTGTGAAACATTCAGGAAGCTCAACCTCCAAGTTGTTCCGCAAGGCTTTCTTGCAAATCTTCAAGTTGCTCCTACCTTGGAAGATCAGATCCGTGAGGCCCAGCTCAGTGATGCTATGGTGCAGAAAGTGAAACATGGTATTGCAAAGGGTACTCCCAAATACAAGTGCTATCATGTTGATGAGAAAGACACCTTGTTCTTTGAGGACAGACTTGTGGTTCCCAAGGGTGATCTCAGGAAGCTCATAATGAACAAATCACATGACTCCCTCCTCTCGATTCATCCTGGAAGTTCCAAGATGTACCAAGACCTCAAGCAATCTTACTGGTGGACTCGCATGAAAAGGGAGATTGCCCAATTCGTGAATGAATGTGATGTCTGCGGAAGAGTGAAGGCAGAGTATCAACGTCCAGCCGGTCTCCTCCAACCTCTTCCTATTCCCGAGTGGAAATTCGACCACATTGAAATGGATTTCGTCACTGGGTTTCCCAAGTCCAAGAAGGGGAATGATGCTATCTTTGTGGTGATTGACAAGCTAACCAAAGTAGCTCACTTCCTTCCAGTCAAAGAATCCATCAATGCAGCTCAGCTGGCAGAGTTGTACACTTCCAAAATTGTGTCGTTACATGGCATTCCTCAAGTTATCTCCTCAGACCATGGAAGTTTGTTCACATCCAAGTTCTGGGACTCCTTCCAGTCAGCCATGGACACTAAGATCCGTTTCAGCACTGCGTTTCACCCTCAGACTAGTGGTCAAGTCGAAAGAGTGAACCAGATCCTCGAAGACATGCTCAGAGCTTGTGTCATCTCTTTTGGCATGAAGTGGGAAGATTGACTTCCATTTGCCGAGTTCTCTTACAACAACAGCTTCCAAGCAAGTGCCGGCAAAGCTCCGTTTGAAATCCTCTATGGCAGAAAGTGCCGTACCCCTCTCAACTGGTCCGAGACTGGTGAACGTCAACTTCTTGGCAATGACTTGATCTCAGAAGCCGAAGAGATGTGCAAAGTCATACGTGAGAATCTCAAGGCCGCTCAGTCGCGTCAAAAGAGTTACTATGACGGCAAGCATCGTGATTTGGCTTTCGACATTGGAGACCATGTCTATCTTCGTGTTTCTCCTATGAAAGGCACCTAAAGATTCGGTATCAAAGGAAAGCTTGCTCCGAGATACGTGGGCCCTTTCAAGATCCATGGCAAAAGAGGCGATCTAGCCTATCAACTTGAGCTCCCTTCCAACTTTGCAAATGTTCATGATGTGTTTCACGTGTCTCAACTCCGCAAGTGCTTCAAGACACCTGAACGCACTATTCTGTTTGAGGAGATTGATCTTCAACAAGACTTGTCTTACCGTGAGCACCTCGTTGCTATTCTTGAAGAAACCGAGCGCAAGACCCGCAACAAGTCAATCAAGTTCTTGAAAGTCAAGTGGTCACACCATACCGACCGAGAAGCTACATGGGAACGAGAAGATCACCTTCGTTTTGAGTATCCTTCCTTCTTTCAGTCCTAGATCTCGGGACGAGATATTTTCGTAGTAGAGGAGAGTTTGTAATGCCCCAGATGTAACACTTTCCAAATATGGCAATATATGAAACTTTGGCTTCATCAATTCCATTCTGGGCTCTTCTTTCATTTCGGGTTTCTTCGCTTTATCGTGTGCGTGTGTGCATTTCATCCATGTCATGTTGTCATGTGCATTGCATTGCATTTGTGTTGTCACTTGCACCCGGTTTCACTTGTCGCTTCCCGTTGTCCGTTTCGAGTTCCGACGCTCACACACGTGCCCGTGGCATCCCCGAGCCCTTCTTTCATGTGTGGCCGTGTAACGTTTCCGGAATGACGTGAGACTTGTCGTGTGATGTTGTTTTGGTACGTGTAGGCCGCCTGTCAAGTTTCGTCGCGTTTGGAGTTCGTTTGGTACTCCAACGGTTAACCTAGTGGGCTAAAAGAACCTCTTCTTTAAGGCTCAAGACCCCCTCCACAACAGCCCACTAACCTAGCACAACCCTTCCCATCATCTCGGTCGTCGAATTGTGATCGCATGGCCGAAAACCGCTCCCCATTTGGAGTCTCCTACCTCCTTATACCTATAAATTAGCCCCCCCACGTCCTTTTTTGCGTCCAAACCCTAGTTCCCCCTTTTTTTTCCCGTTTTCCCGCGCCCACGGCTCCTCCGGCCGCCGGACACGTCCGGACGGGCTGGACGCGTCCGCCGCCGCCCCCTCGGCCTCTCACGGGCTGCCATGTGGCCACCCAGCCACCGCCGCCGGCTCCCTCCTCCCGCGGCCCGCCGTTCCCAGGCGGGGCCCGCCCGGCCCGACCGCCCCGCGCCGCCAGCCCACACCGGCTCCTCGCCCCGCCGCCGCGTCGGCCGGCGCCTCGCCCCGCCGCCGCGTGCTCCCCGCGCCACCGCCTCGCCACCGCCGACAGCCGTCGCGGGCCGCGTCGCCGCCGCCGGCCTCGCCTCCTCCGGCCGCCGCCCTTCGCCTCCACCGGCCGACCACTGCTCCGGTCGGCCCCAGCTCGCGCCCCGAGGTCGCCGCACTCCGGCGAGCCGGCCCACCCGTCCTCCGGCCGCACTCCGACGAGCCGTCCCGGATGTGGTCGCTGGGACCAGATCCACCACCTCCTCAATCCAAACGCATCCCGCAGCCCGAATCCCTCCATCTCGGGTCCGTTCTGTCCACGTTGACTTTTTCGTGAGGTATAAATATGGCTAAGTCCCAGATCTAACATTTTGTTGCCTCCTTTGCATGCCCGTAACTTTGTGCTCGTAGATCCGATTTGTGCATATGATATGTCAAAATGATCGTGGTGATGTGATCTACGTTTTGGTCCATTGTGGCATGCTTGTTTGAGTTCATATAGAGGTCCTAATCTCTATTGCAAGAGTGCTACTTGTTATAAACTGCTGCTACTTGTTATTTTCCATGTTTAAGATGTGATAACTTGGTGCATGGTTGTCCAAATGAAGCAAATGATATGTCAAAATGTTCATTGTGAGATGCTCTACATGTTGGTTGCTGTAGCACTCATGTTAGGTTTCATATAGCCATGTTAAACTTGGTTGCAAAAGTGCATGTGGCTGTTAAGTTATGAAACATGTTATGAGATGCTGATTTGAAGTGCTCGTTGCTATTGATGTGTTTGTCCCCATGACACATGTCTATATGTTTTAGAATCTCCATCATATGGTCTTTGCTGTGGTGCAAACCACTTTCCATAATATGCCTTGAGGTGACTTAAACATGCTTGTAAACATGCCATGCCAACATAACTGTTTTATACTTACTGAAATTTCTGCCAAGTCTGGAATCTGTCTTAACCTGATGCTATGTTTGCTTGATGCCCTAGTCAAATCCATGATAGTTTTGGAGTGGCCATTGATCATTCCTTGTTGTGCATGTTATTGTCTATCCATCCATGCCCTCACTTGCTCATATGGCTTGCTGTAGCTTTTTTAATTCTTGCTCCCAAGTTGCTATAAAATATAACTGTCAAGTTTTTAACAGCATGATCAATTTTGTGTAGCTTGTTGCTATTGATCCATTCCTCCTATGGAGTTGCTCCAATGGATTTGTTTGCTGTAGGATATGTCTACTTCATGTCCATGCTTATTGTCATGATGTTTGGGTGCTGTAAAGTATATATTTCTTGCTCCAAAGTTGCTATGTGGCTGTTAATTTCAGCTTTGCATTGTATCTTGTTTCGAGTGTATGTGTTGAACCGTTCTCCGTTTTGAGCGTGCCCTATATGAAACTTGTGTGATTTTTCATGTAGAATCATAATATCATGTTGTTAACATGTTTGGAGTGTGTTTGCTTGATGTTTGGGTGCATCTTGCACCGTTGCCATGCTTGTCTTGTTTTGCTCATATCTTCTAGACCGTAGCTCCGAATTAAACAAACTTTATATGAAACTTGACTAGAATTTCTTGTAGATCATCATGGTGCATGTTAACTTGCTGTTTAACAACTTTAACTTAAGGTTTGTTCTTGTCTGCAATTTCAACATATGCATATGAGGACTTACCGGATTTGCTATATGTGGATTTCGGCCTCATTTAAACTTGTTGTCTTGTGTTGTTCTTGTGTGCTTCATCCCTTGACATGTATTGCATCATAAATGCATCATACTTCCATCATGTTGATTGTGCATTGCACCTTGTTTGATTCTCGTGCCATATTGTGTTCTTGTGTTGAGTAGAGCCGGGAGCCGAGACCGAGTACGAGAACGAGGTTACTACCGAGGTTGAGTACGAGGAGCCGTATTACGATCCCATCGATGACTCGACAGGCAAGATGACCTGACCCAGATATCATTACTATCTTTGCCTATTGCTAGATGTCTCGCTCTTTAGCTCATTGCCTCGATGCCCATGTTTGTTTGTCAGCCTCCTATTGTGTAATGCCCAGGATGGGACTATACCTCCTACGTGTCGAGGCACGACTTAAAGGTATAAGCCCATCCTAGAATGATCTCAAGTTTGGTATCTTTGCACGACTCATGTAAAAGAGGGATTAAATTGCAAAAGGAGATAGTTGGCTTACACTCGCCACTTCACACAATACATTACATAAGCAATCATCATTCAAAACATCACAACCCGACTACGGGTGAAGATCCAAAGAAAGATACCAAAACAACATAAAGCCACAGGTCAGGATCGAATCCTAGTAGAAACCACTACTGAACATCGAAACGTCACAAGCATACGGTCAAGCTCTTCATCGAACTCCCGGTGAAGAGCTGGTCCATCTCCTGCTTCAACTCGGCTGAACCTGCATCTGGTGTGGTGAAGTAACTGTGAGCCACAGAGGACTCAGCAATCCCGTTCCCAGGTAACATGACTATTTAAGCCTTGGGTGAGGACAAGGCTGGAGACAGAATAAGAGGTGAAGGAACAACAAGAGTCTGCAGCAGCAACTAGCACTAACTTACGTAAAAGAGAGCGAGAAGAGAAGGCGCATCGGTCGAGAGATGATCACGAAGTGATCCTAACTAAAGCCGGTCAAACATAACCCCACCGTGTTCAACTCCCGAATCCCTATTCGGAAATTGACAGTCACGGTACACACGCTGGTAGTGTATTGGAACATTGTGTCAAGTTATCTACAACCGGATATTAACAAGCTCCCATCTGCCACATAACCGCGGGCACGGCTTTCGAAAGTTCATAACCCTGCAGGGGTGTTCCAACTTGACCCATTACAAGCCCACGATCCGCGGAGTCGCAACTGCATAGGTGGGAAGACCCGAGTATTCTCGGAATCCCGTGCTCAAGTTAAACCGAACTAAGGTAAGGCTAATCCAGCAAATCCTCCCGGCGTGTCGACACCCTGATAGGTAGCCGCGCGTATCTAGTCTCAGGACACGACCGGATGAGACATCCTGTGGGTTTTTACCAGACCTCAAGTTTCCTTGAGGTGGCCCCGCAGTCCGCTCATTTCGGACCAACACTCATGTGGAGCACTGGCCCGGGGGGGTTGAATTAAAATAAAAGGGATAGCTAGTCCACATGCAAGTTTTATTAGTTATTAGGCAAATAGTACCAATGTTGGGACTTGCTGGAAAAGACTTAGCACTTAGCGGTTTATCAAGGGGGTCCCATACACCCCAACCGTGTTAGGAACGCATAATCAAGGAACATAACACCGGTTTATACGGTTCCTAACGGCATGAGTGGAACAAATCACCAAGCAAAAGGCTTAGCCTTCCACCCTTGCCAATATATAGATGATTTCATTTAAGCATTTATATCGTGTGATATAACCCAACCAAACTTCATCATGAAGCAAGCATCTTCAATCTTCACCTGCAACTAACAATGCTATAAGAGGGGCTGAGCGAGCCTACGTATAGCCAATCAAAGGTTTGCATAGGTAGGGTGGTTAAACAGGTTCATGGTTACAATAGGAGGCTGACAGGAAGACATGGGCATCGAGGCAAAACTACAGATCGAGACTACTAGCAATAGGCAAAGATAGTAATGTTATCGAGGTTCGGTCATCTTGCCTGGGATTCCACAAGGGAGAAGAACGGATCCACGAAGTAGACGGAGCAACAGAGACGAGCGAATCCTCACAACTCCGGAACGAAACCGAAGCTAACAAGAGAAGCAACCGGAAAGGAAGAAACAACAGGGTAAACACACAAACATAAACATGTCATACGATGCACATCCAAGTATGATGCATGTCCGGTTTAAATATGCATGGCATGGCAAAGTGCACAAACAAAACTACAAGTTAAGTGGAGCTCAATATGCAACGGGTTGCATATTGACGAAACACCACATTTTAATTATTTAATTGACTCTCGTTATTTACAAGACAAGATTAAATGTTTGTTAACATGGCAAGAGGTGAAGCATAAAGGAACTACACTATTTAGACATTTTAATTGGGCCGGAAATAACAACAACATATCCGGAAAATCCCCATGAGCATGTTTAATAATTATAAGCAAACAACAATTCACACATATTAATGTTGTTAATATGATGCGGATGACATGATCAAGTTTATGCAATTTTTAGTTAAAGGTTAACATGAAGATGATAAGAAGCATCGTCACCGTGGTGGAAGGAAAAGGGTGCCACGGCAACAATTCCGAAAATGATGCCACGGCAACATATCGGTTCTGGTAACTCGTTGAGAGTCCGGTGCAAAAGGAAAGATGGCGTGGTCGAGTCAAACGAGATGAAATGTGGGGCGACCCCGTTGCCGGGTTCCCACGAGTCGGCGACGAAGGCAACTGAGGAACATGACAAACGAATGAAACGGCACGAAGCACACACGGGAAACATTTCATACAACCACAAGCAAGCATCACACGGGTCATCGTCTCGGGTTATACCTTCGAAACACTCGTTTCGGGACGGTTCGAGATCGTATAGGAAGGAGTCGTTCACGTGGGTCGTAGAGGAAGTAGTGGTTCACGGTTCCGAAGAGGAAGTAGTTGTTCACGTAGAGGTACACGTGTAGTCGTTCACATCCCGTTCGGAGAGGTACTTGCGGTCTCGGCGACGGTAGGGGTACACGGCGTCGGTAGTTGTACTCGCGGTCGTCGAGCGACGGTAGTGGTACACGTTCCGTAGGGGTACTTGTCGCATCGCCAGATGTGTAGTCGTTCTCGTCCGTAGTTGTACTTGAGGGTCTTCGGCGACGTAGTCGTTCACGTTACGGGTCGTGGTACTTGCGACGTCGGGGTACACGGGATCTCCATGTGTAGTTGAACTTGACGCAAACGAAGGGGTAATTGACGCGTTGTGTAGTGTCGTCGTGGTACTTGGTGTCTTGACGAATCCGGAGACGTGGTAGAGGTACTCGTTCTTCACCGAAGATAGCCGTACACGTACGTAGACGTTCTCGTCGTCGTGGCACTTGCTGCTCCATGTTTATTGCTGAACAAAAACAAAACGCAAAACCGAACGAAAAAAGAAGCACAGCAGCAGCAAGGCGGAGGCGCACGACCTTCCTGGACCGGCGGTGGGTGGCTGCTCGCCCGCGGGGCGCCAGGGGGCGAGGCAGAGGCGCAGGTGCAGGTCCTGCGGAAGGGAGGCGAGGCGCGCGGCAAGGCAGCAGGGGGGCGGCGGCCCAGAAGATGGAGGCTCGGCGGCGCGGCACTGGGATGCTCGAGGAGGGGCCGCGCGGAGGGAGCCGCGGCCTCGGCGAGGCGGCCGGCTCGCGCAGAGGAGGACGGGCGCGTCGAAGGGAGGAGGCGGCGAGGAACGGCCTGGCGATGCGGGCGGCTCGAGGAGCCTCGGTCGAAGGGCGCGTCGAAGGAACTGGTGCGGCTGCGGGGGTGAGAGCGAGAGAGGGGATCAGGCTCGAGGGAAAAAGAGGCTGGCGAGCGACCGAAGGGAGAGAGCGATGGGGATAGGCCTGGCGGCGGACGAGGGAAAGGGAGGAAGAGCGAGGAGCGAAGAGAGGGGGTTTTCTGGTCGCTAGGGTTCGGTGGTGGCCGGGCCGGTGGGCCTGATGCCTGAGGAGGCCTCGGCCAGGGAACTAGGCTGCTCTGTTGTTTTAAAAGATTTTAGCAGAAAACAAAAGAGAGAAGAAAAGAAATAAGAGGGAGGTTAGGGCAAAACTAGCACAAATGTTAATTTTTCTCGGGCTCGTAAAAATGAGCACGACCGGAGAAAAATATAAAAGGCCAGATCGAAAAAATAATTCAAACATATTTGAATTTAATTCAAATAGGTTTGAACTAAGACGTGATTATTGAAGTGTCCAAAAATGTTCAAATTTTTGGAGGAACCTCGAAACAACGGAAAGAATTATTGGCAAGGTTTTTGTAGGAGAACTCAAAGTGGAAAAGACATGGGGAAAATATGCAAGTGTGTTGCGGGTAATTCCAAAGAATGGAATATTTATTTACAATAGCTCCATAATATTTGGGGAATATGTTATAAAGAGAAGACACCTTCCCTCGATTTAAATGGACTGAAGGTCCACACGATTTATTTAGGTTGAGATGCAAAAATAAATATGACATGATGGCATGATGACATGATGCAATGCAAAAAATAAATAACACAAGCTCAAAAGAAACACACGGGCAACCCGGAACATCTGGAATCTTCTGGAATCTTCTGGGACGTCGGTCTTCGGGCGTCACAACTCTCCCACACTAACAGAGGATCTCGACCCGAGATCCTAGAGATATCACCGGGTAAAACCGGAAGAGGAGGAGGTAAAACAAAGTTGCTTCTTTGGCAGACGAGTGAAACCAAATAACCTTGAGAGGTTAAACAAGTTGAAAGAAAGAATACAACAGAGATGAACGAAGATGAAAATACTCCGTTAGAAAAGAGGAACAAGGAACATAACATGAACCTTGTAGGTTGAAGACATGAAACAAGAGCTCACGGACGAAAAGAATATGAAACCGCAATGGTATAGCCAAGGAATAAGAATGACAGAATTTGGACAGCACTCCGTCTGAAAATGGAAGGAATTGAACATGAACTAGAGAAGATGGAGTGATACTTGATGAAATCAATAAAACACTGCCTCCGAAACAATTGAAAGAATGGCACGAGAGGTAAGAAAGATTCAGACAGCACTCCGGTTAAAAAGATAGGAAAAACTAGATGAGATGAGGGAACTAGAATGAAGAATACAACACTCCAGTTAAATGGACTAGAAAAGAAAAGAACATGATCTTGAAAAGAAAACAAGATGATGGTTAAATAAAACAACAACACAATGCCTCCGGAATGAAAGAATAGCATATAATCAAAGAAAGAAATGAATGGAGAAGAAAAAGACAACTTCTCTCAAAATGAATTTGGAAATCCTCCTTACGGAGAATGATTGAACGGAGTTGTTGGAAAAAATCAACAACGAAAGAATAAGCTCGATGTGGGCTTATGGAAAACATCTCAAAATTAAGAGGTGACAACCAGCCACTAACTTAAACAATTGATTGGATTGAGATCAACAAGGAGACGAAGAACTTATTTCACCGGAATGATAATTGAAGAACTTGGGTCATTTATAAGCACCATAATAGCAACAATCCTTAGGGAAAGCTTTTAGGTGAAATACAACCCAAGATAAATCCAACGAATAATCGAAGGGTTGAAAAGATCTCCTAAAGAAAAAGAAATGATGGTTTTAAATATCCCATTCTTGATAACTCGTGAATCATGAAACATGAAGGAATTGTGAAGAATGACATAACACCATCTGAAAGATAAGGTAGAAAGGATTGCAATTGGAAAGCATGATGACGAATGCTTGAGCTCCAACAAGAATCTTGATGAAGACTTCGAGGATGAATTAAATGATGATGAACCACCATGAAGAACTCCGGTAATGAAAGCATGAGAAGTGAAAGATGAAAAAGAATAAGATTCAAGGCCAACGATGAATTGGATTGAGCTTTGAAATGATAATAATTGAAATAACTTGAAGCTCCGGAAAACAAGATGAACAACTTAGAAGCGAGAATATTATATGATGAACAAGCTCCGGAAAACATAGATTAAATCACCTTGAAGGAATAAGAATAAGAATTATGTCATGCATCTCCTTCACCAATTTAAATTGATGACAACCAAAGGATTTGGCAAACTACTTATTCTCGTTGGAAAGGATTAAGAGAGATCTCGCACAAGCTTGGGTAAATCTTCAACAAACCACCGATAGGATTATGAAAAAAACAAATGAATTAAAACGATAACAACGGAAGAATAACTTGAAAGAACCACCGTAAGAATATGGAGACGAACGAAGGGGCATCGATGAAGAATATTTGGAGGACAAAGTTGAAAACTGAGAACGAAGAATCTTCTGAAATGATGGCCTTCGGAGGATCACAAAGAAAAGAATTCATGAAATGCTTCGGATGGGTATAAAAAGAATCCTCGTGATCGAAAACAATAATGAGGATGGCATGAAGCTAGAACCACGAATGTTCAAGAGAACGGGCCAAGGTTTAAGAGAAACACTTCTCCGGTCTCCAAATGTTGAGAATGAAGACGAGAAATGCCATGAAGAATTTCGAGATACTCCGGAATGAAGAATTAAAAGGTTGAACCAATGATGAAAAAGAATTTTAAAGCGATGTTGGAGAAGGTATGTGACTGATGGAGATCATTCTTACGTCACACTTTGAAAAGAATTTGAGTATAACTCCGGAAAAGAAGAGTCAGGTAAGATCCTGGGAAAAGACCTGTGGGTTAGGGCCCACTCAAAGAAATCACCGTTGGAAAAGATTGCTGAAGAGATATTGCACCGGTTGAATTAAATGGCTTGAGTAAGAAGACAATCCTCAAAATAACTTGAACGGATTAAGAATGGAATTATGAATCTTCAGCACTCCGGATATGAATAACAAGAGGAGAATGAATAATTGGTGCACCGGAATAAGAAAACATTGTGAAATGAGGAAAAGATAAGATCAACAAGGAAATCTTGAATTACATCCACCGACAGAATTTGAGGACAAAAGAATGATGAACTTGAAGCTGTTGAGCATCTTCACGGTAATTCACCGGATAAGAACATTGAAGGAATTGAATGAAGGAATGTCACGTGAATAAAATGGATATTTCATTTGAGAATTCCAGCTCCATAAAGAAAAGGGGAGGGAGGGTGGGGAAAAACAAAGACGACTTGGGACGAACAAGATGGACACCGGTTGAAAAGAATTTAACATGAAAATCTTGATGGATCAAGAAGGACTAGCACTCCCATAGAAATATGAGAACACCGATTAGGAAAGGTATGGAATCAACATTTGACATCGAAGCAACTCGAATACCAGAATCAAAACAAGAACAAAGGATAGATATGCAACATGATCTTCACAATATCATCCGAACAGAGAATTGAACGAATGAATTCTGCAGGTACATCAACTTGTCGAGAAGCCACTTGGAGAACAAAAGATAAATAAAAAGGAACAAGGAACAGATAGAACAAATACAAGATAGAAGCTTCGTTCGACATATTCGTGCTGAAAGCTCATGGAACGTGTTACAAAAGGGTTTTGCAATCCCCGGATCAGCATAGCCAAGGACCCTTTAAGATGCAACACCCGATCAGAACAAGTCCATAAACCACTTCACTCAATGTAAAACCCCGAACTTCATATCGTGCATCCGTTGGAAGAATGCCTAGAACTACTAGATGAACCCACCTATAGATTTCCGAAAGTTTCTAGTTATGCAATCAGGTGTTGGGGATACACGGGAAGCACCGCGCAATCAACTCTAAACCTACATCCAGGTGTATCCATCCTTCAACACAAAACCAGTCTTTCTCGGAAACTGTTTACCTCGGACCTTCGAAAAGCATCCACTATACAAGCTATGGCAATACTCTCGAACTACCTCCCTAGTACTGGGTGATGTCGGGGTTATCTTGCCACTGGCCGTATAGGAGAGATTTTCGATGTCGGCCGTCTTAAGTATTTAGTACTGCCGCGATATGCTTGTGACAACAATACCCCGAAGCTCAACTCCCCGGGAACAGGAGGCATCGAGAACAATATCCTTGTCACAAGAACATCGAAACAATCCCAGAATACTCGCGGGATTCCTAAAAAAAAAATTTGGTGCAATTTTTGAAAGTAGAAGAGAAAAGAGTAATCGTCAGGAGTCCTCACCAGAGAGAAAGGGGATGAGAAGCAAAGAAATCCTACTCTCCGATATAATATAGGACTCAAAATATTTTTCAGTGTGTGCCTAGACTCAACCGTCAACGATCCGATCAATCAGTGGGGGCTTCTAGGTCGGAGAAGGCTCTGATACCAACTTGTAATGCCCAGGATGGGACTATACCTCCTACGTGTCAAGGCACGACTTAAAGGTATAAGCCCATCCTAGAATGATCTCAAGTTTGGTATCTTTGCACGACTCATGTAAAAGAGGGATTAAATTGCAAAAGGAGATAGTTGGCTTACACTCGCCACTTCACACAATACATTACATAAGCAATCATCATTCAAAACATCACAACCCGACTACGGGTGAAGATCCAAAGAAAGATACCAAAACAACATAAAGCCACAGGTCAGGATCGAATCCTAGTAGAAACCACTACTGAACATCGAAACGTCACAAGCATACGGTCAAGCTCTTCATCGAACTCCCGGTGAAGAGCTGGTCCATCTCCTGCTTCAACTCGGCTGAACCTGCATCTGGTGTGGTGAAGTAACTGTGAGCCACAGAGGACTCAGCAATCCCGTTCTCGGGTAACATGACTATTTAAGCCTTGGGTGAGGACAAGGCTGGAGACAGAATAAGAGGTGAAGGAACAACAAGAGTCTGCAGCAGCAACTAGCACTAACTTACGTAAAAGAGAGCGAGAAGAGAAGGCGCATCGGTCGAGAGATGATCACGAAGTGATCCTAACTAAAGCCGGTCAAACATAACCCCACCGTGTTCAACTCCCGAATCCCTATTCGGAAATTGACAGTCACGGTACACACGCTGGTAGTGTATTGGAACATTGTGTCAAGTTATCTACAACCGGATATTAACAAGCTCCCATCTGCCACATAACCGCGGGCACGGCTTTCGAAAGTTCATAACCCTGCAGGGGTGTTCCAACTTGACCCATTACAAGCCCACGATCCGCGGAGTCGCAACTCCATAGGTGGGAAGACCCGAGTATTCTCGGAATCCCGTGCTCAAGTTAAACCGAACTAAGGTAAGGCTAATCCAGCAAATCCTCCCGGCGTGTCGACACCCTGATAGGTAGCCGCGCGTATCTAGTCTCAGGACACGACCGGATGAGACATCCTACGGGTTTTTACCAGACCTCAAGTTTCCTTGAGGTGGCCCCGCAGTCCGCTCATTTCGGACCAACACTCATGTGGAGCACTGGCCCGGGGGGGTTGAATTAAAATAAAAGGGATAGCTAGTCCACATGCAAGTTTTATTAGTTATTAGGCAAATAGTACCAATGTTGGGACTTGCTGGAAAAGACTTAGCACTTAGCGGTTTATCAAGGGGGTCCCATACACCCCAACCGTGTTAGGAACGCATAATCAAGGAACATAACACCGGTTTATACGGTTCCTAACGGCATGAGTGGAACAAATCACCAAGCAAAAGGCTTAGCCTTCCACCCTTGCCAATATATAGATGATTTCATTTAAGCATTTATATCGTGTGATATAACCCAACCAAACTTCATCATGAAGCAAGCATCTTCAATCTTCACCTACAACTAACAATGCTATAAGAGGGGCTGAGCGAGCCTACGTATAGCCAATCAAAGGTTTGCATAGGTAGGGTGGTTAAACAGGTTCATGGTTACAATAGGAGGCTGATAGGAAGACATGGGCATCGAGGCAAAACTACAGATCGAGACTACTAGCAATAGGCAAAGATAGTAATGTTATCGAGGTTCGGTCATCTTGCCTGGGATTCCACAAGGGAGAAGAACGGATCCACGAAGTAGACGGAGCAACAGAGACGAGCGAATCCTCACAACTCCGGAACGAAACCGAAGCTAACAAGAGAAGCAACCGGAAAGGAAGAAACAACAGGGTAAACACACAAACATAAACATGTCATACGATGCACATCCAAGTATGATGCATGTCCGGTTTAAATATGCATGGCATGGCAAAGTGCACAAACAAAACTACAAGTTAAGTGGAGCTCAATATGCAACGGGTTGCATATTGACGAAACACCACATTTTAATTATTTAATTGACTCTCGTTATTTACAAGACAAGATTAAATGTTTGTTAACATGGCAAGAGGTGAAGCATAAAGGAACTACACTATTTAGACATTTTAAATGGGGCCGGAAATAACAACAACATATCCGGAAAATCCCCATGAGCATGTTTAATAATTATAAGCAAACAACAATTCACACATATTAATGTTGTTAATATGATGCGGATGACATGATCAAGTTTATGCAATTTTTAGTTAAAGGTTAACATGAAGATGATAAGAAGCATCGTCACCGTGGTGGAATGAAAAGGGTGCCACGGCAACAATTCTGAAAATGATGCCACGACAACATATCGGTTCTGGTAACTCGTTGAGAGTCCGGTGCAAAAGGAAAGATGGCGTGGTCGAGTCAAACGAGATGAAAGGTGGGGCGACCCCGTTGACGGGTTCCCACGAGTCGGCGACGAAGGCAACCAAGGAACATGACAAACGGACGAAACGGCACGAAGCACACACGGGAAACATTTCATACAATCACAAGCAAGCATCACACGGGTCATCGTCTCGGGTTATACCTTCGAAACACTTGTTTCGGGACGGTTCGAGATCGTAGAGGAAGGAGTCGTTCACGTGGGTCGTAGAGGAAGTAGTGGTTCACGGTTCCGAAGAGGAAGTAGTTGTTCACGTAGAGGTACACGTGTAGTCGTTCACATCCCGTTCGGAGAGGTACTTGCGGTCTCGGCGACGGTAGGGGTACACGGCGTCGGTAGTTGTACTCGCGGTCGTCGAGCGACGGTAGTGGTACACGTTCCGTAGGGGTACTTGTCGCATCGCCAGATGTGTAGTCGTTCTCGTCCGTAGTTGTACTTGAGGGTCTTCGGCGACGTAGTCGTTCACGTTACGGGTCGTGGTACTTGCGACGTCGGGGTACACGGGATCTCCATGTGTAGTCGAACTTGACGCAAACGAAGGGGTACTTGACGCGTTGTGTAGTGTCGTCGTGGTACTTGGTGTCTTGACGAATCCGGAGACGCGGTAGAGGTACTCGTTCTTCACCGAAGATAGCCGTACACGTACGTAGACGTTCTCGTCGTCGTGGCACTTGCTGCTCAATGTTTATTGCTGAACAAAAACAATCTGCAAAACCGAACGAAAAAAGAAGCACAACAGCAGCAAGGCGGAGGTGCACGGCCTTCCTGGACCGGCGATGGGTGGCTGCTCGCCCGCGGGGCGCCAGGGGGCGAGGCAGAGGCGCAGGCGCAGGTCCTGCGGAAGGGAGGCGAGGCGCGCGGCAAGGCAGCAGGGGGGTGGCGGCCCAGAAGATGGAGGCTCGGCGGCGCGGCACTGGGGTGCTCGAGGAGGGGCCGCGCGGAGGGAGCCGCGGGCTCGGCGAGGCGGCTGGCTCGCGCAGAGGAGGACGGGCGCGTCGAAGGGAGGAGGCGGCGAGGAACGGCCTGGCGATGCGGGCGGCTCGAGGAGCCTCGGTCAAAGGGCGCGTCGAAGGAACTGGTGCGGCTGCGGGGGTGAGAGCGAGAGAGGGGATCGGGCTCGAGGGAAAAAGAGGCTGGCGAGCGACCGAAGGGAGAGAGCGATGGGGATAGGCCTGGCGGCGGACGAGGGAAAGGGAGGAAGAGCGAGGAGCGAAGCGAGGGGGTTTTCTGGTCGCTAGGGTTTGGTGGTGGCCGGGCCGGTGGGCCTGATGCCTGAGGAGGCCTGGGCCAGGGAACTAGGCTGCTCTGTTGTTTTAAAAGATTTTAGCAGAAAACAAAAGAGAGAAGAAAAGAAAGAAGAGGGAGGTTAGGGCAAAACTAGCACAAATGTTAATTTTTCTCGGGCTCGTAAAAATGAGCACGACCGGAGAAAAATATAAAAGGCCAGATCGGAAAAATAATTCAAACATATTTGAATTTAATTCAAATAGGTTTGAACTAAGACGTGATTATTGAAGTGTCCAAAAATGTTCAAATTTTTGGAGGAACCTCGAAACAACGGAAAGAATTATTGGCAAGGTTTTTGTAGGAGAACTCGAAGTGGAAAAGACATGGGGAAAATATGCAAGTGTGTTGCGGGTAATTCCAAAGAATGGAATATTTATTTACAATAGCTCCATAATATTTGGGGAATATGTTATAAAGAGAAGACACCTTCCCTCGATTTAAATGGACCGAAGGTCCACACGATTTATTTAGGTTGAGATGCAAAAATAAATATGACATGATGGCATGATGACATGATGCAATGCAAAAAATAAATAACACAAGCTCAAAAGAAACACACGGGCAACCCGGAACATCTGGAATCTTCTGGAATCTTCTGGGACGTCGGTCTTCGGGCGTCACATATTGTAACCATGAATCTGTCTAACCACCCAACGTAGCAAACCTTTGTTTGGCTACGTAAGCTTCGCTCAGCCCCTCTTATAGCATTGCTAGTTGCATGAGAAGATTTGAAGATTCTTGCTTCATATTGAAGATTTTGTTGGGATATCACACCATATAAACTCTTAAACTAAATCATCTATATATTGGTAATGGGTGGAAGGCTAAGCCTCTTGCTTGGTGATTTGTTCCACTCATGCCGCCCTAGGAACCGTATAAACCGGTGTTATGTTCCTTGATTATGCGTTCCTAACACGGTTAGGGTTATGGGACCCCCTCGATAACCCGCTTAGCGCTAAACCTTTTCCAGCAAGGCCCAACATTGGTACTCCATTTGCCTAAGAACTAAAACTTGCATAGGGACTAGCTATCCCATGATCTTAATTAACAACCCCCGGGGCCAGTGCTCCACATGAGTGTTGGTCCGAACTGAGCAGACTGCGGGGCCGCCTTGGGGAAACCCGAGGTATTTGGTATTCACATGTAGGATGACTCATCCGGTCGTGGCCTGAGACTAGATACGCGCGGCTACTGTCAGGGTGTCGGCACGCCGGGAGGTCTTGCTGGATTAGTTTTACCTTAGTTGGAATATCTTAAGCACGGGATTCCGAAAATACTCGGGCCTTCCCACCTTGGAGTTGCGACTCTGCAGATTGTGAGCTTGTAATGGGCTAAGTTGGGACACCCCTGCAGGGTTTTGAACATTCGAAAGCCGTGCCCGCGGTTATGTGGGAGATGGGAATTTGTTAATATCCGATTGTAGAAAACTTGACACCATGTTCAGAACACATTACCCGCGTGAGTAACCGTGACGGTCATTTTCCGAAAGGGGTTCGGGAAGTGGACACGGTGGGGTTATGATTGACATGCTTAGATAGGATCACTTCGTGATCACTTTGACGTTCGTGGCACTTCTCTTCTCGCTCTAAACACGTAAGCTAGTGCTAGTGCAGCTGCAACCTTTTATTTCTTCAGCCTTGTTCCACACCCAAGGCTTAGATAGTTTTGCTACCCAGGAACGGGATTGCTGAGTCCTCCGTGGCTCACAGATTCTACACAACACCAGATGCAGGTACTATGGTGAACTACTCAGGTGATGGCACGGAGCTGTACTAGGAGTTCGATGAAGAACGTAGTCGATACTATGTGCACTATCTCGATGATCAGTAGTGGCTTCTACTAGGGGCGATTCGGACCTTGTGGCTATATGTGTTTGGTATCTTTCATTTGGATCTTCGTCCGTAGTCAAACTGTGATGTTATTTGGATGATGATTGGCTTATGTAATGTATTGTGTGACGTGGCGGGTGTAAGCCAACTATCCTTTTGCAATTTCACCCCTATTTTTACATGAGTCGTGCAAAGATACCAAACTTGAGATCATTCTAGTATGGGCTTATACCTTTAAGTCGTGCCTCGACACGTAGGATGTATAATCCCATATTGGGCATTACACAGGGGACACGCCCCCCACCCTCGAGGACAGGGCGTGGGCCCCCCGGTGAGTATCTTCTTGCAGATATTTTTTATATTTTCTGAAATAATTCTCCGTTGATTTTCAAGCGATTCCGAGAACTTTTTATTCTGCACAAAAACAACACCATGGCAGTTCTGCTGAAAACAACGTCAGTCCGGGTTAGTTCCATTCAAATCATGCAAGTTAGAGTCCAAAACAAGGGCAAAAGTGATTGGAAAAGTGGATACGTTGGAGACGTATCAGGCATCCCCAAGCTTAGGCTTTTGGTTGTCCTTGAATTTTACCTTGGGGTGCCTTGGGCATCCCCAAGATTAGGCTCTTGCCACTCTTTGTTCCATAGTCCATCAAATCCTTACCCAAAAACATGAAAACTTCACAACACAAAACTTAGCAAAAATCTCGTGAATTTCGTTAGTATAAGAAAACAAACCACCACTCAAAGGTACTATAATGAACTCATTCTTTGTTTATATTGGTGTTAAACCTACTTTATTCCAACTTCTCTATGACTCATACCCCCCGATACTACTCATAGATTCATCAAAATAAGCAAACAACACACGAAAAATAGAATCTGTAAAAAATAGAACAGTCTTTAGCAATCTATAACTTTCGAATACTTCTGTAACTCTAAATTTTTTGACATAAATTGGTGGACGTGAGGAATTTGTCTATTAATCATCTGCAAAAAGAATCAACTAAAAAGCACTCTGCAGTAAAAAAATGGTAGCTAATCTCGTGAGCGCAAAAGTTTCTGTTTTTTACAGCAAGATCGCAAAGACTTCACCCAAGTCTTCCCAAAGGTTCTACTTGGCACAAACAGTAATTAAAACACAAAACCACATCTAACCAGAAGCTAGATGAATTATTTATTACTAAACATAAGTAAAAACAAATAAAATAAAATTGGGTTGGTTGCCAACAAGCTCTTTCTTTATAGCCATTAAGATAGACTTGAGAATTCAATGATGCTCACATGAAAGATAAGAATTGAAGCATAAGGAGGGCATCATGTAGCATGTGAAAATCACATATAAGTCTAACATACTTCCTATGCATAGGCATTTTATAGGAAAACAAATTCGCAAGACAAGCAAGATCTAGCATATGTAAGGAAGAAGAAAGAAACAATAGCAATCTCAACATAAAGAGAGGTAATTTAGTAACATGAAGATTTCTACAACCATATTTTCCTCTCTCATAATAATTGCATGTAGGATCATAAGAAAATTGAACAATATACGATGTTGACACTCTTCCAAAATAGTGGGATCAATATTGACTAAAGGCATGACCTCTCCAAACCCACTTTTATCAAAAATTTCATAAGATTGAACATTATCCAAATATGTGAGATCTAAAGTTGATGCTTTTCCAAACCCACTTTCAATATTATTGCAAACATTATTATCAATCTTACATTCATCATGGGAATTAAATAAATATTCAAGATCATAAGAAGAATCACCCTAATCATGATCACTTCAACAAGTAGTGGACATGGCGATATTAGCATCCCCATGCTTAGGGTTTTGCATATCATTAATAAAATTGACATTAATAGAATTTATATTAACATCATTTCAATCATGTTTTTCATTCAAAGATCTATCATGAATCACTTCATAAATTTCTTCTTTTAACACTTCATCACAAATTTCAGATTCACGAATTTCAAGCAAAACCTCATAAAGATAATCTAGTGCACACAACTCACTAGCAATTGGTTCATCATAATTGGATCTTTTAAAAATATTAGCAAGAGGACGGGGATCCATATTTTAGCAAGCGAAGATGCAAGCTAATAGAGAGCACATGCCAACACAAGCAAACAAAAAGGCAAACGAAATAAGGCGAATAAAATGACAAAGGTGAAGTGGGGGAGAGGAAACCGAGAGGCGAATGGCAAATAATGTAATGCGAGGGATAAGAGTTTGTGATTGCTACTTCATATATAACTTGTGCGTAGATCTCCCCGGCAACGGCGCCATAAATTCTTCTTGCTACTTCTCGAGCTTGCGTTGTTTTCCCTCGAAGAGGAAAGGGTGATGCAGCACAGTAGCGTAAGTATTTCCCTTAGTTTTTTAGAACCAAGGTATCAATCCAGTAGGAGACCACGCGCGAGTCCCTCGTACCTGCACAAACAAATAAGAACCTTGCAGCCAATGCGATAAAAGGGGTTGTCGATCCCTTCTCGGTCACTTACAAAAGTGAGATTTGATAGAGATGATAAGATAATATTTTTGGTATTTTTGATATAGAGACATAAAGTAAATAATGCAAATAAACAACGACGACAGAAATTGGCAAGTTGACGGGAAACTAATATGATGGAGATGGACCCGGGGGCCATAGGTTTCACTAGTGGCTTCTCTCATGATAGAAGATTTCTATGGTGGGTGAACGAATTACTGTCGAGCAATTGATAGAAAAGCGCATAGTTATGAGAATATCTAGGCATGCTCATTGTATATAGGCATCACGTCCATGAAAAGTAGACATAATTTTTTTTGCATCTACTACTATTACTCCACACATCGACCGCTATCCATCATGCATCTAGAGTATTAAGTTCATAAGAACAGAGTAACGCCTTAAGCAAGATGACATGATGTAGAGGGATAAACTCAAGCAATATGATATAAACCCCATCTTTTTATCCTCGATGGCAACAATACAATACGTGCCTTGCTGCTCCTGCTGTCACTGGGAAAGGACACCACAAGATTGAACCCAAAGCCAAGCACTTCTCCCATTGTAAGAACTATAGATCTAGTAGGCCAAACCAAACTGATAATTCGAAGAGACTTGCAAGGATATTTAAATCATGCATAAAAGATTTCAGAAAAGAATCCAATATTGTTCATAGATAATCTTGATCATAAACCCACAATTCATTGGATTTCGACAAACACACCGCAAAAGGAATTACATCGAATAGATCTCCTTGAAGATCGAGGAGAACTTTGTATTGAGATCCAAAGAGAGAGAAGAAGACATCTATCTAATAACTATGGACCCGAAGGTCTGTGGTAAACTACTCACAACTCATCGGCGAGGCTATGGTGTTGATGTAGAAGCCCTCCGTGATCAATGCCCCCTCCGGTGGAGCTCCGGAACAGGCCCCAAGATGGGATCTCACGGGTACAGAAGGTTGCGGCGGTGGAATTAGGGTTTCGTGGTGCTCCTCGATAGTTTCAGGGTATGTAGGTATATATATGAGGAAGAGGGACGTCAGGGGAGCAACAGGGGGCCCACGAGGGTGGGGGCGCGCCCCTGCCCTCGTGGCCGCCTCTCTCGCTTCCTGGCGTGTACTCTGAGTCATCTGTGTTGATATTGTTCCAAAAATGACTCTCTCGAAGGTTTCATTCCATTTGGACTCCGTTTGATATTCCTTTTCTGCGAAACACTAAAATAGGCAAAAAACAGCAATTTGCACTGGGCCTTGGGTTAGTAGGTTAGTCTCAAAAATAATATAAAAGTGTATAATAAAGCCCATTAAACATCCAAAATAGAATATATAATAGCGTGGAACAATACAAAATTATAGATACGTTGGAGACGTATCAGCGCTCAGACTTATTGGATGCACCTTCGGACCTACACTCATGTCACGACATTGAGCATTGGTATATAAAAACTCCTTTGGCACATTGCACCAAAATCTCCATATTTGTTGATTGTGTGTCCACATATCATGCTCGATGGACTTATCATACCCATGAAAATTTTGGACCTTATGCATGGATTGACTCACATTATGATTGCCTTATTGCATCATGTATTCCCATGTCATCCATGATATATGAGCTTGTGCACTTCCTTAGCAAATTTGTTGTGATCTTTCTTGATGGAATATTCATACATCATGATCATATTGTTCACCATCAATTGCATGATCACATAGTCATATTGAGCACCACTTACCATGTTCATGCTTTTGATACACCATCCTACTATGACATCATTTTGCACAACGGTAGCATTGATCACATTCACCATACCTTTGTATGCATAATGCATGATTTTCCTCCCATGAATGCTTTACATCTCATACTATATCATCTTGCTAAGCTTCATGTACCTTGTCACACGGACTCATTCTTACATGATGGACACTTTGTGCACGCTCACAATTGTATTTCCAAGTGTACTTTGTGTTTGCTCATCTTGCATGTACCACATACCGGAGACACCTTGGGGTACTTGGATTGCGCCATGCCCTCAACTTCGTACAACTACAAGTCCGTCCATGACTACCGTTTCCATGGTGATGAGGTTTTTGATATGAGTTCGGATCTTTCCCAAGGGGGGGGGGGAGATGATGCGGAGCATCCGACGATCATACCCATGTACACTATGATTACTCCCCAAGCCCCAAGTGTCCACATGATGAGACCTCAAGCATGCGTCATTGGACCTAAGGTGAACTCGCTCCTTTCCGAATCTTCCCTTTCCGCATGTAAGACATGGATGCTACTTCAGTCGCGTACCTTGTGCATACTCAGGTACACTCGAGGAGACCATGGAGAGCCCAAGGACCAAGGCCAAGTGTGCGCGGAGGCGAAGGAAGGAGAAGGAAGAAGAGCAAGCTGCTACAGCGGCCGGACATCTGGCCGACCCCCGGACATCCGGAGCCCCACGACTGGCCAGACATCCAGCGCCTGCCCGGAAATCCAGTGCCCAGCTCTAAAGACACCCGAGACTAGACCCCTCGAGCCCGGACATCTGGCTCCTCGCGAACCGCCGGACATCTGGCCCCCAGCCCGGACATCCGGCGCCTGTCTGCGGACAGTGAACGGGCCAGAGGCCCATGTATCCTCTCCCACTTACCCCTTCATGGCTAAGACTATATATATACCCCCTCCTCCTCCTAGTTAGGGTTAGATTTGTGTTAGCTCATTTGATACCTAGAACTTTGCTCTTCGAGTGGTTCTACTCCTAGGAGTGACTGCGACCCCTCTTCGGAGAAGATCCACACCGGATTCAAGACTCTTCGGAGAAGATCCTTTGCGGATTCAAGACCTCCTCACGGAGATGAACTAGTTACCTTGTATCTTTCCTTTGTTGGATTTGGACCGTGTATCTCGTTTTGTCGAGGATCTAGCACATGTGTGATTGTTTCTTGTTGATTGAGTGTTTTCTCTCGTTTCCCCTCGTGATTTTCCCCTTGTGTTCATCGTGTTCATCCTCGGGGATCCCTCCAATCATGAAAGATCGGCCTAGATCAGGTTAGCCCCACATCACAATGATTAACTACCTGCTCAACATATCATCACCTCTCGGGAAGAATTTGTTGCTCCATGCTTAAAATGCCGTGAACGTGATAATACAAATTCTTCAGCTGAATGTTCAGATGCTTCAACTACTGCTATATCTTCAAATGTCTTGGTGGTTTCAATTCCCTCATATGAGGAAACCACAAGTGCTACTAACGGAAATGCAGGTATGAAGGAATTGTACACCACAGGCATGTACAAAAGCCTCAAAGGGCATCAAACTCTTTGCGACATGCTCAAGAAGTAGGTTCTGAACAGAAACCCTAGGAAAGAGGGTATTGCTTTTGAGAGAAAGTTGAATGCTGATGGATCTTATTGGAAACCTGAGCAGTATCCCAAAACCACATGGGTTGCTGCAAAAGGACCTCCAGTTGATCAATCCACTCTATTTGGTTACAATTGTGATACTCCACATTCTTCTGATGAGTCATTTGACTGTAACTATAAGCTATTCAAAAATCGGAATGGTGAAGTATTTGCTATATTTGTTGGTACTAACTGCAGGAATGCCCCCCAATGAAGAAAATCTGGGTGCCCAAAAGTCTTCTTCAAAATATTCAGGTGAATGTCATCATGACACCACCAAAGAAGAAGAAAAACCCCAGGGAAAATTCTTCACCTGGACCAAAGTTGTCAAATGGACGTAGGTCATCTCATGCTCATTCTAACAATTTCTCGCAGGGAAACAAAGAGGGGTCTGATGAATATGTGCATTATTCCTCAAATCACTATGTGCACATGACTGCTAAGAATTTCTCTGCATATTCTTCAAACTAAAGTATATGAATTTGTAAGTGCGACTAATGCTTCTACAGGATGATACACCAAAAACAACTAAATAAGTTTTGGACACTGGCTGCACTAATCACATGACTGGTGACAGGAATATCCTCACTGATGCTCCCCTTACTCCGTCTCATCTGAAGCATATCATCTGCACTGCCAAAGGAAAAAAGCAAGGTACTGGGTCTAGGTAAGGTTGCTATCTCAGAGGATCGACACATGGAAAAGGTGATGCTTGTCGAGTCCCTAGGATACAACCTCATGTCTGTCTCAATGCTTTGTGATCTTGATATGATTTTCATCTTTGGCAAATATAGATGCATTGTGCTAATGGAATCTGACAAGTCCAAAGTCTTAGAAGGCTTTAGGAGAGGTGACTTGTACATTGTAGATTTCTCTCTAGGTCCTCAATCTGCTACATGTCTACTAGCAAAAGCTTCAGAGTGCTGGCTCTGGCATCGATGGCTTGGACATGCTGGCATGAGTAATTTGAGCACACTCGTCAAGAAGAAGCATACCATTGGCGTCGAGGGCGTCAAATCCGTCAACGATCACCTTTGCTGTGCTTGTGAGTCTGGAAATATGACCAGATCCAAGCACTCCGCGAAGACAATCATGACCACCACTTGCCCCTTTGAATTACTATATCATTGGATTATTAAGCGGATGTAGTTTATAGCATATATTGTTCTTCACATATACAGCCAGTTAAATTCTCAACCTAGAATGACGTGCATGCCATGTAAACCGATACAGAGGAAGTATAGTAGTAAAAATGAGGTGATATTACTGAGCGATTGGCGGGGGAGCATGGCTTGTCATGCGTCCCACATGTCATGATGTACCAAGGCGATGTGCGTGTCCCTCTTGAGGCAGAAGCAATACTACGTGGTTTGAGATGATGGTGAACCGAAGTGTGAAATAATGGTTGCTTCATCCGTCTAGGAAGGTGCGGCATTGTGATTTGACGTCTCATTGCTCATTACTACTACTACTGGGGCTGTACGACTGGGGTGCGTCCCCCTGCTGTTCTGCACTGTTATTTGGTGATTTTACCGAGCGAGCGTCGACGGGGGAGTACAAGACATGGCTTGGTTTTTGATGCATCGCGTGATCCATCGATACAAACCCGGACTAAAAAAGGCGAGGGCGGGTCTTTTCCCGCGCGACAGGCAGGGGAGTTTGGCATAGTCTGTTCGAGGCAAGGAGGCAGGAAAGGAAACAAGCAAATAAAGGTTGAGCGACTTAGTTTTGGGAAAATCTGATTTTACGGAGTACGTACCCACCAGGGTTTATAGCGCTCATCTAGAAAACATTCGTTTTTCCGTTTTATAAGTCTCAATTCTACTAGTAGTAGTAGTACCATCACATGTTGGATTTCGAGGTGCGTTAGATCACCCGATGCAAGCCGTGTCAAGAGAAAACTCTCTAACCAAGGTAGTAGGGACGAGGAGTAAATGGAGGGAGTAGTAAAATTTTCTCTCTAACCAAGGTAGACTGACATGTATTTATTTATAGTGGCCTTGTATAAGTAAATGGAGGGAGTACTAAAGGACATATATATTCCAAACAATATGATAATCTCTCTAACCAAGGTAGTAGGGACGAGGAGTAAATGGAGGGAGTAGTAAAATTTTCTCCTCGTCCTGCGAGCCACCACACGCGTGGGCGAGGGAGTGGGCGTAAGGCGTAGTAAGCAAGTTCACCTCATCATGCAAGCCACCGTGCCCGTTGGCGGGGGTGACGGCGTACTAAGCAAGCTTCTCCTCGTTCTGCGAGTTGACGGGACACATCAAAAGTACTCTAGTTTATAGAGACTTGCCTCTAAGGTAGGCCCCACATGGTTTGCCTCTTTTTTAACATAACGCGTCAAGTCGCAATTTGTTTGTTCACCCGTGGTAGACAATCCTCCCTCCATCTAGTGGACAACCAGTACACGTGTCAAGTTACCACGTGGGCTGCCTTTTTGTACAGAAATGAGCTCCACCGTGTACCCGCGCGGGTGTGGTTGGGAAAGAGACGGGAGTACATGCGCCGTGCGTGCACCTATTCTCTTCGTGCACGTCCCCCACCTACGTGGGTGAGTGTGAGAGGGACTATAGAGATACAAACCTAGACATAATGTGACGTCCATCCCCATGCCTCCGCCCAGTCCGATCACCAGTCACCACCACGCCCCACTCCTCCTCACCTTATCTCTCATCTTTCTCCCTCCATTTTTATATACAAGGCCACTATCAAAATTACAATTTGCAGATATACAAGGCCACTAACACTAATCGATGCAATATTAATGGTGTTTGCCTCGTAGTACTACTAGCAAAGGAGGACATTAATTATCCCTTGCATGCATGCGAGAGTGTGAGCATTGGCTTGATGTGCATGAAAGAGAAGAATACACATTAATTTACACGGCAAACAAGGAAACAAGGTGGCTTGCAACATTGAGTTAGAAGACATTAATTTTTGCCTTGGTATCTGTAATATGGGTTTGTGGCCTTATATACAAAAATGGAGTCCGATAAAATTCTCGAGATACCATTTATCCGATAAAATTCTCGAGCAATCATTAGTTTTAACAAAATGGGATTACTCCTGCATGGGTCAATCACAACAGGTGTTTTGTAAAAAAAATGCATCTTGATGTTTCGTGCAATGCACGGGCATATTCCTAGTCCATGAAAACAACACATTGCAAAATTTCACGGCGAACGAGGGATTTGAATCTGTTGGGAGGGGCTGTTGGATCTTGCCTGGGGTAGCCAAAATATTGGTGACCCTTTTGTCCACCGGTGCCTCTGCCATCGATGAACGAGGAATGGCTCGGGGTCTCATACATCCTCCAGCGCGCACGTTGGAGACAATCTCGCACGAGCTGTGTTCTTTTTTTCCCACCACACCGCCCAAGCCGCCCGCAGACCGACCGGCGACCCGCAAATTACGCCATCCAACCGTAGCCGCACACATTATGACAGCAAGTCAACCAACCAGACGAAATTCATGCAAACACGGCGATATTTCATATACACAACGACAGAAATCATATAAGATACCAAATTTTCATACAAACATGATGGATTTCATTACATTAAAATGAACTACATGGTGCTAGTTCTGGACAGCACAGGTATATAATACCTGGCCTAAATGGTCGCCTACCGATCGATTTGTGTTCCTCATGTCTGGCAGCACGATCACCGGACTGCCGGGAGCCCCAGAGGTATATGCAGGGTCGACGAAGGTCCTCGCAACAAAAGGATCCAGCAAGACACCTGCTGTTTACGCCGGCGTCACCTCCGTGGTGGCCTTCATGGGACCCAAGCGGTGGCGGCCTCCCATGTTCTACTTATCCTCGATGATGGCGGCGGACGCGGAGGCGCTGGCCACCGACTCGTCGCTCTCCGTGCACCCGGCTTCTGTCGCTGCTTGCATGGCGCAGCCGCCGGCATGGGAGTCTCGGCCACATAAATGGGAGACGCGGTACGAGGTGGCGGCGTGGACGGCATCAATGATGCCCGTGCGCCGCTCCTCGTCGAGCTGGCCTGGAGCGGCGAGTTTCTGAACCGCGCGCCGGCTTGGGGCGGCAATTGGCTCCGTCGGGCGAGGGGAGGGAGGTGGATCAGCGAGCTGCATAGCTAGTATACGGCGGGCTCAGCGGGCCACCCAGCCGGCTTGGATGCAGAATAACTACTCTTCGTAAGCCATTGTAAGAGTGGACGAAATGGTGAAGGAGGAGATAGGGGAGCGGC
Source organism: Secale cereale (assembly GCA_902687465.1). NCBI lineage: Eukaryota > Viridiplantae > Streptophyta > Magnoliopsida > Poales > Poaceae > Secale > Secale cereale. The sequence goes on along the minus strand of LR738715.1, from coordinate 717,261,110 downwards.
GAAGGTGTGCGATTCTTGGCCGGCGTTTGGCCTCATTTAAATAGGAGATTAAATAGACGGCGGATGGGAGGAGCTCGGCTGGTGTTGCATTTAATGTCAGCCCAGTCATGAACGGACGTGTGTCCAGAGTGGGTATCTCGGCTTCCACACGGGCGGGTTTCATGGAGGCGTTTGAATGCGGCAAGGAGGCGTATTCAGCCGGGCATGCAACGAGTGGCGCCCTCGACTCTAACGTAGGATAGAGCCGTTCTTCCACTGACGTGTCGGCTCTTTGGGTACATGGTCTGCATGTCAGTGACCCAACGCAGGCAGCACACAACAGAGGAACCTTTGGTGGGCCAGGGCGGTCAGAAGCGGGCATTTCATAAACCGATGATTGTTCATTGAGTGTGACGTCATCCTTTTCATGTTGATAGCCCGTTCAATACGTTGTGATTCATAAAGACCGCTACAAACATCAATGTTCTGCTTATCACAGATAAGATTGATTAATACCCGTAACAATCCATGTCCTTAACAAAGGGTGCATGCACGTATAGGTCGAGCGTGTGTCTTGCGCCATGTGATGTGTGCACATGCAGGCGTGCGAGTGTTGCCTACGTGCAAGGGTACGTTTCAGTGTTGCATGCATGTGTGCGTACGTGCGTGTGTTCGTGAGTGCATGTGTACGCGTTAGTGTTGCACGCCTGCATGCGTGCGTGTGTTTGTTATGTGTACGTGTCAGTGTTGCACGCCTGCATGCGTGCGTGTCTTGCGTGCGTGCATGTGTACGTGCGGGGTGAGGCTACACGTCAGTCGACTGACTTTTTCATCTCTGGTCATTAGATTTTCCAGCCGTTGGATACAAAATCAAGGGCCTACAGTTTATCATCAAACTCCACCCCCTGAGCCGCCAGCCACCACCAGCCGAACCGTCGGCCCGCGCCGCCCGCGGCTGGCCCGCGCCGCCCCGCCCGCCCCGAAACCACTCCTCACCGCCGGTCCGTCGCCGGACCGGCCATCCCTCTAGCCCCCCCCACCTTTGCCGAGCTTTTTCTCCGGCGATCCCCACCCCACCGCCCAATCAACGCGCCCCACCGCCGACGACTGCCAACCAGAGGTCTCACGACTTCGAGTACCCACCGACCAGTAATTTATTAACATTTCTGTCCTTCATATACGCGCTGACGGGTGGGCCCTATGGTAATGTGCGCTGCTGAATGTGGACCGTTTGACTGGTCAATTGATTGTGTCATCAACAAATTACAGAGCTGTATGGTGAGCCATTGACCGTATGATCACCCTAAAATGTATTCTATTAACACAGTACAGACTCAAACTACCATTTCTTTCTTTCATATACGGGCCGACAGGTGAGCCCCATGGTTACTCGCCCCGATGGTGCAACACTAGTTGCGCCACGTGGAACGTTTGACTGGTCAATTGATTGTGTCATCAACAAAATACGGAGTTGTACGGGTGAGCCAGTGACCGTATAATCATGACATGTATTTTTTTAACACGGTACAGACGCAAGGGCTCATATATACGCGCAAGCACTCACCGCTATAAGCGCACACACGCAGACCCTACCCCTATGAGCACCTTCGAGAGAGTGGGCCAGCATATGATCTTAAGATTTTACGAAGTCACCATAGGTGCCTCGTAGTCGCGTGGAACGTCTCCTCCCATTGAACGCACATCGCCGGAAAATACTGAAATTAACCCAGGATAAATGCGAGCACCAGGACTTTAACCCTGGTGGGCTCGAGAAACCACTGTCCTCCTAACCATCCAATCACATGTTGGTTAGCACGACAAAATGTATGTGGTGACCGTGATGAGCTTATTCTGAAGTCCAGTGACCATATCCTGCTTTCGCTTCAAATACAATGACCGTAAGTGTCGTCAACAAAATACGGAGCACGCATCAAATGCAAAGTCCATCAGTGTCATCAAGAAAATACGAAGACGTATCATGAGCTAGATATCATATGATCACCACGAGAATGTATACGGTGACCGTAATGAGCATATTCTGAACTCCAGTGACCGTATAGTGCTTTAGCTTGAAATACAGTGGCCGTCATGCGTGAATGTGTCGTGGGCATGCATACTTTTAGAGGGCCGAGAGATAGTTTGTGTGCATACGTGAAAGTGGTGTAGAAAGAGGGGATGTCCGATGGAGACAAGGAGAGATATGCCCTATGTTTCTCTTTCCCGTGACTAATATTTTAGGAGAATATAAAAACATTCACAATGTAGAACAAATATTTTTGGATGCACCATGCAATTAACTTTCATGTATAACATTGTACTATTGTATATGCTTATTTTCTTAGTGGTCGATTGCGTGTGTGGTGTGGTGGGCACATCATTTCTAGTTGTGGTGGGTCAACATGAGGACTCATGGTTTGGTTCCATCATGCGCCACATAGGTTGGATCGAGACGCGTTATACGAAGACCCATGTGAAGTACTCGGCGTACAACACGAAGCTAGCTACCAGAGTCGCGGAGGACTCTATCCCCACTGGTGATAAGCCGACTGTATATGATTTGTAACCCTAGGCCCCCAGTATGTTATAGAAGCTTGGGGGCTAGTTCGTCGATAGTATACACACACGCACAATGCCTGGTATTCATGTGTACTTTGTACACACCCCTATCACTAATATACAGTACCAGGAGTAGGCTTTTTCCTCAACTGCAAGGGTCCGAACTAGGGTAAAACTTTGCCTCGTATTACCATCCAGCCTAACAGTCAAGGATATCCTACCGAATGATATGATGGAATCATATCTGCCAACTACTAAGAGAGAGGTGTGTCTCGGGGGGGG
>LR738715.1:717237245-717255783 GCA_902687465.1 Secale cereale | reverse complement strand
GGGGGGGGGTGGTGCCAAGCTCGACGGTGCGGTGAGGTCGAGGGGAGGGCGCAGGCAGGGGACTTGGCCGGTGGTCGCTGCCGTTTCGAGGAAGATCGTCAACACTGACTGGCTGGAGGTAGATGAAGGCGATCTGCCCGTTCTTTGTACATCGAATGGTGCAGAAAAAATGGACTGACCTATTTGTTTTCTGTCGAATGTTATTTTCATAGAATCCTGTAGTAATTTAGTGTGCCATGCATGTTGTAGAGCTATCATATGTCTCCCGTCATTTATTTCTCACCGACCTGCTATTTTCTACCTTTACACTATACTAATTGTGCACACACTTCACCCATACTCACACTATTGTTTTTTATGCATGGGTATTTCAGACTCTGACGCAGTGTTGATGAATGCTGAAAAGAAAAGACAGAAGTCGCTCCAGTGTAATTCCAAGATAAGCACTAAGCATTTCAGCGCTCTAAAGGATGCAGTGTCAGCAGTTGGAGACAGTAAACGTAGCTCTGCAGTTGATGATCTCAATTGCCACACACAACCATCCTAGGTGCTTGCTTTAACTTCACGCTGTCAAATGTGGTTGCATGTTGCATATGGTGTCTAGCTTGTATTGCTTCCAATTTGGTTAAATTGCATCTGCTTACTTTACACATTATACCTTTGATAATGACATGCCTTCCTGTTTTTGATACATACTACATATGTTTATTAACCATGTTCGTACATCAAACTAATGCTTTTTTATATCCCTCGTCAATCACTTATGATGAGACAGTCACCCGGGTGGGTTATTGTGAGACGCCATACTCGTTTAAAGAGCGCAGTGTCATCCTCCCCACATGATTCTCAAGAAACAGCAAGGCTAAATGAAGATAGTCAACGTAGCTCTCTAGTTGATGACCGCAATCCCCCCACACCACCATCACAGGTGCTTGCTCTAACTTCACAGTGTGATATGTGGTTGCATGTTGCATACAATGTCTAGCTTGTAATGCTTCTAATTAGGGTAAATTGCATCTTCTTAGTTTACACATTATACCTGTGAATATGACATGCCTTCCTATTTCTGGTACACACTACATCTATGTGTTAACCTTGTTCTTACATGAAACTACCTTTCTTCTGTATCCTGCATCAATCACTTACGATGAGTCACCTTTATTCGTTGCATATAGCATATTATTTCTAGCCTGCTGCCATGTATTGCTTCTAATTTGGTCAAATACATTTGTTAGGGCACCCTTTTAATTTGGCAGAGTGATATTGGTTTCATCTTTCATATGGTTTCTAGCTTGCATTGATTCTAACAAGTTCAAGCACCTTGTGCTTAGTTTACACTTTATACATCATACATGTCAATATGTCACGCCGTCCTGTTTTTCATACATATTCCATCCTCCTATCATGCGACTGCCTTACATGAAAGTAGTGTTCGTCAGTATCATGCATCAATGAGTTCTGAAGAGCAAATTTTATTCCTTTTTCTTGTGGGTTTGACTTGACAAAGCAAGATCAAGAAAGAGGAAGGAAAAGAGTAAGGAAGGCAATGATGGTGGTCCTCTGCAGCAATGTAAACGGAGCATCTGTACCGATTCTCCTTGTACTGATAGTGCATTACAAGGTCCAAGTCTCCGCTCCCCTACTCCACCATCCAAGGTGCTTGCTCTAACTTGGTAGTGTGATATCTGGTTGCATGTTGCATATGGTGTCTAGCTTGTATTGCTCCTAATTAGTGTAAACTGCATCTGCTTAGCTTACACATGATACGTGTGAATATGACACGCTTTCCTGTTTTTGGTACATACTATATCTGTCTATCACACCATGTTCTTACATGAAACTGCTCTTCTTGTGTATCCTGCATCAGTCACTTATGATGGAACACCTTTAAGTTGGCAGTGTGATATTGGTTTGCGTCTTGAATATGATTTCTAGCATGTATTGCTTCTAATTTGATGAACGCCACCTATGACGAGACAGTTTTAACTTGGCAGAGTGATATTGATTGCACCTTTCATATGGTGTCTAGTTTGTAGTGCTTCTAATTTGTTGAAGCCTTCTGCTTAGTTACCACATCATAGGTGTGAATATGTCAAGCCGTCCATTTTTTCGTACATATTCCATCCTCGTATCATGACTTTGCCTTTCATCAGAGTAGTGTTCATCAATATCATGCATGAATGAGTTCTGAAGAGCGAATTATATTCCTTTTTCTTGTTGGTTTGACCTCACAATGCGAAATCAATAAAGCTGAAGGAAATTGGCAAGGCATTGGATGATGGTGGTCCTTCCGAGCAACTGAAATGGAGGTTCTCTACATATTCTACTCCGCCATCCTCCCAACAAGATTCGCAAGACAACGCAAGGCTAGACAGTCAATGTGGTTGTGTAGATGATGAGCACATCTCCTCTACTCCACCATCACAGGTGCTTGCTCTAACTTGGCTCTATTATATGTGGTTGCATGTTGCATATGATGTCTAGCTTGTATTGCTTCTAACTTTGTTGAATTGCATCTGCTTACTTTACACATAATGCCTGTGAATATGACATGTGTTCCTATTTCTAGAACATACGTGTACATGATGAGCACATCTCCCCTACTCCACCATCACAGGTGCTTGCTCTAACTTGGCACTATTATATGTGGTTGCATGTTGTGTATGATGTCTAGCTTGTATTGCTTCTAACTTTATTGAATTGCATCTGCTTACTTTACACATAATGCCTGTGAATATGACACGTGTTCATGTTTCTAGAACATACATGTACATGTTGAGCACATCTCCCCTACTCCACCATCACAGGTTCTTTCTCTAACTTGGAACTGTTATATGTGGTTGCGTTTTCCGTATGGTGTCTAGTTTGCATTGCTTCTTATTATGTTGAATTGCATCTGCGTAGCTTACAACTTATACCTGCAACGATCACTTACCCATAAGACACATTTAACTTGGGACTGTGATGTAGGTTGCATCTTGCATTGTCTTCTAGCTTGTACTACTTCTAATTTCTTGGAATGTCACTTACGACGAGACACTTTTTACCTGATAGAGTGATATTGGTTGCATGTTCATATGGTGCCTAGCTTTCATTTCTTCTAATTTTCTTGAAATGCCTTCCGCTTACTATTTTTTCATACATATTCCATCCTCCTATCGTACGTGTGAATATGAAACGATGTCTTTTTTTGTATATATTCCATCCTCCTATCCTGCGCCTGCCTTACATCAAAGTAGTGTTCGTCTGTATCATGCATCAACCAGTTATGCAGAGCTAATTTTATTCATCTTCTTGTGGTTTTGACTTCATAAGGCAATATCAGAAAATAGGAAGGAAAAGAGTAAGTTAGGGGATGTTGGTGGTCCTCCGCACCGATGCAAACAGAGAATCTCTAGATTTTCCACTGCTACTGCTAATGAAGTTGAAGTCCCAAGTCTACATGCTGAGTTCATCTCCCGTACTCCACCATTGCAGGTGCTTGCTCTAAGTTGACAGTGTGATAATTAGTTTCATGTTGCATATATTGTCTAGCATGTATTTCTTCTATTTTGATTAAATTGCACCTGCTGAGTTCATACGTTATACATGTGCATATGACATGGCGTTCTGTGTCTAGAATACACTGCATCTATCTATCATACCATGTTCTTACATCAAAGTACTGCTGTTGTGTATCCTGCATCAGTCACTCATGATTGGACACTTTTAACATGGCAGTTTGATAGTGGTTGCATCTTGCATTGATTTCTACGTTGTACTGCTTCTAATTTTTCGAATTGCCACTTATGACAAGACACTTTTATCTTGGCAGAGTAATATTGGTTGCATCTTTCATATGGTGTCTAGCTTGCATTACTTCTATTTTCTTGAAAATCCTTCTCCTTAGTTTACACATCGTAGCTGTGAATATGTCATGCCGTCCTGTTTTTCTTACATATTCCATCCTCATACGGTTGTCTTACATCAAAGTATTGCTTGTCTGTATCATGCATCGATGAGTTCTGAAGAGCTATTTTATTCTTTTGTGTTGTGGGTACGGCTTGACATGGCAAAGTCAAAAAAGAGTAAGGAAAATAATATAGTAGGGAGTGTGTTACTCATCGGGTGAAACGGAAAAGGATCTGCCGTCCAGATTCTGCTGGTACTTATAGTGCAGTAGAAGGTCCAAGTCCACCGGCTAAATCTACAAACACAGTATCACCTGCTCCACTAGCTGCAGCATCCGCTTCAACTGTACGAGCATCTCAACGAGTTACTCGTTCGTTTGCTCCAAAACTGGCCAGTTCCCAAGCTACCTTCACACCTAACACTACTTGTAAAGCACTGCTGACACAACATGACTTGGCAAGATCAGATGAACCTCATGAACATCAACACCAAGAGGGTACCTGACCAAGTCATGTTGCAGTTGCATGCTCCTTTATATGTACTCTCACAGTTTGATGTACACTAACACTTTCCATATTCATTGTTGAACTAGCACCATGACGCAAGAGGAAACATACATCAGGGATAATGCTTGACAGATTAACAAAATCTAAAGGAGGAAGAATGGAGATCCATTTTGAGGCAGGTTTAAAAAGGCCACATGATGCTACAGAGTCAACCAAGTTAGTATCAGAGGTAGCCGTTGCCATTAGGTGTCATGCACGTATCCTCCCAACGTGGATCCAGTACAGGAATGAGAAAGACAATAACCAGTTTAACACCTTCCTTGACCATTAATGTTATTCATCGCAATTAGTAATATTGTCTTGCTCTGTCCCATACTTTCTAGCTTCCTCCTAATAAGAGTCACATTCTTTTTTCAACAGATGATGTTCAAGTTGGATCCGAAAGATGATGCAACTAAACAAGCATGCACTCATGTTTTTCAGTCTGCTCTGCGACAGTATTGGTACCACCTTAGAAAATCTCACTTTGAAGGCACGGCTAACAATGAAATTGCCCAAATATCTCAAGTGGAATATATTACAGATGAAGACTGGACAACCCTCGTTAAACACTGGTCTGATCCAAAGTATCAGGTAGGCTATATGTATTTGATCAGACCACATATTGAACTTGTATTTATGTATGTGCCTTACAAGTGTATCTTCTTCTAGGTAACTGTTTGAAGAACAAGACCAACCGTTCTAAAGTGAAATTCCAACAGACAACAGGATCTCATAGCTATATTGCACACTGCGGGGCTCTTGTAAATAGCTGCTGCTTCCTTCTTTTTTCTGTGCCATATTATCGTATCTATATTGACTTGTTCCAAATACAGAGGAAAGCCTGCGCGGACCAAAAAGAACCTGAACCGAATGCAGTGCAAATCTTCAAGGATTGCCACACCAACAAGATGAAGGGCATGAGCACACTGGTTCAAGTCGCTGTTGTAAGTCCTTACTCCTCCTACCTTTGAACTGATTGCTACTATGATGTGTTCATTTAACTACTTGGTTTGTAGCCAATGTCAGTTACTCTGTTTACTTTTATACACAGTTGTCTTAACGTATCATTTCACCTTACATGGTTTAAAAGAGATGAATGATATTCTTTTGGTCTTGATCTGTATTCTAGTTGTTATGTTCACGTGCACACACAATGATAAAATAGCATGTTTGTTTTATATCTGTTTGCCCATGATATGAATGATGTCATACTATGTTCATCCTACTTTAAACCATGTCTATTTATCCTTAGATGTCAAAGAATGTGAGGAAATAGACAATACAGTAGGCATGCTACATGGACATATGTTCCGAAAGTGATTTTATTATGTAGCTGGCACTACAATACATGCTAATGTATTACAGTAGTTCACCAAAATAAGTTATGTATAAACGTATAACCTACTTTATTTGTTTTTGTCTCATTAGTAACTTATCTGGTACACTAATCTACAAGTTCAAACTTTCAGGAAGCTATGGAAAAAAATGATTGAACAGCCACAACCACCTAAAGGTGACGAGGCTACCACAGGCACAATGTCACCTCTTGCTGCAGTGCGTCAGTATCTCTCCACTAACAGTGCAAAAAGCACCTTCCTAGGTAACTCTGGGTTGGTTGTCAAGGTAACCTCGTCCAAATCGCCTACTGAACAAAATCTTCCCGCTAGACAGAGTGATATCTGTGCTCCAGACACAAGTCCAATCGCTAATGGACGTTGTTTTGGAAACAAGAATAGAGGTTGAAAAATGTCGTCAAGATATGAATGGTTTTGAAACCAGACTATCAGACATTTGCTTCGTTGTTCAAGAGCAATGGCGGAAAAAAGGTGAAGATCGTGCTGCTCCATCGGATTCTACAGCCTGAAACATTAGCACTCATGTCAAATGATCTGTGCTTCTATACATCTGATGGTGCTCTTATCAGCAAGGACTGTAAACTTTATGCCAACAGGCCTTTTGTTGTGATACATCATTTATGATGCTGCCAAAGGCTGCAATAATTACGACGCTATTTTTGTATAGTGTAGGTTTATCTTAGTAATGTGCTACCTCTTGAGCTTGCATTGTATTCCCTCGAAGAGGAAAGGGAGATGCATCACAGTAGGATAAGTATTTCCCTCAGTTTTTGAGAACCAAGGTATCAATCCAGTAGGAGACCACACGCCAGTCCCTCGCACCTGCACAAACAAATAAGAACTTCGCAGCCAACGCGATAAGGAGTTGTCAATCCCTTTACGGTCACTTACGAAAGTGAGATCTGATAGAGATGATAGTTTATATTTTTGGTTTAATAAAACATCAAGTAAAAGCGGTAAAAGTAAAGTAGATGTAGATTGATATGTTGAGAATAGACCCGGGGGGCATAGTTTTCTCTAGTGGCTTCTCTCATGATAGCGATATTCTACGGTGGGTAAACAAATTACTATCGAGCAATTGATAGAAAAGCGAATAATTATGAGACTATCTAGGCACGATCATTGTATATAGGCATCACGTCCGAGACAAGTAGACCGAAATGACTCTGCATCTACTACTATTACTCCACACATCGACCGCTATCCAGCATGCATCTAGTGTATTGAGTTCATACGAACAAAGTAATGCCTTAAGCAAGATGACATGATGTAGAGGGATAAACTCAAGCAATATGATGTAAACCCCATCTTTTTATCCTCGATGGCAACAATAAAATACGTGCCTTGCTGCCCCTACTGTCACTGGGAAAGGACACCGCAAGATTGAACCCAAAGCCAAGCACTTCTCCCATTGCAAGAACTATAGATCTAGTGGGCCAAACCAAACCAATAATTCGAAGAGACTTGCAAGGATATTATGAGCACACATAAAATGTTCAGAGAAGAACCAAATATCTTTCATAGATAACCTTGATCATAAACCCACAATTCATCGAATCTCGACAAACACACCGCAAAAAGAGATTGCATTGAATAGATCTCCTTGAAGACCGAGGAGAACTTTGTATTGAGATCCAAAGAGAGAGAAGAAGCCATCTAGATACTAGCTATGGACCCGAAGGTCTGTGGTAAACTACTCACAACTCATGGTGAGGGCGATGATGATGATGATGAAGGCCTCCGTGATGGTTCCCCCTCCGGTGGAGCTCCGGAACAGGCTCCAAGATGGGATCTCCACGGGAACAGAAGCGACGACGGTGGAATTAGGGTTTTCTCTCTGCGTATGGATTTTCTGGGGTACGTGGATATATAATGGAAGAAGGAGGGCACCGGGGGCCACACGAGGGAGTCTCGAGGCAGGGGGGCGTGCCCTGGGAAGGGGGCGTGCCCCTCTGTCCCCTAACCTGGTCCAGAAGTTTCCTGTGTGTGATTTCCTCCAAAAATATCTCTCGCGAAGGTTTCATTCCGTTTGGACTCTGTTTGATATTCTTTTTCTGCAAAACCCTGAAATAGGAAAAAAAAACAGCAATCTAGACTGGGCCTTTGGGTTAGTAGGTTAGTCCCAAAAATGATATAAAAGTGAATGATAAAGCCCATTAAACATCGAAGACTTCATAAATAATAGCATGGAACAATGAAAAATTATAGATACGTTGGAGACGTATCATAATGTATTCGACCGAAAGCTTCGTAGGAGCCCAACATGCCAACATTCGTCGGGCCCGTTCCAATTGGGCTAAAAACGATTATGGGCCAGAATTTGCATGTAGCCCACTAAAAATATCTGGGCCTAAATCAGCATAAGATTTCAGATTTTTCTGGTAGGTCTGTGCCCATAGTGGGCCTTTAACAGGCCTAAACATAATTTGGGCCCTCAGTAACAATAGGCCATTTACAGGTGTAAATATCTCGAGCCCATAAAAAACATGGGCCTTTAAAAGACCAAAAGTGAGATAGGGCCCATTTACGATGCAGATCTTTCACAGGCCGAAATTCGAACGGGCCGTAAATGCGAGGACCTAATACACGGGCCTTTAACAGGTCGGAAGTTTGGTCGGGCTAGATTATCGTCATTTTTATATGGGCCGTTAATGGGCCCGATGTGACGTTGGGCCACATATGGCCCATGGATTTCGTCCGATGGTAACAGGCCGAAAGTGGCCCAAATCTATAGTGGGCCTCTAACAGGCCGAATGTCAGACATGGCCGAATATGACCCAAATCCTTCACGGTTTTTATGGGCCAAAAGTTTCAATGGACTGTAAATGGGCCCAAATGAAGCAGGACCTTTAACAGGCCGGAAATACACCGGGCCGTAATTCGGCGCATATACTTAGCGGACTGTTAGCAGGCCAGAAGTGACCATGGGCCGCGATGATGACAAGTTTAGGACAGGTCGTTGAGGGGCCGATTTGACACTAGCCGTACGGGTCTTAATTGAGAATGTTGGGCCTTTAGCTAGGCCGGCCCATTATGGTCTGCAAAATCTCGCGGGCCTTTAGCTGGGCCGGCCCATTATGGCCCGCAAATTCTCGCGGGCCTTTAATTGGGCCGGCCCATTATGATACGCAAAATCTCGTGGGCCTTTTGCTAGGCCGGCCCATTATGGACCACAAAATCTCGTGGGCCTTTTGCTGGGTTGGCCCATTATGGACCGCAAAATCTTGTGGGCCTTTAGTTGGGCCGGCCCATTTGAACTTTATGGGCCAATTTTGGGCCAGTCCACGTGCCAAATAGGCGCATCTCGCCCATTGGATGAGTGACACCTGTGCCAACACGGAGCTGACACGTGTTTCCGTCAGCCAATCATAATTTTACATGTGGAAAATCCCCATTGGTCTGGGCTGTTAACGGGTTATCAGATCCAAAACCGGACCCGATAGCTTAACGGCCTTCAGTTACGGTAGATGCCACATGTCGGTCACCCTTGACGAAAGCACTTCTGTGATGCACGATTTATCGTCATGGAAGTGGACACTTACATGAAGATAATTTTGGTAATGTCATGGAACACTTCTACGACAGCACAGGTATGACTATCTTCATTCTGTCATAAATTTGTCATGGATGTACATGCATGACAGAAAACGTGACCTACTGTGACAAACACGTATCATCACGGAAGTGTATTTATTTGTAGTGATAAGAGGGGCTGAGCAAAAGCGTACATAGTCAATCAACGGTTTGCTAGGAAGGCGGTTAGAGTGTTTCATGGCAACATAGGAGGCCGACAAGACAAGAATGGGCATCAAGGCATAACTATAGAGCGATACAACTAGCAAAGCAAAGATAGAGGTGATATCGGGGAACGGTTATCTTGCCTGAGATCCCACAAGGAAGATGAACGGTCCATAAAGAAGACAAACGGTCGTAGTCGAACGAATCCTCACAACTCCGGAACGAATCCGAAGCTAATGAGAGAAGCAACCGGAAAGAAGCAAACAACATGGTAAACACACAAGCATAAGCATGTCAAGATGCACAAGCAAGTATGATGCATGTCCGGTTTAAATATGCATGGCATGTCAAAGTGCACAAACAACACTGCAATTTAAGTGGAGCTCAATATGCAACGAGTTGCATATTGACGAAACACCACATTCTATTTATTTAGTTGACTCTCGTTTATGAACACCAACAAGTTTAATTGTTTTCAGCATGGCAAGAGGTGCAACACAATTAAACTACACTATCTAAGCAAAATTGAGCCGGAAACAACAAACAACAATCCCGGAAAACCCCCATGTGCATATTTAGCAATTCTTAAAGCAAAGAACAATTTTAAGCATTTAAAGGTTGTTATCATGATGCAGATGACAAATGCAAGTTTTATGCCATTTTATGAAAAGTTGACATGAAGACGATATGGAGTATTTCGTCACCGTGGTGAGAAGGAAAGGGGTGGCATGGCGGTGATAACCGAAAAAGATGCCACGGTAACATAGCGGTTCCGGTAACTCGTTGAGAGACTGGCGCAAAAGAAGTGACGCGAAAGTGTAATGCAAAGAGATAGGTGGGGTCTCCCGTTACCGGGTTCCCATGGGTTGGTGGCAAGGAAACGAGGGGGCTCTGTGCAAGTAACAATTCTTGCACGGCAACAACAGATACATGCAACCATCTCATACACACATGAAACATTCGTCCATGGGCGTCGTCTTGGCGGCATACATTTGAAGCGTGGGTTTTGGAGTGGAACGAGTCGTCGAGGGAAGTAGTCATTCACGGGGCATCGAGGGAAGTAGTGGTACACGTTTCATAGTCGCACATGGTTCACAGACGTTCGGGTTCACGGTGAGGATCTTGACGATATCGAGGGCTCCGGCCATCATGGTACATGGTTCAATGGTCGTCGTGGTACTTGGGGTCTTCGGACTTGCCGGTCTTGTTTCTTGCGACGGTAGTCATCCTTGGAGCTGCATCGTGTAGAGGTACTTGGCTCGGTCGTTGAACTTGACCAAATCCAACCGGAGGTAGCCGTACGTGGTTGTACTCATCTTGATGTGCACCACGATGGTCTTGACGAAAAGAAGTAGGTATCAAGGGACTTGCAACAACCCTGCCTCGGGAGGTTATCGAAGGCGCGTGAAGGTAGCTCGAGCTGCTGGTCGCAAGGTGGCGACGCCCTGGATGAACCCCGTGGCTCAGGGCCGAGCCAAGGAGGTGATGTGCGGGGACAAGAGGATCCGACCCAGCGCGGCCAGATCTGGCGGTGTTCGGTTGCGAACGTAGCAGGGCGGCGGTGTAGGTCGTCGGCACAGGCGTCTGGCTGTGACGTCCACGAGCAGAGGCGGGTGTAGGGCGGCAGGCAGACGATAGAGCAGCTAGGGGACAGGCGCTCGCACGCGGAGGCGACTGGAGATGGTGGTGGTAGTCGGCGAGCTTCGGGTCGGGGAGGCGATGAAGCAGCAGCATCGGGAGGCGGTGACGAACTCCTGGACGTGACGGGAGGAAGCTGGGGCGGCGCGCTCTTCGGCGGACTACAGGAGGCGGCGAGCTGGCGAGGGCGTTGGGGCGGAGCAACTCGACGGCGACCTAATGGAAGGGGCGCGGCGCATGGCCTCTCCCCTGCCTGGTGATACGTCTCCAACGTATCTATAATTTTTGATTGTTCCATGCTATTATATTATCCATCTAGGATGTTTTATGGGCTTTTATATACACTTTTATATGATTTTTCGGACTAACCTATTAACCTAGAGCCCAGTGCCAGTTTCTGTTTTTCTCCTGTTTTAGGGTATCGCAGAAAAGGAATATCAAACGGAGCCCAATTGACCTGAAATTCAATGGAGGTGATTTTTGGACTAGAAGAAGCCAACGGAGTACCGAAGGAGGACCAGGAGATGCATGGGCTGTCCACGAGGGTAGGGGGCGCCCACTCTACTGGGTGCGCCCCCCTGCCTCATGGACAGCCCGGAGACTCCCTTTACTTGCCCCCGACTCCAACACCTCCTAGATATACTGAAACCTCCAAAAAATAACCTAGATCGGGAGTTCCGCCGCAGAAAGCCTCTGTTGCCACCGAAAACCAATCTAGACCCGTTCTAGCACCCTGTCGGAGGGGGGAATCCCTCTTTTGTGGCCATCTTTATCATCCCAGCGCCCTCCATGACAAGGAGGGAGTAGTCCACCCTCGGGGCCGAGGGTATGTACCAGTAGCTATGTGTTTGATCTCTCTCTCTCTCTCGTGTTCTTGAGATGGCACGACCTTGATGTATCACGAGCTTTGCTAGTATAGTTGGATCTTATGATGTTTCTCCCCCTCTACTCTCTTGTGATGAATTGAGTTTTCCCTTTGAAGTTATCTTATCGAATTGAGTCTTTAAGGATTTGAGAACACTTGATGTATGTCTTGCATGTGCTTATCTGTGGTGACAATGGGATATCACGTGATCCACTTGATGTATGTTTTGGTGATCAACTTGTGGGTTCCGTGACCTTTGGAATCTATGCATAGGGGTTGGCACACGTTTTCGTCTTGACTCTCCGGTAGAAACTTTGGGGCACTCTTTGAAGTTCTTTGTGTTGGTTGAATAGATGATTCTGAGATTGTGTAATGCTTATCGTATAATCATACCCACGGATACTTGAGGTGACAATGGAGTATCTAGGTGATATTACGGTTTTGGTTGATTTGTGTCTTAAGGTGTTATTCTAGTACGAACTCTATGATAGATCGATCAGAAAGAATAACTTTGAGGTGGTTTCGTACCCTACCATAATCTCTTCGTTTGTTCTCCGCTGTTAGTTACTTTGGAGTGACTCTTTGTTGCATGTTGAGGGATATTTATATGATCCAGTTATGTTATTATTGTTGAGAGAATTTGCACTAGTGAAAGTATGAACCCTAGGCCTTTTTCCTATCATTGCAACACCGTTTATGCTCACTTTTACCTTTAGTTACCTTGCTGTTTTTATATTTTCAGATTACAAAAACCTATATCTACCATCCATATTGCACTTGTATCACCATCTCTTCGCCGAACTAGTGTACCTATACAATTTACCATTGTATTGGGTGTGTTGGGGACACAAGAGACTCTTTGTTATTTGGTTGCAGGGTTGTTTGAGAGAGACCATCTTCATCCTACGCCTCCTACGGATTGATAAACCTTAGGTCATTCACTTGAGGGAAATTTGCTACTGTCCTACAAACCTCTGCACTTGGAGGCCCAACAATGTCTACAAGAAGAATGATGCGTAGTAGACATCAAGCTCTTTTCTCGCGCCGTTGCCGGGGAGGTTAGTGCTTGAAGGTATATCTTTAGATCTTGCAATCGAATCTTTTAGTTTCTTGTTTTATCACTAGTTTGGTCTATAAAAGAAAACTACAAAAAATGAAATTAAGGTTACCTCATATACTTCACCTTTTTAATATCTTTCGTGAAAATGATGGGAAGGAAAATTGTGCTCAAGTACTAGAAGAAGAATTACATAGAATGCTTGGCATAAAATATGTGCATGATGAGCATGATTGCAATGTTCTTAGTATGAATTCTTTGAATATCCATGATGCTAATGATACGCAAAGCCACAAGCTTGGGGATGCTATGTTTGATGAAGATGATATTTTTAGTCCCCCAAGCTTTGATGAGCAAATTTATTATGATGAAAGCATGCCTCCTATTTATGATGATTATATTAATGAAAGTGGATTTGGAGAGGTCATGACTTTATTTAGTGATGAATCCAATATTTCGTAAGAGGTTCCAATTGATTATGAGAACAAAGTTTATATCTATGATGATTATTGTGATGACTTGTATGCTATTAAAAATAATGATAACCATGAAACTTGTCATCATGATTTTAGTTTTCAACTGGATTATGCTTCACATGATAGTAAGTTTGTTGAGTTTGCTCCCACTACTATTGATGAGAGTAAATTTGCTTATGTGGAGAGTAATAAAATTTATATGCTTGGGGATCATGAAAAGAATGCTTTATGTGATAGTTATATTGTTGAATTCATTCATGATGCTACTGAAAATTATTATGAGAGAGGATCATATGCTTGTAGGAATTGCAATAATATCAAGTTTCCTCTCTATGTGCTCAAAGTTTGGAAGTTATGCTTGTTTTGCCTTCCTATGCTAGTTGATTATTGTTCCCATAAGTTGCATGCTCACAAAATCCCTATGCATAGGAAGTGGGTTAGACTTAAATGTGCTAGTCATATTCTTCATGATCTCTCTTTATGTTTCAATTCTTATCGTTTTATGTGAGCATCATTGAAATCATCGTGCCTAGCTAGGGGCGTTAAACGATAGCGCTTGTTGGGAGGCAACCCAACTTTATTTTTGTTCTTTGTTTTTGCTTCTGTTTAGGAATAAATATTGCATCTAGCTTCTATTTAGATGTGGTTTTATGTTTTAATTAGTGTTTGTGCCAAGTAGAACCTTTGGGAAGACTTGTGTGAAGTTAATGCGATCATGCTATAAAAAACAGAAACTTTCGCGCTCATGAGATTAGCTAACATTTTTTACTGGAGAGTGCTTTTTACTTGATTCGATTTGTAGATGATTAATAAACAAATTCCTCATGTTTACCAATTTATTTAATTTTTTTGGAGGTACAGAAGTATTCGAAAGTTACAGATTACTACAGACTGTTCTGTTTTTGATAGATTCTGTTTTTCGTGTGTTGTTTGCTTATTTTGATGAATCTATGAGTGGTATTGGAGAGTATGGATCATAGAGAAATTGGAATACAGTAGGTTTAACACCAATATAAACAAATAATGAGTTCATTACAGTACCTTTGAGTGGTGGTTTGTTTTCTTATACTAACGGAGCTTACGAGATTTTTGGCTAAGTTTTGTGTTGTGAAGTTTTCAAGTTTTGAGTATGGCTTTGATGGACTATGGAATAAGGAGTGGAAAGAGCCTAAGCTTGGGGATGCCCAAGGCACCCCAAGGTAAAATTCAAGGACAACCAAAAGCCTAAGCTTGGGGATGCCCCGGGAAGGCATCCCCTCTTTCGTCTTTGTCTATCGGTAACTTTACTTGAGGCTATATTTTTAATCACCACATGATATGTGTTTTGCTTGGAGCGTCATTTTGTTTTATTTTGTTTTTCTTGCTGTTTGAATAATATCCCCAGATCTGAAATTCTTAAATGTTAGAGGGTCTTCACATAGTTACATAATTATTCAACTACTCATTGATCTTCACTTATATCTTTTGGAGTAGTTTGTTGGTTGCTCTAGTGCTTCACTTATATCTTTTTAGAGCACGGCAGTGGTTTTATTTTGAAGAAATAGATGAAGTCTCATGCTTCACTTATATTATTTTGAGAGTCTTTTAGAACAGCATGGTAATGTGCTTTGGTTATAAAATTAGTCCTAATATGATAGGCATCCAAGATGGGTATAGTAAAAACTTTCACATAAAGTGCATTGAATATGACGAGAAGTTTGAAACTTGATGATTGTTTTGAGATATGAGAATGGTGATATTAGAGTCATGCTAGTGGAGTAATTATGAATTTGAGAAATACTTGTGTTAAAGTTTGTGATTCTCGTAGCATGCACGTATGGTGTACCGCTATGTGACGAAGTTAGAGCACAAGGTATTTATTGAGTGTCATCCTTTGTGTGGAGGTTAGGGGCGCGCGATGGTTAACTCCTACCAACCTCCCCCCTAGGAGCATGCGTTGATTACTTTTTTTGATGACTCGTAAATTTTTGCAATAAGTATATGAGTTCTTTATGACTAATGTTGAGTCCATGTATTATACGCACTCTGACCCTTCCACCATTGCTAGCCTCTCTTGTACCGCGCAACTCTCGCCGGTACCATACACCCACCATATACCTTCCTCAAAACAGCCACCATATCTACCTACCATGGCATTTCCAAAGCCATTCCGAGATATATTGCCATGCAACTTTCCACTGTTTCGTTCATATGACACGCTTCATCATTGTCATATTGCCATGCATGATCATGTAGTTGACATCGTATTTGTGGCTAGGCCACCATGCACAATTTTTCATACATGTCACTCTTGATTCATTGCACATCCCGTTACACCGCCGGAGGCATTCATATAGAGTCATACTTTGTTCTAGTATCGAGTTGTAATATCGAGTTGTAAATCTATATAAGTGTGATGATCATCATTATTAGAGCATTGTCCCAAAGAAAAAAAAGAAAAAAAGAAGGAAAGGCCAAAAAAAAAGAAAGGCCCAAAAAAAAGAAAAAAAAGAAAAAGAAAAAATAAGAAAAAAAGAAAAGAAAAGGGACAATGCTACTATCTTTTCCACACTTGTGCTTCAAAGTAGCACCACGATCTTCATGATAGAGAGTCTCTTGTTTTGTCACTTTCATATACTAGTGGGAATTTTCATTATATAACTTGGCTTGTATATTCCAACGATGGGCTTCCTCAAATGCCCTAGGTCTTCATGAGCAAGCAAGTTGGATGCACACCCACTTAGTTTCTTTTGTTGAGCTTTCATACACTTATAGCTCTAGTGCATCCGTTGCATGGCAATCCCTACTCACTCACATTGATATCTATTGATGGGCATCTCCATAGCCCATTGATACGCCTAGTCGATATGAGACTATCTTCCTTTTTTGTCTTCTCCACAACCACCACTCCATTCCACCTATAGTGCTATATCCATGGCTCACGCTCATGTATTGCGTGAAAGTTGAAAGGTTTGCAAAATTTGAGTATGAAAACAATTGCTTGGCTGAAATAGGGGTTGTGCATGATATGAATATTTTGTGTGATGAAGAGGGAGCGTAGCTAGACTATATTATTTTGTAGGGATAACTTTCTTTAGCCATGTTATTTTGAGAAGACATGATTGCTTTGTTAGTATGCTTGAAGTATTATTATTTCTTATGTCAATATAGACTTTTGTATCGAATCTTTCGGATCTGAACATTCATGCCACAATAAAGAAATTACATTGAAAATTATGTTGGTTAGCATTCCACATCAAAAATTCTGTTTTCATCATTTACCTACTCGAGGACGAGCATGAATTAATCTTGGGGATGCTTGATACATCTCCAATGTATCTATAATTTTTGATTGTTCCATGCTATTATATTATCCTTCTAGGATGTTTTATGGTCTTTTATATAAACTTTTATATGATTTTTGGGACTAACCTATTAACCTAGAGCCCAGTGCCAGTTTCTGTTTTTCTCCTGTTTTAGGGTATCACAGAAAAGGAATATCAAACAGAGCCCAATTGACCTGAAATTCAACGGAGGTGATTTTTGGACCAGAGGAAGCCCACGGAGTACCGGAGGAGGACCAGGAGATGCACGAGCTGCCCACGAGGGTAGGGGCGCCCCCCCTACTGGGCGCGCCCGCCTGCCTCGTGGATAGCCCGGAGACCCCTTTACTTGCCCCGACTCCAACACCTTGTATATATACTGAAACCTTCGGAAAATAACCTAGATCGGGAGTTCCGCCGCCGAAAGCCTTTGTTGCCACCGAAAACCAATCTAGACCCGTTCTGGCACCCTACCGGAGGGGGTAATCCCTCTCTAGTGGCCATCTTCATCATCCCGGCGCTCTCCATGACGAGGAGGGAGTAGTCCACCCTCGGGGCTAAGGGTATGTAACAGTAGCTATGTGTTTGATCTCTCTCTCTCTCTCTCTCTCTCTCTCTCGTGTTCTGGGGATGTCACGATCTTGATGTATCGCGAGCTTTGCTATATAGTTGGATCTTATGAAGTTTCTCCCCCTCTACTATCTTGTGATGAATTGAGTTTTCCCTTTGAAGTTATCTTATCGGATTGAGTCTTTAAGGATTTGAGAACACTTGATGCATGTCTTGCATGTGCTTATCTGTGGTGACAATGGGATGTCACGTGATCCACTTGATGTATGTTTTGGTGATCAACATGCGGGTTCCGTGACCTTGGGAATCTATGCATAGGGGTTGGCACACGTTTTCGTCTTGACTCTCCCGTAGAAACTTTGGGGCACTCTTTGAAGTTCTTTGTGTTGGTTGAATAGATGATTATGAGATTGTGTGATGCATATCGTATAATCATACCCACAGATAGTTGAGGTGACAATGGAGTATCTAGGTGACATTAGGGTTTTGGTTGATTTGTGTCTTAAGGTGTTATTCTAGTATGAACTCAATGATAGATCGATCAGAAAGAATAACTTTGAGGTGGTTTCGTACCCTATGATAATCTCTTCGTTTGTTCTCCGCTATTAGTTACTTTGGAGTGACTCTTTGTTGCATGTTGAGGGATATTTATATGATCCAGTTATGTTATTATTGATCAGAGAACTTGCACTAGTGAAAGTATGAACCCTAGGCCTTGTTTGCTATCATTGCAACACCGTTTATGCTCACTTTTACCTTTAGTTACCTTGCTGTTTTTATATTTTCAGATTACAAAAACCTATATCTACCATCAATATTGCACTTGTATCACCATCTCTTCCCCGAACTAGTGCACCTATACAATTTACCATTGTATTGGGTGTGTTGGGGACACAGGAGACTCTTTGTTATTTGGTTGCAGGGTTATTTGAGAGAGACCATCTTCATCCTATGCCTTCCACGGATTGATAAATCTTAGGTCATCCACTTGAGGGAAATTTGCTACTGTCCTACAAACCTCTACACTTGGAGGCCCAACAACATCTACAAGAAGAAGGTTGGGTAGTATACATCACCTGGCGACGTGGGAGGAGGACG
>LR738715.1:717213302-717237145 GCA_902687465.1 Secale cereale | reverse complement strand
GGCGATGTGGGTGTCTGGCGGCACATGAGGAGAATGAATGGGAGAGAGCAAGAGATGGGGACGGGTGCGAGTAGGCTAGTGTTAACAGGCGCTGGCTGGGCCTGCGGAGATGGGGTTGTGCCGGCCTGCGGCTGGATGCGGCTGGGTCTAGTGCTCCTCTCCCTCTCTTTCTTCTTATAGATCTTCCAAAATAAATAGAAAACAAAGAAGAATAAAGGAGAAAAAAGGAGGTGCTAGGGATAGTGTTTGGACACGAGGTTAATTTTCCCGGACTCATAAAAATGAGCATGATCCAAGAAAATTACAAGTGGCATGGTAGAAAGATGTAAATTCAAACTCATTTGAATTTTATTCAAATGGGTTCGAACCAGGACTTGGTTTAGGAAGTGTCCAAAAATGTTGACGATCTTGGTGGAGCTTGGGAAAAAGATGAAATAAATTATGCCAAAGTTTGGAGACCAAACTTGGAATAGAAAAAGACATGTGAATTAAATTGCAAGTGTGTTAAAGGTGATTCCAAAAAATGGAATTATTTTAATAGCTCCATAATTATTAGGAGGATATGTTATAAAGAGAAATCATCATGTGAATTCCCTTTATTTAAATGGACCGAAGATCCATACGATTTATTTAGTTGAGTTGCAAAGATTAATGACATGATGGCATGATGCAATGCAAAATAAATAGAGCAAGCACAAAGGAAACACACAGTGACACCCGGAACATATGGAAGTCTTCTAGAGCATTGTTCTTGGGGCGTCACAACTCTCCCACACTAATAGAGGATCTCGACCCGAGATCCTAGAGATGGCACCGAATAGAAGAGGAAAGAAAGAGGTAAAACAAAGTTGCTTCTTCGACAAACGAGTGAAACCACGAACCTTGAGAGGTTGAAAACTTGAATGAAAGAATAGAATTGAGATGAATGAGATTGCAAACACTCCATTAGCGAAGAGGAACAAGGAACATTACAAGAACCTTGTAGGTTAATAGACATGAACCAAGAGCTCGAGGGTCACGAAAAGAATTTAAAAAACACTCCCGTTAAAACAAGATAGAGAAGGAATAATAATGAAATAATTCGGACAACACTCCGACTGAAAATGGAAGGAATTTAACATGAACTTGACAAGATGGGATGATGCTTGATGAAATCAACAACACACTGATCCGAAACAATTGAAAGAATGGCACAAGGGGTAAGAAAGATTTCAAACAGCACTCCGGTTGAAAAGAGAGGCAAAACTTGATAAGACGAAAATAATTTGAAAAGAGGACACAACACTCCGGTTGAATGGATAAGTAAATGAAGGATCATGATCTTTGACAAAAGAGATAGTGGGACGAAGATATCAACATTACAATACCTCCTGAATAGAGGTGACATTGTTAGGAAGAAAGAAAGTAGAAGAAAATGACAACTTCTACCACAAATGAATTTTGAAAGCATCCTTGGAAATAAGGATTGAATAAAGTTGTTCGAAAAATCAACAACAAAAGAATAAGCTTGTTGTGGGCTTGTGGAAAACATCCCGAAATTATGAGGTGACAACCGGCCACTAATGGAATCATTTAATTGGATTGATATCAACAAGGAGACAAAAACTTATTTCACCGGGAGGATAAATGAAGAACTTGGGTCATTTATAAGCACCATAAATAGCAACAATCCTTAGGGAAAGCTTTTAGGTGAGATACAACCGAAAATTAACTCCAATAAGTAAATTGAAGGGCTGAAAAGATCTCCTGAACGAAGAAAAATATGGGTTTAAATTTCTCATTCTTGGTAACTTGTGAATCATGAAACATGAAGGAAATTCTCAAGAGTGACATAACCCCACCTCAAAAGATAAGGGAGCAATTATTTGCACTCCAACAAGAATCTTGAAGAACACTTTGAGGATGAATTAAATCATGATGAACCACCATGAAGAACTCCGGTAACAAAAGGATGAGAAATGAAGGATGAAAAGAATAAGATTGAAGCCTTGCAATGATTACATGGAGCTTTGAAATGATATAATTGAAATAACTTGGAGCTCCGGAAAATAAGATGAACAACTTGGAAACGAGAATATGATATGATAAACAAGCTCCGGAAAGAAGAGATTAATCATTCCGAGGAAATAAGAATAAGATTTACAGCATGCTTATCCTTCATCAAATTAAATTGATGACAAGCAACAGATTTGGCATACTACCTATTCTCGTTGCAAAGAATTCAAGAGAGATCTCGCACAATCTTGAGAAAGTATTCAACGTATCACCGGTAGGATTTTGAAAGAACGAATGAATTAATACGATAACCAAGGAAGAGTAAACTTGAATGAACCACCGTAAGAATTGAAATGAATGAATAAAAGAAAACGAATCGCCGGTAAGAATTAGAAAAGAACAAAGGCACTTGAGGAAACTTAGATACAAAAGAATGAAGGGATCACGAGCAGAGTCGAGAATACTTGAATGATGCACTGAAAGAATTATGGAGACGAACGAAGAGGCATCAATTAAGAATAGTTGGAGGACAAAGTTGAAAACAGAGAATGAAGAAATCTTCTGAAATGATGGCCTTCGGAGGATCACAATGGAAAGAATTCATAAAATGCTTTGGATGATATGAAAATATTTAGAGGAAAACTCTTCTTCGGCCTTCAAATGGCGAGAATGACAACGAGAAATACCATGAAGAATTTGTGAGATACTCCGGAAGAATGAAAAGAGGAAAAATTGAACCAACGTTGAAAAAAATTTTGAAACGATCTTGGAGAAGGCATATCACTGATGGAATACATACTTACGTCACACTTTGAAAAGAATTTAAGAATAACTCCGGAAAATTAGAAGAGTTAGGTAAGATCCTGGAAAAAGACCTGTGGGTTAGGGCCCACTCAAAAGAAACACCGTTGAAATGATTACTTGAAAGAGAGATTGCACCGGTTGAATTAAATGGCTTGAATGAGATAACAACCTCAAGACAACTTGAACAGATTAAGAATGGAAACACAAATCTTCTGAGATATCTTGTACACTCCGGATATGAATAGAGAGAGTTGAATAAATAAGAGAGCCTTGGATAAGAAATTCCAACATGGGAAATCATGTGAAACAAAAGAAAGAGTATGATCAATACCGAAGCTTGGATTTAGTCCACCGGAGAAGAAACGAGAACGGAGAATGATAAACTTGAAGGTCCTGAGCATCTTCCTGAGAAATCACCGGTTAATGAAATTGAAAGAAAAAGAATGAAGAAACATCACATGAATAAAATGGATACTTGACTAAAAATTCCGGCTCCATAAAGAAAAGGGGTGGGAGGGTGGGAAAAAAACAAAGGGAAATTGGGACGGGCAAAATGAACACCATTGAGAAAAGACTGAGAGTTGATCTTCCAAATGATGAAGAGATCAGATTAACTTGAAGAGAAGCACGCTGGTTGAGAAATTTTTAACATAACAATCTCGATGATCAAGAAGGACTAGCACTCCCATAGAAATATGAGAACACCGCTTAGGAAAGGTATGTAATCAACACTTGACATCGAAGCAACTCGAATACCACAACTCAAAACAAAACAAAGGACAAATATGTTGCAACAGAATCTTCACAATATCATTCGAACAGAGAATTGAATGAATGAGTTACGTAAGCTTAAATGACACATCAACTTGTTGAGAAGCCACGTGAAAGATTGAAGAATAAACCAACAAGGTAACAGATGGAACAAATACATAATAGAGGTTTCGTCCCACATGTTCGTGCTGAGGCCCCGTGGCACGACGTTACAAAGGGCCTTGCAATCCCCGAGTCAGCATAGCCAAGGACTCTTTAAGATGCAACCCCCAGTGTAACAACGACCATGATAACCTATCCACTAGATGTTGAACCCCAACCTCATATCATGCACCCGTTGGAAGATTACCTAAGAGCTACTTGAATCCCACCTATTAATTCCCGAAGCTTTCCCGTTATGCAATCTGGTGTTGGGGATACAGGGGAAGAACAATATCTCACCCAACTAGCAATACCTACATCCAGCTATATCCATCGGTCAACACATAACTAGGCACCTTTGGAAACCGTTTACCTCGGACCTTCGAAACGCATCCGCTATACTAGGTGTGGCAATACTGCCGAACTATCCCCCTAGTACTGGGTGAGGTCGGGGTTTTCTCACCACCAGACACGCATAGAAGAGTTTTCGATGTCAGCCGCCTCTGGTATTCTATAAATTTAACGATACACAATGGGACGACAATACCTCAGAGCTCAACTCCTCGGAACTCAGCCTAAACAGACAGGAGGCACCAAGACAGAATTCTCATCACAAAGATATCGGAACAATCCAAACAGTACCCGCGTGATCCTAAATTTTTTTGGTGAAAAATTGAGGATAGTGATGTTAAAACAATGCCAGGAATCCTCACCAGAGCGACGAAGGGGATGAGGAGTAAAAAGAATTCCTACTCTCCGATATATATATAGGACTCAAAACATTTTTGTGTGTTTGCCTAAACTCAACATCGGCAGCGGTTCGATCAATCAGGAGGGCTCCTAGGTCGGAGAAGGCTCTAATACCAACTTGTAATGCACATGATGCGACTATAGCTCCTACATGTCGAGGCAGGAGTTAGAGGCATAATCGCATTCTAGAATGATCGCAAGTGTGGTATCTTTGCACAACTCATGTAATGAACATGGATGAAAGAGACAAATAGTGGGCTTACACTCGCCACGTCACACAATTAATTCATCATTCATACAAATAACACAGAGTCCGTCTACGGACGAAATCAAACGAGAAAAAATACCACAATCACAAGTCCTGATCGCCCCTAGTAGGAACCACTACTGATTGTTGGGATACATCACATACATACGACCACGTTCTTCATCGAACTCCGAGTGAAGTTCTTGTCCATCTCCTACGTTGTACTCAGTTGTACCTGCATCTAGTGTGTGTTGTAATCTGTGAGTCACAAGGACTCAGCAATCCCATTCCCGGGTATCAAAACTAACTAAGCCTTTTAGGTGTGGAGAGGTAATAAAGTGGCTGCAGCAAGCACTAAGCAAGTAGCTTACGAATTCAGAGCGAGATGAGGATATGTGCCAATGGTCGCCAAGATGATAAAAAAGTGATCCTAGCTACTCACGTTCATGCATAATCCCACCGTGTTCACTTTTCGAAAACCCCTTCGAAAAGAGACCATCACAGTTACTCACACAGGTAGTGTATTCTTGAGGATATGGTGTCAAGTTATCTACAACTGGATATTAACAACTCCCATCTGCCACATAACTGCGGGCATGACTTTCGAAATATCATAACCCTACAGGGGTGTCCCAACTTAGCCCATCACAAGCTCATGACCCGCGGAGTCGCAACTCCATGTTGGGAAGACCCGAGTATTCTCGGAATCCCGTGCTCAAGATATTTCGATAAGGGTAAAACTAATCCAGCAAGACCTCCCGGTGTGCCGACACCCTGATAGTAGCCGCGTGTATCTCGTCTCAGGCCACGACAGGATGAGTGAGGCATACAGGTGCCAAAATACCCCAAGTTGCCAAGGGGCGGCCCCGCACAGTGCTCTAGTTTGGACCAACACGCATGAGGAGTACTGGCCGGGGGGTTGATTAAGAACCCGGGTTAATTACTCCCTATGCAAATTTTTAGTTTTTAGGTAAATGTAGTACCAAAGTTGGGCCTTGCTAGAAAAGCTTTAAGCAGTGTGAATTATCGAGGGGGCCCATAAATTCCAACCGTGTTAGGAACGCAAAATCAAGGAACATAACAGCGGTTTATCGGGTCCTAAGGTGGCATGAGTGGAACAAAACACCAAGCAGAAGGCCAAGCCTTCCACCCATTACCTATATATATGTGCATTAATTAATTAAGATATATATTGTGTTATCCCAATAAACAAGTCCAAAACATGGAGCAATCTTCAACTTCACCTGAAACTAACAACGCTATAAGAGGGGCTGAGCAAAAGCGTACTTAGCCAATCAACGGTTTGCTAGGAAGGCGGTTAGAGTGTTTCATGGCAACATAGGAGGCTGACAAGACAAGAATGGGCATCGAGGCATAACTATAGAGTGAGACAATTAGCATACCAAAGATAGAGGTGATATCGGGGAACGATCATCTTGCCTGAGATCCCGCAAGGAAGAAGAACGGGCCATGAAGAAGACAAACGGTGGTAGTCGAACGAATCCTCACAACTCTGGAACGAATCCAAAGCTAACGAGAGAAGCTACCAGAAAGAAACAAACAACATGGTAAACACACAAGCATAAGCATGTCATGATGCACAAGCAATTATGATGCATGTCCGGTTTAAATATGCATGGCATGTCAAAGTGCACAAACAACACTACAATTTAAGTGGAGCTCAATATGCAACGAGTTGCATATTGACGAAACACCACATTCTATTTATTTAGTTGACTCTCATTTATGAACACCAACAAGTTTAATTGTTTTTAGCATGGCAAGAGGTGCATCACAATTAAACTACACTATCTAAGCAATTTAAATGGAGCCGGAAACAACAAACAACAAT
Organism: Secale cereale; assembly: GCA_902687465.1. Classification (NCBI taxonomy): domain Eukaryota; kingdom Viridiplantae; phylum Streptophyta; class Magnoliopsida; order Poales; family Poaceae; genus Secale; species Secale cereale. Next base: position 717,230,585 of record LR738715.1, on the reverse strand, counting down.
CCCTGAAAATCCCCATGTGCATATTTAGCAATTCTTAAAGCAAAGAACAATTTTAAGCATTTAAAGGTTGTTATAATTATGCGGATGACAAATGCAAGTTTTATGCCATTTTATGAAAAGTTGACATGAAGACGATATGGAGTATTTCGTCACCGGGTGAGAAGGAAAGGGGTGCCACGGCGGCGATAACCGAAAAAGATGCAACGGTAACATAGCGGTTCCGATAACTCATTGAGAGGCCGGCGCAAAAGAAATGACGCGATCTTGTCATGCAAAGAGATAGGTGGGGTGCTCCCGTGACCGGGTTCCCACGGGTTGTTGGCAAGGAAACGAGGGGGCTCTGTGCAAGTAACAATTCTTGCACAGCAACAACGGATACGTGCAACCATCTCGTACACACATGCAACATTCGTCCACGGGCGTCGTCTCGGCGGTATACCTTTGAAGCATGGGTTTTGGAGTGGAACAAGTCGTCGAGGGAAGTAGTCGTTCACGGGGCATCGAGGGAAGTAGTGGTGCATGTTTCATAGTTGCACATGGTTCGCAGATGTTCGGGTTCACAGCGAGGATCTTGACGATTTCAAGGGCTCCGGCCATCGTGGTACTTGGTTCAATGGTTGTCGTGGTACTTGGGGTCTTTGGACTTGCCGGTCTCGTTTCTTGTGACGGTAGTCATACTTGGCGTCGCATCGTGTAGAGGTACTTGGCTCGGTCGTTGAACTTGATGAAATCCAACCGGAGGTAGCCGTCCATGGTTATACTCATCTTGATGTGCACCACGATGGTCTTGACGAAAAGAAGGAGGCATCGAGGGGCTTGCTACAGCCCTGCCTCGGGAGGTCACCGGAGGCGCGTGGAGGCAACTCGAGCTGCTGGTCGCAAGGTGGCGACGCCCTGGATGGACCCCGTGGCTCAGGGCTGAGCCAAGGAGGTGATGCACGGGGAAGAGAGGATCCGACCCAGCACGGCCAGATCTGGAGGTGTCCGGTTGCGAACATAGCAGGGCGGCGGTGTAGGTCGCCGGCACGGGCGTCTGGCGGTGGTGTCCGCTAGTGGAGGCGGGTGCAGGGCGGTAGGCAGACGGCAGAGCAGCTTGGGGACGGGCGCTTGTCGTGGTTCTAAGTCTGACAGTACGAGTAGGGGGTACGTAAGCGGAGGCAAGGCCCTAGCCATGGTGAGATTGTACGTGAGGTGTTCACGAGTTCAAGCCCTTCTCGGAGGAAGTAAAAGGCCTACATCTCGGTGCCCGGAGGCGGTCGACTGATATGTATATGGGTGTTTGAGTTACAGGGGGTGCGAACCCTTGTACTGGAGGAGGGGGTGGCTTATATAGTGTGCCAGGACCCCAGCCATGCTCCACGTTACTAAGGGTTCAATGTACATAAAGGCAGGCGTTACTGATAACGCCCGCAGTAAAGAGTAATAAAGGCATTCATTGCAGCGGAGTAAATACCAGACTGTTGTTGTCCTAAGGAACCTTTGACCTTCAGGGGTCGAGTGCCTTGGAAGGGTCGAGTGAAGTTGAGTCATCTTGGACGGGGGTGTACGGTCGAGTGGGATGCCCTCTTGGGCCGTCTCAGTCGACTGTTCTTGTTGCCATCGGTTTGTCCTTTGAACTTTTGGGGTAGTGACCTTGGGTGGGGTATCTTCGTGTTGATGGGAACGACACCTATGGGATCACAAGAATCCCTACTACGGTTAGCGGGGCGCGGGGTTGAGAGAAGAGCGGATCAAACAGATAGCACACGGTTCGTTTATCCAGGTTCGGGCTGCGAGGATGCATAAAACCCTACTCCTGCTTTGGTGGATTGTATATCTATGTTCTTCAGCTAGCTATGGGGTGTGAGGAGCTCCAAAAAGCCGAATCCTCCTCCTGGTCGCCTCGGGCCTCCTTTTATAGAAAAAGGGGTTGCCACCGTGGCACACAGGAGGTGGAAAGGGTACAGTGATGCGAGGTTATCCCTCGCATTACATGACAAGGCACATTTAATGCATCTTGCTTTATCGGGGACGGGGGAGAGATCTGTCTTGTCCGTCGTTGCTCCTTCTTGTGTCGACACGCGCCCTGGCCAGCGATGCCTGAGATGCCATGTACGTAGGCAGGCAGCTGAGGTGGCACAATGGTGGGTCTTCACGAAGATCTGCATGTCGCCACACAGGTACCTGCCCAGCTGGTTGGGTCGGCAGCTGCATACGGCGGTGGAAGTTTAGTCGGCGTGGGCCTAATGGTGGCCCTGCGGATGTCCTTGGCAAGGGCCTTGCCGGGGCCCCGGCAAGGGTCTTGCCGCGGCGCCTGCTGCCATCCCCGACAAGGTGCTTGCCGGAGGTCTTGTGGTCTTCCTTGGCTGGGATCCCGCCAAGGGTCGTCGTCTTCTTAGTGCGTTTTTGATCTTGAATGTCTTCACAAAGATCTGCATGCCACTACGGGGATGTTCCCGAATCCTTGCCCTATGGGGGCAGCGGACTCAAGGGTGATTTGCTCCGTAGGCGTGGGGCGAGTTGCCGCGGCAAGGGTCTTGCCGGGGCTGCTAAAGCCGGCCCCAGCAAGGATCTTGCCGGGGGAGCCTGCCTCGTGCCTTGGTTCTTCGTGGTTTTGTCCTTGGTGTCGTTCTAGTTCTCTTGAGCTTCGGTCTTACCCTGGCTTACCTGCCTTGCCTTGCTTGGTGCGGCGGTGCCCATGGCTCAGACTGCCCATGCACAGTCATAGGGGTACAAAAAAGTGTACCCCCCTTTTTTACACCGACAAGAGCCCCCGGGCCTGGGCCACACATAAGCGCGACGCGTTGTTGGGCTAGGCCCAGAACGGTGCGCGGGCAGGCGGGACGGTTTTTACCATGGTAAGACTTTTCGCACTATGCTTTGCACGATTCGCATGCGTGGCGCGGTGCGAAGGGGTGTGCGTGACGTGGGTGGCATGCGTGGGGCGGTTCCCGCAGGCATGCGTCACATCGTAGTAAGGAGGCGGCTTCGCGCCTTCCCCGTAAAAGGAGGGAGGTGTGGGGGCGCGACTCATTTACTAAATGGAGTCGAGGCGCTGTCTTCAAGGCGTCCACTCCCCATGATCACGGGGTGGGGAGAGGTCGCCTCACTTGTCACCTCGGTTCTGCGCATTGGCCACATCTCTCCCATGCGCTTGGGGTGGCGAATGGTGGAGGTGGGGAACTGGGCCGTCGCTGGTTGGGGCAGCGGGTCGGTCATGGTTCCCTGCGCTTCGTGTGTCTTGATTTGCCGAGCGGGGCGGCTGAGCCCCAACCCCGTTCCTTTATAAGGAGTGGGGAGGGGGGATGGCACCCCGTATTCTTCCATCCTCTTCCTTCTTCTGCTTCCGCTTCTTCCTTCCCCTTGTAATGGAGAAAGGGAATCCCGGTCCTTCGACGGTGGCGGCAAGGGTTGCTGCTCGACAACGCGTCCCTCCTCCTCCTGCACCTGTGGTGGTAGAGCCAGCCGCGAGGGGAAGGGGGAGAGGGCGAGGCCGTGGGCGAGGTCGGGGTAGAGGTCGCAGCGCTTAGGGAAGAGGAGGACGGGGCGGCGTGCCGGCCTCGCCCCCGCCAGCGGCTCCTCCTCCGATGGAGGGTTACGTTGGGGACAATCCCCGTGAATTCTTCGTTAGGTTGCGCCAGCGCCGCGCCGTCGCCGTCGCCTCCCGACTCCATTCGCGCGGGAGATGGAGCTGGATCCGCCGCAGTCATTGTGGCTGCGTATGAGGGGCTGCGGGATTAGCGATACACGGGTCCGCGTCGACTTCCTTGCTCCTCATGTGATGTATCTTCGTCGGGGGTGGAAGACGTTTGCTCGTATCCACAGCTTGGCGGATGGGCTCACTCTCCATTTTAAGTTGATGGAGGATGGCCTTCTTTCCGTCAAGGTCTTCGGGCACTTCGGGACTCATGCAAGGTGCTGCGTGGAGAGCTCTTCTGATGATGAAGATTCCGCCTCGAGCGAGAGTGATGAGGAGGACAGCGACAGCGGCGACGAGGGTGGTAGGCGGCAGGATGACGGGTCCGACTAGGTGTCGGGCGCCATTCCATGCGGCACCGGTGACCCCATCATCCGTGTCGCTGGCTCCTTGAACTTCTCGGGGCCGTCTTCTTGGGCGGCTGGTGTTGGGGGGCTGCGGAAGAGGAAGAGGGCGGGTGGCAAGGCCGTCAAGTTGGAGTACGCGGGCACCGATGCCTTCGACGCGTACTGACGTCCTGCGGCCTCATCTTCGAGCTCTGCTTCCGGTGCCGCCATCACCATCCAGCCTTTGGGCGGCCACCAAGATGTTCTCTCGGTGTCTTCTGCCACCCGTAGCTCGCCTAGGCGCTCCTTTTGCCCTTCTCGCCTCCTTGACCTGCCTCTTGAGGAGAGGGACAAGAAAGGGATTACGGGCATCTTATCTCTTTTTAGTTTGTAAGCCTTCGGGCGTCTGTTAAATTTAAAACTTGTAATCCCCTTGTTCATGTTTTTCATTCGCTATGGACTGTACCTGGGCGGGATGTTTTTTAATGAAAAAGGGATGTTTGCCGGGTCATTTGTTCGCAGGTAGAACCCACAACAGGGAATAAATCCCTGATATCTCTAAGATAAACATTTTCTTGCCCGGCAACAGGCCTCGCCACCCCCCCACTTCGCTCGACCTTTCTCACGCCTTTGGCGGAGGCAGGGATGAAGTGGGTTTAGGCTCCTTATTTTACCCTTTCGCTGCCACGACTACGACCAAACTCGGTCCCAGGAACGAGCCCTAGGGCCTAGAGTTAGGGGAGCACGGTAGCCTAAGGATAAAACGAGGTTTCACATACCCCAGTTCGTAAGGGAATGTATGATAAGGGATGGAAAACTTATCTGAATTTGCAGCTCCCGGCAACTTCGGTTTGCTGCGGGTGAATCTTTGCTCATGTAGCCCCCGACAATACTGGCTCGCCGGGGTCTGGATGCTGGTCCGTTCCTTTTTCTTTCCAAGTGGCTTGGCAAGGATATCTGTGTGTCCTGCGAACCAAAGAAGGCAAAAGGACAAAGAGACGCACACTCGACCTCTAAGCTAGGGGTTAGTCGCTGCTAAGCACTATCAACCCTAACCAAGGATGAGACTTGACCTAGTATGCATGCTATAACTTAGGGCGCCAGCGCTTCATTTATTTATGCTCAGGGTCTGCGCCTGGCTTTGTACAAAGGGTTACATGCCTTGTCGGCAAGGCTTGTACAAAAGATGGCTTGCCAGGGGGCCCGACAAGCCGTGCCTCACGAGTAAAACTTGCGAAGATGCTCAATGTTCTAGGAGTTGCTCACCGGAACGGCATTTTCGGTCTCCAGGCAGACTGCGCCAGGCCTGGTGACTCGTATTACCCGATAAGGGCCTTCCCACTTCGGCATCAACTTGTTGATATTCTTGGCCGATTGAACGCGCCGAAGAACAAGGTCGCCTTCCTCAAAGCTTCGGGCACGGACCTTGCGGCTATGGTAGCGGCGCAAGGCTTGCTGGTAGCGTGCTGCTCTCACAGCCGCCCGAAGATGATCTTCCTCAAGGAGCGTTGCGTCATCTTGCCGCAGTTGCTCTTGCTCAAGCTCAACATAAGCGAGCACTCGAGGTGACCCGTATATGAGTTCAGTGGGGAGAACTGCTTCTGCCCCGTATTCTAGGGCAAAGGGTGTCTGGCCGGTGGCTCGATTTGGCGTCGTTCTGATCGACCAAAGAACCGTCGGCAACTCATCAATCCAGCGCCTTCCACTCTTGCGCAGCCTGTCAAAGGTCTTTGTCCTTAAGCCTCGCAGTACTTCAGCGTTTGCTCTCTCAGCTTGACCATTGCTTCGTGGGTGAGCAACGGAAGCGAAACAAACTTTGCTGCCGAGGTCTTGGGTATATTGCATGAAGGTGCGGCTTGTGAACTGTGTGCCGTTGTCGGTGATGACCCTGTTGGGTACACCAAAACGGCACACTAGTCCCTTGAAGAATTTGACGACTGACTGGGCTGTGACCTTCCTCACTGCCTCCACCTCTGGCCACTTTCTGAACTTGTCGATTGCGATGTACAAGTACTCAAAGCCCCCGACAGCGCAGGGGAAAGGGCCCAGTATGTCGAGCCCCCAGACCAAGAAGGGCCAGGAGAGAGGAATGGTTTGAAGGGCTTGAGCTGGTTGATGATGTTTCTTTGAATGGAACTGACACGCTTCACACCTGGTGACCAGTGTCGTCGCATCCTGGAGGGCAGTGGGCCAGAAGAAGCCTTGCCGAAATGCCTTGCCGGCAAGGGCTCTTGACCCTATGTGGGATCCACATATGCCTCCATGTATCTCTGCCAACAGCCCCAGTCCTTCCTCTCGAGGGATACACTTCAATTTCACGCCGTTCGGTCTCTTTCTGTACAGGACGTCATCGACAAACTGGTACATAGCAGATCAACGGGCTACCTTTTCCGCTTCTTCCTGCTCCTCAGGAAGTTCCCCAGTTTGGAGGAATCGGACGGTATGCTGTGCCCACGCTGGAGCCTGGGGCTCGACGGCGAGGACTAAAGGCATTTCCTCCGCTATAGGAGCGGCTGTCTCGACGGCAAGAGCTTGACGCTCCGCCGGAGTTAGCCGTCCCGTGGCGGGCTCAGTGTCCTCGGCAACATCCTTGCCGGCGGCTCCGAGGATCTCGGCGGGAAAGTACTTGCCGGACCCTGATTTCCTCCTCTTGTTTTCTCTGTTGATGGATCAACGGATGGCTGAGAAAGCTGAAGCACAAAGGTACCTGGTTCCACAGGTAACTTGAGGACAGCGCGCTTTGACAGGTAATCGGCGATGTCATTCTCTGCTCGGGGAACGTGCTCCGCCTGTATACCATCAAAACGCTCTTCGAGCTTTCTCACTTCATCGACGTAGGCCTTCATCAACGGGCTCTGGTAATCTTTATTGACTTGTTTGACGACAAGCTGCGAATCGCCCCTGACAATGAGTTTCTTGATTCTGAGGTCTGCCGCGATCCTAAGACCAGCAAGCAGCCCCTCATATTCGGCAGTATTGTTCGTTGATACCTCCCTCGGGAAGTGCATCTGGACCACGTACTTGAGGTGCTCTCCGGTGGGCGCGACAAGCAGTACGCCAGCCCCGGCGCCCTGTAAGGAGAAAGCTCCATCAAAGTACATGATCCAGTCGCAACTCGCCTCTTTGCTGGGGAGAGCAGTTTCCTGGGCTTCTTCATCAGGCGTCGCGGTCCATTCTGCAACGAACGCCGCCAGGACTCGGCTTTGAATCGTCGAGGTACTTTCAAACTTGAGGCCAAAGCTGGACAGCTCCAGTGCCCACTCTACAATTCTTCCCGTTGCATCTGGATTGTGCAATATCCGTTGCAGAGGGAGGCGAGTGACGACAGTGATCTCGTGTGCCTGGAAGTAGTGACGCAGCTTCCTCGAGGCCATAAGAAGGCCGAAGAGCAATTTCTGCACACCGGAGTACCTTGATCTAGCCCCCTGCAAGAGGGAGCTAACAAAGTAGACCGGGTGCTGCATCATTTTCTTCCTTGGCGGCACTCCAACCGGCCGTGTCGTCTTTGCACCAACGGCATCAGGCTCTGCCGCTGCTATCACGTCGTCATCAATTTCTCTTTGTGCCACTAGTGCGGCGCTGACCACCTGGTTCGTTGCCACCAGGTATAGCAGCAACGGTTCTTGTGGCCTAGGAGCAACTAGTACTGGCGTGGAGGAAAGATACCTCTTCAAATCTTGCAATGCTGCTTCGGCTTCTAGCGTCCACTCCATTAGGCCCGCCTTTTTCAAAATCTTGAAAAAGGGAAGGGCGCGCTCGGCAGACTTGGAAATGAATCTGCTCATGGCGGGAACGCAGCCAGCAAGCCGACGCACATCCTTGACCTGTTTGGGTGCTTCAGTCTGTTCTATAGCCTTGATCTTGTCCGGATTGGCCTCTATCCCACGCTGTCACACAAAGAACCCGAGAAGCTTGCCGGACGGGACGCCAAAGACGCACTTCTCAGGATTTAGCTTGAGATTGATCTTGCGTAGGTTTGCAAACGTCTCTTGTAGATCCGGTATGAGGGTTGCCCTGTTCTTGGTTTTGACCACTATATCATCCATTATGCCTCCATATTTCTATGGAGCTGGGGTTCAAAACCAATCTGGACTGCCCTTGCAAACATTGAGCCAGCACTCTTCAACCCGAAAGGCATTCATACGAAACAATACGTACCACATGGGGTGATGAATGCTTTCTTCTCTTCGTCTTCTCTTGTCATGAAGATCTGGTGGTAGCCGGAGTAGGCATCGAGAAATGACAACAGGTCACACCCAGCCGTGGAGTCAACAATCTGGTCGATGCGTGGCAATGGGAAGGGGTCTTTGGGACAAGACTTATTGATATCTGTGTAATCAATACACAGCCTCCACTTCCCATTTGCCTTGCGCACTACCACTGGATTGGCCAACCACGTTGGCTGGAGCACTCCTCTTACCAAACCCGCTGCTTCCAGTTTCCGGATCTCCTCTGTGATGAACTCTTGTCGTTCCAAAGCTTGCTTCCCGACCTTCTGCTTGACGGGCCGCGCATGAGGACAAACAGCAAGGTGGTGCTCAATCACCTCCCTGGGAACGCCGGGGATGTCGGATGCTTGCCATGCAAACACATCGACATTTGCCCGCAGGAAGGTGAAGAGCGCGTCTTCCTATTTGTCGTCAAGGGTGGAGCTTATGGTGAAAGCCCCTCCCGTGCCATCTTCCTTGACACAAACCTTCTTGGTTCCCGGTGGTGTGGCCCTGGACTTCTTGTTTCTGCCGGTGGAGCTCTTTGGCACGTCCTCGACGGGAGCACTACACTCCGAAGAGGTGCACTTGCCGGAGTGGGTGTCCGAGGTCTCACCGGTCTTCTTCTTCTTCTCCCCCCCGGGGCTCTAGTGGTAGGAGCAAGTGCCCTAGTGGCAGCAGCTGCTGCAACTGCTTGTTGGTATAGTTGGTCAGCGCAAATCAGCGCATATTTCTTATCGGAGGGGATGGTGATGATCGTCACAGGTCCTGGCATCTTCAGGGTGTTGTAGGCGTAGTGTGACGCCGCCATGAACTTGGCCAGCGCTGGGCGGCCAAGGATCCCGTTGTAGGGCAAGGGGATCTTGGCGACATCGAACACGATCCTTTCTGTCCTGTAGTTCAGGTCACTTCCAAAAGTCACGGGCAACGTGACCTTCCCCTTTGGTTGACTTCTTCCCGGGTTGACCCCCTGAAACGTGCCCGTTTCCTCGAGGTCTCCGTCAGGAATCTACAGCTTCTCGATCACGGTAGGTGAGATTAAGTTCAGACCGGCCCCGCCATCGACTATCATCTTTGTCACCTTGAGGTTGCGTATTGTTGGTGAAACCAATAATGGAAAGCACCCGACCGCAGTAGTGCGGTCAGGGTGATCCTCAGTGTCAAAAATGATAGGCGTGCTGGACCACTTCAGCGTCTTTTGGGCACCAGACGACGGCTCCACCGCTGTAATCTCATGCGCCCACTGTTTAAGCTGGCGGTGAGAAGTATGCAGCGAGGCGCCGCCATCGACGCACATGGCCTCCGTGGCTTTATGAAACTCTTGGTCGCCGGACTCGTCGTCCTCTTCGTGATCGCCGTCTTCTGGCTTTCTGTCACGGCCCCGGGCAGGCCTCTCCTGCTGTTTATCCTTGCCGCGACGGCCTGCTTGGCTGTCACGCTTCTTGCCGGACCCCTCAGCACCGTCCTGGCCCTTCTCCTTGTCCCGCCTCTCATATTCAGCCCTCTGCTTCTCAGCAAGGAGCTCAACCTATCGGCAGTTCTGGAGATCATGGCCTTTGGTGCGATGGATCTTGCAGTATTGCTTGTTGGAGTTTCCTGGCTTCTCGGCAGCCGCCAAGGCCCGGCAGGCGACACACCCGGCAATTTTTTTGCCGGGGTCATCCGCCTTGGTTTTCTTGGCGGAGCCGGCGTCATCAGATCCCTCGACGGCAAGCACGACTTTACCTTCGCGCTTCCTGTTGCGGCGCCGGCCTTTCTTTGCCGGGGCGGCAGCATCCTCATCTGAAGAGTCGGTTTCCGCGCCGGCATCTTCGACGGGGTATTTCCTTCCCTCTTCAGCCCGGGCACATCTGTCAGCAAGAACATATAGTTCTGCCACGTCTTTCACCTTGTTCATTGCCAGCTCTTCGCACATCTTGCGGTTACGCACATTCTGATGAAACGCGCTTATCGTCGCGGGCTCTGGCAGCTTGCATCGCGATGGTATAGAAGCTGAGGAACTCCGACGGGTGGGTCTTGCCATTGTACTTCTTGCCAACGCCAAGCTTGAAGGTGCGGTGAGTGGGCCACTGGAACTGCCGCAGCTCACGGGTAAAAGCCGGACAGCCTACCGCGTAAGGTAGACCTCCAGGGCTCTCCGGTGCTGGGCGGTTCACAGCAGGCCCTGCTCGCCTGTCTAACTGGTGGCGCTCTCCGCGCCGGTGCTCGATGGTGGTTCGAGCATCTTCATGAGCTCGCTCCTGAAGAACTTGATGCTGGTCGCCGTGGGTCCGTGGGTCGGACGACGCTATGGAGATGTCGTCACCCGCGACATCTCGACGAGTTGACACACGCGGTACCGGGCGAGGAGGAGGCGAATGCACCGTGGCCACGGCGCTGCCGGTCCTCCCGCCACTAGTGCATGGGACCCCATCGGAGCGTCGACCCGGGGGCTTCGCTGGACTTGGTTCATCCTTGTTGGCGACCGCGACAAGGCTTCGGATGGTGGCTCTCTACTCGTCGAGTTTCCCCGTAACGGGAGGAAAGTCGAGGAGCAACTGCGCGCGCTAGGGCTTTTGCTGGAGTTAGTGGTAGCAAAACCTGCACGGACCGCGACGCACTTCGACTCCTGACCATGTCAGGAGGATCTCTATCACGATCCCGCGGCCGCATGCCGTTTTCACCAGTGCTTCGGCGAGTGGGCAGGTCTTCTATGTCTCGGGAGTGAAGCTCAGGGCTCTTCCCGTGGCGACGCCCAGGATCTTCGGCGTGATGATGCCGTTCGTCGCGTGCTGCTTGGGAGGAGCGCGCTATTGGCGCCGGTGTGGGAGTCCTGGAGGCCCTTGCGTCGCCTTCGGGTGATGCGGCAGCGATCTTGGAAGGCCCCGTGCCACCCGCGGAGGGCCTGGCTCCATCTTGGGATTTGGCGGTGTGTGGCCCGTTACCAGGCGCACAAACATCGCCATCTCCCAAACTCCGGCTGCTGGGACGGCATTGGTGTTCGCGAGCAGCGCCCTGGGTCCTTTCCGCGACCGGTCCGCTGCTCGCTCGCGTCGGGACGGGCTTTCCGACTTTTGATTGGCCAACCATCACCGTCATCTTCTTCTTGGGTGCCATGACGATGAAGAAGCGTCGAACTAACTGCTAAAGCCGATTCTCACAACTGCGCCCCCTACCTGGCGCGCCAAAGATCTCAGTGGGAACGACACCTGTGGGATCACAAGAATCCCTACTACGGTTAGCAGGGCGCGGGGTTGAGAGAAGAGCAGATCAAACATATAGCACACGGTTCGTTATCCAGGTTCGGCCCGCGAGGATGCGTAAAACCCTACTCCTGCTTTGGTGGATTGTATATATGTGTTCTTCAGCTAGCTATGGGGCGTGAGGAGCTCTAAAAAGCCGAATCCTCCTCTTGGTCGCATCGGGCCTCCTTTTATAGAAAAAGGGGTTGCCACAGTGGCACACTGGAGGTGGAAAGGGTACAGTGATGCGAGGTTATCCCTCGCATTACATGACAAGGCGCATTTAATGCGTCTTGCTTAGGTGTCCTTGCTTTATTGGGGACGGGGGAGAGATGTGTCTTGTCCGTCGCCGCTCCTTCTTGTGTCGACACGCACCCTGGCGAGCGATGCCTGAGATGCCATGTAGGTAGGCAGGCAGCTGAGGTGGCGCAATGGTGGATCTTCATGAAGATTTGCATGTCGCCACACAGGTGCCTGCCCAGCTGGTTGGGTCGGCAGCTGCATACGGCGGTGGAAGTTTAGTCGGCGTGGGCCTGATGGTGGCCCTGCGGATGTCCTTGGCAAGGGCCTTGCCGGGGCCCCGGCAAGGGTCTTGCCGCGGCGCCTGCTGCCATCCCCGGCAAGGTGCTTGCCAGAGGTCTTGTGGTCTTCCTTGGTTGGGATCCCGCCAAGGGTCGTCGTCTTCTTAATGCATATCTGATCTTGAATGTCTTCACAAAGATCTGCATGCCACTACGGGGATGTCTCCCGAATCCTTGCCCTATGGGGGCAGCGGACTCAAGGGTGATTTGCTCCGTAGGAGTGAGGCGAGTTGCCACGGCAAGGGTCTTGCCGAGGCTGCTAAAGCCGGCCCAGGCAAGGATCTTGCCGGGGGAGCCCGCCTCGTCCCTTGGTTCTTCGTGGTCTTGTCCTTGGTGTCGTTCTAGTTCTCTTGAGCTTCAGTCTTACCCTTGCTTAACTCCCTTGCCTTGCCTGGTGCGCTGGTGCCCGTGGCTCAGACTGCCCGTGCACAGTCATAGGGCTACAAAAAAGTGCACCCCCCTTTTTGTACACCGACACTTGGTCAGGTCTGTGACCCTTCCCTAGGTCCGTAACCTCATCAGTAGGCCCCGAATGGATTGAGGCTTGAGCAGAAGAGAGTGCTAAAGTGAGCCTTGGTTCGGGTTCGACGTCCTTGGGGTAATCTTGTCCGAGCTTGTGAACCAGGCCGTCTTTTCAACCTTGTCTTGGTCGCCTTAATCGATTCCGGAACCGTCGAGTGTGCTTGTTATGTTGACCGTCGACTGAACTTTGCGTGTGGCATCGAGCGCCGTTGGTGCGCGTAGTTTTCGGCGGGATCGGTTGCTCTCAGGTCTCCGGATTTTGCGGGATTTCAAAATTTGGGGAAGCACGCGGGACAGGTCGTGCCACGGCAATCTGATCGGATATGCCCGAGACGCCTCGATCCTCGCGCCACCTTTTTCGCCACGTATCACGTGTGCGCCTGTTGCGGGATTTGACAGGATTGCTCGGGGCCACTGGTCAGCCACTCGACCATTGTGCTATAAATGCGCGCCGTGGCCGAGGCGAGGGCACTGTGCGCCCATTCTCTATCTCCTCGCCTCCGTTCCTCCGCCGAGCCTCTGCTTCTTTCTCCCTCTCCTCGGCCAACGCCGGCTCGCTCGCCATGGGCAAGGAGAAGACCGCGACGCTGGAGTGCTCGAAGAAGGCGGCGACGGGGAAAGCGAAGCGGTCCGGCCGCGGGGGGTCGTCGTCGAGGTCCGGGCTCCCACCTGGCTGGATCCAGGGGGACTGGATCAGGTCCACCATTACGGTGGAGGACTTGGACGAGCTGGAGGAGGAGGGCTTGGTCGCTCACGGCTTCTGGCGGGTGCCGAGAGGCGAGCTCGAGCCACAACCACGGGAGGGCGAGTGCGTTCTCCTCGCGACCCACGTCGACCGAGGTTTCTCCATGCCCCCAAACCCTTTCTTCCGCGCCTTCCTAACTTTTTACGGCGCCCAGCTGCACTACTTCACGCCCAACTCCATCGCTTTCTTGGCTGCATTTATCTTGATGTGTGAGAACTTCCTCGGCTGTCGACCGCACTGGGGTTTGTTCAAACATATCTTCACTTGTCGTTCGCAAACCGTCTAGAAAGCGAATCCGAGCGATGAAAAGACGCATGTCATCCAGGTGTGCGGCGGGCTGGGTATCCAGCTTAGGAATAGGAGCGCCTTTCCTGCTATGATCCTCCCAGAGTCGGTTCGAGGCTGGCAGTCGACTTGGTTCTACTGTAAGGACACTCCGACTCCTCATCAGTCGACCGGGCTTCCTCCCTTTTTTCTTAGTCGAGCCAGCCAGCCACCGTCGTTGGTTGTGAGTCGGACCGAGAGGGTGGAGGTAGACATGCTGGTGGAGCGGGTCGTCCAGTTGGTCCGCGACGGGGTCACAGGGTTGGATCTGCTTGAGGTGTACCTTATGCGGAGGATCCAGCCTATCCAAGCTCGAGACCACCCGATGTGGCTGTATTCCGGCGTCGACGACTTGTCTCGGGTCCACCCAGAGGAGGCCTCAGCGAAGATGGTGGCGCAGTGTTTGAAGTGCATCACGAGGAACAAGGACAACCCCAGGGGGCTTGGAAGAGTTCCTCCATTCGACGCGGACCATCTTCCTGACAAGGTCTAGCCTTGACTTCCGAGTGGTTTTCGTGTTTCTTGTTTACGATTGTCTGATGAGTTCGACTGATGTTTGGTTAATTCTTCTTTTGCTCAGATCTATACCGAAATGTATTTGGTGCCCAACGGGGATCAGGTCCAGGAGGGCGAAGAGGGCGCAGGCGAAGCTTCCGAGTGGAAGTCTGACGAGGAGAACGGAGAGAAGAGCGAGCACTCCAGCAGCGGCGAGGAGGTCGAGTCACCTCCCCACGGCGAAAAACACTCCAAGGAAAAACATGACCCAGAGGTCGTGCGCTCCAGGGCGGCCCCCTCCAGCCCCCAAGTGCAGAAGCAGGCTCGCACGGCCACTCCCGATCCAACTAAAAAGGCGCCCAAGCAGCCTAAGGTCGCCGCCGTCAAGCCTTGGAAGGTCCTGCCCAAGATCAAGGTGGACGTCCTGATTTTCTCTACGTAAGTGCTGTTCTGCTTCATTTCTTCCTGCTTTTCGGAGATCGACTTTGTCTTCGTCGACTCACTTTCATGGAAATCTTCAGTGCTGCTTCTTCTGCGACCTCGATGGATGTCAACACGGGTCGGGATGACGAGGAGACCGCTGATGCTGCCACGTCTCGTGCATGTGCGGGTTGTAGATCGTACTTTGCTTTTTGTCGGTTTGAACTGACGGTCGACTGAACATCGTGGTTGTCTTTTTGAAGCGGCATGCCTTGTCATAGAGCTCCCAGACGACGATGACGACGATGAGGAGCGCTCGGGAGTTACTCGACAACGCAAGGGAAGGAAGGGCCAGAAGGTACCCTCTGGCTTTGAGGCCCAGCAGCAGGGAGACGTGGCCCGGACCACGGTCTTCTTCGCTGTCCCCCTGTCGACTATCCGCCCTCCTTCGTCGACTGGTCCGGCCGTCGACCCAGCTCCTGCTCCGCCGTCCGTTCTCTTCTCCACCCATCACGTCCCGGAGGATCCCGTGGGTGCATCTCAAGAAGCCGTTCGCCAGGCGGGGCTGATGATGGAGAGGACGAAGGCGGCGTATGAGGCTAGCATGGCTGCTTACAACGCTAGCTCAGCTCTTCAGACCAATGTCCAGGTTTGTCTCTTCCTACTGATTTGCTGTATTGGTGTGGTCTTCAGTTTGAGAAATCTACTGCCTTGTTCGTGAGATGATGCCACACCCACTGGGTGTACTGTGGTCTTTAGAATGTGTCTTGTTTGTTCCGTACTTCTCTTACTCGCGCAGACTCTGGTCAGACTGATCTGGTCGAGTGAGAACCAGTGAGGGCACACTCAGTGCACCCACTAGGTGTAGTCCCCGAGACTGTGGTCGACTACTGGTAGTCGGCCATGATCTGAGAATAGAACTTTTCCTCCTTGTTGCTTTTTTGAGCTCAGGTGAGACTGATCTTGGCCGAGTGAGAACCAGTGAGGGCATGCTCACTGCACCCACTGGGTGTAGTCCCCGAGACTGTGGTTGAGTGTTTGACTCGACTGTAGTCTTAGAATTCTGATTTGTTGTGTTGATGCAGAGATATTGTGAGTTCAGAGCCAAATTTTCGGATCTTGAGAAGAAGCAGGTCCAACTCAATCTTGACTTGCAGCTGGCTCGGGACCACTTGAAGAAGACTCAGGACGAGGCGGCTGGTAATTAACACAAGCAACTCGTCGACTGATCTTTGATAAATATGCCATGTGTATCCTTATGTTCATCCGTCTAGTGACGTCTCTTGTAGATCAAATGAAGGCGACTCTGGAGCAGAAGGATCTTGACTTGGCGGTGGCGCAGTAGAGAGCGCAGGAGAAGACCGAGCTGACAGAGCAGAAACTGGCTTCAGTCGGCACGCTTGAAGCAGAGATCACCAGGCTGAAGAGTTCCCTTGACGCGGCCAACTAGGAAGTGACTCGACTGAAGGCGCTAAGAACGCCCTGAACGAGAAATACAAGGGCCTCTTCCAGAAGAAGAACGAGCTGGAGGCTTATCTGAGCGATCTCACCAAGAAGTGGTATCTCGTGCTTGAAGGTATTCCTCTTTTGCTCGGGCTGAGTCAGATTGGTCGACTCATAACTTGCTTGCTGATTCGATGCGTTCTCTCTTGTGTAGAATTCTGCCGCAACTTTGATGAAGAAACCGGGTGGGTCGAGCATGGTCTGGACCCAGTCAATTCCATTGTCAAGGACAAAGCTGCCATGAATATCTTGAGGTTGGAGTCTCGCCTCACCGCTGCCACAAGCTACCTTGGTTGACTGAAAGCAGTGATGGCTCGGATCGACGCCGCACTATGGAGGGGAGTCGTGCAAGAGAATGACCTCGAGTCCCTGATGACTAGACTCAATGAGATCCCTAGCCGAGTGCAGGAGTGGAAAAAGTCATCCGCCCGCTGTGGAGCCGATGTGGCGCTGTCTCTGGTCCGGGTGCACTGCAAGGAGGTGAAGGAGAAGAGGCTTGCGGCGCTCAAGGTCGCCAACACGAAGGAGCTCCAGTTCCAGTCGTTCATGGAGACTTTCTTGGAAGCCGTGACCCGTATCGCCGATGGGATCGACTTGGACCAGTTTGTTGCACCTGCGAGCCCACCTCCTCCTGGGGAGTGAAGAAACTTTGATACGTTGGTTCAATTTGCCTCGGAATGCCGAGTGATCCTGTAACCGTTAAACTCTTTTGGGCTTGGTGCCCAAGTACTCTTGCCCGAACCTTGCGGGGCATTATCTGAATTTGATTCCTTTTGCATTTGCTTGTTTTGCTTCTGACTCTTTCTGGTCCTTTGGATTCTTAGTCAACGTCTTAATGGTGACGCTGTACTTGTGGCGTAGCTCGGGGGACCACGGCTAAGCCTCCGAGTGAGAGGATTACTCTTGACTCGGAGCAGTTTTTGCAACTTAGGAGAATCGGGTTCGTGGCTAAGCTTCTGAGTGAGAGGGTTGCTCTTCACTCAGAGTGGTTTTTGTAACTTAGGCGATTACGGGGTCGCAGCTAAGCCCCCGAGTGAGAGGGTTGCTCTTCACTCGGAGTGGTTTTTGTAACTTAGGCGATTACGAGCTACGTTGTACTTGTGGCGGAGCTCAGAGGACAGAGCCATGTTGTACTTATGGCGTCGCTCGGAGGACCATAGCTAAGCCCCCGAGTGAGAGGGTTGCTCTTCACTCGGAGTGGTTTTTGTAACTTAGGCAATTACGAGCTACGTTGTACTTGTGGCAGAGCTCGGAGGACAGAT
>LR738715.1:717107415-717212949 GCA_902687465.1 Secale cereale | reverse complement strand
GGTTTTTGTAACTTAGGCGATTACGAGCTACGTTGTACTTGTGGCGGAGCTCGGAGGATAGAGCCACGTTGTACTTATGGCGTAGCTCGGAGGACCGCAGCTAAGGCCCCGAGTGAGAGGGTTGCTCTTCACTCGGATTGGTTTTTGTAACTTAGGCGATTATGGGGTCCCAGCTAAGCCCTTGAGTGAGAGGGTTGCTCTTCACTCGGAGTGGTTTTTGTAACTTAGGCGTTTACGAGCTACGTTGTACTTGTGGCGGAGCTCGGAGGACAGAGCCACGTTGTACTTATGGCGTAGCTCGAAGGACCGCAGCTAAGCTCCCGAGTGAGAGTGTTTCTCTTCACTCGGAGTGGTTTTTGTAACTTAGGCGATTACAGGGTCGCAGCTAAGCCCCTGAGTGAGAGGGTTGCTCTTCACTCGGAGTGGTTTTTGTAACTTAGGCGAATCGGGTTCGCGGCTAAGCCCCTCGAGTGAGAGGGTTGCTCTTCACTCGGAGTGGTTTTTGTAACTTAGGCGATTACAGGGTCGCAGCTAAGCCCCCGAGTGAGAGGGTTGCTCTTCACTCGGAGTGGTTTTTGTAACTTAGGCGAATCAGGTTCGCGGCTAAGCACCCACTGGGGGATTTTGAGGACCAGTATTTCAGAAACCAACAATAATTAAGGAATTGCTGCGCACTTGTCTTTGAAGCAAACTGGGAAGTCTTTATTACAACTCGACCATTCGAGTGCTTTAAGTATAGATGCGGCGGAGCAGGTCCGCATTTCACGAACGAGGTTCATCTCTCTTCTTGGCGACGTTGTAGATGTGATACACTCTGTTGTGCAGTACCTTGGTGACGATGAAGGGGCCTTCCCAAGCCGGGGCGAGCTTGTGCGGTCGTTTCTGATGCACTCGAAGAACCAGGTCTCCTTCCTGAAATGCTTGGCTTCGGACGTTGCGAGCATGGAATCGACGCAGGTCCTCTTGATAGATGGTCGACCGGATCAAAGCCATTTCACGTTCTTCCTCCAAGAGGTTGACTGCATCTTGACGGGCTTGCTCCGCTTCGGCTTCGGAGAAGAGGTCCACTCGGGGGGCATTGTGTGACAAATCACTTGGCAACACGGCTTCGGCTCCATAGACCATGAAGAAAGGGGTACGGTCAGTCGACCGGTTCAGAGTTGTCCTCAGACTCCACAAGACAGACGGCAGTTCGGTCACCCAAGCTCCAGTGGCATGCTTGAGGTCGCGCATAAGTCGTGGCTTCAGGCCTTGGAGGATCGAACCATTCACTCTTTCTGCTTGTCCATTCAATGCGGATGTGCTACGGAGGCGTAGTCGACCTGTGTTCCCTGGGAGGAACAGAAAGCTCTGAATTCATCCGAGTCAAAGTTGGAGCCGTTATCCATGATGATGCTGTGGGGGACCCCATATCTGAATATCAGTTCTCTGATGAAGCTGATGGCGATGCTTGACTCGAGGTTTTTGATGGGCTTAGCTTTGATCCACTTGGTGAACTTGTCGACTGCTACGAGCATGTGAGTGAATCCTCTTGTGCCAGTTTTGAAGGGGCCGACCATGTCTAACCCCCAAATGACAAAGGGCCGAACCAATGGGATGGTCTTCAGGGCAGACGCTCGCTTATGAGACATGTTGGAGTAGAACTGGCAGCCTTCACACTTGTCCACGATATCTTTAGCCATCTTGTTGGCTCGGGGCCAATAAAACCCAGCTTGGTACGCCTTGGCACTATAGTCCGAGAGGAAGCGTGGTGGCCACAAGTCCCCGAGTGAATCTCATTCAAAATCAGTCGACCCTCCTCTGGGGTGATGCAGCGTTGAGCGACTCCTGTGACACTCTTCCTATAGAGCTGACCCTGAATGACGGTAAAAGCCTTGGATCGACGGACGATCTAGCGTGCTTCTTCTTAATCCTCTGGGAGTTCTTGCCTGAGCAGATAGGCTATGTAAGGCACGGTCCAGTCGGGCGTGATCACCAAAACTTCCATGATTAGGTCAACCACTGCAGGCACTTCGACTTCGGTCGGATCAGACGCACTGACTGGCTGCGGTGGTTCCTCCGTGAAGGGGTCTTCTTTGACTGAGGGGCATGTAGATGCTCCAGAAATACATTCTTAGGTATAGGCTTTTGGGTCGACCCAATTTTCGCGAGGTCGTCACCAAGCTGATTCTTGGCTGTGGGCACGTGATGGAGCTCTAAACCTTTGAACTTCTCTTCAAGCTTTCGCACTACACTGCAATAATTGGTCATTGCCGGGCTTCTGACGTCCCACTCCTTCA
The DNA here is from genome assembly GCA_902687465.1 of Secale cereale. Lineage (NCBI taxonomy): Eukaryota > Viridiplantae > Streptophyta > Magnoliopsida > Poales > Poaceae > Secale > Secale cereale. Next base: position 717,210,670 of record LR738715.1, on the reverse strand, counting down.
TCACCTGGTTTACCACTAAGTCTGAATCGCTGTAGACCATCAAGCGTCGGACGCCAAGTGAGATGGCCATACGCAATCCGTACAAAAGTGCTTCATATTCAGCTTCGTTGTTTGATGAGTCAAAGTGGATTTGAAGGACGTAACTGAGCTTGTCGCCCCTGGGAGATACCATGACCACGCCTGCGCTGGATCCGTTCAACATCTTGGATCCATCAAAGAACATAGTCCAGTGGTCCGAGTGAACCTGAGTTGGCAGCTCTTGTTCGATCCACTCGGCCACAAATTCTGCTATTGCATGAGACTTGATAGCTTTCTTCGCTTCAAACTTGACATCTAGCGGAAGGAGTTCAATTGCCCATTTCGCCACTCGACCGGTTGCGTCTCGGTTGTTCAGGATTTCTGATAGCGGGGCGTCGTTGACGACCGAGATTGTATGATCGGAGAAGTAATGGGCAACTTTCTTTGCAGTCAAGTAGATCCCTTACACAAGCTTCTGGTAATGCGGGTACCTTTGCTTGGAGGGAGTCAATACTTCGGATATGTAATAGATTGGGCGCTAGACTTTGTAGGCTTTGCCTTCTTCTTCCCACTCGACCGTGAGTACAGTGCTGACAACTTGTCCGGTGGCTGCAATGTATAGTAAGAGAGGCTCTTTGCTGACTGGGGCCGCAAGCACCGGCTGGGTGGACAGCAGGGCTTTGAGCTCTTCAAACGCTGCTTCAGCTTCGGAATTCCACTCGAACTTTTCTGATTTCTTCATCAGTCGGTAGAGAGGTAATGCCTTCTCACCGAGACGAGAAATGAATCGACTCAACGCGGCCAAGCAACCAGCCAGCTTCTGTACATCGTGTACACGCTCGGGGCGTTTCATTCGGAGGATGGCACCGACCTTTTCTGGGTTAGCGTCGATTCCCCGTTCGGAAACGAGAAAACCGAGTAACTTGCCGCCCAGAACTCCAAACATACACTTCGACGAATTGAGCTTGATAACATAGCTTCTCAAATTTGCGAATGTCTCAGCGAGGTCAGTCAACAGGTCGGAACCCTTACGCGACTTCACCACGATGTCATCCATGTATGCTTCGATGTTCCGACTGATTTGCTTCAGCAGGCACTTCTGAATCATGCGCATGAAGGTAGCGCCGGCATTCTTGAGACCGAAGGGCATGGTGACATAACAGAAACACCCGAACGGGGTGATGAAAGTTGTCTTGATTTCATTGGGTCCAAACAGTCGGATCTGATGGTACCCGGAGTACGCGTCCAGAAAGGACAAACGCTCGCATCCCGCAGTCGATTTGACTATCTGATCGATGCGGGGGAGAGGAAAATGATCCTTCGGGTAGGCCCGATTGATATGCTTGAAATGGATGCACATGCGGAGAGACTTCTCCTTCTTGGGGACCATGACCACATTGGCGAGCCACTCGGAGTGGTAGATCTCTCGGATGAACTCAACTGCCAGAAGCCGAGCCACCTCCTCGCCAATCACCTTTCTCTTCTCCACGGCAGACCGACGAAGATGTTCCTTCACGGGCTTCACTTTCGGGTCGACTCGCAAATGGTGCTCAGCCAGTCCCCTGGGTACACCTGGCATGTCAGCTGGTTTCCATGCAAAGATGTCCCAGTTATCATGGAGGAACAGGACGAGCGCTTCTTCCTATTTGCTGTCGAGTGTAGTTGAGATGTGGGTCGGTGCTGCATTGGGGTCGGTGGGGTGAATGTGTACGGGCTTCGTCTCCCTAGCCAACTAAAAAGCTGACTCGGAAGCCGGCTTCTTGGCCCGCAGCAAGTCACTCAGATCCACGTTTTTCTGGTACTCCTCCATCTCTACTACTGCCATCTGCTCGTCAGCGATCTTTGAGCCTTTCTGGAAGCATTCTTCCGCTTTCTGACGGTTCCCCGTGACGGTTATAGTGCCGTTGGATCCCGGCATCTTCAGCTTGAGGTATACATAACACGGTCGAGCCATGAATCTGGCGTAGGCGGGCCTACCCAGAATGGCATGGTAAGCGTTGTTGAAGTCCACCAGTTCAAATGTCAGCTTCTCTTTGCGGTAATTCTTCGAGTCGCCAAAGACTACGTCGAGTACGATTTGGCCAAGTGAGTCGGCCTTCTTCCCGGGGATGACCCCGTGGAACCTCATGTTGCTTTCTCTCAGCTTGGACATCGGTATGCCCATATCACGGAGGGTCGCAACATACAGAATATTCAAGCCACTTCCGCCATCCATCAGGACCCTGGTCAAATGCGTGCCCTCGACCACTAGGTTGACCACCAGCGCCTGCCGCCTAGGGGTAGCAATGTGCGCGGGGTGATCGGACTAGTCAAATGTGATGGGGGTTTTGGACCACTTCAGGTACGTGGTTGTTGCCGGGGCAACCATGTTGACTTCTCTGTTGATCACTTTCAGTCGACTTTTTCTTTCGACATCAGCGAAAATCACCAGAGTGGAGTTGATCTGGGGGTAACCTCCATCCCCTTCTTTGTCCTCAGTCTCCTCGGATTCCTTTTCCTTCTCAGTCGACTGATCTTTCTGGAAGTTCTGGATAAGGAGCCGACACTGTCGAGTGGTGTGCTTGGGATATACCAAGTTCCCCTCTTCATCTTTCTTCGTGTGGATAGGACACGGCTGGTCGAGTACATCATTCCCAGCTTGATCTTTTACATTCTTGGGGGCCCAAGGCCCCTTGGGCTTTCCTTTGCCTTTCCCTTGGTTGACCACTGCAGCTTCGCCCTGAGCGGCTGGCTCGACCTTGCTCTTGGGTTTCCGATTGGAGTTCTGATAATCTTGTCCGACTAGTTTCTTGCCGCTGCGGAGTCGATCGGCTTCTTCACCGTTAGCGTACCGACTGGCTATCTCCATCATTCAGGGAGAGGAACATATCCCCTATTCGACCAAACTTCAGATTCAGTTCTCGGTATCGCACGCCCTCGTTGAAGGCGCAGACTGCTTGGTGTTCATACACATTCTCCACCGTGTGGTGCAGGGTGGTCCATCTCTGTATGTAGTACCTCAAGGTTTCATTCGGCTTCTGTACGCAATGCTGCAGCTCAGCGAGCCCCGCGGGCCATTTGCAGGTACCTTCGAAGGTCCGAATAAACACTCGGGCCAGCTCTTCCCAACTGTATATGCTTCCCGGGGCCAACTGATTAAGCCACGCCCGAGCCGAGCCGCCCAACATCAGAGGAAGGTGTTTCATAGCTACGTCGTCGTTGCCACCTCCGATTTGCACAGCCACTCGGTAATCCTCGAGCCAGGTGTCTGGTTTTGACTCGCCGGTGAACTTGTTTACTCCCGCTACCAACCTGAAGTTCGGGGGGATCTTAGCAGCCCTGATGGCACTACTGAAACACTCGGGTCCAGAAACGGACGCTCGGCTTCCACTCGGACGGTCTCTGCCTTGCTCTTCTCTGAACGCTCTGTTCCGGTCGACTAGCCCCTGCACAAGGATAGACCTTGCATCGAGGCCGGGTCTTCGGGGATCTGGGGGAATCCTCCGCTCGTCGTCGCGTAAGCGCCTGCCCTCGTGCCGCCTGGGCGAGAATGATCCGCTTCTCGGAGGAGGCGTCGGCACTCGACGGCGGTCGTGATGACCGGGTCGACAGTCATAATGCTCATCATCCCGACCCAGATGCCGGTCTTGACGTGGGCCGCGTTCCTCACGCCCCGGGGGCGATCTTGGACTATGAGCTAACCAAACGGTGTCTGCAGCCACTGACCTGCTGTGAATCCTGTTGCGCGACTGAGAAACAGCCGCGTTTTGCTCTCCAGCCATTCGGAGCAACGCCCGGATCTGCTGTAGGCCTCTCCCAGCCTCTGACTGCGATGGTTGAATTGAATCCGCGATGCGAGCCGTGGCTTCGAGGTTCTGGACAGGCGTACGAAACACCTGAGTCTCGCACGGGAACGATTGTCGCGGTCGTCGACTGGACTCGGGGACTAGTCGGTGGGCCCGTTCGTCGAGTGCGTGCTGGATATTCTCCAAACGCGCGCGCTCAGCCACTATGGCCAAGCGCGTGGCTTCCAGGGCCCGAGCCTCTGGAGTATCCCCCACGATGGGGGTGAAGAGCGCGTCCTCATTACGGCGGCAGAGCTCGTCCCTCTGCTGGGCAGTGAGGGGTTGGGGAATGTACCCATCGTGGTCGAATGAATGACCATCGCCGCTACCGCCTTCACCGCCGCGAGGTAATCCTGGCGGGCTGCGGGGTGAGTTGACCATGAGGACTTCCGCCACGGGATCGCTGCTCCCGCTTTCGAAAACCGAATCCGCTAGCTCGATCGATGGATCGATCGGCCCATAGAGATACTCGTCGGGCTCGATGGCCGCGACTTGAGGGGTGGCCGCCTGGCGGGCCACTGCGTGTTTCACCCACCGCTGGAGCCGCGAGCGACCGGATCGCTTGCGACGGTGTCTGGCGGGGATGATGGATGATGAAGGAATGGGCAGGTACTGAGTCGACGGCTGTCGAAGAAGGATGCCACAGGCGCTGGTGCGGAAGTGCGCCGCCCCACGGACGGGCAGCGCCTCAACGTCGAGGGGAGCTTCCTGGAGCGAAGCGGAGTTGTCGGCGACAAAGACGAGCGCGCCAGTCGGATCTCGCGACCCAACGCCAGACCACCGCCAAAACCATGATGAAGGAGGTTGGAGAAAAGTTTGCAACCTCACCAGAAGTCTCTAAGACGCCTTGCCCCACGGTGGGCGCCAACTGTCATGGTTCTAAGTTTGACAGTACGAGTAGGGGGTATGTAAGAGGAGGCAAGGCCCTGGCTATGGTGAGATTGTATGCAAGATGTATACGAGTTCAGGCCCTTCTCGGAGGAAGTAAAAGCCCTACGTCTCGGTGCCCGGAGGCGGTCGACTGGAATGTATGAGGGTGTTTGCGTTACAGGGGGTGCGAACCCTTGTACTGGAGGAGGGGGGTGGCTTATATAGTGTGCCAGGACCCCAGCCATGCTCCACGTTACTAAGAGTTCAATGTACATAAAGGCAGGCGTTACTGATAACGCCCGTAGTAAAGAGTAATAAAGGCATTCATTGCAGCAGAGTGAATACTAGACCGTTGCTGTCCTAAGGAACCTTTGACCTTCAGGCGTCGAGTGCCTTGGAAGGGTCGAGTGAAGTTGAGTCGTCTTGGACGGGGGTGTACGGTCGAGTAGGATGCCCTCTTGGGCCGTCTCAGTCGACTGTTCTTGTTGCCATCGGTTTGTCCTTTGACTTCTGGGGTAGTGACCTTGGGTGGGTTATCTTGGTCAGGCCTGTGACCCTACCCTAGGTCCGTAACCTCGTCAGCGTTCACACGCGGAGGCGACTGGAGATGCTGGTGGTGGCCGGTGAGCCTCGGGTCGGGGAGGCAATGAAGCAGCAGCATTGGGAGGCGGTGACGAACTCTTGGACGCGACGGGAGGAAGCTGGGGCGGCGCACTCGTCAGCGGGCTGCAGGAGGCGGTGAGCTGGCGAGGGCGTTGGAGCGGAGCAGCTCGGCGGTGGCCTGATGGAAGGGGCGCGGGGCAGGGCCTCTCCCCTGCCTGGCGACGCGGGAGGAGGACGAAGGGGGGGAGAGGGGATGAGAGGGAGGTCGGGCGTGCTCAGGAGGCGCCATGGATCGGGGCACGGTGCAGGAGGGGGGTCGAGCGATGTGGGTGTTTGGCGCTGCAGGAGGAGAATGAAGGGGAGAGAGCGTGAGATGGGGACATGTGCGAGTAGGCTAGGGTTAACAGGCGCCGGCTGGGCCTGCGGAGATGGGGTTGGGTCGGCCTGCGGCTAGCTGCGGCTGGGCCTAGTGCTCCTCTCCCTCTCTTTCTTCTTATAGATCTTCCAAAAAAACAGAAAACAAAGAAGAATAAAGGAGAATAAAGGAGGTGATAGGGATAGTGTTTGGACACGGGGTTAATTTTCTCGGACTCATAAAAATTAGCATGATCCAAGAAAATTACAAGTGGCATGGTAGAAAGATGTAAATTCAAACTCATTTGAATTTTATTCAAATGGGTTTGAACTAGGACTTGGTTTAGGAAGTGTCCAAAAATGTTAACAATTTTGGTGGAGCTCGGAAAAAAGATGAAAGAATTTATGCCAAAGTTTGGAGACCAAACTTGGAGTAGAAAAGACATGTGAATTAAATTGGAAGTGTGTTAAAGGTGATTCCAAAAAATGGAATATTTTTAATAGCCCCATAATTATTAGGAGGATATGTTATAAAGAGAAATCATCATGTGAATTCCCTCGATTTAAATGGACTGAAGATCCATACGATTTATTTAGTTGAGTTGCAAAGATTAATGTCATGATGGCATGATGCAATGCAAAATAAATATAGCAAGCACAAATGAAACACATGGTGACACCCGGAACATATGGAAGTCTTCTGGAGCGTCGGTCTTGGGGCGTCACATTAGTATTTATTGGCGGTCGGAATCTAGATCGACGGGAACACTACACACGTCGGTCGCCGGAATTTACGAGTACTATAGTTTGAATTGCACACGATTCCCGCAGCAAAAGCCGTGTGTGAACTTAATAGCTGTCTGGTTCCAATACATAAAAGTGTCTGATTAATTACCCATGCCACTCACCTTTGAAACCTCGAGGCACGAAAAATAGAGTGCCAATCGTCTGGTGCCCGGTTGTCTTGCCGGATATTTACATTTTCTTTCCTCATATAAGGCACGAATGCTTATTTTGTTTTACCATGGCACTCCATGCATGTGTCCAACTCGTGACACCGATATCTTTGGAAATTCCTTCCAATTTACTACACATGGTTAGTTGGTCCATGTAGTCCAAATTTGAATTACGGTAATTAAATGGCTAGAAAATCACTTAAATGTCTTTAAAAGGTCAAATGACCCCTAAAATTTTCCAAATTTTGACATGATAGTTGTATTCGTGCACGTTAACTTGAGAAAATTTTGAAGTCCATAAGATTAAGCTATTGTCGACTCGTCATCAAACATGCATTGTTCCCTCTCGGAACCACGAGCCTTCTAGTGAGTTGCTCCAGTTTGTGAGGGGTGTTTGTCCAAACTTTCGTCAAACATGCCAATATTTTTACCACATCATCTTGGTGGCATGCCATTATGTCAAGCAAGGTATCATGTATTTCTGATCATTTTTTAATTTTTGGAATTTAAATGCCATGACACTCAATGCTTTGTGTCCAAGCCGTCACACCAATATGTTTGAAAATTCCTTCCAATTTACACCACATGGAATTAACTCACACACAAGCACACAAATATGAATTTTCAAACCGTTATGGTTAGCTAGTGCATGTACATGTAGTTCAATTTTGAATTACGGTCATTAAATGGCTAGGAAATCACTTAAATGTCATTAAAAAGTCAAATGACCCCTCAAATTTTCCAAAATTTGACATAAAGTTGTATTAGTGGACGTTAACTTTAGAAACTTTTTGAAGGCCACAAGAGGAAGCTATCGCCGACTCATCATCAAACATGCATTCTGCCCTCTCGGAACCACGAGCCTTCTAGTGAGTTGCTCCAGTTTGTGAGGGGTGTGTTTCCAAACTTTGGTCAAACATGCCAACTTTTTTACCACAACATCTTGGTGGCATGACATTATGTCAAGCAAGGTTTCATGTATTTTTGATCATTTTTTTGGAATTTAAATGCCATGGCACTTGATTCTTTTTGTCCAAGCCGTGCCACCAATATGTTTGAAAATTTTGTCCAATTTACTACACATGGAATTAACTCACACACTAGTATACAAATATGGCTTTTCTAATCGTTATGGTTAGCTGTTGCATGTACATGTAGGTCAAATTTGAATTACGGTCATTAAATGGCTAGGAAATCACATAAATATCTTAAAAAGGTCAAATGACCCCTGAAGTTTTCCAAATTTTGACGTGACAGCTGTATTAGTTCTCCAAATTCATCTTTCACAGCTAATACAAAATATTAACAGCATCACACACAATTTGTTGTAGGAACCGTTTCCGATGGAAATTCGTGGGTCTATTTAAGTCTTACTCCATAACCTTCACCGACTTCATCCGCTCTAGTGCTAGTCACCCCCGAATCCATGATCCCCATACTCGCAACCCCTTCTTGCAAAGATTGACGCCGTGGAAACACTTCGTGAAGGCCCGTATGGTGTCCGCGTCCTCCCCGAGCGCTGCCGCCTGCGCCGAGAGTGCGGTCGCCTACGCCGAGAGCACGTCCGCATCCGCATTGAGGGCGGCTACATCTGCCGAGAGGGCATCTCGGGCAGCCGACAGGGAAGCTGCAGCAGCCCAGACGACTGCAGCAGCTGCTGCAATGGCGGCTGCAAACACTGAGAGCAATCGAGCTGCCGTTCGCGCCGCCGATGTCGCCTTGGACCAAGTCAAGGCAATCCACACTAAGATCGAGGACGAACATGCCAAGGTAATCCAGGCCACCTCGGAATCTAGCAAGCAACCCATGTCCAAAAAGGCGACGGAGGACATGGTGCAGCTGCTTCCACATGAGATCGCTGAGCAGGAGCTAGAGATGCAGGAGGCGGCAGAGATCGAGGAGCGCTGGGTGGAGGAGTTGTGCATGGCTGAGGATGAGGTAGAGAAGAGCCTGTCCGTTGAGGAATCGGCAGTGGAGTACCAACGCGAGCTCTGGCGCAACCACTACTACGAGTACTACAACCTTGAGTGCGGCGCCGAGGACGAGGACAAGGACATGGTCAACTTCAGCTAGGGGGACGCGGAGTACACCAACGATGGCATGTCGCCAAGACAAGTCATCGACATCTCATCTTACACCGACGAGGCATAGGGTGGCACGGAGATGGCTTTGTTAAAATTATGCATACTTAGCCTTTGTTTATAACATTGGTCTATTGTTAAATCAATGTTTAGGTTAACTGGCTTTGTTTAATTACTAAAATTTCTCGATTCAGGAAGAGTGGTCTATGTGCTGTAGTCTCTTTTGTGTGCCCAAATTAGCAAGCGATGCTAAACTATGCAATGACGTGGATGAGAACAGTACCCAAGGAATTACCACCAAAATTTGAATGATCAAACTCAACGCATGCGGGTAAAGCAGAAGAATCATTTGCGATGCACACATTTGTTCAAAGCGAAATGGTGTCCGGCGGCACCGCGTGCAAAGTTACCGTCCAGCCATCGAAAAATTTCGACTACCGCCAAAATATCTAACTCCCCTTCCCCACCCCCTTTTCTCCCCGACCACAAGTCACATTTACCCTGTTTCCTCCTTCCTTCCTTCCCAAGCTATTACCGCTTCCTCGCTCTCGCCGTCTTGCATCCGACCGCCGCGGTCGCCATGGTCTTCTTCAATGACATGTGTAGCAGTTCCTCCATCTCCTCCAACTGTTTCACCACCCGGGTACGCCTCTCTTCTCTCTCTCTCAGGTTATGATTTGGAATTAATTATTTCAACCTGGCGGTCGATTTGAGTCATTTCTTCCTCTTGTAGCTCCCTAGGACCATCAATTGCAATGAATGGAGCGGGGTGGCTGAAGATCTACCTGCTCATTGTCACCATTAATCTCCATGCGAGAAGTTAGTTGCGTTGGAATCTATGGACAGTGGGAGGAAGTTTCTGACATGTGCAGAGAAGATTAGCCCCACTTTAGTTGTTACAAATCATTTGTTAGATGTGATTTAGACACTGTCACTGTGCTATGTTATTCTGGATGTGATTAAGACAAGGTCACAATTTTTACCTAGTATCTAAAAATGTTGCCATCTCATCAGCAGCGCCATTAGAAAATTATTTGGCATCGCATCAGTAGTTTGTTCAGCCAACTTTGGTCGACACATCCGAGCAGCCAAGCAATAAAATACTAAAACTTTATGGCACGAAGGAACTGGGCATCAGAGCAACTACGTGCTCTGCAGTCCGGTTCCTTGATTTTTTCTTCTGCATCGACTCACTAGTGCAGGGCGCAGTGGTGCCAAATGTACCAGCAGTTGTATTGACATTGGTTTTGGCATACATAGTGGATGACCTTAGTGCTATTAGTTCTATGTCACTAAATTTGTGCATGTACACACCTGTTAGTATCAATTTTTTTTCATCCAAACACTATCGCTATGCTGTTGCAGTTATATTTAGCTTCCTCGTAAAATGTTCAATTGGATATTTATAGTACATGACTAAGAACTTGTAGCATTGTTGAAGTTAATTATAGCTTATGATGTTTCTGAATTTGGTTGTTGTCTTAGTAGCAATTATTTCATTTGCACATTGATCTTTTTGAGAAGATATGTCATAATTAACCTGTTTCTTAAATTTTTCCAAGTATGTATTTGGTGATTTTCTATGTTGCTAGAAACCCATTTTTCGTACAATTGTTACCGATTTAGTTTTAAATATTATGGGATGAAGGGAAGTGTTCTTACCTGGAGTGGGTTAATCAAGAGTGGCCCCAGTCTTTGAAGATGTGTCTAGCAAAGATCTAGAGCATGTATGAGGAAGAGAACAGATATATGCTTACCGAAAGTGTTTCAACGCTAAAGAATATTTCAAGATGCAGGAAAAAAGAGGAAACTGGAGAATGAGCTTAGATTTTTTAAATTATACTTTGCTAAGATGGTGTTGGCGAAGGAGGAGCCACTTTCCCAGTTGGTCAGTGCAAAACAGGTTCTTACTGAACTGAAAGCAGAGGTGGAGAAGACGAACCTGGCTGATCATGCATCAGTCGATTAGGGAACTGAATATATTCTAATATTATTCTTATAAAGGTGAACTAGCTATATGATGCACTGTGCTGTTTTCAAGTAGCTATCGTACTGTGATGTTAAAATATATTTATGTGCCTGATATGAAATTGGCAAACAGTTGTTTGATATGAAATGCGAGTTTGTGTAATACTAGAATTATTAATTGTAAACTAATAAACCTGCTAAATGGGTCATGGAACTTTGCAAAGTGTTCTTGTAGTAAAAGCGGTTGTGATGGATAGCCCAATGCCATACAGTTTTCTTCATCAAATCGTGTGTGATATAGTTGAATAAAGCAAACGGTTAACAGAGGCAGAGCGTGTGTGATTGTTACACCTATCACACATGAGGACATACATTAAACTGTCTGGGATGTATATACGAACAAAACCGTTTCTCCGGGATTCACTGTGTGGGATGTGCAGACGAACAAAAACATTTCTCTGGGATTCACTGTGTGGGATATGCAGACGAATGGAAACGTTTCTCGTGGATTGTTAGTGTGGGTTGTGCAGATGAACGGAAACGTTTATCTGGGAATCACTATGCGGGATGTACCTACAAATAGAAACGATTGGGCATGTATAATTGTATGTCATGGCTAGCCCGATCGCACACGAGCTCATTTTGCACAGCGTGTGTGACTGGAGGGCCTACCCCCCACGGTTTATGGGTCGTGTGGGAAGGACCCCCTATCGCCCACACTCACTTGGCGATGGTTTAAAATGCCATCGCGGAAAGGGGTTAAAAATTGTTTGTATAACACCTCGATGTACCAGTGCATGCACATCCTACAAAACCAAGTTAGACGCCCCTAATCAATTTATGCAAATTTTAATTATCGTGGTTGCTAGGGTTTTGAAACGAACCGTCGTACCTACATTCATCATCATGTATGATTATTCAAGTTTTGATATTAAGATACTGGGTAGATGATTCTCCGATATCTTTTGCAGGTACAGGTGGAACTCTTTAGACCGTGTATGACTAGGACTCGTGGCCTCTTACTAAGAACCTACTAGGATTCCTTTAGGTAACATAAAGCATATACCAATTAGGGTAGTAGACTCCTTGTAGAACCCATGGTCATGCATATACCTTGGTCTACATGACTCTTATATGATAAACACAGTACATGGATACATCAGTACGTATAGAGAACATCAATATTCACATATAGTTTCAGATACATGGTGTTTTTCTTATGTGTGTAATCTTCTTATGTGGTACTAACATAAAGAATTAGTGCGCATCATATATTTTGAGTTGTATTGTATTTAATTTAATGAAAAGATACATTAGCATGTATTAAGAAAAACTACGATTTACTTTAATATCACATAATCTTACGGGTTGTTACTTCTTGTTGCTGACTTGTGCATTAACTAATTGATGCTTCTCTCTCAAGCCGAAGTTTGGACCTACATTAGCTTTGAGTTTATTCAACGGGCATACCATTTCTATAAAATTGAATTAATAATGTTTGGCTCATAACATCCTAAAGCGAGGCATTACTTCAAATCCATGTTCTTCTTTGTTCATCACCGGGATACAAAACAACATGCTTTTGCATCAACAAAGAAAATATTTAATCTTCAATTATGATAAAAACATCCGACATGCATATTGTTGCCTTGAAGAGGTTTACAATATCAAATGAAAAAAAATACATAACTGAAATATTACTAGCTAGATTGTTGACATAGCAATTAATAGCATCTACTAGAGTCCTCCATACAATGTGCTAGTATCGACATCTTGCCAACTAGAAGAACACTTTCATGGAGCATTGGCATCATATCCACTATTTTCCATGGACAATCGTCCTACATTAGTACCATTATAACCCAAGTAAGCATTACCCTGTAGGAATTCTTCATAGTATGGTTGATCAGAAAGAGCATAAGCCCAGTGTTCGTAGCCAAATGGGTCATCACCGACGAAGTTATTTCCACCAGAGTCGATCAACATGGAGGAATCCACCAGGTTGTGCTTGAATGTTGAGTCAACACTTGCATAGTTATGTGGTTTCTCTGGTATGTCGTGAGGACATGCACAAGTCTGAAGGTCCAAATCTAGTTGCGGAGGTAGCGCATGTACCTGATCAGGAATTGGTGGTAGAACAAAGTCCAACTGTTGTGCTGAAGATGAAGGAGTAGACACTTGTGGTGACTTCATATGAAAATCCGGTACCAGTATGTGTTCGGTTGGTGTTGGTATTGGGACCAAAAGCTTGAATGTTGAGTCAACACTTTTATAGTTATGTGGTTTCTCTGGTATGTTGTGAGGACATTCACAAGTCAGAAGGTCCAAATCCAGCTGCGGAGGTAGCTCATGTACCTGATTTGAAATTGGTGGTAGAACAAAGTCCAATTGTTGTGCCGAAGATGAAGGAGTAGATTTAAACACTTGTGGTAACTTCATATGAAAATCTGGTACCACCATGTGTTCTGTTGGTGTTGGTACTGGGACTGAAAGTACTCGATTTTGCATAATATATTGAGGAGACGATGACTGGGATGGTGAAGCAGTGGTCTTCGGGCTATCCCATGATGGGAGTCTTGGCGGTAGCAGGTTCTTGGTTGCACTTGGGCCATTGATCTGCAATTCATTGCCATGATGCATTGGAGGCAACTGATGCCTAATGTTCTCCTGGACCCGCGACAGGACATTGAAGAGCTTGTTGAGATCTTCAAGATTAAGATCTTCTTCCTTGGAGAATATGAGGTTTGATGTCATCCCAGCGTAGCCAACTTGGATCTCCTTCATACGTTGGATGTATAGTTTACTTCTCTTATACCCCGTTGCATACTCATCCTCCAACTGAGCCACCTCACATTGCAGTTGGACAATCCTTGCAGCTGTCACACTACGAGTTGGCGGATTAGTTGTTGGAACCCCATATAGGAAATCATCAAGAATGGGGTCAACTGATGGTGTCCCAAATGAGTGCATCTTTCCGTCGTTCGTCTCTAGGACGACGGCGACCCTTGCTCCAGTGAGGGCAGAGAGGTCAGAGGAGCACTTGATCAAACCACCGCGCCGCTTGAAGAAGGTGACATCACGCTCTTTTTCATTGTCGATGTACTTGATACCCAATCTCCTCTCCCTCCTTGGCATACTCAAATAGACAACTGGAAATGAACTTTCTACTACGAATATCTAGCTAATATGATCTAGAGAAATCGGTGTGAGATATCAGGATAGGGGAGCCCCTTATATAGAAGAAGGACCATTACGATTGTGTATCTTCTCTACAATACTACCAGAGTTTGCTAAAAAAGCTTCATCCTTGTACGGTTGGGCCCATCTATCATGGACATTTAGAGAATTGTGTATGATAAATTTTGGTGCTCATAATGCTTTTCGCACGACAAAAAGGGAAGTTCTAATTTCCCCCTTATCAACAGCCCCAAGTTGATTAAAGTTTGATGTTACCATTGCAATTTGAGTAGACTATGTTTATATATATCTTTTATGAGCAATTACATACCCTTTTGTGAACATGCTTTTATTTGGAAACTATTAATTATTACCCAAATATTCATATATCAATATATTCTCATCCTTGTTTGAAAGTAAAATATTTATTGATATGTGTGTACATGTTCCCACCCTTTATTTGGAAGCATAGAAGAATTGCTATTCTTTGTGTACCTACATCCTTATCTGGAGGGGATTTCTATTTCTACGCCTCTCCTTCCTTAGTTGGGCCCAGTTTTGCCCTTAGCATCTAACTTTCCTCACTTTTGTCGTCCACTACTCACCCCATTCTCACAAGAGCCCAAATGGAGTTGTGTCGTCAGGTCAATGCAGTTGGCCTTTACCTCCTCTGTTACTGAATCATGTGTCCTCAGTTCTCTGGACATGTGGTCCATGAATGGTAGGTGGGCCATGGCTGTGACCACTTATGACAAGTGGGACCTAAGCTCGGTGAGCTATCACTTTCTTTTACCTAAAATAGCCCGACCCCGGTGCTACTTCTTGAGCTTACGTTGATTTTTCCTTTGAAGAGGAAAGGGTGATGCAGCAAATTAGAAATAAGTATTTCCCATAGTTAAGAACCAAGGTATCAATCCAATAGGAGGCACAACCAAGTCCCCAATAATGCACCTGCACAAACTAACAAAAACTTGCACACAACGTGAAAAAGGGGTTGTCAATCCCTTCATAGTCACATCAAGAGTGAGATCTAATAGAGATATATTTAAAATGTAAGTAAAAGGCAAATGAAGTAAACACAACTAAATTGAACCAAGGTATTTTTGGGTTTATGGTTTTACAGATCTGAAAATATATGATGAAAAATAGACCGAGGGGCCATAAGTTTCACTAGAGGCTTCTCTCTCGAAGAAATCATATGGTGGGTAAACAAATTACTGTTGAACAATTGATATAAAAGTGAAAAGTTATGACAATATCCAAGGCAATGATCATGAATATAGGCATCACGTCCATGACAACTAGACCGAAATGATTCTGCATCTACTACTATTACTCCACACGTCGACCGACTCCTTCCTGCATCTAGTGTATTAAGTTCATAAGAACAGAGCAACGCTTTAAGCAAGATGACATGATGTAGAGGGATAAACTCAAGCAATGTGACATAAACCCCATCTTGTGCTCCATAATGGCAACAATACAATACGTGCCTTGATGTCTACTACGCAACTTTATTATTGTAGACTCGTGTTCAGCCTCCAAGCGCAAAGTTTTGTAGGATAGTAGCAATTTTCCCTCAAGTGGATGACCTAAGGTTTATCAATCCGTGGGAGGCATAGGATGAATATGGTCTCTCTCAAACAACCCTGGAACCAAATAACAAAGAGTCTCTTGTGTCTCCAACACACCAAATACAATGGTAAATTGTATAGGTGCACTAGTTCAGCGAAGAGATGGTGATACAAGTGTAATATGGATAGTAGATATTGATTTTTCTAATAGTAACAATAAAAAATAGCAATGTAGCAAGTGATAAAACGGAGCACAAACAGTAATGCTTGAAAACAAGGCCCAGGGTTCATACTTTCGCTAGCGCAAAATCTCTGAACAATGATAACATAATTGGATCATATAACAATCCCTCAACGTGCAACGAAGAATCACTCCAAATCCTATCGCAGAGAACATAAGATGAAATTTCTTGTAGGGTACGAAACCACCTCAAAGTTATTCTTTCCAATCGATCTATTGGGCTATTCATATAAGTGTCACAAACAGCCCTAGAGTTTGTACTATAATAACACCACATGACACGCATCAATCAATCCTAATGTCACCTAGATACTCCAATGTCACCACAAGTATCCGTGGGCTAATTATACTATGTGCATCACACAATCTCAGATTCATAATATTCAATCCAACACAAAGAAGTTCAAAACTACCCCAAGATTTCTATCGGAGAAAAGAATATGAAAACGTCTTCCAACCCCTATGCATATATTACCCCAATGTCACCACGGGAATCCGCAAGTTGATAACCAAAACATACATCAAGTGGATCAATAGAACATCCCACTGTCACCACGGATATCACATACATTAAGTGCTCTAACATCCAAAGATTCAATCCGACATAACAAAACCTCAAAGGAGAAGATTCAATTCATCACAAGGTAGAGAGGGAAGAACACCATAAGATCCAACTATAGTAACAAAGCTCGTGGTACATCAAGATTGTGCCAAATCAAGAACACGAGAGAGAGATAAAAGACATAGCTACTAATACAAACCCTCAGCCACGAGGGTGGACTACTCCCACCTCATCATGATGATCGCCGAGATGATGAAGATGCCACCGGTGATGGTTTCCCCCTCCGACAGGGTGCCGGAACGGGGTCCCGAGAGGTTTTTCATGGCTACAGAGGCTTGCGGGGGTGGAACTTCCGATCTAGGTTTCTTTTCGGGGGTTTCTATATTTATAGGAATTTTTGGTGTCGGTTTCACGTCAAGGGGGCCCACGAGGCAGCGGCAAGACAGGGGAAGCGCCTTATGGGGTGAACGCGCCCTCCATCCTTGTCGTTACCTCGGGACTCTTCTGGCCCAACTCTTTTGCTTCGGGGGTCTCTTTTGGTCCATCAAAACCCACCGTAAATTTTCAGCCCATTCCGAGAACTTTTATTTCTGCACAAAAAACAACACCACGGTAGTTCTGCTGAAAACAACGTCAGTCCGGGTTAGTTCTAATCAAATCATACCAAAATCATACAAAATTGTTGTAAACATGGCATGAATACTTCATAAACTATAGATACGTTGGAGACGTATTAGCATCCCCAAGCTTAATTCATGCTCGTCCTCGAGTAGGTAAATGATAAAAGAAATAATTTATGAAGTGTGGATGCTAGCAAGTGCACAAGTTTGACCAATGACAATTTCAATCACTTTTTCTAGAATCATTATATATAATAAATATTAGCTCATCTCATAAAACTTCTCATGATCAAGTAGCAAACTATTCACATGTTAAAGCATATATCATAAACTTTCTTGAAGACTAACAAACTAGGTTCTTAGTCATCAAATAATTGCAATTCATCTTATTTTCAGGAAGGGTCTATGTAAGATCTTTGATTTAGCAAATTCCACATACTCAACTATCATATAGTCTTCCAAGATTGCTACCACTCAAAGCATATTTTTAGAACAAATAGCATCCATTGTACACAGAGAAAGATAGGGGCTTAATGTTTCGCCTCCCAACTTATTTATCATATAGATAATTGTCAACAATAATAATTCATGATAAAATATATTTGAATGGCCATATATTCTTAGATCTTTCCCCATCACATGATGCTTGTTAACTAAAGAGTAGGTTGGAATGAGAAGGAATACTACTAACTCTTGCATAAAAGTAAAAGATAGGCCCTTCGCAAAGGGGAGCAGGGATTTGTAGAGGTGCTAGAGCTCGAAGTATTTAAAATAGAGAGGAATATAATTTTGAGAAGTATGCTTTCAATGTCAACATAACGATGGAGAGTTCCCACTATCTTCCATTCTAGACATATTATAGGCGGTTCCCAAACAGAATGATAGAGTTTTTACTCCCCCTCCACGAACAATCACACTCCACGGCTGATCTAAAACAACGGTACCATCCATACCAACAACTTTCCTATGGGAATTTTGTTTGATTATTTGGATTTTGGTTTTTAATCTTTTCATCATAGGACTAGGCATCCCAATTACCAGCCACTCTCTCATGAATGATAAGTGAATAAACACTGATCGTGAGAATAACCCACCTAACATGGAAGATACTAACAACCCCTAGTCGCTACATGAGTGATTCGAGCATACAAAAAAATAGTATTATTTGAAGGTTTAGAGTTTGGCACATGCAAATTTACTTGCAATGGCAGGTAAATATCGCATATAGGTAGATATGGTGGACACTCATGGAAGAAACTTAGTTCAAGGATTTTGGATGCACAAGCAGTATTCCCGCTTAGTACATAAATTTTGGTTGGCAAAAGATTCTAAAAAACAAGCACCACATGTTGTCTTGCTTGTCCAACTTCAACTAATTTGCTCATGTTTGAAAATAATTAATGGGGCTCACAATCATAGAAGATGTCCAAGATAGTGTATTTATATGTGAAATATCTCTTCCTTCAATATTCTTTCAAGAATTGTTCAAGTGACCAATACTATGTTTGCTAACTTTCAATAAATTCACCACCTATACTTCTTATATGTGAAGTCATTACTCCCCATGGGATAAGCATATGAAACATATATAATTTCGGATTTATGATATTCAATTCATTAAACCATTTACTCATAGGATATAAGTGAAGCACGAGAGTAAATGATGAACTACTCCAAAAAGATATAAGTGAAGATCAATTAGTAGTCCAATAATTAAGTAGCTATGTGAAGACTCGCTCTCATAAATAAAATTTCAGATCTTAAGTACTTTATTCAAACAACAAGAAAAACAAAATAAAATGACATTCCAAGGATAGCACATATCATGTTAAGAATCAAAAACTTAGGTTCAACCAAACTGACCGATCATTGTTGAAGAAGAAAGGTGGGATGCCAACCGGGGCATCCCCAAGCTTAGATGCTTGAGACTTCTTGAAATATTAACATAGGATGCCTTGGGAATCCCAAGCTTGAACTTTTGTGTCTCCTTATTTCTTCTCATGTCGTGGTTTCCCTAAATCTCAAAAACTTCATCCACATAAAACTCAACAATAACTCATGAGATAAGTTAGTATAAATCAACTCAAAACCTTATCATTCTGTACTGTAGAAAATCACTAAAATTATAATTTATGTAAGTGCATCTAGTGCCCCTTAGTGATTTTGGTGTATTGAAGACTTATAGGTTAAGGGACTAACTTATTAGTGAGTGTACACAAGTCTATAAGTCTATGAGGAGTTTGATAATTACAGGGAAAGTCGACCCCTAAAAATGAAGTTCTTCGACTGAAGACTTTGGATTTCTGAAGACTTTGGAAGTGAAGAAATTTGTGTAACCCTGAAGACTTGGTATTCATTTGAGGAACGCGTGAAGACTTTTGTTTTTATAGTTTCATTTTTCTCTTTCTTGAGTCATAGCAAACACCGTACTGTTAAAGGGGGTCGAGGAAATACTAAGGAATAATTTCCATGTGATGCTCAACTCAAAATCCTACACCTACCAATCCCTTCGAGTGAAGCCATTGGAAATCTCATACACTTTAGTCATATTCTTCAGTGACAGAGACGAAGTTCTTCTGGTCTCTGAGGAATTTGTTCTGACTGAGGAGTTAGGAATTCGCTAGTGCGGACTACCTACATAGTGAGGAACATGATAGTCCTGAGGAATTTTATACTCAAATTTCCGACCGTTGCTGTGCTACGCGCCAGCTGTCCCAAAATATCTACCTACCTAACGGTCATATCATTAAAGGGCATTTATGTCTTATCATGTCGGGCTGCTCCCTAGGCTATAAATAGTCGCCCCCTACAACCACTAGTTGGTTGGCTGCTCCGCGAGAAACTGACACTTGTCATAAGAGCAACCCATCCTCCGAGGACTTTGAACGAAAATCATCAAGTGAGGAAAAACCCAAAACCTTCAAACCCAAAAGTGATTGAGCATCACTGAAGAGATTGATCCTGTGTGGATCCGACGCTTGTTACCTTTGAAGACTGTGCTTCTTCCAGACGGTTGGGCGTCATGGTCTAGAGCATCCAAGAGGAATTGTGGATCTCCGAGTGACCAAGTTTGTGAAAGTTCGGAAGCCACCTGAAGACTTACCATGAGTGATTGGGCGAGGTCTGTGTGACCTTAGCTCAAGGGGAATATGGTGAGGACTTGGTGTCTTGGACTGTGTGTCCTTGACTGGGTGTCCGGGACTGTGTTTCCTCGGGTTTAAATACCTGGCCGCCCTAACCAGATGTACTACCGAGACAACAGTTGGAACTGGTCTAACAAATCATAATCTTCACCAAGCTTCCTGGTTCTATTTCCTCAACTCTTTCATTTCGTCATATATGTGTTGCGTGTTTGTTCATATCTGTTTGAATACTTCGACTGAAGACTTTCTCAATTTCCTCACTTCAATTTCTTGAGTCTGTTTGTCTTCATCCTGTGCTATCATGTGTTTACGCTTTCTGTACTCTGTGTTTGTCTTCATAACTTCATGATGAGCATGCTTGTATTCTGTTATGTTTACTTCTGAGTACTTATTTCGCTGCAAGTAGTTCTTCGCTAAGGAATTTCCTCAACAACAAATTCCTCAGTGAAGAATTCATAAAAATCGCCTATTCACACCCCCTCTATTCGATATAACGCACTTTCAATTGGTATCAGAGCAAGGTACTTCCTTGTTCTGTGTGATTTTGGTTTAACCGCCTGGAGTTTTAGTTATGTCGACCGCAGGTATGATCAAGGTCTCAGCTGGGTGTCCTACCTTCGATGGGACGGACTACCCCTACTAGAAGAACAAGATGCGAATGCATCTTGAGGCAATTGATAACGATCTCTGGTATGTTGTGGAAAATGGTGTTCCCTCGGTATCACCTTCTCTGAATGCCGCTGATGTGAAGAGATTCAAGCAACTCGACTCTCAAGTGAAGAATATCATTTGTGGCCATTTGAGCAAAGGACAATATGGAAGAGTGAGTGCTTTAGAAACTGCGAAGCTTATCTGGGATAGGCTGTCCAAAGTCAACGAAGGAGTCTCAACACAGCGTGACTCTCGAGTTGATGTACTTCGCAATCTCTTCAACTGTTTCAAAAGACTCGACAATGAAAATGTTCAGCAAACCTTCGATCGTCTCACTGACATCTCAAATGAATATGAAGCACTTGGTGCCACTGACATCACCGACCATGAAGTGGTGAAGAAATTGCTGAGATCGCTTGATTCCTCGTTTGATACTCTGGCTTTGATGATTCAAGAGCGTGGTGATTAAAAGTCACTTGATCGCACTGATATCCTCGAAAGGTTAAACACTCATGAGTTCCAGCTTGCTGAAAAGAGAGATCTCTATGGTCCGAGCTATGGCAGATCATGTGCCCTGAAGGCCAAGGACGTCTCTGAATCTGAAGGTGAAGATTCTGGTAGTAGCCTTGGTGATCCTGAAGAATTAAGCCAGGAGCTAGCATTGCTTGTGAAGAAATTCCAAAGGTTCTCAAGACATGGTTGCTTTGGAAAGTTCACTAAGAGAAATGATTCCTCATCCAGTGACTACAACAAACGGCTATGTCACAAATGCAAGAAACCTGGTCACTACATTCAAGATTGTCCTCACTAGGAAAAGGAATCCAAAAAGAAGAAATACAAGGATTACAGTTCTGATGATGCAAAGAAGAAGAAGAAATCATCAAAATCTTCATCATCAAAATCCTCAAAGTCTTCATTTCACAAGAAGAACAACTCCAAAAAGGCTCGGGCATTCATTGGCAAGGAAATGGACTCTGAAGCTGAATCTGAGGGTCATGAGGAAGAGGAGGAATCTGAGGAATCCGAATCTGGTGTGGCAAGTCTAGCTCTCGCTACTGCATTCGTCAGCAAGTCTATCTTCAACACTGAAGAAAATGATCTCACCAACAAGGCAGATGAAGACAATGATGACTATGCCCCTACCTATTGCTTCATGGCAAAGGGTGCCAAGGTACTCAAATATCCCTCCTCTGAATCTAGTGAGGATGAATCTGATGAAAACCTTAAGCCCAGCTATTCTAAACTTGCTAAAATTGCTGTGCAACAACAAAAGGCTCTTGATAAGGTTCAAAACATGCTAGATAAAAGTGATGATATGTTGGGTGAAGAAATGGACCGAACTAAAATCTTGACTGAAAATCTTCAGAGACTTCAGCCCAAGTGCGATAACCTTCAAAGCCATCATAACACTCTCTTATCTGATCATGAGAAACTTTCTTATGAATTTCTTCAAAGAAAGCAAGATCTTGAAAAGCTAAGAGTGAGTTATGAAGATCTTCAGAAGGAGCGCGATTCATTACTTGCTCAACAAATAAGCGCTTCTCAGGAAGAATTCATTCCTCCATGCTTGAAATGCATTGAACGTGAAACTGCTAATTCTTCACCTGAATGTTCAAATGCTTCTAATGCTACAAATTCTTCAACTGTCTCTGCTATCACCAATTCCTCATCTAAGGACATTGCTAGTATCACGAACAATGCATGGCTGAAGGAATTGTACATGACAGGCATGAACAAAAGCCTCAAAGGGCATCAGACTCTTTGTGATGTGCTTAAAAAGCAGATCCTCAACAGGAACCCTAGGAAAGAGGGAATTGCCTTTGAGAGGAAACTTAATGCTGATGGTTCATATTGGAAGCCTGAGTAGTATCCCAAAACCTCCTGGGTTGCTACAAAGGGACCTCCAGTTGATCCATCCAATTTATCTGGCTTTACATGTGAATCTCCTCATTCTTCTGATGAGTCGTTTGACTCCAACTATAAACTGTTCAAAAATCAGAATGGTGGAGTATGTGCTAGATATGTTGGAACTAATTGTAGGAATGGTCCCCCTATGAAGAAAATCTGGGTCCCTAAGAGGCACCTTGAAAATCTTCAAGAGAATGTCCTCATGACACCTCGTGTGAGGAATAGGAACCCCAGATCAAATTCTTCATATAGATCAAAATCTTCAGATGGAGTAAAATCCTCATACGGACCAAATTCCTCATATGGATCAAATTCCTCAAAATGATCAAAGTCCTCATATGAATATCATCGCGTTAACAACTCTGTTTCGTAAGGAAGAGCTAAGGGCTATGAATATGAGCATTATTCTTCTAACCATTATGTTCACAAGTCCTCAAAGAATTACTCTGCTTATTCATATGCTTATCCTAACTCCCCTTATGTGAAACGAAACGGGCTGGCGTCTATGCCACCTTTCTCGTATGGAGCTCACAGAGTGATGAACTCTTCGCCACCCCTTCAGATGTGGGTGGTGAAGAAAAAGAACTAATCTCTTCTGCAGGGTCAGGTCTCCAGACGTGCTCAAACGTCTGAAGAATTTGCTGGAGACCTGAACTATGCCTGAAAGGACGCAGGCTAATCACGAAGAAATGAACTCTCATTTCTCACGTCCTCATACTGCTTTATCTGTTGCATTGCTTGATGAAATTGATCTGATGATTTGATGTCATATTCTTCACTGATGAAGTATATGAGTGTAAGCTGCACTAATTCATCTGCAGGATGATCAACCCAAAGCCACTGAGTGGGTCCTCGATAGTGGATGTACAAATCACATGACTGGTGACAAGAATCTCTTGATGGATGCTCCCTTATCACCATCTCATCTGAAGCACATCATCTTCGCTGACAAAGGCAAAAGTCATGTATTGGGTCTAGGTAAGGTTGCGATCACTAATGATCGACACATGGACAAAGTCATGCTTGTCGAGTCCTTAGGATACAACCTCATGTCTGTCTCAATGCTCTGCGATATGGATATGGTTGTTGCTTTTGGCAAATATCGTTGTGCTATGATCATGGAATCTGACAACTCCATAGTCTTCGAAGGCTTTAGGAGAGGAGACTTGTATATTGTTGATTTCTCTACAGGACCTCGACCAGCTGTGTGTCTACTTGCAAAAGCTTCAGAAGGTTGGCTATGACATCGACGACTTGGTCATGCAGGCATGAGGAATTTGCACACGCTTGCGAAGAAGAAGCATGTCATTGGCATTGAGAATGTCAAATTCCTCAAGGATCACTTGTGTGGTGCCAGTGAAGCTGGAAAGATGACCAAGTCCAAGCATCCAGCGAAGACTATCATGACTACTACTCGACCATTTGAATTGCTTCACATGGATCTCTTCGGTCCCCTAATCATTATTCTACAGTTTCAAATGATGCTTCTCAATACGGCTTTGTTATTGTTGATGATTACTCTCGATATACATGGGTACACATTGTTACTTACAAACATGAAGTGCAGGAAGTCTTCAAACAATTTTCCTCGAGGGCTTCAACCAACTTTGGTGTGAAGATCAAGCATATCAGAAGTGACAATGGAACTGAGATCAAGAACTCTGGTCTCGATGACTATCTTGATGAACTTGGTATTACTCATGAGTTATCTACTCCTTATACTCCTCAGCAGAATGGCGTCGTGGAGCACAAGAACAGGACTCTTGCTGAGATGGCTCGCACTATGTTTGATGAATACAAAATGCCTCGTCGTTTCTGGATTGATGCTATTGATACTGCGTGCCACATCATCAACTGAGTATATCTTCACAAATTCTTCAAGAAGAATGCCTACGAACTCCTCACTGACAAGAAACCCAATGTGAGTTATTTCAAAGTCTTTGGTGCTAAATGTTAGATTAGAGATCCTCATCACAACTCAAAATTTGCACCGAAAGCACATGAAGGGTTTATGCTTGGTTACGGAAAGGACTCGCACACCTACAGAGTCTTCAAAAATGTTCTTCACAAGGTTGTTGAAACTGTAGATGTGCGGTTCGATGAAACTAACGGCTCGCAAATAGAGCACCTGCCTACTGTGATAGATGAACCAGCTCCTGAGGAAACTATCAAATTCAAGTCTACTAAGGATGTCATTCCTACCGAAGAATCAGCTGAAGAATTCATTCCAGAACCTGAAGAACGTCAAGCTGATGCACCTGAGGAAAATGCTGAAGAAAATGATGCTTAAGAAAATGCTGATTAAATTCCTCGACGACAACCAGCTCATCCTCGCGTTGCTAAAGAAGTGCAGATTGAGAAAATCATCAGCGACATCAATATACCAGTGATGAATTTGCCTATATGATGAGTGAAGAATATAAAATGTCTATGATGGGAGAGTTGAAATTCTTCTTAGGTCTTCAAATTCGTCAACAACGCAATGAAGAATAACGCTCTACGTGTCAAGAAATTAATGAAGAAATTGATTCTCAGAACCCTACGACAATTGTACGCGGTGTCTGAAATCATCATTCTTATACGGTGGGTCATGCCACCACAAGAGTTGAAAATCTTCAATTTGAGTTTTTGAAATTCCTCAGTTGTTCATATTCTTCAACTTTGCAAAATCTTCACTGTTTCCGTCTCTGTTCTTCATTGGCTATATTATATATATATATATATATATATATATATATATATGAGTTTATGTCCTCTACATCATTCACTTATTGCTATTTCTTCATGTTGCTTTTTCTGCTAAGTGAATGTGATCGGACCCTTCCCCCTCTATGCTATACTCAACCCATTCCATTCACAAATTCTTCATATGCGTTCTATTTTAAACTTGTTCAAAATCTTCACTGTGTCCTTGTTAGCTGAAGAAATTGCGAACGCAACGTTAAAACTTATCCTTTCCAAAATTTTCGGTTTTGCCGCTCAAAACGTTCCGCTTCCCACGACTATACTTATCTATTCACCCACAATCTCACACGATCTCCACTACACAGTACGTGGGTGACACATGTCGTGCGAATGAGAAGGGTCAGGGGCACGTTCGTGCTATTTCTTCGGTCGAACGGTTTTTCACCTCAGCTATAAATACCCCTCCTCTTCCATCACTTTACTTTTTACTCCGCTCGTTCTCACTCTCCCGCTCGAGATTTTCCAACCCTAGCGCCGCCGCTACTCCATCGTCGCCGATGAGGAAGATCTTCACTGCCTCGACCTCATCGCCGTCGTACTCGCACCGGCCGCGGATTTCTTCACTCCGCCGCCGCCGTAGGTGTCTTCCTCCGCCAAGTTAGGGCGTGGAAGATCTGCACAGACGAACTTCACTTCTCCATCCCACAGTTCATCATGTTCTTCATCCAGGGTAATTAAAAGTTACTTTTACTGCCCTCCTTGATTCAAAAGTGTTCTTCAAAATTCTCAAAAGGTGTTTTCTTCATCAAATCTTCACACACTAAACACCTCACATATCATCTGTTCTTGATTTGATTTCTCTAAGCTATTATTTTCTTCAAGATTCCTCAATTGTGTGGATTTTTCAATATATACAACTCTGGAACCTAAGACAAAGAACGCTTTATAAAATTCTTGAAGACACATCTGGTCAAATTCCTCAAACTTGTTCTTTTTACAAAAACCTTCTGAGAACGCATATGACCTCTCCAAATTCCTCGCAACTATACTCTGTTCACAGGTACTCATGTTCGCTGCTGAATCACTAGGTTCTCATGAACTTAACTCATTTGCAGCGTTCCTTGAAGAAAAGTTGCATACTTCTTCAGAGAATTCGATTGTTTAAATTCCTCATCTGAAGAAAATGGCTGATGGAAAGAAGCTGCAGAAAGGAGGGAAGAAGCTAGAGGTCAATACTGCTTTTGAACTGCCTGAAGACATTTATGTTGATTATCGCACTCCTGATGAGGCAAAGTTTGGAAAAGAGGACAAGAATCAGCGCAAAGTGCACATACAAAGAATAGAGAGGAGATGGGCATGTGAGTGGAGGGAGTACAGATATGTCACTCCCAAATACATGAAGAAATTCGCACTCAATCCTCCCTGCCCAAGACCTCCACTGGCACATGGTCAAGTTGCAGATCCCACAAGCCTCAAGTGTGGTGAGGACTTTCCTGAAGAATGCGCTAAGTGCCAGGCCAAGTTGACTAGAGAAGCAAAAGAAGAAGTGAGGAAATTCAATGAATACTCTGCTGCTGCTGCTACCTCTGCTGAGGCTTCTGCTTCCAAGCCTAAGAAGGCTATGGCTAAGAAGCCTGCTCACAAGCCAAGTGCTTCTTCCTCAGCAATGCCTTCACGGCCAGTTTCTTCAAAGCCCTCACGGCAAATTCCTCAGACTGCTCCTGCTCCTCCAAAATTCTCAGATCCTCCGCAAAAGTCTTCAGATGCTGCAAAAAATCTTCTTCTCCAGTGCATCTTGCCACATGTCAGAGGACTGCAGGTATATCCATCGCCTCAGGAGCCTCTGCAAGTTCCTCAGCTACACCAAGTTCCTCAGCGATACCAAGTTCCTCAGCTGGTCCCTCGCTGCTGAAAAAAAAGACAATTGTTGGACGAGGCTCTCGCCCAAGTCCTCATAAGAAGCAAGTTGCTTTCCAAGTGCCGTCTGATGATGAAGATGATGATGAAGAACTAGTTCAACTCATCAGAGACAGGCAAGAAAAGGCCGCTAGAGCCAAAGGAAGTGAAGTACCACTGCTGTTGGATCCCAAGGTGATCCTTGATTTCATTGATCTCTGGCACAAGGACCCAAACACTCCTATGCCCGACTTCAACTTGACTCCTGGCCAAAGTCATATGCTGACCGCCTTCATAGGCGAAGAAAAATGGAAGTTTGAACAGGCCAGGCAGACCAAGAAAGCGCAGTACAAGAAGGAGCGCTTCGTGAAGAAAAATGTTGTCAACATGACAACTGAAGAACTAGTCAAGATTTAGGGCGAAATCAAAGCCCTCAGTGATGAATTTGAAGCATATCGTGCTGACTGGTTGGGCGCCAAAGTCAGATTTGTAAATCTGACCAAAGGTTTTTCTTCAAGTGCTGCTCGTGAGACACACATTGAAATTCCTCAGGCTGAAGCATCTGCTCAGTCTGCTGAAGGACAATCCAGCACCGCTGAAGAAAATCAGGCTGCTGAAAAACATCCCAGGGCTAATGACTCCACTCCAGCCGCTGAAGAAATTGCCAGGGCAACCTCTAGTGTTGCGCCTGAAGAAAATGTCAGGCTAGCTGAAGCTCCAAAGGCTGTGCCTGAAGAACGTGAAGATGTCAGGACAACTGCATCAGTTGTGCGTGAAGAAATTGAACCAAATTCCTCTGCCGCTCCTGCGCCTACTCCAACTCCAATCCTTCCATCTGCATTAGATGTGAAGAAGACAAATGCTGCAGAGCGTGCAGCTGTGAAGAAAAGGAAGGCATCAGCTTCTTCAGATTCTTCAGTTCCGAAGAAAATGAAGCCATTGACAAGCTCAGCTAAGAATCCAATTGATGCCATTCCAATTTCCTCTATGCCATCAAAGGACCTTGTTCCTTTTGATGAAGATTATGTGATTCCAAGCGAATCGGATGAAGACATTCCCTATGCTGCTTCCTCAGAGCAGACGAATGAAGAAATTGAAGTGGATGCTATCGCTTCAACCCCTGTCATCTCCTCGCCTATGCCTCAGTTTACTGCTGAAGAGGCCGGCGCTGAAGAAATGGAAGAACAAGACTCTGACGTGGACATTGGGAATGCCACTCCACTGATGACTAATGAATTCTGGGATAGTCAGCATCCCAACTCCCCTTTGTTCACGCCACTCCAACAAATTCCTCATTCACCAGCACCAACTGTTCCATTGGGCTCTGAGGAAACTCATCCCACACAGTCTGTTCATGAAGACATTCCAGCCACTAGTGCCGAAGAAACTGCTGGTGCTGCTGAATCGATGAAGACTGCTGCTGAAGAGGAACCAGAAATTCCTCAAACTGAAGAACCTGAGATTGCAAATCCAGAGGTAGTGATGCAATTGACTGACACTACTCAACCAAAGCCAAAGGATCCTTTCTCAAGGAAGCAATCTTTCAAGAAGGCCGATTTCTTCAGCGAGCATGTGTTCTTCACTGATTTCAATCCATATGACTCTGCTCGCATAGGGAAGAGGCGGTTCTGGACTGCAAGTCAGGCGAATTTCTATTCCTCAGTGCTTTACAACAAAGACAAAGTATTTGATCATCAGCACATTCCTCACGTGGATATGGAATCTCTGCCGTGTTTTGTGCCGGTCCTTAGTGTTCTTCATGATGTTGGACTTCTGGGTTTTTGCACAGATATATGCGATTGGAATGAAGAACTGTTTCTTCAATTTTATGCAACCCTGCACATCACTGGCAATTCTGAAGACATAAATTCATGGGTGCTAGATTGGATATCTGAAAACACTCATTACAAAGCTCCAGCCTCTGAATTTCTTCAGGCTCTGCCCCTCAGTCCTCCAAATGAAGCAGGATGTTGCATGTATGAAGAAACTGAACTCACTGATCACTACATGCAAGTGCTCATGAAGCCTTTGAAGCCAGGACAAGATCCACGGACCAAATTCCTCATGAAGGAATTGATGTTTCTGCCAAGGACTGTCTATCGCATTCTGACATAGAGTTTGAGTCCAATCAAGGGCCACGACTCGAATGATGAAGAAGTCATTGGCATCATGAAGAATATGCTATTCAACATCATCCATGGCGTTCCCGTCAACTTCCATGATTTCTTCATGAGGACAATGGCAAATGTTGCACTGTCCCCTTTCAACCTGAAGCCTTATGCTCCATGGATTATGAGATTCATCAGGACAAGGTCTTCAGTGAACTACAAAGCTGACACTCTCAATCATTGCAGCTACTTGCCCCCGATTGAAGTCCTCAAAAGGACATTTTCCTTAGCTGATGACAAGGGCAAGGCCACTTCTGTTTTTGATGAAGGCACTCGTCCATTGGATGGTCAGTTTCGCAAAGCTGCATCTTATTCCACAAATGATGACTCTGCCATTCATGACTCTATCGCCAACGCTCCAAAGCAAAATCCTCAAGGCACAGCTCCCAGGGTGATGACTGGTCGTGAGCTTCTCCTCAGTCTTCATCAGAAGGTTGATTGCAACCACAAATGGGTCAAGCGTCAGTTTGATTCAATTCTTCACAACATGACCTCCACCCATAATGCAGTGAAGAAAAACCATTACTACCTTCCTGAAACCCTCAACCGTACCTGGGCTGTTCTGTCTCATCTCTATGGCGAAGAAGATCTGAAGAAAATGGGTCTCAAGGATGACTTTGACTATTCTGCTCCTCCTCCGAAGAAATTCAAGAAGGTCAAAGTTCCTCCCCTGGTGGCCAGCTCTTATTCTTCATCACGCGAGACCGATGAGTATGAAGACTTGGACGACACTGCGGCAGGCCCTATTTCAACCATCGACCCCAACAACGCTGTCGCTCCTTCATCATCATGATATTCTTCAGGGGCGTTAGTCCTCAGTTTCGATCCTTTTGGTCATTCGATGACAAAGGGGGAGAAATTAGAGTTAGTCTTCAAGCGATCTATATATATGGGCATTTTTTTGCTAAGTTACAACTCTCGCTCTTCTGATGACTTTGTGGATCGAGTTGTAAACTTAAACTCTATGGTGACCTGATACTTTTGCTGTGGTGTTTCTGCAAGCTTATTCCTCATTAATGTTATACACGCATGCTGAGCTATATCAGTCACCATATTTTGTCATGCATTTCAAATTCTTCATATTATATGTCAAATGCGTGTATGAATTACAAGATATAGCGGGAGATCTCCATGATTCTACTCTTCAAGTGTGCATTGCTTCAACAACAAATTCCTCACTATGCACAACTTCAGGGGGAGTTCTTCTATATCTTGCAATCAAATTCCTCAACATCAGTATTTACACTTCATATATTTATCCGTGTTGAAAACTTAACCTATATTGTCATCAATCACCAAAAAGGGGGAGATTGTAAGTGCATCTAGTGCCCCTTAGTGATATTGGTATATTGAAGACTTATAGGTTAAGGGACTAACGTATTTGTGAGTGTACACAGGTCTATAAGTCTATGAGGAGTTTGATAATTACAGGGAAAGTCGACCCCTAAAAATGAAGTTCTTCGTCTGAAGACTTTGGATTTCTGAAGACTTTGAAAGTGAAGAAATTGGTGTAACTCTAAATACTTGGTATTCATTTGAGGAACATGAAGCGTGAAGACTTTTGTTTTTATAGTTTCATTTTTCTCTTTCTTGAGTCATCGGAAACACCGTACTGTTAAAGGGGGTCGAGAAAATACGAAGAAAAAATTTCCATGTGATCCTCAGCTCAAAATCCTACACCTACCAATCCCTTCGAGTGAAGCCATTGGAAATCTCATACAGTTCAGTCATATTCTTCAGTGACAGAGACGAAGTTCTTCTGGTCTCTAAGGAATTTATTCTGACTGAGGAGTTAGGAATTCGCCAGTGCGGATTACCTACACAGTGAGGAACAAGATAGCCCTGAGGAATTTGATACTCAAATTTCCGACCGTTGTTGTGCTACGCGCTAGCTGTCCCAAAATATCTACCTACCTAACGGTCATATCATTAAAGGGCATTTATGTCTTATCATGTCGGGCTGCTCCCTAGGCTATAAATAGCCGCCCCCTACAACCACTAGTTGGTTGGCTGCTCCGCGAGAAACTGACACTTGTCATAA
This sequence comes from Secale cereale, assembly GCA_902687465.1. NCBI lineage: Eukaryota > Viridiplantae > Streptophyta > Magnoliopsida > Poales > Poaceae > Secale > Secale cereale. The sequence continues at coordinate 717,179,330 of LR738715.1, read as the reverse complement.
AAGCAACCCATCCTCCGAGGACTTTGAGCAAAAATCATCAAGTGAGGAAAAACCCAAAACCAAACCCAAAAGTGATTGAGCATCACTGAAGAGATTGATCATGCGTGGATCCGACGCTTGTTACCTTTGAAGACTGTGCTTCTTCCAGACGGTTAGGCGTCATGGTCTAGTGCATCCAAAAGGAATTGTGGGTCGCCGAGTGACCAAGTTTGTGAAGGTTCGGAAGTCACTTGGAGACTTACCACGAGTGATTTGGCGAGGTCTGTGTGACCTTATCTCAAGGGGAATACGGTGAGGACTTGGTGTCTTGGACTGTATGTCCTTGACTGGGTGTCCGGGACTGTGTGTCCTCAGGTTTAAATACCTAGCTGCCCTAACCAGATGTACAACTAAGACAGCAGTTGGAACCGGTCTGACAAATCATTGTCTTCACCAGGCTTACTGGTTCTATTTCCTCAACTCTTTCATTTCCTCATATCTGTGTTGTGTGCTTGTTTATATCTGTTTGAATACTTTGACTGAAGACTTTCTCAATTTCCTCAGTGCAATTTCTTCAGTCTGGTTGTCTTCATCCTGTGCTATCCTATGTTTACGCTTTCTGTACTCTGTGTTTATCTTCGTATCTGCATGATGACCATGCTTGTATTCTGTTATGTTTACTTCTCAGTACTTATTCCGCTGCAAGTAGTTCTTCGCTAAGGAATTTCCTCAACAACAAATTCCTGAGTGAAGAATTCATAAAAATCGCCTATTCACCCCCCTCTAGTCGATATAACGCACTTTCAATTTAACATTGCATACTAAATGCCTCTGCATATTTAATGCTCCTATCCTCAAATAGAATCATTAAACATGCAAACATATGCAAACATAACAACAATCTGTCTAAATAGGATAGTCTGTAAAGAGTGCAATTGTGCTCATACTTCCCAAACTCTAAAAATTATGAAACATTACCATCTTACAGAGAACTTATTCATTCTCACTGCGTAAAAAATTCAAAATTTTATCACATTCTGACTATCCAGAAGAATTCAGAATGATAGAATACTTTCTGTTTTCAAACAGCAACATAAAGACTTGCAAAATAAACATGATAAAGGCTATACTTGTCTTTTTTATTGAAATAAAAGATACGAAACCTTATTCTAAATAATATCTAGCAAATCTAAACAAAATAAAATTATGCTCCAATCAAAACACATATCATGTGACGAATAAAAATATAGCTCCAAGTGAGGTTACCGATAATGTTGAAGACGAAAGAGGGAATGCCTTCCGGGGCATCCCCAAACTTAGTTTCTTGGATCTTACTTAAATATTACCTTGGGGCGCCTTGGGTATCCCCAAGTGTCGGTGTACTAAAGTAGGGGTACCTTAGTATCCCGAACTTGTGCACGGGCAGTTGCAGCGTCCCGCGGCAAGGCTTGCCAGGTGACCGCCCAGACCACTTTTGGTTCCTTTTTGGAGCCATTCAAGAGCAAAGTATTCTAGTCAAAGAGACAAGGCCCCGGCAAGAGGAGCTTGCCGGGAAGGCCACTCAAGGCACAAAAACCACTCAAGGCACAAGACCCTGGCAAGAGAAGCTTGCCGGGAAGGCCAATCAAGGCATCTCAAGGAACTTGCCGCGACGCGCCACGCGTCCCGGCAAGGGCCGGTGAGCGACAAGCTCCTGGAAGCGACAAGATAGCGACCGCGGCAAGGCGCTTGCCGCGGCAAGCTTCCACTCAGTACCCGCGCTCCAGCGCATCCACCCACGTGTCGCTCTGGGACCATCCCAGGCGCACGTGGCGAAAGGCTGTGCAGCCTGGGGTACACGGTGGCAAGCAGCGATGACAAGGCTACCGTCGTGGCGGATGGTGGCGCCCCTGACGGCCACTTTTTGCACTGTTTGGGCGACGGCGACGGGCACTTAATGCCCTTGTCCCCTGCCGTCAGGGTTAGGTATGGAACACTGTTCCAACTACCACCCTTTTTACATTTTTAACCCCATCTGTGTTGCCACCTGTCGGTGACCCCTTTGACCTATAAAAGGAGGCCCATGCGCAACGTAGAGGAGGTTCCGAACATCGATCATTCCCATGCTCGGTCTTGCTAGCGGTTAGAGTGTACTGTAGCTCTCCTCGCTCCCGAGCAAGAACGCAATACAAATAAAAGCAGGAGTAGGGTTTTACGCATCCGTGCGGCCCGAACCTGGGTAAACTGCTCGTGTGCTCGCCTCGATCCGCTCTTCGTGCTTCCTCCACCCCCGCCGTACCGAAAAGGGGCTCCGGTCCCATAGGTGTTCGTGGGCGACCAGTTTCCCCGACATCTTTGCCGCGCGGTCGCCTTCAACTCTCTTGATCCCGCCCACCTTGTCCACAATGGGTGCGACAAGGGCCTTGAGCGCCTCCTGATCAGCGTCCGACGGCAAGCTCCGGAGGACGTTGGTGAGGTTGAGGCCTGGATTGTGGAAGGCTATCTTCATCAACACCTTTTGGAGGGCCCCCGCGCAGAGCTTGCGCGACTCGTCCGCCAGCTGCTTTGGGATCCGTTCCCGGAGTTGCTGGAGGGCCGTCGCCATGCCCTTGAAGAATAAAGTAAGTTTGGCGCTGGGGTGGAGGTTCTCGTTGATGGAGTACCCGAGATACTCCGCCCCCAGGTGCTCCAACTCCTTGTCGATGTCCGCTGCGGCGTTGACGAGGCCCTCCGTCCAGTGCTCGATGGTCTGCCTAAAGTTGTTCTGGGAGATGGCAGCACTCTCCAGCAACGCCTTCTCGGCCCTAACCTCCTCCGTCAGGGCTGCCTCCCGCTCCTTGGCGCCGTCCAGCGTCTCGGTCAGAGTGGCCAGCTTCAGCTCGAGGTCGGCGTTGGAGTCCTTGGCGGCGGTGAGCTCCTTGCCCTTCTCGGCGAGGCGAACCTGCAGCTCCGAGTGGCTGTGGGCGTCCTTCTCGCGCTCAAGCTTGAGCGCGGCAACCTCCTCGCCGCTCGCCTTGAGGTCGGCCTCCAGCTGCGCCACCCTCCTCTCCAACTCCTTCTTGGCGGTCTCAGCAGCTGCGGCAGCATCCTTTGCCTCCTGGAGGGCCCCGCCAAGTGATTGCTCGTGTGCGGCAAGATCATCCTCGTGGCTGTCGAGGTTGACCTTCCGCTGCGCCAGCTCGCCTTCTCGCTTGGACAGCTCCTCGGCGACAAGCCGCTGCTGCTCCTCCACTTCGGCCTTCTCGAGAATGAAGGCCTGCTGCGCCTCAACAAGTTGCTCCCGCTCCTCCGCCAAGGACCGGAGATCTGCTTGGTTGATGACCCGGAGCTCCTCCGCGCGCTTCTCGATATCAGCTCTCGCCTTGGCGGCTAGAGCCTCTCGGGACTCCAGCTTGGCTTTCCGAGCGCGGTAAAGCGACAGCAACTTGCACAGCAGCCGCTCCTCCTCAGGCTCGCTGCTGCTGCTCGGCGCGTCGACAAGCTTTAGCCCGGCGGAGGCAAGCACCTCCCCGTCGAAGACCTCTCCCTCGACCGGCGCCATGGACATGGACGCCCAAGGGAGCTGGATGAAGACGTCGTCGCCGGCCTTTAGGTAGGCGCCTGGCTGGGGCTCGTCGGGGCTGGGGGCTGCGGTGGCGGCAGAGGGCTCGGCGGTCGGTATAGCGCCTGGCGCTCCTGCGGCCTCAGGGCCGTCAGTGCGATCGCCAGCCCCTTCGCCGGTTGCTGCGGCGGCAGCCTTGGCGGCCTCTGCGCCGGCGGAATCGTCCGCGCCGACCGTTTCTTCGGCGACGGCGGCGTCGTCAGCAACGACCTCCGTGTCCATTGGCTCAGCTACGGATGGGTCTGACGAAGGAAAAGGAAAGACAATAAGTCAAGCAAATATCCAAAAAAGAAGAATCTAAAGAAGAAAAATCCAAGGGATTACCTACGCGGGCCGGCTCCTCGGTGAGGTTCCTTGTCGAGGAGCTCTCCCTCGGCGGCGTGGTTGTAGCCCCCGCCGGCGGAGGGCCGCTGGTGCTACCCCTCGCCGGAGAACTCGCCCTTGGCGGAGTACTCGCCCTTGGCGGGGTATTCGCCCTTGGCAGAGAGCTCGTCCTTGGCGGAGGACTCTCCCTTGCCGGAGAGCTTCCCCTCGGCGGTGTGGCCGAAGCCTGCGGCACGTCGGGGGCAGTCTCCTGGCGCTCCTGGTGTTGCTGCTCTGCTGCTACACGAATCAACGAACAAGACGTCAGTAAAGCGGAAGCACCCACGCGCGCCTGACAGCAAAAAAACAAAAAAAACAGACAGTTACGTTGGGGGCTGCGCTGGGGGCTGCTCTGAAGACCAGTTGCCGGGTCCGACAAGCTTGTCTCGGGCGCACCCCCTGCTGTTGCAGCGGGCTCGTCCTCGATGACAATCACCGGAGCCTTGGCTCTCTTTTCCGCCCTCTGGGCCAGAGTTCTGAAAAATAAGAACAAGTTCAGAGTGAGGCAACTGAGATACAAGACAAAGAACAAGCTGAAAATCAAAGAAATACAAGAATTGCAAAGACTTACTCTTCTTCCTCTTCGTCGGAGCTGAGCGTAGAGAAGTCAAAATCTGGCTCACGCGTCCCGGCGCGAGGAGGCGGAGGAGTGGGCTCCCTCGGCCGCTTAGCGGGAGCAGGGCCGATGGTCTGAGAAGACCCCGCTCTGGTTGCCGCCGGGGCACGAGGGACGGCAGGAGCAGAGGCGCCAGTCCGGGAAGCTCCCGCTCCAGTTGCCGCGGAAGCGCGAGGTGCTCCCGTGGCAGCCTTGCTTGCCGCGGTGGCGCGTGTCGCGCGGCGCGGCGGCTGTTGGCCCGTCTGCCGCTCTGTTACGTCCCCGACCTTGCGGAGACGTCTTCTTGGTGGAGATGGAGGCTCTGCTGGTGGTGGCGAGCTGCCCGAAGACGAGGAGGAAGAGGAGTCGATCTCCAGCGAACCGCTCGCATCCTCGGCGGGCCCACTCGACCCGACGCCTGATATGTCTGAAACGTATCTACTTTTCCAAACACTTTTGATATTGTTTTTAGTTTGTTTTTATTTTTTGTCCTACTTGTTATATTTTCATTTGTTTTTAGTTTTTGTCCTACTTGTTCTACCAAGTATTTATATTTTGAAGCTTCACAATACTACTCACTACTTCAAGTTTTTAGAGAGTTTCGCAGCTTTTTGAACTTCGAAAAAATTTCAACAATGAAGTTTTCAGAAAAATTCCAGAAAAATTTAAATAAAAATTTCCACGTCGGGAGAGACCCGGAAAGTCCTGGGGCCAGCCAGGGGGACCCACCAGTGGCCCAGACGGCCAGCTGGCGCGGCCCAGCCCCTAGCCGCGCCCACAGGGCGCCTGGGGCCCACAGGCCCCCCCTCCAGGTATGTCTTCTTCCTCCCTCTCTCTTTTTCTCCAAAAATCCGAGTTCTGCACTTGTTCTTGTGTTCTTGCTGTTCTTGGAGGCGATTCTTCGATCTCTCTCTACAGCCCCTCATTTGAGCTGAAATTTTGAGCAAATACTCCCTGGTATGTGACTCCTCCACCCCTCCAATTAGATTTTTAATTGGTGGCTTCATTTGTGAGTATTTAGTAGTTCTTGGTGCTGTAGAGACGAGCTTGCATGCATATGTAGAAAGTTATTTTTCAAGTTTTGATGCAAGTTTATGCCTTGGGCAAGTGAGTTGAGTAGTTTGCCTTAGCTCACCTTGTTTTAATCCTCATTTTTGTAAATTGCAAAAAAAATTCAGAAATGAGTTTGTTAGGAAGGGCAAAAGGGTGGCTTGAGAAGAGGAGGCCCGCACACTCCGATCGAGTTACTAGAGCCGCAGCTTCACCATCGACTGCTAGGGTGAGCTATAATGAAGATCATGTGCCCCTGGAGTTGTTGGAAGATACAAGTCCAGCACGTGCGATGACATTTCCATGTGATGAATTCATGGAAGCTGCGGGAATCAAGGATGAGTTTTATAATCTTTGCGCTAATGCAGGTTTGACACGACTCGTCACGAGCCGTGTTACCCAGTATCAAAAACTCACCTCCAGTTTCATTAACAGTTTTAGATATAATCCTGATTCAGGTGCTATTGAGTTTAAAATTTACAATGATCTTATCACCATGACTTTGGGAAATTTTTGTGAAATAATAGGTGTGCCGAACGTTGGGAGGACGGCTAGGATGACCACTCAACCCTCCGAGCTGAAAACCGTCATCAACTCTCTCTACAGCATGGGTACGAGGGATATTCATCGGTCGAAGATCTCCAGCATCTTATTTCCTCACCTCAGGTATTTTGCATATTATATTGCCAGAGGGGTGTTAGCTCGTGACAACACGAGCAACATTTCTGCTCCGGATATTGCTATCCTGGCAGCAGCCCTCTCAGGGAGGTCTGATTATAATCTGGGTGCCTTAATTGCTCGACGCCTTGCTATGAACGGTAACAAAGGGGACTTATATGGTGGCGTTTATGCCACACTTATCTTAGAACATCTTGGAGGCACCCCACACCCTGATGATAATCCTTTTACTTATTTAAGATTTGATCTTGCTGCTATGAAAAGGCATAAGTTTGTCACCATGGGTTCTGAGCTTGATAATCTTGTTTATATCTTGCATTTCGGAATCACCGCGGAACGCGAGATCCGTCTACCTGCACCTCTTTTGTTTGATTTTTATCGCAGGAACGGATGGTCCTTTGATGTTGTCCAGTTCGATGAGTTCATGGTCCGGCATCAGTTTCATAACCCCATGGAGGGGGTTGTGCCCGACGAGGAGAAGCACGAACCTTCCTCATGGGAGACTCCGAGGAGTTCGGTGTACGCGCCAGCATCATTCTACGACCCTTGGACTCACCACCATACCCCCGGAGCAGGAGGCTCCTGGGGGCAGTAGCTGCTAGCAACTTAGGCCAAAAGCCTAAGCTTGGGGGAGTACGTGCCCTTCTCACTTTTCCATTGTATTATCCGTTTTATTCACTTTGATCTTTTCGAAGTTTTTGCCCATTCTTCTTTATTTCTCTCTTTGCAAAAAGAACAAAAAGATTTTCTCTTTCTTTTGCTTTTATTCAACCTTTGAAAAATCCAAAAAGATTTCCTTTCTCTCTTTAGTTTGCTTTGTTTTCAGAGTTCAGCTCGAGTCCGTGATGGCATTTAATTATATTTCCTACGTTCGATCATGCAAGTGACAAGCAGTAATGACGAAGATCAACTGAAGGGAAGCAACAAGGAAGACCGGTATGAACTCTTTCTGTTTCTACTTTTGTACATATGCCTGTACTTATGATCTAGAGACCAGCTTGTAGCGACATAGTGCTATGTTTACAATGCTCTTTCGGTGGTTCATGCTTTCCTTGTGGCTAGTCTCGAATAACTAGAGTATATAATGTGTTATTGAAATGATCTACATGCATTGCACTGTTCATAGTCTGGTATACTAAGGTGGTATTTCCCTTTAAAGAATTTTTGGATTGACTTGGCACATGCTTACACATGTTTAAGACTAAAAAGTCTACTCTGCCTTGATGATCTTTGAGTTTCAGAATAGTTATATCACTTTCATGCCCGACTCAATGTTGCTTTGTCGCTCTACATGATTATGACCATTATTGCTCTCTAGTTGGTCGCTTCCCAGTCTTTTGCTAAACTTCCACCTGTACTAAGCGGACTGCTGCTTGTGCATCCAAAATCCTTAAAACCAGTTATGCCATATGAGTCCACTATACCTTCCTATACATGGTATTTACCTGCCATTCCTAACAAAGACTTTCGTGTACCATCTCGAAATTAATCAAAAGCATTTCTCTTTTGTGCCTATGTTTTAGCTCATGAGGAAGTAGTAGTTAATTCATAATCTTTTTAAGTTGGACAAGTTTCACCCTTGGATTGCATGTATAATGTGCAAACCCCTAATACGAAAAGGAACTGGCATTGAGTGCGCCCGGCTCAAAAAGATAATATAACAAACAAACCCTCCTTCACGCTTTGTTCATGAGAAATCAGAAAACTTTGGCAGTGATAAACAAAGGAGATTAAGAGGATGTGATCGTCCTCATGCGGGAGCCGTTCCTCGAAACTTGTCCAGCTCAAGAAGTGATTGAGTTATCTGCTAGCATTCGTTGACGAAATATGCACCTATCAAAATGTTTTTATCTCTATTTTTAAAACCAAGAGCTCTGGTACATGTTTAGTTTTTGTTTCCGACCACGGGTTTTCAACCTTGCCAATAAAAGCCACGGTTCGAGAGTCTCACCTTCTTTCTTCAAAGCACCAACTATGAGAGCATAATTGTCATTCTGAGTGTAACGTGCATTGTCCCAAAGTATTACATTGTCTTCTGCATACTTGTGATATGATTTATTCTAAAATTCTTAGTTCTAGTCTCCTTTAAAACTCTGGAGGAGTTTCTGCATTTATGTTTTGCTTCACTCGTGGAGGCTAGCGAGATACCACCCTAATATGCTCAAGCTATGTGCAATGTAATCTGGTCTTGATTTTCAGTAATATATTATTTACTTTTAAGTATTTGTGACTGGTCACTTGAAAGAAGGATTGCTCCTTGCATTGTCCTCATAAGTACTGTTTCAATACTTGCTAAACTCTTTTCGTAGTACATGCTTATATGCATCTAATGAAGCAAAAGAGTTTGTCAAAGTTTTCTTTGTCGCGTCCAGTTCGTTGAACTGAATTGCTTGAGGACAAGCAATATGCTAAGCTTGGGGGAGTTGATACGTCTCAAACGTATCTACTTTTCCAAACACTTTTGATATTGTTTTGACCTCATTCTTGCATGATTTGAACTAAACTAACCCGGACTGACGCTGTTTTCAGCAGAGCTGCCTGTATGGTTTTATTGTGTGCAGGAAAACGGATTTTTAAGCATCTCAGAAAAATCCACGAAAAATCACAGAAAATCCACGCACCCGAAGGAACCAGGAGCCAGAAGTGGGGCCAGAGGGGGGCCAGGGGGTGCCCAGGCGCCCTGTGGGCGCGCCCCCCCTGGGCCGCGCCGGGGGTTCGCCTGGGTGGGGCCCACACCCCCTGGTGCCCTACCTTGCCTCGTATTTTTACTCGCGACACGGAAACCCCAGATCAGAAGTTCTTTCGCAGTTTTCCGTCGCGGAGCCGCCGCCACCCTCTGTTCTTCCTCGGGAGGGCTAACCTGGAGGCTAAATTGGCCTTCGGAGAGGGGAGATCGTCGCCATCGTCATCATCATCACCACTCCATCATCCCTCCATGACTTCTCCCTCCATGTGTGAGTAATTCCCCTGCTGTAGGCGAAGGGGATGGTAGGGATTGGATGAGTTAGATCATGTAATAGTTTGTCAGATCGTTGGGGGCATGTTGCCTATCATCTACTATGGTGTTTATCATCTTTGCTTCAACTTGTTATTCTTAATGCTTGACACTTAGGGCCCGAGTGCCATGATTTCAGATCCGAACCATATGTGTTTGAATGAATATATTTGTGTTCGTGATCCTATCTATGAGTTGTTTGCACCTGTTACGGTTCGGAACCGGCGATCCCAAAAGTGACAGCTTGGGACATCAAAGGGGATGGTCCGTAGTTTGAGGATTACATGTATCCATCGAGTTCATTGCTTTGTTCCGGTGCTCTTTGACAGGAGCACCTTAATATCCATAAGTTCCTTTTGGCCCCGTTCATAGCGGGATGGTAGGACAAAAGATGTTGTGCAAGTTCTTATTGCAAGCACGTACAACTACCTACGGGATACATGCCTAATGTTTGATATTTGCCTAGATGATCATTACTTTTCCGTGTGCCGTGCCCCAAGTTAGAATCTATCTCATCCATGCAGCGCCCAACCATCCATCTCCCTAGCCTACAGTGTTTTAAACCCTGCTTGTCACTAGTTGCTACTTTTGCCATTTACCTTCACTATTTACTTTTTGCTGTTTACTTTTACTATCACTATTATCACTATCATATCACTGTTACCACTTATCTTTTGTTGCAAGTAAGTATATTTCAGGTGCGGTTGAATTGACAACTCAACTGTCAAAGCTTATAAATACTCTTTGGCTCCCCGTGTGTCGAATCAATAAATTGGGTTATTCTTACCCGCGAAGACTATCTCGATCCCTTACGGTTGAGGGTTATCAACGCCATGCTCGGCGGTCCCGCTCGACCCAACGCCCTGCTCGGCAGGCTCACTCGCCTCAGCGATTTGCCCGTCAAGCTTCCCCGCATTGAGAAACTCTTCTCGCTCAGCGAGGCTTGTCGCCTCCGCTGCCTCCGCCTCCTCCATAGTGTACCAGAACTCGCCCGCGGCCGCGGCTACCGCCGCCTCTTCCAGCCTGGTGGCGATGTACGCCATCTCCTGGTCGGTGGTGTCGCGGGTGAGGCCTTTCTTCTCGTCGGAGTTAATTGGCGTTTCTTCCAAGTTGTCGAAGAATGCCTGCACAGCTTCGTCAGTAGGCTCTTGCCATGTGGGGTCGATCCCGTGCGAGTTGCATAGCGGCATCATTGCACGGATGTGGCTGAGCGCGGAGCTATTGCACAACGGAACTACGCCCCTCGGCAACACGAACCATTCGGGATGGGCGGGGTCGTGCTTGAACAACTCCTGGAGCATCGCGTTGAGCTCTAGGACAGTGAAGTTCCAATTGAGGCCCGGGCGCAGCCTCATGATATCTGCCACGTTCTCCAACTCCCAGGCGGGCCTCTTCCTCTCCTGCAGGGGGGCGATGCGGCGGCGGAGAAAGTCTGCGCCAACTGCGCCTACAGTCAGCCCAGCAAGCCTAAGGCGAAGGATCCGGGCAGTAGCAATCTTCAATCTGCTATCCTCCGGGGCCAAGTCGCTCCAGTCGTTGCCGCGGGCTACTGGGGCTTGGCGCCGGGCGGTGAATGGCTGCGGGTCATCCTCTACAATCCAACACCAATCGGCTCTCCACTCATCCCACTTGCTGCGGAGTTCTCCCTTCATATACACTTCCTTCTTGTGGGTCCTCGAGACCCAGGAGATCCCGCCAGACAGGGGCTCTCCTCCCTCAACTCGAGGCGTGAAGTAGTGGCGGAAAAGAGCTACATTGGGGAAGAATCCGACAAAGTTCTCGCAGAGGTGTGCCAAAACTGCCATGGTGAGAACGGCGTTGGGGGTGAAGTCAAGGAGATGAAACCCGTAGGTGTTCATGATGTCGCAGAAGAATTCGGAGAAGAGCGGGCAGAGCCCATAGTAGAAGAACAGAGCGAAGAATGCATAGCCATTCGGGAACATCTCGCAAGCTACGGCTGGGAATACCTTGGTGCGCGGATGCGCCTTCGTCTCCCTCGACCAGAAGAGGTAATATTCCTCCCTCAGCTGCGCCGCGTTAAGCATGGGGGGAAGATGGCCCGCTTCTTTCGCATCGCTGCGAGCCGCAGCGCCTCGGCCGACTTCGCGGACTTCCCCTTCTCGCCTTTCGGAGCCATGGCGAAAGCGACGAGGGAGGTCGACGCCGCTGGTTGTGCTGGTGGCGGCGGAGCGGGCGGAGCGCTGCTCTCTTTCGGCCTTCGGGAAGGAGGGGAGCGGCAGAGGTTTTTGAGGATTGAAGCTGTCGGGACCCCGATCCTAAGTCACACAGGTCTAGCCTGTAACACATCATATCACTTTGCGGCCTCACGCACGGTATCCCCACGGGTGCCACCTTACCTGGCCCGGGACCGTTTGCGCATTTTGGCACACATATATGATAGTGTCGCTAGCATCCATATGACAAAGAACCCGGGCCGACATGACCAGTTATAAACCAAAAGTGGCACTAAATTACAGAGACAGGCATACATGACCCAGCAACGAACGTGTCGGTCATCAACGTATGAACCCAAGTCATAGCAAGCTACAAGGAATTAAAGGAACAACGCGTGACATTTCCCCTAAGGGACAGACACAGGAACAAAGAAGGACACATGCCGGCCAGCCTAAGTGTTCCGGAGCAGTAGCAAGCTACCAAGGCTCAGTGGAAGCAGTAGGAGACATTTCCCTGTAAGATAGGCTACCAAAGGTAAACAACTAGGTGTCAGATCCCACACATAGCAATACACACATTACACATACGCATAACCTGCAAGTATGTGCTGTACAACATGGCATCACAACATAACCCAACAACTCATATAGATAAAGGCCCAGAAGAGCCATCATAGCATTTACTACAATCAGAGGTCACATGACCCAACATACAGGGCATACACGCAATGGAAGCATAACATGTCTGAGTACAGACAACTGCAAATGAAAAAGGCTGAGAAGCCTGACTATCTACAAGACCCTCCCAAGGGCACAAGACCGTAGCTGAGGTAACAAGCTAAACGTCGAAGTCCACGCGGAACCACTAGCGAGACTAAAGTCTCTCTGCAAAAAGATAATCTAAGCAATCGTGAGTACAAAGGTACTCAGCAAGACTTACATGAGAACTAACTACATATGCATCAGTATCAACAAAGGGGGTGGTGGAGTTTGACTGCAGCAAGCCAGCTTGACTCGGTGGCTATCCTAAACTACGACTGCAAGTAACTCTTTTGAGGTGGCGCACACGAGTCCACATATTCACCAATCAATACACCACTATGGATCCATTCCCGTCTACCTACGAGAAGGCCATCCATAGCACTCACACTTGTCTTGAGCATTTTAGAGTATCCACTTTCACTTGTCTATGTACCACGTAAGCATCCAAGAAGTCCATAACCGCGGACCCAGCTATTCGAATAGATCATGTTAACCCTGCAGGGGTGTACTTCTTCACACACGCTCTCGCCACTTACCGCCATGTACACGTCGTGTATCTCGGCAATCTTCAAGCGGAAGCCTAGCGAGGGTGTCGGCCACGACCTGACTAACCACATAAGTCTCTCGTCCAGGTTTATCGCCTATTCGGGTTCCATCCGTGGGGAGATCCGGCCGGGGTGTCGCTCACGGCCCCAAATGATGTGCGCAGGGTTCCCAAGCCCACCTCGATGGATGGATCTACGTTTGGTACACCGTGCCACGGTGCCTAGTCTGACCCAAGCCCACATGTACCGTGTGCCACTTGGTAGACTACTAGCACTACCTACAAACACCAGAAACTAGTTGCAACTCCTGGACAGAGATCTAATTGATTAATAAGTCGAGAGGGGTCGAGTTACCGGAACCCAATGTGTGGTAGTAACTAGTCATTGGACAACTTACACAGAACTCAGTTCTTAAGGACGGTTCCAGTGAGACAACCCACCATGTACTCCTACATGGCCTCTCACCACTACCTTTACCAAATCGTGTTCACACACTTAGCTCACACACAGTAGGACATGTTCACCACATTCCAATTCATTCACGCTGAATCAGACCTGACTCAACTCTAAGCAATAGCAGGCATAACCAGAAATCATGAATGAGTAGGCACAACATGGCTCAAACAACTCCTACTCATGCTAGTGGGTTTCAACTATTTACTGTGGCAATGACAGGTCATGCAGAGGAAAGGGTTCAGCTACCGCAGCAATAGTAGTTCAATCGTTGTTGTCCTAATGCAGTAAAGGAGAGCAGGAGCGAGAGAGTGGAATTGTATCGGAATGAATAAGGGGGTTCTGCTTGCCTGGCACTTCTGAAGATATTAATAGCTCTTCATCGGTGTCATCGAACTCATCGTCAGAACGTCGTCTACTGAGAGAGAACAAGACCGGCAAACAGAGAAAGAACACAATCAATGCAATGCGACAATATGATGCATGATCATGACATGGCAATATGCTGTTGGTTGAGCTAATGCAACTAGCAACACAATTAAATGAAGTTGGTTTGAACCAAAGGTTCAAATTCAAACCCCATATGTGATTATTCAAATGCCATTTATTCAAATTGTAATGAACAGTGGCTGTAAGTTATTCAAACATGCATGAAAATGCCATAAAAAGATTCCTTGGATTTTTCTGATCAATTTTCATATATAAAATATTTTCATCTGAGCTATAGATTATTTTCTATGATTTTTAGAAGTTGTGGCTATTTTCTGAAAATAAACAAATCAAATAGATTTATTTAAAATCCAGAAAAGCATTACTGCATCAGACTGATGTCAGAATGACGTCATCGGGTCAACAGCGTCAGCCCAGGTCAAACCTGACACTGGGACCCACTGGTCAGTGACTAGGCTAGTTAACAAAGAGTGTTAGTGCTGATTTAATACTAACTAAAAGTGTCAGTGGGGCATGGGCCCACAAGTCAGTGAGAGAAAGGGTTAATTAGCCGGGTAATTAGTCCCTAACGAAGGTGCCACGTCAGCACGCCAGAGTCTTGCCGGCGGCGACCCAAACGACGGCGGCTCGGCTCGGATTTGAGCTACGGTTGGCGGTTTGGGGTGCACTGAGCTCGCTGATGGCCTCGGACGTGGGTGGCAGTAGCTGTGGCCAGGGCAGCGCCATGAACGGCGGCAGTGAGCTCACGGCCATGGTTGTGATCGGGGCTAGCGGCTGCAAACAAGAGAGGGAGAAGAGGGGTTCGACGCGGGGGCTCACAACGGTTCGGAAGAAGCAGGCGGCGAGCTCGGGGAGGCACCGGAGGCGGCAAATCGATGACGAAGTCCGACGAGCAGATGCGGCGGTGACGAGCTCGAAGGCGACATCAGAGGGCGTCCGGGATCGTGTACCTCGTCTTGGAGATGAAACGGAGCCCAGCGGAGCGCCTGGACATGCTTGGGCAGCTACACGACGACGGTGGCCACGAGGAAGCACTACGACGGCGACGGCTGACCCTCGGGCGGCTGCGGGAACGCGAGGGGAAGGAGGGAGAATGACCAGAGAGAGAGGGGAGAGGACGAGGGGGTTCGAGGGCATCTCCAGGTGCGTGGACAGGGAGGGGGGAGAGCCTCCAGTGCGAAGCAGGAGGTGGCCGAGGGCGAGCGCACGCGCGACACGCACCTGCTCCTACTGGCAGGAGGTAGGACACGGTGTGGTGCTGGACTGGGCCGGCTCTGGTGGGCTGGGCTGGGCTGCTACAAGAGAAGGCTAGGTGAGGTAAGCCCAGGTTAGTTTCCTCTCTCTCTTTGTTTCTATTTTAATTACTATTTTCTATTTTTTTGATATTTGTTTTGGCTTTAGTAAAAATGCCAGAGCATTACCAAAAATCATGAAACCAAGCATGGCTACTGTTTAGGATGACTCCAACAGTAAACATTTTAGTTTATGATTATTTGAGCATTTAAAATAATATATAAAATTTAAATGCCCAAATGCAAATAAGATATGATTTAATTCAGTGCCCAAAATATTCCACAAAAATGCTCACTTTTTTTTGGTTTGGTCTCAAAGCCTTGCCAAAATTATCAAACATTGATGAAGGAATTTTGGGTCATTGGAAATGATTTTATTCTTGACCCTAGTTGAATTCACTTAGTGCTAGGGTTTGAACATCCCCATTTCCAGTTTCTGAGAAATTTAAACATGATGCACAGGCAAAAACTATCATAGGGCAAAGTAAAGCTAGGGATGTGACAACTCACCCCTACTAAACAAGAATCTCGTCCCGAGATTCAAGACGTGAGATAAGAAATCAGAGGGGACACTATCTAACACAATCTTCTCGATCCAGTTTCCCTCCTCGAAATTGTTGATTCATTGCATCAAGTAGATCTTGGCATCTTTGATTTCAAAGCTTCATCCAACACGACAACAAAAGAACGTGAATTCTACAGGATTTGATCTTCTCGAAGATCGAGCAATTCAAGATCAACTCATGGATTGAGACGTCGAAACATCTCTTGAGATGAGACACGGAACACACATCCAGAGGGATGGAGTGAAACAAATGATGAAGGTTCACTCGGTAGGCAATAATTCCACACCTAAGAAGATGGTGATCGAAGTCACCAAACGGGGCACCTTAGAGAAGGTGACTCGTAGAGTTATTCCCTTAAGTGGCAAAAAGAATTACTTTTGATATAGAGATCATTGAAATTCCCTATACCAGCCTAAGGCAAACACAATCGATCGTTTGACGGAGTTCGAGAGAATGACATTCTTGGCCAGAATGGATGATGTGGACTACCTTGTTGAAGACAACACAAGGGATGATTTTGTTTATCATCGGAAATGGATGGGACCTATGGTAGGACCACTTTTGAGGATAATCCTGAGCAGCAGTGATTGAGAACGGTAACCCATGGAGAATTGGCACATTGGCGGTGCAAGCTGGGAACAAAATGCAAATGCTGGGAATGATTCTGGTAACTGGGAAGAATCCCAACAGTAGAGAGTAAATCTACTATTTGAGGGGTTATAGCATAACCAAGAACACTGGGAGCAATCCCGGTTAGTGTCGGTGATAACGCCTAGTGCTTGTGCGTGCTCTCAAGAACTTGAGTATTCCCATATTCATCAAGGTTTTACAAATATCCGTGCCAATGGTGCTGACAACACAACATACGACCATGATGAATAGCGATGGACGATGCAGATGCAAAGGAATATAACACTTTCTCAGATTTCACCTTGGCAGAGTCAAGGAAACAAAATCTGGATGATCGACCGAGAGACATTTAGCACTCCGCTTCTAATGTTCTCCTTGATGTGTTAGCGTAAGCCATTCATAGATATGTTTGGCATCTCGAACATCAAATAAAGGTCGGACTTCGGGAGCACAAGAATCCATAAGGAACAATTAGGGAGTAAATCCTACGGAGTCCTTATGGGGAGGTGGCCAACTTCTTCAATCAAGATTCTACAACAAAAGGTCTTCCGGCCGGGTGTGTTGGCCACGACATCCACCTTACCGGTTATCGAGAGACCATTATTATAGATCTTGGAAAATGCTCCAACCATCAAATATGCCTGAGATTCAGTTCTGGTTGGTGTCAGGATATTCCAGACTCATCGAGTCTAGAAAGAAAGATGAAAGTTTGCAACACAAATCGACGAGACGGCGTTGCGAGATTCTCAGGAATGAACTACGATAGCAGCTCCAAAACATGAGCTGGTTCTGCTACAAAACCTGTGAACACGTTGTCCCAGACAAGCATGACCACATAGTAGTCTTATGATAAAATACTACCGAGTTTCAGGTTAGGAATCATCATTGAGGATAACGAAGTCCTAACATAAGTCATGATTCTTAAGAAGGAACTTATTCTCCTTGAACAAATCTATCAGTGGCTTGATGTGCTAGGAATACATATAGAGTGAAGGTTGCAAGTCTCCAAACCACAGAATACTTCGCATGTATTCATGTGTAATGCCCAGGATGGGACTATACCTCCTACGTGTCGAGGCACGACTTAAAGGTATAAGCCCATCCTAGAATGATCTCAAGTTTGGTATCTTTGCACGACTCATGTAAAAGAGGGATTAAATTGCAAAAGGAGATAGTTGGCTTACACTCGCCACTTCACACAATACATTATATAAGCAAAACATCATTCAAAACATCACAACCCGACTACGGGCGAAGATCCAAAAGAAAGATACCAAACATAAAGCCACAGGTCAGAATCGAATCCTAGTAGAAACCACTACTGAACGTCGAAACATCACAAGCATACGGCCAAACTCTTCATCGAGCTCCCAGTGAAGATCTTGAACCAGTTCCTGCATCATTCTCGGCTGAACCTGCATCTGGTGTTGTAGTATCTATGAGCCACGAGGACTCAGCAATCCCATAACCATGGGTATCAAGACTAGCAAAGCTTTGTGGGTAGGAAAAGGTAAAGTGGTGAGGTTGCAGCAGCGGCTAAGCAATATATGGTGGCTAACTTACGAGTACCAGAATAAGATGAGCATCTACGCAAACGGTCGCAAAAGTAGTGATCGCTAAAGATCCTGAACTACATACGAGTCAAACATAACCCCACCGTGTTCTCTTCTCAAAGTGAAAAGAGACAGTCACGGTTACTCACACAGTTGTGTGTTTTACTTCGGATCCTCTGTCAAGTTTTCTACAACCGGACATTAACAAATTCCAATCTGCCACATAACCGCGGGCACGGCTTTCGAAAGATCATAACCCTGCAGGGGTGTCCCAACTTAGCCCATCACAAGCTCTCACGATTAGCTGAAGTGATAAATATAATATCATCACTCCTTATCTTAGGGAAAACCGATCAGGCTCGGCAACCCGGTAGCACAAGACGTTTCGACAATGGTAAAACAAGTCCAGCAAGACCTCCCGGAGTGTCGACACCCTGATAGTAGCCGCGCGTATCTCGTCTCAGGCCACGACCGGATGGGCGATTATACGAGTAAAACCAAACCTCGAGTTTCTTCGTGGTGGCCCAGCATACTCCCCGTTTGGGACCAACACCATCGGCACTGGCCCCCCCTGCTATGTAGAATTAAGAACCCGAGGGTGCGACCCCCTATGCAATTTTAATTAATTAATTAAGTTGTTATTATGAGGCAAATTAAAACCAATGTTGGGCCTTGCTGGAGGAGTTTTATTCAAAGTCGAACTGTCAAGGGGTCCCCATCCACCCATCGTGTAAGGAACGCAATATCAAGGAACATAATGCTGGTTTATCGGCACCTAAGGTGGCATGAGTGGAACAAAACACCGAGCAAAAGGCCAAGCCTTCCACCCATGCCCAGTATATAGGTGTGTTAATAATAATTGTAGATATTGTGATATACCAACAACAAGTTCCCACCTGGAACGATCTTCATCTTTACCTGCAACTAACAACTCTATAAGAGGGGCTGAGCAAGCGGGTAACTTAGCCAAACAGTGGTTTTGCTAGGAAGGTTTCAAATGTTAGAGGTTTCATGGCAACAAGGAGAGGCTGACATAAAGATGGGTAGCGCGACATGTAACGATAGCATCGAGACAACTAAGCATGGCAATGGTAGTAAAGGTATCCAAGGGTATGATCATCTTGCCTGGGATTCCGCAAGGGAGAAGAACGGATCCATGAAGTAGACGGAGCAACATAGTCGAGCGAATCCTCACAACTCCGGAACGAATCCGAAGCTAACAAGAGAAGCAACCGGAAAGAAGCAAACAACACGGTAAACACACAATCATAAACATGGCATACGGTGCACATCCAAGTATGATGCATGTCCGGTTTAATTATGCATGGCATGGAAAAGTGCACAAACAAAACTACAAGTTAAGTGGAGCTCAATATGCAACGAGTTGCATATTGACGAAACACCAAATTTTATTTATTTAATTGACTCTCGTTTATTTACAAGACAAGATTAAATGTTTTTAACATAGCAAGAGGTGAAGCAAAAACAAACTACCTATTTAGGCAAGTTAAAATGGGGCCGGAAAAACAACAACAATTCCGGAAAAATCCCCATAAGCATGTTTAGCAATTTATTAAGCAAACAACAATTTAAACATATTAATGTTGGTAACATGATGCGGATGACATGAACAAGTTTATGCAATTTTATTAAAAGTGAACATGAAGATGATAAGGAGTTTTGCCACCGTGGTGAAAGGAAACGGTGCCACGGCAACGATCCGAAATGATGCCATGCAACATCTCGGTTCCGGTAACTCGCTGAGAGACCGGTGCAAAAGAAAAGGTGGAGCTAACGGAACAAGATGAAAGGTGGGGTGATCCCGTCACCGGGTTTCCACGAGTCGGCGACGAGGCAACCGAGGAGCACGACAAAAGATGAACGGGCACGGTGCACACAAGGGCAACATTTCATACAACACAAACATTCGTCCACGGGTCATCGTCTCGGGGTATACCTTCGGAACAAAACGTTCACGGTGCGGTTCGAGGTCGTAGAGGAAGAAGTCGTTCTCGCGATCGGAGAGGAAGTAGTGGAAGTAGATGTTCTCGCGAGTCGTGGTACACGTGTCGTAGAGGGAAGTAGACGTTCTCGTCTCCGAAGAGGTACTTGTCGCGGCATCGGACGTCCTCGGGGCGACGGTAGTCGAACTTGACATCGGTAGGGGTACTCGTTTCTTCCGAAGGTAGTGGTACTTGACGTTTCGCCGTGTAGTCGAACTTGATATCGGGCGTCGAGGTACTCGTTCATGTAGTAGTCGTACTTGACGGGTCACGTGTGTAGTCGTTCTCGGCGAATCCACATAGTTGTACATGTTCCGTAGACGTCCGGTGCATACGTAGATGTACTTGGCGTGACTCGAGCATAGGCGTACTTGCTGCTCCATAGGTAACTGCTGGACAAAAACAAGGCAACAAAAGCGGCAGCAAGGAGGCAAGGCAGCATGGTCTTAGCGGCGCCGAGAAACGGAGGCAGAGCAGCGCATCTCTGCTGCTAGGGGAGGCCGGCGACGGCGGTGAAGGAGAGGGGCGCGTAGGGAGCTGCTCTGCTGTGGCCTCGGAGCTGGATGTGGACTTGGCGCGGGTGAGGTCCGGTGCTGGAGACAGCAGGGGCGGCGGCCCTGGAGGAGCCGAGGAAGGAAGGGCCTGAGGGCCGGGGGGCACGGGCTGCTCGAGGAGGTCGGCTGCCGGCGCTGGACGGCGCACTCCTGGCCGGGCCTTGCTGGACGCCAGAGGAGAGGGGGCGCGGGCGCGCGGCCTGGAGGCGCAGAAGAGGAGGGCGCGGCCTCGCACGGTGCTGAAGAGGCGATGGAGGGAGCGCTGGAGGGAGGAATGGCTGCGGGCGGAGGCTGCAGGCTGCGGCTTTGGGCGATGAGGGATCGCTAGCTCGAGAAGGAAGCGAGGGGAGAGGGCTCGTGGTCGGGCGCTGCGAAGGAACTGGCGGCGCACGGGAGACAGCGCGAGGGGAATCGGGAGGACGAGGGGGAGATGGAGGCTGCGGGATTAGGTTAGAGAAGCGGTCGGACTGGGCCAAAGTGGCGGTTGGGCCAGGGAGGAGATGGGCCAGAAGGCCTAGAAGGCTGATGGCCAGGCTGGGCCTCAGCTGCGGCTGCTCTTCCTTTTTAGGTTCTTCCACACAAATAAGAAGAACGGAAAAAAGGAAGAAAAGACAAGGTTAAAGAAGGAGTTTGGGCAAGGGGATTATCTTCCCGGACTCACAAAAATGTGAGGATTATAAATAAAATTGTCTGAGGACTTTTGGAAGAAGAAAATTCAACAAGTTTGAATAAAAGTCAAACTGTTTGAATTTAGAAATCCATTTAGATGAATTCAAATGGGTTGGAATTTCAAGAGATGGCCCTACACATTAGATGTGATTTATGGGAAGATTTGGAACATTTGTGGATGAAGTAAAATTGCAACACAATTTTACTAAAAGGCCTCAAAGGAAGAAATGAAGTTGAATTGGATAAAAGAAAATTGAAGAATGGTGCAATTGTGTTATATGTGATTCCAAGGAATGGAATATTTATAAATATAGCTCCCTAATAATATTGAGAGGCTTTTATATGTTATAAAGAGAAGTCATTCTTCCCTCGATTTAAATGGACCGACGGTCCACACGATTTATTTAAGTTGAGATGCAAAATAAATATGACATGATGGCATGATGACATGATGCAAAGCAAAATAAATAACACAAGCACAAAATAAAAACACGGGAGAACCCGGAACATCTGGAATCTTCTGGAATCTTCTGGGACGTCGGTCTTCGGGCGTCACAACTCTCCCACACTAACAGAGGATCTCGACCCGAGATCCTAGAGATGGCACCGGATAAAAACGAAAGAGGAAGAGGTAAAACAAAGTTGCTTCTTTGACAGCCGAGTGAAACCAAAGAACCTTGAGAGGTTGAACAATCTTGGAAGAAAGAATACCACGGAGATGAACGAAGTTAAGAGCACACCGGTAAAATAAGGAACAAGGAACATTACGAGAACCTTGAAGGTTGGAAGGCATGAAACAAGAGCTTAAGAACCAAAAGAATACGGAACCACATGGTATAGCCAAGGAATAAGAATGACATGATTCGGACAGCACTCCTACTGAAAATGTAAGGAATTGAACATGAACTTGCCAAGTTGGGAAGATACTTGATGAAAACAACAACATATTGCCTCCGAAACAAATGAAAGAATGGCACAAGGGGTAAGAAGGATTCAGACAGCACTCCGGTTAAAAAGATAGGCAAAACTTTGATAAGATGAGAGAACTCAAACGTTGGGCACAACACTCCAGTTAAAAGGACAAGCAAAGGATAGAACATGATCTTGACAAAAACGCTATGATGGTTTGGAGAGAGAAACATAACAATGCCTCCGGAATGAAAGAATATATGTTAGGTCAACGGAAAGAAAGAACGGAGGATAAAATGACAACTTCTCACAAAATTGAATTTGAAAGAGCATCCTTACGAAGAGGGTTGAATGTGGTTGATGGAAAATCAACAATGAAACGAATAAGCTTCATGTGGGCTTATGGAAAACATCTCAAAATTATGAGGTGACAACCAACCACTAACAGAAACGAATTGCTTGGATTGAGATCAACAAGGAGACGAAAACTTATTTCACCGGAATGATAATGAAGAGCTTGGGTCATTTATAAGCACCATAATAGCAACAATCCTTAGGGAAAGTTTTTAGGTGAAATACAACCCAAGATTACTCCAACGAATAATTTAAGTGTTGAAAGGATCTCCTGAACAAGGAAAAAATGATGGTTTTAAATATCTCATTCTTGATAACTCGTGAATCATGAAACATGAAGGAATTGTCAAGAATGACGTAACACCATCTGAAAAGATAAGGTAGAAAGGATTGCAATTGGAAAGCATGATGAAGAATGCTTGAACTCCAACAAGAATCTTGAAGAAGACTTCAAGGATTAATTAAATGATGATGAACCACCATGAAGAACTCCGGTAATGAAGCATGAGAAGTGAAAGATGAAAATAATAAGATTAAAGGCCTGTGATGAATTAGATGGAGCTTTGGAATGATATAATTGAAATAACTTGAAGCTCCGGAAAACAAGATGAAAACTTTGAACCAATGATATGATATGATGAACAAGCTCCAGACAAAAGAATTAAATCACCTTGAAGGAATAAGAATATGAATTATGTCATGCATCTCCTTCACCAATTTAAATTGATGACAACCAAAGCATTTGGCATACTACTTATTCTCGTTGGAAAGGATTAGGAGAGATCTCGCACAAGCTTGGGTAAATCATCAACGAACCACCGGTAGGATTATGAAAGAACAAATGAATTAATACGATAACACGAAAGAGTAATCTTGAACGAGCCACCGTAAGAATATGGAGACGAACGAAGAGGCATCAATGAAGAATAGTCGGAGGACGAAGTTGAAAACTGAGAACGAAGAAATATCCTGAAATGATGGCCTTCGAAGGATCACAAGAAAAGAATTCATGAAATGCTCTGGAAGAATAAAAGAGGAAGGTTGACCTGAAGTTGAAAGGAATTCGAAAGCGGTCTTGGAGGAGGCATGTGACTGATGGGAATCATTCTTATGTCATACTTTGAAAAGAATTTCAGAATAACTCCGGCAAATAATTAGAAGAGTCAGGTAAGATCCTGGAAAAGACCTGTGGGTTAGGGCCCACTCAAAGAAATCACCGTTGGCAAAGATTGCTTAAGAGATATTGAGCCGGTTGAATTAAATGACTTGAATAAGATAGCAATCCTCAAAATAATTTGAACGGATTAAGAATGGAATTATGAATCTTCAGCACTCTAGATATGAATAACAAGAGGAGAATGATTAATTGGTGCACCGGAATAAGAAAGCACTGTGAAATGAGGAAAATGATAAGATCAACACCGAATCTTGAATTACATCCACCGGTAGAATTAGAGAACAAAAGAATGATGAACTTGAAACTCTTGAGCATCTTCATGAGGAATCACCGGATAAGGGCATTGAAGGAAAAGAATGAAGAAATATCACATGAATAAAATGGATACTTCATTTGAGAATTTCTGGCTACAAGAAGAAGAAGGGTGGGGGGGTGGGGAAAACAAAGACAACTTGGGATGAATGAAACCGACAAATCGTCAGATTTCTCAACGGCGTCCGTATGGAATAACTTGAAGAGAAGGCACACCGGTTGGAAAAGAATTTAACATGACCATCTTGATGATCAAGAAGGATTAGCACTCCCATAGAAATAAGAGAACACCAATTAGGAAGGTATGGAATCAACATTTGACATCGAAGCAACTCGAATACCAGAATCAAAACAAAACAAAGGATAGATATGTTTATGAAGAAGATTATGTTGCAACATATCTATCAGAACAGTGAATTGAACGAATGAATTCCGCAGATACATCAGCTTGACGAGAGCCACTTGGGAGAACAAAAGATAAATAAAAGCAATAAGGATCAGATAGAACAAATACAAGATAGAAGCTTCGTCCCACATATTCGTGCTGAAAGCTTATGGAACGTGTTACAAAAGGGTTTTGCAATCCCCGGATCTGCATAGCCAAGGACCCTTTAAGATGCAACTCCCGATCAGAACAAGCCCATAAAACCACTTCACTCAATGTAGAACCCCGAACTTCATATCATGCATTCATTGGAAGAATGCCTAGAACTACTAGATGAACCCACCTATTAATTTCCGAAAGTTCCCAGTTATGCAATCAGGTGTTGGGGACACAGGGGAAGCACCGCGCACTCAACTCTAAACCTACATCCAGCTGTATCCATCCTTCAACACATAACCAGTCTTTCTCGAAAACCGTTTACCTCGGACCTTCGAAACGTATCCACTATACAAGCTATGGCAATACTCCCGAACTACCTCCCCAGTACTGGGTGATGTCGGGGTTATCTTGCCACTAACCGCATAGGAGAGTTTTCGATGTCGGCCGTCTTAAGTATTTTAGTACTGCCGCGATGGATTTGTGACGACAACACCTCGGAGCTCAACTCCCCGGGACACTGCCACAACCCCTAATGACAGGAGGCATCGAGAACAATGTTCTCGTCACAAAGACATCGAAACAATCGAAACAATACTCGCGAGATCCTAAAAAAATTGGTGCATTTTTGAGAGTAGAAGAGATAAAAGTAATCGTCAGGAGTCCTCACCAGAGTGAAAAGAGATGAGGAGCAAAGAAATCCTACTCTCTGATATAAATATAGGACTCAAAACATTTTCAAGTGTGTGCCTAGACTCAACCGTCAACGACTCGATCAATTAGTGGGGGCTTCTAGGTCGGAGAAGGCTCTGAATACCAACTTGTAATGCCCAGGATGGGACTATACCTCCTACGTGTCGAGGCACGACTTAAAGGTATAAGCCCATCCTAGAATGATCTCAAGTTTGGTATCTTTGCACGACTCATGTAAAAGAGGGATTAAATTGCAAAAGGAGATAGTTGGCTTACACTCGCCACTTCAAACAATACATTATATAAGCAAAACATCATTCAAAACATCACAACCCGACTACGGGCGAAGATCCAAAAGAAAGATACCAAACATAAAGCCACAGGTCAGAATCGAATCCTAGTAGAAACCACTACTGAACGTCGAAACGTCACAAGCATATGGCCAAACTCTTCATCGAGCTCCCAGTGAAGATCTTGAACCAGTTCCTGCATCATTCTCGGCTGAACCTGCATCTGGTGTTGTAGTATCTGTGAGCCATGAGGACTCAGCAATCCCATAACCATGGGTATCAAGACTAGCAAAGCTTTGTGGGTAGGAAAAGGTAAAGTGGTGAGGTTGCAGCAGCGGCTAAGCAATATATGGTGGCTAACTTACAAGTACCAGAATAAGATGAGCATCTACGCAAACGGTCGCAAAAGTAGTGATCGCTAAAGATCCTGAACTACATACGAGTCAAACATAAACCCACCGTGTTCTCTTCTCCAAGTGAAAAGAGACAGTCACGGTTACTCACACAGTTGTGTGTTTTACTTCGGATCCTCTGTCAAGTTTTCTACAACCGGACATTAACAAATTCCAATCTGCCACATAACCACGGGCACGGCTTTCGAAAGATCATAACCCTGCAGGGGTGTCCCAACTTAGCCCATCACAAGCTCTCACGATTAGCTGAAGTGATAAATATAATATCATCACTCCTTATCTTAGGGAAAACCGACCAGGCTCGGCATCCCGGTAGCACAAGACATTTCGACAATGGTAAAACAAGTCCAGCAAGACCTCCCGGTGTGTCGACACCCTGATAGTAGCCGCGCGTATCTCGTCTCAGGCCATGACCGGATGGGCGATTATACGAGTAAAACCAAACCTCGAGTTTCCCTGTGGTGGCCCCGCATACTCCCCGTTTGGGACCAACACCATCGGCACTGGCCCCCCTGCTATGTAGAATTAAGAACCCGAGGGTGCGACCCCCTATGCAAATTTAATTAATTAATTAAGTTGTTATTATGAGGCAAATTAAAACCAATGTTGGGCCTTGCTGGAGGAGTTTTATTCAAAGTCGAACTGTCAAGGGGTCCCCATGCACCCATCGTGTAAGGAACGCAATATCAAGGAACATAATGCCGGTTTATCGGCGCCTAAGGTGGTATGACTGGAACAAAACACCGAGCAAAAGGCCCAGCCTTCCACCCATGCCCAGTATATAGGTGTGTTAATGATAATTGTAGATATTGTGATATAGCAACAACAAGTTCCCACCTGGAACGATCTTCATCTTTACCTGAAACTAACAACGCTATAAGAGGGGCTGAGCAAGCGGGTAACCTAGCCAAACAGTGGTTTTGCTAGGAAGGTTTCAACTGTTAGAGGTTTCATGGCAACAAGGAGAGGCTGACATAAAGATGGGTAGCGCGACATGTAACGATAGCATCGAGACAACTAAGCATGGCAATGGTAGTAAAGGTATCCAAGGGTATGATCATCTTGCCTGGGATTCCGCAAGGGAGAAGAACGGATCCATGAAGTAGACGGAGCAATATAGTCGAGCGAATCCTCACAACTCCGGAACGAATCCGAAGCTAACAAGAGAAGCAACCGGAAAGAAGCAAACAACACGGTAAACACACAATCATAAACATGGCATACGATGCACATCCAAGTATGATGCATGTCCGGTTTAATTATGCATGGCATGGCAAAGTGCACAAACAAAACTACAAGTTAAGTGGAGCTCAATATGCAACGAGTTGCATATTAACGAAACACCACATTTTATTTATTTAATTGACTCTCGTTTATTTACAAGACAAGATTAAATGTTTTTAACATAGCAAGAGGTGAAGCAAAAACAAACTACCTATTTAGGCAAGTTAAAATGGGGCCGGAAAAACAACAACAATTCCGGAAAAATCCCCATAAGCATGTTTAGCAATTTATTAAGCAAACAACAATTTAAACATATTAATGTTGGTAACATGATGCGGATGACATGAACAAGTTTATGCAATTTTATTAAAAGTGAACATGAAGATGATAAGGAGTTTCGCCCCCGTGGTGAAAGGAAAGGGTGCCACGGCAACAATCCGAAATGATGCCACGCAACATCTCGGTTCCGGTAACTCGCTGAGAGACCGGTGCAAAAGAAAAGGTGGAGCGAACGGAACAAGATGAAAGGTGGGGTGATCCCGTCACCGGGTTTCCACGAGTCGGCGACGAGGCAACCGAGGAGCACGACAAAAGATGAACGGGCACGGTGCACATAAGGGCAACATTTCATACAACACAAACATTCGTCCACGGGTCATCGTCTCGGGGTATACCTTCGAAACAAAATGTTCACGGGGCGGTTCGAGGTTGTAGAGGAAGAAGTCGTTCTCGCGATCGGAGAGGAAGTAGTGGAAGTAGATGTTCTCGCGAGTCGTGGTACACGTGTCGTAGAGGGAAGTAGACGTTCTCGTCTCCGAAGAGGTACTTGTCGCGGCATCGGACGTCCTCGGGGCGACGGTAGTCGAACTTGACATTGGTAGGGGTACTCGTTTCTTCCGAAGGTAGTGGTACTTGACATTTCGCCGTGTAGTCGAACTTGATATCGGGCGTCGAGGTACTCGTTCATGTAGTAGTCAGACTTGACGGGTCCCGTGTGTAGTCGTTCTCGGCGAATCCACGTAGTTGTACATGTTCCGTAGACGTCCGGTGCATACGTAGATGTACTTGGCGTGACTCGAGCGTAGGCGTACTTGCTGCTCCATAGGTAACTGCTGGACAAAAACAAGGCAACAAAAGCGGCAGCAAGGAGGCAAGGCAGCACGGTCTTAGCGGCGCCGGGAAACGGAGGCAGAGCAGCGCATCTCTGCTGCTAGGGGAGGCCGGCGACGGCGGTGAAGGAGAGGGGCGCGCAGGGAGCTGCTCTGCTGCGGCCTCGCAGTTGGACGTGGTCTTGGCGCGGGCGCGGTCCGGCGCTGGAGACAGCAGGGGCGGCGGCCCTGGAGGAGCCGAGGAAGGAAGGGCCTGAGGGCCGGGGGGCACGGGCTGCTCGAGGAGGTCGGCTGCCGGCGCTGGACGGCGCGCTCCTGGCCGGGCCTTGCTGGACGCCAGAGGAGAGGGGGCGCGGGCGCGCGGCCTGGAGGCGTAGACGAGGAGGGCGCGGCCTCGCACGGCGCTGAAGAGGCGATGGAGGGAGTGCTGGAGGGAGGAATGGCCGCGGGCGGAGGCTGCAGGCTGCGACTTCGGGCGATGAGGGATCGCTAGCTCGAGAGGGAAGCGAGGGGAGAGGGCTCGGGGTCCGGCGCTGCGAAGGAACTGGCGGCGCACGGGAGACAGCGCGAGGGGAATCGGGAGGACGAGGGGGAGATGGAGGCTGCGGGATTAGGTTAGAGAAGCGGTCGGACTGGGCCAAAGTGGCGGTTGGGCCAGGGAGGAGATGGGCCAGAAGGCCTAGAAGGCTGATGGCCAGGCTGGGCCTCAGCTGCGGCTGCTCTTCCTTTTTAGGTTCTTCCACACAAATAAGAAGAACGGGAAAAAAAGGAAGAAAAGACAAGGTTAAAGAAGGAGTTTGGGCAAGGGGATTATCTTCCCGGACTCACAAAAATGTGAGGATTATAAATAAAATTGTCTGAGGACTTTTGGAAGAAGAAAATTCAACAAGTTTGAATAAAAGTCAAACTGTTTGAATTTAGAAATCCATTTAGATGAATTCAAATGGGTTGGAATTTCAAGAGATGGCCCTACACATTAGATGTGATTTACGGGAAGATTTGGAACATTTGTGGATGAAGTAAAATTGCAACACAGCTTTACTAAAAGGCCTCAAAGGAAGAAATGAAGTTGAATTGGATAAAAGAAAATTGAAGAATGGTGCAATTGTGTTATAGGTGATTCCAAGGAATGGAATATTTATAAATATAGCTCCCTAATAATATTGAGAGGCTTTTATATATTATAAAGAGAAGTCATTCTTCCCTCGATTTAAATGGACCGACGGTCCGCACGATTTATTTAAGTTGAGATGCAAATTAAATATGACATGATGGCATGATGACATGATGCAAAGCAAAATAAATAACACAAGCACAAAATAAACACACGGGAGAACCGGAACATCTAGAATCTTCTGGAATCTTCTGGGACGTCGGTCTTCGGGCGTCACAGCATGACTGACTTGGGACGATTCCAGAGGAAGCAAAACTAACTTTCTTGAATTCACGGTGGCAACTTACATCAATTACACATGAATTAGGGAAAGTCCCTTCTCTCATCCCACATATACCTCATGAACGGGACACGAAGGCAATGCTTACAAAGTTTCCAACACTAGCTTAATGTCCTACAATATCCTGGAGGAGATAACAGTGTTGCTGATGGGCTCAACAACAATTCATCCAGGTTTCCATGGAGATGGAATTCCATAATTATGTGAACAAGTGATAGTATTGATCAGACCAAGGGGATATAATGGTGTATGCTCGAAGGATCAACCCCGAGTAAGACAACATTATGAACGTCGTTGGTTTTGATTTGATTTGATGATAGCCCATACTCAAATCAAAGTTTTGGACAAGACAATAGATCCAACAATTGATCACAAGGATCAACCGATCAAGATATCATCTTTCTTCAACACACACACAAAAGATATCCCTTAGAAGGAACTAAGTCAGGCAAGCTCTTATCTCCCAACTCTCCAAGTTGTTGTTTAGCTTAACCAACCAGTTCAGGGTATCCAACACAGATTCTTGGAGAAGTGGTGGTTTATAAGGAACCAACTTGATCACGAGCTCAACATAGCGGTCAGGGAACAACCTGGTAATACTTCCGAGAAGATATTCGGAAAATCACGAACCACCGATATGTTATTAAGCTCGCAAACAATCTTGCTTTTCAGGGCGAGATGATATGATCACAAGAGTGAGGGATTTATGCAATCCTAACTCATTGATCAAAAGTTGCACCAGAATAATGGACTAGGTAGCACGATCAATCTTAGAATGATGATTTAGTAACCAACACACTAAGAATGAGATTATCGTCCATTTGCTACCAAGCAATGAAGTTGCTAGGAGTATTGATTTCACACATCACGATTCACTTGTCAGTATTCCGGTTACAACAACACGGAGACCAAGGAATGAACGATGAGGGTGAGAAGTATCACTGTATCAAGAGTTCATAGGAGGTTGTGCAATTCCCAGGACATTCTTGACATAAAGATGGTAATACTCCAGGATAGACCAGTTTAGAAGCTGGATTAGCATTCTTCATCTGCGAAGTACAACTTCTTTGACCCAATCCTGGATATGGATAAGGTACTGGAGTTTGTTTCTCCTAGTCATTCCGAGATAGAATGAATTGACGGTTCACAAGAGTAAAAGGCATCGATAAACACAAATGCACAACTACTCCTGACTATCAACTGATAGACGAAAGTCAGAATACAACTAAAAAGGGGCAACTCAAAGGAACAAATATCTTTCTGAGTTGTGGATGCATAGATTAGTATGTCGAACTAGTTCAACATATTTCTTCCAGATAACCTATGCAGAAAGGTGGAATTGACAGAGTCACAATATGAATGGAGTACTACTCAAGAGCACTCTGGTTGTGATCTTTTGGTTCAAAAGAACTTCTGCCAAGATGGTTCATGGTATTGGAAGAACGATAACCACGGACCTCGAGGACTATCACAAGGTTACTAATATCCTAAAGGGACAAGCAAATACTATCAACATGAAGTAAGTAGGGTGAAGCTCGGGTTCAAGAACCCAGGAATAGAATACCTACCAACTAAATGGCATCACGGGATGCTTTCGAGAATGATGGCCAGACTCATCACACTGGGAATATAAAGCATTGCTAGATTACTGGTGATCTTCTAAGACACCTAGGGTCATAATAATAACTCCAACACATGTGTCGAGGTAACGGAGTACCTCCATACACCGACTAGTGTGATTAATCTGTCCTAAAGGACATCAGAAACAGGGAGGAAGGTTTGCAAATGCATCAGACTATTTAGAAACCTGGGATGACTCGGATAGCATAACGGCTGTAAATGCTCGAAAATACTTTTGAGATCCAAGCAAAAGGGTAGCATAACTACTTATCATCATAGAGTCAAGGTTCTGAGTCCAATAGTTGAACAAAATGAAGTGGTAGAAACTAAACTGAGGGTTGAAACCACATTAACGTGATCCTAATAGATAGAAAGTGAATCCTAGTTCTGAATCCCCATAGAAGAAGAAGGTGACTCAGATCAGAAGGTCATAGGGTAAAGGAGTAAAAGAGCCTTACGTTCCCTTCCACAATCAATTCCCTTAATATAACTAAAGAGTTTCTAGACACAACTTCGACCAGTTTGGCTTGCTAATCCTATAGGCAGTTAGGCTCTGATACCAAAGCTGTCGGGACCCCGATCCTAAGTCACACAGGTCTAGCCTGTAACACATCATATCACTTTGCGGCCTCACGCACGGTATCCCCACGGGTGCCACCTTAGCTGGCCCGGGACCGTTTGCGCATTTTGGCACACGTATATGATAGTGTCGCTAGCATCCATATGACAGAGAACCCGGGCCGACATGACCAGTTATAAACCAAAAGTGGCACTAAATTACAGAGACAGGCATACAAGACCCAGCAACGAACGTGTCGGTCATTAACGTATGAACCCAAGTCGTAGCAAGCTACAAGGACTTAAAGGAACAACGCGTGACATTTCCCCTAAGGGACAGACACAGGAACGAAGAAGGACACATGCCGGCCAGCCTAAATGCTCCGGAGCAGTAGCAAGCTACCAAGGCTAAGTGGAAGCACTAGGAGACATTTCCCTGTAAGATAGGCTACCAAAGGTAAACAACTAGGTGTCAGATCCCACACAAAGCAATACACATTACACGTACGCATAACATGCAAGTATGTGCTGTACAACATGGCATCACAACATAACCCAACAACTCATATAGATAAAGGCCCAGAAGAGCCATCATAGCATTTATTACAATCAGAGGTCACATGACCCAACATACAGGGCATACAGGCAACAGAAGCATAACATGTCTGAGTACAAACAACTACAAATGAAAAAGGCTGAGAAGCCTGACTATCTACAAGACCCTCCCAAGGGCACAAGACCGTAGCTGAGGTAACAAGCTAAACGTCGAAGTCCACGCGGAACCACTAGCGAGACTGAAGTCTCTCTGCAAAAACATAAACTAAGCAAACGTGAGTACAAAGGTACCCAGCAAGACTTACATGAGAACTAACTACATATGCATCAGTATCAACAAAGGGGGTGGTGGAGTTTGACTGCAGCAAGCCAGCTTGACTCGGTGGCTATCCTCAACTACGAATGCAAGTAACTCTTTTGAGGTGGCGCACACGAGTCCACATATTCACCAATCAATACACCACTATGGATCCATTCCCGTCTACCTACGAGAAGGCCATCCATAGCACGCACACTTGTCTTGAGCATTTTAGAGTATCCACTTTCACTTGTCTATTTACTACGTAAGCATCCAAGAAGTCCATAACCGCGGACCCGGCTATTCGAATAGATCATGTTAACCCTGCAGGGGTGTACTTCTTCACACACGCTCTCGCCACTTACCGCCATGTACACGTCGTGTATCTCGGCAACCTTCAAGCGGAAGCCTGGCGAGGGTGTCAGCCACGACCTGACTAACCACACAAGTCTCTCGTCCAGGTTTATCGCCTATTCGGGTTCCATCCGTGGGGAGATCCGGCCGGGGTGTCGCTCACGGCCCCAAATGATGTGCGCAGGGTTCCCAAGCCCACCTCGACGGATGGATCTACGCTTGGTACACCGTGCCACGGTGCCTAGTCTGACCCAAGCCCACATGTACCGTGTGCCACTTGGTAGACTACTAGCATTACCTACAAACACCAGAAACTAGTTGCAACTCCTGGACAGAGATCTAGTTGATTAATAAGTCGAGAGGGGTCGAGTTACTGGAACCCAATGTGTGGTAGTAACTAGTCATTGGACAACTTACACAGAACTCAGTTCTTAAGGACGGTTCCAGTGAGACAACCCACCATGTACTCCTACATGGCCTCTCACCACTACCTTTACCAAATCGTGTTCACACACTTAGCTCACGCACAGTAGGACATGTTCACCACTTTCCAATTCATCCCCGATGAATCAGACCTGACTCAACTCTAAGCAATAGCAGGCATAACCAGAAAGCATGAATGAGTAGGCACAACATGGCTCAAACAACTCCTACTCATGCTAGTGGGTTTCAACTATTTATTGTGGCAATGACAGGTCATGCAGAGGAAAGGGTTCAGCTACCACAGCAATAGCAGTTCAATCGTTGTTGTCCTAATGCAGTAAAGGAGAGCAGGATCGAGAGAGTGGGATTGTATCGGAATGAACAAGGGGGTTCTGCTTGCCTGGCACTTCTGAAGATATTAATAGCTCTTCATAAGTGTCACCGAACTCATCGTCGGAACGTCGTCTACTGAGAGAGAACAAGACCGGCAAACAGAGAAAGAACACAATCAATGCAATGCGACAATATGATGCATGATCATGACATGGCAATATGCTGTTGGTTGAGCTAATGCAACTAGCAACACAATTAAATGAAGTTGGTTTGAACCAAAGGTTCAAATTCAAACCCCATATGTGATTATTCAAATGCCATTTATTCAAATTGTCCTAAACAGTGGCTGTAAGTTATTCAGACATGCATGAAAATGCCATAAACAGATTCCTTGGATTTTTCTGATCAATTTTCATATATAAATTATTTTCATCTGAGCTATAGATTATTTTCTATGATTTTTAGAAGTTTTGGCTATTTTCTGAAAATAAACAAATCAAATAGATTTATTTAAAATCCAGAAAAGCATTACTGCATCAGCCTGACGTCAGAATGACGTCATCGGGTCAACAGCGTCAGCCCAGGTCCAACCTGACACTGGGACCCACTGGTCAGTGACTAGGCTAGTTAACAAAGACTGTTAGTGCTGATTTAATACTAACTAAAAGTGTCAGTGGGGCATGGGCCCACAAGTCAGTGAGAGAAAGGGTTAATTAGCCGGGTAATTAGTCCCTAACGAAGGTGCCACGTCAGCATGCCGGAGTCTTGCCGGCGGCGACCCAAACGACGGCGGCTCGGCTCGGATTTGAGCTACGGATGGTGGTTTGGCGAGCTGAGGGCTCCGGGGAGTAGCTCTTGCTCGTCCGCATCCAAAGGACCAGACGGGAGGCCGCGGGGTGGCCGGAAAGTGACCGGCGATGAGGTTTGGCGGCGGCGGAGTTCGGACTTTGATGGAAACGGGGCTACGGTGCATTAGGGGAAGATATGATGGGTGCAAAATGCTCCTAGGGGTGCACGGAGCTCGCTGATGGCCTCAGACGTGGGTGGCAGTAGCTGTGGCCAGGGCAGCGCCATGAACGGCGGCAGCAAGCTCACGGCCATGGTTGTGATCGGGGCTAGCGGCTGCAAACGAGAGAGGGAGAAGAGGGGTTCGACGCGGGGGCTCACAACGGTTCGGAAGAAGCAGGCGGCGAGCTCGGGGAGGCACCGGAGGCGGCATATCGATGACGATGTCCGACGAGCAGATGCGGCGGTGACGAGCTCGAAGGCGACATCAGAGGGCGTCCGGGATCGTGTACCTCGTCTTGGAGATGAAACGGAGCCCAGCGGAGCACCTGGACATGCTTGGGCAGCTACACGATGACGGTGGCCACGAGGAAGCACTACGACCGCGACGGCTGACCCTCGGGCGGCTGCGGGAACGCGAGGGGAAGGAGGGAGAATGACCAGAGAGAGAGGGGAGAGGACGAGGGGGTTCGAGGGCGTCTCCAGGCGCGTGGACAGGGAGGGGGAAGAGCCTCCAGCGCGAAGCAGGAGGTGGCCGAGGGCGAGCGCACGCGCGACACGCACCTGCTCCTACTGGCAGGAGGTAGGAGACGGTGCGGTGCTGGACTGGGCCGGCTCTGGTGGGCTGGGCTGGGCTGCTATAGGAGAAGGCTAGGTGAGGTAAGCCCAGGTTAGTTTCCTCTCTCTCTCTGTTTCTATTTTAATTACTATTTTCTATTTTTTTTGATATTTGTTTTGGCTTTAGTAAAAATGCCAGAGCATTACCAAAAATCATGAAACCAAGCATGGCTACTGTTTAGGATAACTCCAACAGTAAACATTTTAGTTTATGATTATTTGAGCATTTAAAATAATATATAAAATTTAAATGCCCAAATGCAAATAAGATATGATTTAATTCAGTGCCCAAAATATTCCACAAAAATGCTCACTTTTTTTGGTTTGGTCTCAAAGCCTGGCCAAAATTATCAAACATTGATGAAGGAATTTTGGGTCATTGGAAATGATTTTATTCTTGACCCTAGTTGAATTCACTTAGTGCTAGGGTTTGAACATCCCCATTTCCAGTTTCTGAGAAATTTAAACATGATGCACAGGCAAAAACTATCCTAGGGCAAAGTAAAGCTAAGGATGTGACACTTCAAAAAATCACAGAAATTCAACCGTAGCTCAGAATGAAATAATTTATATATGAAAAATTATCAGAAAAATTCAATCTATCCATCTGTACCATTTTCATGCATGAAAAATGAAGTTAAACCTACTGTTTATATGAAAACACATAATTCGCATTTAAAAATACTTATTTTAGAGTTGCATTTGAACCCTTGGTTCAAATGGAGTTCAACCAATTAAAATGCTAGTTGCATTAGCTCAACAACATCATATCTTCATGCCATATTCATGCATCATATTGTTGCATATGCTTGTGTTTGATTGACGGCACCGTTCTTCTCGATAGGTCCAGCTCCGGAGACCGATCCGGAGTACCTGTCAGAGGAGCAGTGCTCTGCACGTTGTTTTACCAGGCAAGCAAACCCCCTTGTTCATTCCGATACAACCCCTCTCTCGCTCCTGCTCCCTGTTATTGCATTAGGACAACAACGACTTCAACTGCTACTTTATGCTGCGGTAGTTGAAACCATTCCTCTGCATGACCTGTCAATCCACAGTAAATAGTTGAAACCCACTAGCATGTGTAGGAGTTGATTGAAGCCATGTTGTGATCTTACCATGTCTTGCTTGCTATTGCTTAGAGTGTGTCAGGTCTGATTCATCGGGAATGAATTGGAGTGCAATGATATGTTCTGATGCTGAGGGTTAAGTGTGTGAACACGATTTGGTAAAGGTAGTGGTGAGAGGCCATGTAGGAGTACATGGTGGGTTGTCTCACTGGAACCGTCCCTAAGAACTGAGTTCCGAGTATGTTGTCCAATGACTAGCTACTACCACACATTGGGTTCCGGTAACTCGACCCCTCTCGACTTATTAATCAACATGATCTCTGTCCAGGAGTTGCAACTAGTTTCTGGTGTTTGTAGGTAGTGTTAGTAGTCTACCAAGTGGCACTCGGCTAGTGGGCTTGGGACAGACTAGGCACCGTGGCACGGTGTACCAAGCGTAGATCCACTCGGCGAGGTGGGCTTGGGAACCCTGCGCACATCATTTGGGGCCGTGAGCGACACCCCGGCCGGATCTCCTTACGGATGGAACCCGAATAGGCGATAAACCTGGACTAGAGTCTTGTGTGGTTAGTCAGGTCATGGCCGACACCCTCGCCAGGCTTCCGCTTGAAGGTTGCCGAGATACACGAGATGTACATGGCAGTAAGTGGCGAGAGCGTGTGTGAAGCAGTACACCCCTGCAGGGTTAACATGATCTATTCGAATAGCCGGGTCCACGGTTATGGACTTCTTGGATGCTTACGTGGTACATAGACAACTTGAAGTGGATACTCTAAAATACTCAAGACAAGTGTGAGTGCTATGGATGGCCTTCTCGTAGGGAGACGGGGATGAATCCATAGTGGTGTATTGTGTGGTGCTTAGTGGACTCGTGTGCGCCACCTCAAAGTTACCAGCAATCGTAGTACAGGATAGCCACTGAGTCAAAGCTGGCTTGCTGCAACTAAACCCCACTTTGCCATCTTGATACAAGTGCATGTATGATAGGATCTGATGTAAGTCTTGCTAAGTACCTTTGTACTCATGTTTGCTTAATTTATGTTTTGCAGATGAGATTGATGTCTCACTAGTAGTTCCGCTTGGACTTCGACAAGTAGCTTGTACCTTAGCTACGTTCTTGGACGAGTGTTGTAGATAGTCAGGCTCTTCATCCTTTTTCATTTGTAGATGTCTGTACTCAGACATGTTGTGCTTCCGCTTGTTGCTTGTATGCTCTGAATGCTGGGTCGTGAGACCCATGTTTGTAATATTTGGCTCCTCGGAGCGTAATGAATAAATACTTTGTTTATTAGAGTCTTGTTGTGATGCCATGTTGTATTTGCACATATTGAGCATATTGTGTGTATGTTATTGAAATGCTTGGTATGTGTGGGATCCGACACCTAGTTGTTTACCCTTGGTAGCCTATCTTACAGCGAAATGTCTCCTAGTGCTTCCACTGAGCCCTGGTAGCTTGCTACTGCTCCGGATCACTTAGGCTGGCCGGCATGTGTCCTTCTTCGTTCCTGTGTCTGTCCCTTAGGGGAAATGTCACGCGTTGTTCCTTTAAGTCCTTGTAGCTTGCTACGACTTGGGTTCATACGTTGATGACCGACACGTTCGTTGCTGGGTCATGTATGCCTGTCTCTGTAATTTAGTGCCACTTTTGGTTTATAATTGGTCATGTCGGCCCGGGTTCTCTGTCATACGGATGCTAGCGACACTATCATATACGTGAGCCAAAATGCGCAAACGGTCCCGGGCCAGGTAAGGTGGCACCCGTGGGGATACCGTGCGTGAGGGTGCAAAGTGATATGGTGTGTTACATGCTAGACCGGTGTGACTTAGGATCGGGGTCCCGACAGCGTTATTGTCACATCCCTAGCTTTACTTTGCCCTAGGATAGTTTTTGCCTGTGCATCATGTTTAAATTTCTCAGAAACTGGAAATGGGGATGTTCAAACCCTAGCACTAAGTGAATTCAACTAGGGTCAAGAATAAAATCGTTTCCAATGACCCAAAATTCCTTCATCAATGTTTGATAATTTTGGCAAGGCTTTGAGACCAAACCAAAAAAAGTGAGCATTTTTGTGGAATATTTTGGGCACTGAATTAAATCATATCTTATTTGCATTTGGGCATTTAAATTTTATATATTATTTTAAATGCTCAAATAATCATAAACTAAAATGTTTACTGTTGGAGTTATCCTAAACAGTAGCCATGATTGGTTTCATGATTTTTGGTAATGCTCTGGCATTTTTACTAAAGCCAAAACAAATATCAAAAAAATAGAAAATAGTAATTAAAATAGAAACAGAGAGAGAGAGAGAGAGAGAGAGAGGAAACTAACCTGGGCTTACCTCACCTAGACTTCTCCTGTAGCAGCCCAGCCCACCAGAGCCGGCCCAGTCCAGCACCGCACCGTCTCCTACCTCCTGCCAGTAGGAGCAGGTGCGTGTCGCGCGTGCGCTCGCCCTCGGCCACCTCCTGCTTCGCGCTGGAGGCTCTTCCCCCTCCCTGTCCACGCGCCTAGAGACGCCCTCGAACCCCCTCGTCCTCTCCCCTCTCTCTCTGGTCATTCTCCCTCCTTCCCCTCGCGTTCCCGCAGCCACCCGAGGGTCAGCCGTCGCCGTCGTAGTGCTTCCTCGTGGCCACCGTCGTCGTGTAGCTGCCCAAGCATGTCTAGGCGCTCCGCTGGGCTCCGTTTCATCTCCAAGATGAGGTACACGATCCCGGACGCCCTCTGATGTCGCCTTCGAGCTCGTCACCGCCGCATCTGCTCGTCGGACTTCGTCATCGATTTGCCGCCTCCGGTGCCTCCCCGAGCTCGCCGCCTGCTTCTTCCGAACCGTTGTGAGCCCCCGCGTCGAACCCCTCTTCTCCCTCTCTCGTTTGCAGCCGCTAGCCCCGATCACAACCATGGCCGTGAGCTCGCTGCCGCCGTTCATGGCGCTGCCCTGGCCACAGCTACTGCCACCCACGTCCGAGGCCATCAGCGAGCTCAGTGCACCCCTAGGAGCATTTTGCACCCACCATATCTTCCCCTAATGCACCGTAGCCCCGTTTCCATCAACGTCCGAACACCGCCGCCGCCAAACCTCGTCACCGGTCACTTTCCGGCCACCCCGCGGCCTCCCGTCTGGTCCTTTGGATGCGGACGAGCAAGAGCTACTCCCCGGAGCCCTCAGCTCGCTAAACCACCAACCGTAGCTCAAATCCGAGCCGAGCCGCCGTCGTTTGGGTCGCCGCCGGCAAGACTC
The DNA here is from genome assembly GCA_902687465.1 of Secale cereale. NCBI lineage: Eukaryota > Viridiplantae > Streptophyta > Magnoliopsida > Poales > Poaceae > Secale > Secale cereale. The sequence goes on along the minus strand of LR738715.1, from coordinate 717,139,890 downwards.
CGGCGTGCTGACGTGGCACCTTCGTTAGGGACTAATTACCCGACTAATTAACCCTTTCTCTCACTGACTTGTGGGCCCATGCCCCACTGACACTTTTAGTTAGTATTAAATCAGCACTAACAGTCTTTGTTAACTAGCCTAGTCACTGACCAGTGGGTCCCAGTGTCAGGTTTGACCTGGGCTGACGCTGTTGACCCGATGACGTCATTCTGACGTCAGGCTGATGCAGTAATGCTTTTCTGGATTTTAAATAAATCTATTTGATTTGTTTATTTTCAGAAAATAGCCAAAACTTCTAAAAATCATAGAAAATAATCTATAGCTCAGATGAAAATAATCTATATATGAAAATTGATCAGAAAAATCCAAGGAATCTGTTTATGGCGTTTTCATGCATGTTTGAATAACTTACAACCACTGTTTAGGACAATTTGAATAAATGGCATTTGAATAATCACATATGGGGTTTGAATTTGAACCTTTGATTCAAACCAACTTCATTTAATTGTGTTGCTAGTTGCATTAGCTCAACAAACAGCATATTGCCATGTCATGATCATGCATCATATTGTCGCATTGCATTGATTATGTTCTTTCTCTGTTTGCCGGTCTTGTTCTCTCTCAGTAGACGACGTTCCGACGATGAGTTCGATGACACCGATGAAGAGCTATTAATATCTTCAGAAGTGCCAGGCAAGCAGAACCCCCTTGTTCATTCCGATACAATCCCACTCTCTCGCTCCTGCTCTCCTTTACTGCATTAGGACAACAGCGATTGAACTGCTATTGCTACGGTAGCTGAACCCTTTCCTCTGCATGACCTGTCATTGACATAGTAAATAGTTGAAACCCACTAGCATGAGTAGGAGTTGTTTGAGCCATGTTGTGCCTACTCATTCATGCTTTCTGGTTATGCCTGCTATTGCTTAGAGTTGAGTCAGGTCTGATTCATCGGGGATGAATTGGAATGTGGTGAACATGTCCTACTGTGTGTGAGCTAAGTGTGTGAACACGATTTGGTAAAGGTAGTGGTGAGAGGCCATGTAGGAGTACATGGTGGGTTGTCTCACTGGAACCGTCCTTAAGAACTGAGTTCTGTGTAAGTTGTCCAATGACTAGTTACTACCACACATTGGGTTCCGGTAACTCGACCCCTCTCGACTTATTAATCAACTAGATCTCTGTCCAGGAGTTGCAACTAGTTTCTGGTGTTTGTAGGTACTGCTAGTAGTCTACCAAGTGGCACACGGTACATGTGGGCTTGGGTCAGACTAGGCACCGTGGCACGGTGTACCAAGCGTTGATCCATCCGTCGAGGTGGGCTTGGGAACCCTGCGCATCGTTAGGGGCCGTGAGCGACACCCCGGCCGGATCTCCCCACGGATGGAACCCGAATAGGCGATAAACCTGGACGAGAGACTTGTGTGGTTAGTCAGGTCGTGGCCGACACCCTCGCCAGGCTTCCGCTTGAAGGTTGCCGAGATACACGACGTGTACATGGTGGTAAGTGGCGAGAGCGTGTGTGAAGAAGTACACCCCTGCAGGGTTAACATGATCTATTCGAATAGCCGGGTCCGCGGTTATGGACTTCTTGGATGCTTACGTGGTACATAGACAAGTGAAAGTGGATACTCTAAAATGCTCAAGACAAGTGTGAGTGCTATGGATGGCCTTCTCGTAGGTAGACGGGAATGGATCCATAGTGGTGTATTGATTGGTTAATATGTGGACTCGTGTGCGCCACCTCAAAAGAGTTACTTGCAGTCGTAGTTTAGGATAGCCACCGAGTCAAGCTGGCTTGCTGCAGTCAAACTCCTCCACCCCCTTTGTTGATACTGATGCATATGTAGTTAGTTATCATGTAAGTCTTGCTGAGTACCTTTGTACTCACGTTTGCTTAATTTATGTTTTTGCAGAGAGACTTCAGTCTCGCTAGTGGTTCCGCGTGGACTTCGACGTTTAGCTTGTTACCTCAGCTACGGTCTTGTGCCCTTGGGAGGGTCTTGTAGATAGTCAGGCTTCTCAGCCTTTTCATTTGTAGTTGTCTGTACTCAGAGATGTTATGCTTCCGTTGCCTGTATGCCCTGTATGTTGGGTCATGTGACCTCTGATTGTAATAAATGATATGATGGCTCTTCTGGGCCTTTATCTATATGAGTTGTTGGGTTATGTTGTCATGCCAGGTTATACAGCACATACTTGCATGTTATGCATACGTGTAATGTGTATTGCTATGTGTGGGATCCGACACCTAGTTGTTTACCTTTGGTAGCCTATCTTACAGGGAAATGTCTCCTAGTGCTTCCACTTAGCCTTGGTAGCTTGCTACTGCTCCGGAACACTTAGGCTGGCCGGCATGTGTCCTTCTTCGTTCCTGTGTCTATCCCTTAGGGGAAATGTCACGCGTTGTTCCTTTAAGTCCTTGTAGCTTGCTACGACTTGGGTTCATACGTTGATGACCGACACGTTCGTTGCTGGGTCATGTATGCCTGTCTATGTAATTTAGTGCCACTTTTGGTTTATAACTGGTCATGTCGGCCTGGGTTCTCTGTCATATGGATGCTAGCGACACTATCATATATGTGTGCCAAAATGTGCAAACGGTCCCGGGCCAGGTAAGGTGGCACCCGTGGGGATACCGTGCGTGAGGCCGCAAAGTGATATGATGTGTTACAGGCTAGACCTATGAGACTTAGGATCGGGGTCCCGACAGCTTTGGTATCAGAGCCTGACTGCCTGTAGGATTAGCAAGCCAAACTGGTCGAAGTTGTGTCTAGAAACTCTTTAGTTATATTAAAGGAATTGATTGTGGAAGGGAACGTAAGGCTCTTTTACTCCTTTACCCTATGAACTTCTGATCTGAGTCACCTTCTTCTTCTACAGGGATTAAGAACTAGGATTCTCTTTCTATCTATTAGGATCACGTTAATGTGGTTTCAACCCTCAGTTTAGTTTCTACCACTTTTGTTTGTTCAACTATTGGACTCAGAACCTTGACTCTATGATGATAAGTAGTTATGCTACCCTTTTGCTTGGATCTCAAAAGTATTTTCGAGCATTTACAGTCGTTATGCTATCCGAGTCATCCCAGGTTTCTAAATAGTCTGATGCATTTGCAAACCTTCCTCCCTGTTTCCGATGTCCTTTAGGCCAGATTAATCACACTAGTCGGTGTGTGGAGGTACTCCGTTACCTCGACACATGTGTTGGAGTTATTATTATGACCCTAGGTGTCTTAGAAGATCACCAGTAATCTAGCAATGCTTTATATTCCCAGTGTGATGAGTCTGGCCATCATTCTCGAAAGCATCCCGTGATGCCATTTAGTTGGTAGGTATTCTATTCCTGGGTTCTTGAACCTGAGCTTCACCCTACTTACTTCATGTTGATAGTATTTGCTTGTCCCTTTAGGATATTAGTAACCTTGTGATAGTCCTCGAGGTCCGTGGTTATCGTTCTTCCAATACCATGAACCATCTTGGCAGAAGTTCTTTTGAACCAAAAGATCACAACCAGAGTGCTCTTGAGTAGTACTCCATTCATATTGTGACTCTGTCAATTCCACCTTTCTGCATAGGTTATCTGGAAGAAATATGTTGAACTAGTTTGACATACTAATCTATGCATCCACAACTCAGAAAGATATTTGTTCCTTTGAGTTGCCCCTTTTTAGTTGTATTCTGACTTTCGTCTATCAGTTGATAGTCAGGAGTAGTTGTGCATTTGTGTTTATCGATGCCTTTTACTCTTGTGATCCGTCAATTCATTCTATCTCGGAATGACTAGGAGAAACAAACTCCAATACCTTATCCATATCCAGGATTGGGTCAAAGAAGTTGTACTTCGCAGATGAAGAATGCTAATCCAGCTTCTAAACTGGTCTATCCTGGAGTATTACCATCTTTATGTCAAGAATGTCCTGGGAATTGCACAACCTCCTATGAACTCTTGATACAGTGATACTTCTTGTTGGAGAACGTAGCATAATTCAAAAAATTTCTACGTCTTCACCAAGATCCAACTATAGAGACATCTAGCAACGAGCAAGTAAGAGTGCATCTACATACCGTTATGAAGATTGCGTGCGGAAGCTTTCAACGAAGCAAGGATGAAGTAGTCGTACTCTTCACGTTCTTCGTCACCGATGATCTAGCGCCGAACGGACGGCACCTCCGCGTTCAACACACGTACGGTGCAGCAACGTCACCTCCTTCTTGATCCAGCAAGGGGGGAGGAGAAGTCGTCAGAGATCTGGTAGCACGACGGCGTGATGACGGATGCAGTGGAGATCGCAGCAGGGCTTCGCCGGGCGCCCTGCGTGGGAGTTGGGAGGTGTGACGGGAGGGGGAGAGGCGCCGGGGCTTGGGTGCGGCTGCCCTCTCCCTCCCACATATATATAGGGGCCAGGGGGGTGCGCCTGGACCCCCTGCAGATCCAATCTGCAAGGGGGCGGCGGCCAGGGGGGTTCCTTGCCCCCCAAGGCAAGTGGAGCCCCCCTCCCCCTTAGGGTTTGAACCCTAGGCGCATGGGAAGGTGGGCCCCTAGTGGTGCGCCAGCCCTGAGGGCTGGACACTTCCCCTCGCGGCGTAGGGGCCCCACCTGGATGGGTGGCCCCATCCGGTGGACCCCCGGGGCCCCTCCGGTGGTCCCGGGACACTCCCGGTGACCCCCAGAGATCACCCGTTGGCCGAAACTGGACTTCCCATATATCAATCTTTACCTCCGGACCATTCCGGAACTCCTCGTGACGTCCGGGATCTCATCCGGGACTCCGAGCAACTTTCGGGTTTCCACGTGCATTTATCTCTACGACCCTAGCGTTACCGAACCTTAAGTGTGTAGACCCTACGGGTTCGGGAGACACGTAGACATGACCGAGACCACTCTCCGGTCAATAACCAACAGCGGGATCTGGATACCCATGTTGGTTCCCACGTGTTCCTCGATGATCTTCATCGGATGAACCACCGTGTCAAGGATTCACTTAATCCCGTACGTTATTCCCTTTGTCCATCGGTACGGTACTTGCCCGAGATTCGATCGTCGGTATTCCCGATACCTTGTTCAATCTCGTTATGGCAAGTCTCTTTACTCGATCCGTAATCCATCATCCCGTGACTAACTACTTAGTCACATTGAGCTCATTATGATGATGTCTTACCGAGTGGGCCCAGAGGTACCTCTCCGTCATACGGAGTGACAACATCCCAGTCTCGGTTCGTACCAACTCAACAGACACTTTCGAAGATACCCGATGCGTACCTTTATAGCCACCCAGTTACGTTGTGACGGTTGGCACACCCAAAGTACTCCTACGGTATCCGGGAGTTGTACAACCTCATGGTCTAAGGAATAAATACTTGACACCGAAAAAGCTTATGCATTACGAACTATATGATCTCGTGTTATGCTCAAGTTTGGGTCTTGTCCATCACATCATTCTCCTAATGATGTGATCCCGTTATCACCGACATCTCATGTCCATGGTCAGGAAACCGTGACCATCTGTTGATCAACGAGCTGGTAACTAGAGGCCTACCAGGGACTCATTGTGGTCTGTGTATTCACACATGTATCGCTGTTTCCGTACAATACAATTCAAGCATGAATAACAAACGATTATCATGAACAAGGAGATATAATAATAATACTTTTATTATTGCCTCTAGGGCATATCTCCAACAGTCTCCCACTTGCACTAGAGTCAATAATCTAGTTACATTGTGATGAATCGAACACCGATAGAGTTCTGGTGTTGATCATGTTTCGCTCGTGAAAGAGGTTTAGTCAACGGGTCTGCAACATTCAGATCCGTATGCACTTTACAAATATCTATGTCTCCATCCTGAACATAATTCCGGATGGAGTTGAAACGGCGCTTGATGTGCTTGGTCTTCTTGTGAAACCTGGGCTCCTTGGTAATAGCAATAGCACCAGTGTTGTCACAGAAGAGAGTCATCGGGCTTGACGCGCTTGGAATGACTCCTAAGTCGGTGATGAACTCCTTCATCCAGACTCCTTCCTGCGCTGCTTTAGAAGCAGCTATGTACTCCGCTTCACATGTAGATGCTGCCACCACGCTTTGCTTGCAACTGCACCAGCTGACTGCCCCTCCATTCAAAATATACACATATCCGGTTTGTGACTTAGAGTCATCCAGATCTGTCTCGAAGCTAGCATCGACGTAACCCTTTACGACGAGCTCTTTGTCACCTCCATAAACGAGAAACATATCCCTAGTCCTTTTCAGGTACTTCAGGATGTTCTTGACCGCTGTCCAGTGTTCCGTACCGGGATCACTTTGGTACCTCCCTACCAAACTTATGGCAAGGTTTACATCAGGTCTGGTACACAGCATGGCATACATGATAGAACCTATGGCCGAGGCATAGGGAATGACACTCATCTTTTCTCTATCTTCTGCCGTGGTCGGCGACTGAGTCTTACTCAATCTCATACCTTGCAAAACAGGCAAGAATCCTTTCTTTGACTGATCCATATTGAACTTCTTCAATATTTTGTCAAGGTATGTACTTTGTGAAAGACCAATGAGGCGTCTCGATCTATCTCTATAGATTTTGATGCCTAATATGTAAGCAGCTTCTCCAAGGTCCTTCATTGAGAAACTTTTATTCAAGTAGGCCTTTACATTTTCCAAGAATTCTATATCATTTCCCATCAGCAATATGTCATCCACATATAATATGAGAAATGCCACAGAGCTCCCACTCACTTTCTTGTAAATACAGGCTTCTCCATAAGTCTGTATAAAGCCAAACGCTTTGATCACCTCATCAAAGCGAATATTCCAACTCCGAGATGCTTGCACCAGCCTGTAAATCGAGCGCTGGAGCTTGCATACCTTGTTAGCGTTCTCTGGATCGACAAAACCTTCCAGTTGCATCATATACAACTCTTCCTTGAGGAAGCCATTAAGGAATGTTGTTTTGACGTCCATTTGCCATATCTCATAATCATAGAATGCGGCAATAGCTAACATGATTCTGACTGACTTCAGCATCGCTACGGGAGAGAAAGTCTCGTCGTAGTCAATCCCTTGAACTTGTCGATAACCCTTAGCAACAAGCCGAGCTTTATAGATGGTCACATTACCATCCGCGTCTGTCTTCTTCTTAAATATCCATTTGTTTTCTATGGCGTGCCTATCATCAGGCAAGTCCACCAAAGTCCATACTTTGTTTTCATACATGGATTCTATCTCGGATTTCATGGCTCCAAGCCATTTATTGGAATCTGGGCCCGCCATTGCTTCTTCATAGTTCGAAGGTTCACCGTTGTCTAACAACATGATTTCCAGTATAGGGTTGCCGTACCACTCTGGTGCGGAACGTACCCTTGTGGACCTTCGAAGTTCAGTAGTAACTTGATCAGTTTCTTCATGATCATTATCATTAACTTCCTCCCTTGTCGGTGCAGGCACCTCAGGAACAGTTTCCTGTGCTGCGCTACTTTCCGGTCCAGGAGGGGTGACTGTCACCTCATCAAGTTCTACTTTCCTCCCACTCACTTCTTTCGAGAGAAACTCTTTCTCCAGAAAGCATCCATTCTTGGCAACAAAGACTTTGCCTTCGGATCTGTGGTAGAAGGTGTACCCAATTGTTTCCTTTGGGTATCCTATGAAGACGCATTTTTCCGATTTGGGTTCGAGCTTTTCAGGTTGAAGTTTCTTGACATAAGCATCGCAACCCCAAACTTTCAGAAACGACAGCTTCGGTTTCTTGCCAAACAAAAGTTCATACGGAGTCGTCTCAACGGATTTCGACGGAGCCCTATTTAAAGTGAATGCGGCAGTCTCTAAAGCATAACCCCAAAAAGATAGCGGTAAATCGGTGAGGGACATCATAGATCGCACCATGTCCAACAGAGTACGATTTCGACGTTCGGACACACCGTTACGTTGAGGTGTTCCGGGCGGTGTCAATTGTGAAACAATTCCACAGCTTCTAAGGTGTGTGCCAAATTCATGACTTAAATATTCACCCCCACGATCCGATCGCAAGAACTTTATTTTTCTGTCACGTTGATTCTCAACCTCATTCTGAAATTCCTTGAACTTTTCAAAGGTATCATACTTGTGTTTCATCAAATAGATATACCCATATCTACTCAAGTCATCTGTGAGGGTGAGAACATAACGATAGCCTCCGCGAGCCTCAACACTCATTGGACCGCACACATCGGTATGTATGATTTCCAGCAAGTCGGTTGCTCGCTCCATTGTTCCGGAGAACGGAGTCTTGGTCATCTTGCCTAAAAGGCATGGTTCGCACGTGTCAAATGATTCATAATCAAGAGACTCTAGAAGTCCATCTGAATGGAGCTTCTTCATACGTTTGACACCAATATGACCAAGGCGGCAATGCCACAAGTATGTGGGACTATCATTATCAACTTTACATCTTTTGGCATCTACATTATGAATATGTGTATCACTACGTTCGAGATTCATCAAAAATAAACCATTGACCAGCGGGGCATGACCATAAAACATATCTCTCAAATAAATAGAACAACCATTATTCTCCGATTTGAAAGAGTAGCCATCTCGCATAAGACGAGATCCAGAAACAATGTTCATGCTCAAAGCTGGTACTAAATAACAATTATTCAGGTTTAAAACTAATCCCGAGGGTAGATGTAGAGGCAGCGTGCCGACGGCGATCACATCGACCTTGGAACCATTCCCGACGTGCATCATCACCTCATCCTTCGCCAGTCTCCGTTTATTCCGCAGCTCCTGTTTTGAGTTACAAATGTGAGCAACTGCACCGGTATCGAATACCCAGGAGCTACTACGAGTGCTGGTAAGGTACACATCAATAACATGTATATCATATATACCTTTGACATTGCCGGCCTTCTTGTCTGCTAAATATTTGGGGCAGTTCCGCTTCCAGTGACCCGTTCCCTTGCAATAAAAGCACTCTGTCTCAGGCTTGGGTCCATACTTGGGCTTCTTCCCGGCAACAGGCTTGCCAGGCGCGGCAACTTGCTTGCCGTCCTTCTTGAAGTTCTTCTTACCCTTGCCTTTCTTGAACTTAGTGGTTTTATTGACAATCAACACTTGATGTTCTTTCTTGATGTCCACCTCCGCTGATTTCAGCATTGAATACACTTCGGGAATGGACTTCTCCATCCCCTGCGTATTGAAGTTCAGCACGAAGCTCTTGAAGCTTGGTGGGAGCGACTGGAGGATTCTGTCAACGATCGCTTCTTTTGGGAGATTCATTCCCAGCTGAGACAAGCGATTGTGCAATCCTGAAATCTTGAGGATGTGCTCACTGACAGAACTGTTCTCCTCCATCTTACAGCTATAGAATGCGTCGGAGACATCATATCTCTCGACTCGGGCATGAGCTTGGAAAACCATTTTCAGCTCTTCGAACATCTCATATGCTCCGTGGTGCTCAAAACATTTTTGGAGCCCCGATTCTAAACTGTAAAGCATGCCGCACTGAACCAGGGAGTAATCATCACAACGTGACTGCCAAGCGTTCATAACGTCTTGGTTTGCCGGGAGAACGGGTGCATCACCTAGCGGTGCTTCTAGGACATAGGTTCTCTTGGCAGCTATGAGGATAATCCTCAGGTTACGGACCCAATCCGTGTAGTTGCTACCATCGTCTTTCAGCTTGGTTTTCTCTAGGAACGCGTTGAAGTTGAGGGAAACTGGAGCGTGGGCCATTTGATCTACAAGAGATATTGTAAAGAATTTAGACTAAGTTCATGACAATTAAGTTCATCTTAATCAAATTTTAATGAACTCCCACTCAGAATGACATCTCTCTAGTCATCTAAGTGATACACGATCCGAATCGAGTAGTTCGTGTCCGATCATCACGTGAGACGGACTAGTCAAAAACGGTGAACATCTTCATGTTGATCGTATCTTCTATACGACTCGTGTTCGACCTTTCGGTCTTCCGTGTTCCGAGGCCATGTCTGTACATGCTAGGCTCGTCAAGTGAACCCTAAGTGTATCGCGTGTGTAAATCTGTCTTACACCCGTTGTATGCGAACGTTAGAACCTATCACACCCGATCATCATGTGGTGCTTCGGAGCAACGAGCTTTATCAACGGTGCACAGTTAGGGGAAACACAATACTTGAAATTTTTTAGTGAGAGATCATCTTATTTACTACCGTCGTTCTAAGTAAACAAGATGTATAAACATGATAAACATCACATGCAATCAATTAAAGTGACATGATATGGCCAATATCATCTTGCTCCTTGGATCTCCATCTTCGGGGCACCATGATCATCTTGTCACCGGCTCGACACCATGATCTTCATCATCATGATCTCCATCATCGTGTCTTGAAGAAGTTGTCACGCCAACTATTACTTCTACTACTATAGCTAACGTTTAGCAATGAAGTAAAGTAATTACATGGCGTTATTTAGTGACACGCAGGTCATACAATAATTAAGACAACTTCCATGGCTCCTGCCGGTTGTCAAGTTCATCGACATGCAAGTCGTGATTCCCGATTACAAAAACATGATCAATCTCATACATCACATATATCATTCATCACATCTTCGTTCTTGGCCATACCACGTCACAAAACACATGCTGCAAAAACAAGTTAGACGTCCTCTAATTGTTGTTGCAAGTTTTACGTGGCTTCTATAGGATTTCTAGCAAGAACGTTTCTTACCTACGCCAAAACCACAACGTGATTTGTCAACTTCTATTTACCCTTCATAAGGACCCTTTTCATCGAATCCAATCCGACTAAAGTAGGAGAGACAGACACCCGCCAGCCACCTTATGCATCTAGTGCATGTCTGTCGGTGGAACCAGTCTCACGTAAGCGTACGTGTAAAGTCGGTCCGGGCCACTTCATCCCACAATACCGCCGAATCAAGATTGACTAGTAACGGTAAGAAAGTTGAACAAGATCATACGCCCACAACTGCTTTGTGTTCTACTCGTGCAAGATGCTACGCATAAAACCTAGGCTCTGATACCACTGTTGGAGAACGTAGCATAATTCAAAAAAAATTGACGTCTTCACCAAGATCCAACTATGGAGACATCTAGCAACGAGCAAGTAAGACTGCATCTACATACCGTTATGAAGATTGCGTGCGGAAGCTTTCAACGAAGCAAGGATGAAGTAGTCGTACTCTTCACGTTCTTCGTCACCGATGATCTAGCACCGAACGGACGGCACCTCCGCGTTCAACACACGTACGGTGCAGCAACGTCACCTCCTTCTTGATCCAGCAAGGGGGGAGGAGAAGTCGTCAGAGATCCGGCAGCACGACGGCGTGATGACGGATGCAGTGGAGATCGCAGCAGGGCTTCGCCGGGCGCCCTGCGTGGGAGTTGGGAGGTGTGACGGGAGGGGGAGAGGCGCCGGGGCTTGGGTGCGGCTGCCCTCTCCCCCCCCACATATATATAGGGGCCAGGGGGGTGCGCCTGGACCCCCTGCAGATCCAATCTGCAAGGGGGCGGCGGCCAGGGGGGTTCCTTGCCCCCCAAGGCAAGTGGAGCCCCCCTCCCCCTTAGGGTTTGAACCCTAGGCGCATGGGGAGGTGGGCCCCCTAGTGGTGCGCCAGCCCTGAGGGCTGGACACTTCCCCTCGCTGCCTAGGGGCCCCACCGGGATGGGTGGCCCCATCCGGTGGACCCCCGGGGTCCCTCCGGTGGTCCCGGGACACTCCCGGTGACCCCCGGAGATCACCCGTTGGCCGAAACTGGACTTCCCATATATCAATCTTTACCTCCGGACCATTCCGTAAGTCCTCGTGACGTCCGGGATCTCATCCGGGACTCCGAACAACTTTCGGGTTTCCACGTGCATTTATCTCTACGATCCTAGCGTTACCGAACCTTAAGTGTGTAGACCCTACGGTTTCGGGAGACACGTAGACATGACAGAGACCACTCTCCGGTCAATAACCAACAGCGGGATCTGGATACCCATGTTGGTTCCCACGTGTTCCTCGATGATCTTCTTCGGATGAACCACCGTGTCAAGGATTCACTTAATCCCGTACGTTATTCCCTTTGTCCATCGGTACGGTACTTGCCCAAGATTCGATCGTCGGTATTCCCGATACCTTGTTCAATCTCGTTATGGCAAGTCTCTTTACTCGATCCGTAATCCATCATCCCGTGACTAACTACTTAGTCACATTGAGCTCATTATGATGATGTCTTACCGAGTGGGCCCAGAGGTACCTCTCCGTCATACGCAGTGACAACATCCCAGTCTCGGTTCGTACCAACTCAACAGACACTTTCGGAGATACCCGATGCGTACCTTTATAGCCACACAGTTACGTTGTGACGGTTGGCACACCCAAAGTACTCCTACGGTATCCGGGAGTTGTACAACCTCATGGTCTAAGGAATAAATACTTGACACCGAAAGAGCTTATGCATTACGAACTATACGATCTCGTGTTATGCTCAAGTTTGGGTATTGTCCATCACATCATTCTCCTAATGATGTGATCCCGTTATCACCGACATCTCATGTCCATGGTCAGGAAACCGTGACCATCTGTTGATCAACGAGCTGGTAACTAGAGGCCTACCAGGGACTCATTGTGGTCTGTGTATTCACACATGTATCGCTGTTTCCGTACAATACAATTCAAGCATGAATAACAAACGGTTATCATGAACAAGGAGATATAATAATAATACTTTTATTATTGCCTCTAGGGCATATCTCCAACACTTCTCACCCTCATCGTTCATTCCTCGGTCTCCGTGTTGTTGTAACCGGAATACTGACAAGTGAATCGTGATGTGTGAAATCAATACTCCTAGCAACTTCGTTGCTTGGTAGCAAATGGACGATAATCTCATTCTTAGTGTGTTGGTTACTAAATCATCATTCTAAGATTGATCGTGCTACCTAGTCCATTTTTCTGGTGCACCTTTTGATCAATGAGTTAGGATTGCATAAATCCCTCACTCTTGTGATCATATCATCTCGCCCTGAAAAGCAAGATTGTTTGCGAGCTTAATAACATATCGGTGGTTCGTGATTTTCCGAATATCTTCTCGAAAGTATTACCAGGTTGTTCCCTGACCGCTATGTTGAGCTCGTGATCAAGTTGGTTCCTTATAAACCACCACTTCTCCAAGAATCTGTGTTGGATACCCTGAACTGGTTGGTTAAGCTAAACAACAACTTGGAGAGTTGGGAGATAAGAGCTTGCCTAACTTAGTTCCTTCTAAGGGATATCTTTTGTGTGTGTGTTGAAGAAAGATGATATCTTGATCGGTTGATCCTTGTGATAAATTGTTGGATCTATTGTCTTGTCCAAAACTTTGATTTGAGTATGGGCTATCATCAAATCAAATCAGAACCAACGATGTTCATAATGTTGTCTTACTCGGGGTTGATCCCTCGAGCATACACCATTATATCCCCTTGGTCTGATCAATACTATCACTTGTTCACATAATTATGGAATTCCATCTCCATGGAAACATGGATGAATTGTTGTTGAGCCCATCAGCAACACTGTTATCTCCTCCATGATTTTGTAGGACATTAGTGTTGGAAACTTTGTAAGCATTGCCTGTGTCCCGTTCATGAGGTATATGTTGGATGAGAGAAGAGACTTTCCCTAATTCATGTGTAATTGATGTAAGTTGCCACCGTGAATTCAAGAAAGTTAGTTTTGCTTCCTCTGGAATCGTCCCAAGTCAGTCATGCATACATGCGAAGTATTCTGTGGTTTGGAGACTTGCAACCTTCACTCTATATGTATTCCTAGCACATCAAGCCACTGATAGATTTGTTCAAGGAGAAGAAGTTCCTTCTTAAGAATCATGACTTATGTTAGGACTTCGTTATCCTCAATGATGATTCCTAACCTGAAACTCGGTAGTATTTTATCATAAGACTACTATGTGGTCATGCTTGTCTGGGACAACGTGTTCACAGGTTTTGTAGCAGAACCAGCTCATGTTTTGGAGCTGCTATCGTAGTTCATTCCTGAGAATCTCGCAACACCGTCTCGTCGATTTGTGTTGCAAACTTTCATCTTTCTTTCTAGACTCGATGAGTCTGGAATATCCTGACACCAACCAGAACTGAATCTCAGGCAGATATGATGGTTAGAGCATTTTCCAAGGTCTATAATAATGGTCTCTCGATAACCGGTAAGGTGGATGTCGTGGCCAACACACCCGGCCAGAAGACCTATTGTTGTAGAATCTTGATTGAAGAAGTAGGCCACCTCCCCATAAGGACTCCGTAGGATTTACTCCCTAGTTGTTCCTTATGGATTCTTGTGCTCCCGAAGTCCGACCTTTATTTGATGTTCGAGATGCCAAACATATCTATGAATGGCTTACGCTAACACATCAAGGAGAACATTAGAAGCGGAGTGCTAAATGTCTCTCGGTCGATCATCCAGATTTTGTTTCCTTGACTCTGCCAAGGTGAAATCTGATAAAGTGTTATCTTCCTTTGCATCTGCATCCAGATTTTGGGACCTATTGGTAAAAGCTTGATGAATATGGGAATACTCAAGTTCTTGAGAGCACGCACAAGCACTAGGCGTTATCACCGACACTAACCGGGATTGCTCCCAGTGTTCTTGGTTATGCTATAACCCCTCAAATAGTAGATTTACTCTCTACTGTTGGGATTCTTCCCAGTTACCAGAATCATTCCCAGCATTTGCATTTTGTTCCCAGCTTGCACCGCCAATGTACCAATTCTCCATGGGTTACCGTTCTCAATCACTGCTGCTCAGGATTATCCTCAAAAGTGGTCCTACCATAGGTCCCATCCATTTCCGATGATAAACAAAATCATCCCTTGTGTTGTCTTCAACAAGGTAGTCCACATCATCCATTCTGGCCAAGAATGTCATTCTCTCGAACTCTGTCAAACGATCGATTGTGTTTGCCTTAGGCTGGTATAGGGAATTTCAATGATCTCTATATCAAAAGTAATTCTTTTTGCCACTTAAGGGAATAACTCTACGAGTCACCTTCTCTAAGGTGCCCCGTTTGGTGACTTCGATCACCATCTTCTTAGGTGTGGAATTATTGCCTACCGAGTGAACCTTCATCATTTGTTTCACTCCATCCCTCTGGATGTGTGTTCCTTGTCTCATCTCAAGAGATGTTTCGACGTCTCAATCCTTGAGTTGATCTTGAATTGCTCGATCTTCGAGAAGATCAAATCCTGTAGAATTCACGTTCTTTTGTTGTCGTGTTGGATGAAGCTTTGAAATCAAAGATGCCAAGATCTACTTGATGCAATGAATCAACAATTTCGAGGAGGGAAATTGGATCGAGAAGATTGTGTTAGATAGTGTCCCCTCTGATTTCTTATCTCACGTCTTGAATCTCGGGACGAGATTCTTGTTTAGTAGGGGTGAGTTGTCACATCCCTAGCTTTACTTTGCCCTAGGATAGTTTTTGCCTGTGCATCATGTTTAAATTTCTCAGAAACTGGAAATGGGGATGTTCAAACCCTAGCACTAAGTGAATTCAACTAGGGTCAAGAATAAAATCATTTCCAATGACCCAAAATTCCTTCATCAATGTTTGATAATTTTGGCAAGGCTTTGAGACCAAACCAAAAAAGTGAGCATTTTTGTGGAATATTTTGGGCACTGAATTAAATCATATCTTATTTGCATTTGGGCATTTAAATTTTATATATTATTTTAAATGCTCAAATAATCATAAACTAAAATGTTTACTGTTGGAGTTATCCTAAACAGTAGCCAAGCTTGGTTTCATGATTTTTGGTAATGCTCTGGCATTTTAACTAAAGCCAAAACAAATATAAAAAAATAGAAAATAGTAATTAAAATAGAAACAGAGAGAGAGAGAGGAAACTAACCTGGGCTTACCTCACCTAGCCTTCTCCTATATCAGCCCAGCCCAGCCCACCAGAGCCGGCCCAGTCCAGCACCGCACCGTCTCCTACCTCCTGCCAGTAGGAGCAGGTGCGTGTCGCGCGTGCGCTTGCCCTCGGCCACCTCCTGCTTCGCGCTGGAGGCTCTTCCCCCTCCCTGTCCACGCGCCTGGAGACGCCCTCGAACCCCCTCGTCCTCTCCCCTCTCTCTCTGGTCATTCTCCCTCCTTCCCCTTGCGTTCCCGCAGCCACCCGAGGGTCAGCCGTCGCCGTCGTAGTGCTTCCTCGTGGCCACCGTCGTCGTGTAGCTGCCCAAGCATGTCCAGGCGCTCCGCTGGGCTCCGTTTCATCTCCAAGACGAGGTACATGATCCTGGACGCCCTCTGATGTCGCCTTCGAGCTCTTCACCGTCGCATCTGCTCGTCGGACTTCGTCATCGATTTGCCGCCTCCGGTGCCTCCCCGAGCTCGCCGCCTGCTTCTTCCGAACCGTTGTAAGCCCCCGCGTCGAACCCCTCTTCTCCCTCTCTCGTTTGCGGCCGCTAGCCCCGATCACAACCATGGCCGTGAGCTCGCTGCCGCCGTTCATGCCGCTGCCCTGGCCACAGCTACTGCCACCCACGTCTGAGGCCATCAGCGAGCTCAGTGCACCCCTAGGAGCATTTTGCACCCACCATATCTTCCCCTAATGCACCGTAGCCCCGTTTCCATCAACGTCCGAACTCCGCCGCAACCAAACCTCGTCCCCGGTCACTTTCCGGCCACCCCACGGCCTCCCGTCTGGTCCTTTGGATGCGGACGAGCAATAGCTACTCCCCAGAGCCCTCAGCTCGCCAAACCACCAACCGTAGCTCAAATCCGAGCCGAGCCGCCGTCGTTTGGGTCGCCGCCGGCAAGACTCCGGCGTGCTGACGTGGCACCTTCGTTAGGGACTAATTACCCGGCTAATTAACCCTTTCTCTCACTGACTTGTGGGCCCATGCCCCACTGACACTTTTAGTTAGTATTAAATCAGCACTAACAGTCTTTGTTAACTAGCCTAGTCACTGACCAGTGGGTCCCAGTGTCAGGTTTGACCTGGGCTGACGCTGTTAACCCGATGACGTCATTCTGACGTCAGGCTGATGCAGTAATGCTTTTCTAGATTTTATATAAATCTATTTGATTTGTTTATTTTCAGAAAATAGCCAAAACTTCTAAAAATCATAGAAAATAATCTATAAATCAGATGAAAATAATTTATATATGAAAATTGATCAAAAAAATCCAAGGAATTTGTTTATGGCATTTTCATGCATGTTTGAATAACTTACAGCCACTGTTTAGGACAATTTGAATAAATGGCATTTGAATAATCACATATGGGGTTTGAATTTGAACCTTTGGTTCAAACCAACTTCATTTAATTGTGTTGCTAGTTGCATTAGCTCAACCAACAGCATATTGCCATGTCATGATCATGCATCATATTGTCGCATTGCATTGATTGTGTTCTTTCTCTGTTTGCCGGTCTTGTTCTCTCTCAGTAGACGATGTTCCGACGATGAGTTCGATGACACCGATGAAGAGCTATTAATATCTTCAGAAGTGCCAGGCAAGCAGAACAACCTTGTTCATTCCGATACAATCCCACTCTCTCGCTCCTGCTCTCCTTTACTGCATTAGGACAACAACGATTGAACTGCTATTGCTGCGGTAGCTGAACCCTTTCCTCTGCATGACCTGTCATTGCCACAGTAAATAGTTGAAACCCACTAGCATGAGTAGGAGTTGTTTGAGCCATGTTGTGCCTACTCATTCATGCTTTCTGGTTATGCCTGCTATTGCTTAGAGTTGAGTCAGGTCTGATTCATCGGGGATGAATTGGAATGTGGTGAACATGTCCTACTGTGTGTGAACACGATTTGGTAAAGGTAGTGGTGAGAGGCCATGTAGGAGTACAGGGTGGGTTGTCTCACTGGAACCGTCCTTAAGAACTGAGTTCTGTGTAATTTGTCCAATGACTAGTTACTACCACACATTGGGTTCCGGTAACTCGACCCCTCTCGACTTATTAATCAACTAGATCTCTGTCCAGGAGTTGCAACTAGTTTCTGGTGTTTGTAGGTAGTGCTAGTAGTCTACCAAGTGGCATACGGTACATGTGGGCTTGGGTCAGACTAGGCACCGTGGCACGGTGTACCAAGCGTAGATCCATCCGTCGAGGTGGGCTTGAGAACCCTGCGCACATCATTTGGGGCCGTGAGCAACACCCCGGCCGGATCTCCCCACGGATGGAACCCGAATAGGCGATAAACCTGAACGAGAGACTTGTGTGGTTAGTCAGGTCGTGGCCGACACCCTCGCCAGGCTTCCGGTTGAAGGTTGCCGAGATACACGACGTGCACATGGCGGTAAGTGGCGAGAGCGTGTGTGAAGAAGTACACCCCTGCAGGGTTAACATGATCTATTCGAATAGATGGGTCCGCGGTTATGGACTTCTTTGATGCTTACGTGGTACATAGACAAGTGAAAGTGGACACTCTAAAATGCTCAAGACAAGTGTGAGTGCTATGGATGGCCTTCTCGTAGGTAGACGGGAATGGATCCATAGTGGTGTATTGATTGGTGAATATGTGGACTCGTGTGCGCCACCTCAAAAGAGTTACTTGCAGTCGTAGTTTAGGATAGCCACCGAGTCAAGCTGGCTTGCTGCAGTCAAACTCCACCACCCCCTTTGTTGATACTGATGCATATGTAGTTAGTTCTCATGTAAGTCTTGCTGAGTACCTTTGTACTCACGTTTGCTTAGATTATCTTTTTGCAGAGAGACTTTAGTCTCGCTAGTGGTTCCGCGTGGACTTCGACGTTTAGCTTGTTACCTCAGCTACGGTCTTGTGCCCTTGGGAGGGTCTTGTAGATAGTCAGGCTTCTCAGCCTTTTTCATTTGTAGTTGTCTGTACTCAGACATGTTATGCTTCCGTTGCCTGTATGCCCTGTATGTTGGGTCATGTGACCTCTGATTGTAATAAATGCTATGATGGCTCTTCTGGGCCTTTATCTATATGAGTTGTTGGGTTATGTTGTGATGCCATGTTGTACAGCACATACTTGCATGTTATTCGTACGTGTAATGTGTATTGCTATGTGTGGGATCCGACACCTAGTTGTTTACCTTTGGTAGCCTATCTTACAGGGAAATGTCTCCTAGTGCTTCCACTAAGCCTTGGTAGCTTGCTACTGCTCCGGAACACTTAGGCTGGCCGGCATTTGTCCTTCTTCGTTCCTGTGTCTGTCCCTTAGGGGAAATGTCACATGTTGTTCCTTTAAGTCCTTGTAGCTTGCTACGACTTGGGTTCATACGTTGATGACCGACACGTTCGTTGCTGGCTCATGTATGCCTGTCTCTGTAATTTAGTGCCACTTTTGGTTTATAACTGGTCATGTCGGCCCGGGTTCTCTGTCATATGGATGCTAGTGACACTATCATATACGTGTGCCAAAATGCGCAAACGGTCCCGGGCCAGGTAAGGTGGCACCCGTGGGGATACCGTGCGTGAGGCCGCAAAGTGATATGATGTGTTACAGGCTAGACATGTGTGACTTAGGATCGGGGTCCCGACAGAAGCAGCAACTTGCGAATGGACGAACTGCCCCTGTTTCCCCTGCTTATAAGGGGGAGGGGGCGGACGTTCCGCATTTCCGATTAAAGCACACCCCCACGATCTCTCCCACGATGCCACAATCAACGCGTGCCGTTCGGGGAGAGCGCGGTGGATACGGAGAAAGATTCTGCATAAACTAGGCCACGCGTGCCTGTGCACTGATTTGGGCCTGGCCCAACAGCGCTCGGCACCGTGTATGGCCCAGGCCCGGGGGCTCCTGTCGGTGTACTAAAGTAGGGGTACCTTAGTATCCCGAACTTGTGCACGGGCAGTTGCAGCGTCCCGCGGCAAGGCTTGCCAGGTGACCACCGAGACCACTTTTGGTTCCTTTTTGGAGCCATTCAAGAGCAAAGTATTCAAGTCAAAGAGACAAGGCCCCGGCAAGAGGAGCTTGCCGGGAAGGCCACTCAAGGCACAAAAACCACTCAAGGCACAAGACCCTGGCAAGAGGAGCTTGCCGGGAAGGCCAATCAAGGCAAGGCCCGGTGATCGACAAGCTCCTGGAAGCGACAAGATAGCGACCGCGGCAAGGCGCTTGCCGCGGTAAACTTCCACTCAGTACCCGCGCTCCAGCGCATCCACCCACGTGTCGCTCTGGGACCATCCCAGGCGCACGTGGAGGAAGGCTGTGCAGCCTGGGGTACACGGTGGCAAGCAGCGATGACAAGGCTACCGTCGTGGCGGATGGTGGCGCCCCTGACGGCCACTTTTTGCACTATTTGGGCGACGGCGACGGGCACTTAATGCCCTTGTCCCCTGCCGTCAGGGTTAGGTATTGAACACTATTCCAACTACCACCCTTTTTACATTTTTACCCCCATCTGTGTTGCCACCTGTCGGTGACTCCTTTGACCTATAAAAGGAGGCCCATGCGCAACGTAGAGGAGGTTCCGAACATCGATCATTCCCACGCTCGGTCTTGCTAGCGGTTAGAGTGTACTGTAGCTCTACTCGCTCCCGAGCAAGAACGCAATACAAATCGAAGCAGGAGTAGGGTTTTACGCATCCGTGCGGCCCAAACCTGGGTAAACTGCTCGTGTGCTCGCCTCGATCCGCTCTTCGTGCTTCCTCCGCCCCCGCCGTACCGAAAAGGGGCTCCGGTCCCATAGGTGTTCGTGGGCGACCAGTTTCCCCGACACCAAGTTTAGGGTCTTGGCACTCCTTATTCTCCTCATATCGATATCTCATCCAAAACTTGAAAACTTCAATCACACAAAACTTAGCGGAACTTCGTAAGATGCATTAGTATAATAAAGCAAATCATTCACTTGGATACTGTTAAAGACAAGATTCATAATTGTTCTCACACAATTCCTACTATACCTTATCGTTTCCACAATTTATATCACTTAATATAAGCTATGGAAATACTAAAACAAGCAAACTATGCATTGAAAACTAAATCTATCAAAAACAGAACATTATGTAATGATCTGGACAACCAC
The DNA here is from genome assembly GCA_902687465.1 of Secale cereale. Taxonomy (NCBI): domain Eukaryota; kingdom Viridiplantae; phylum Streptophyta; class Magnoliopsida; order Poales; family Poaceae; genus Secale; species Secale cereale. The sequence goes on along the minus strand of LR738715.1, from coordinate 717,118,924 downwards.
CATACATTTACAAGTCTAAAAATTCTGAGAACTTAGGACAACGTAGGCAATTTGTATATCAATCATGTGTATTTTTTAGCTAGTTATCATGTTCCAGTAATTTATTTAATTTTCTGCACTGGACACAAAACTTCCTGTTTTTGCACAAAATCAAATCAACTATCATCCACACTACCCCAAAGGCTTTACTTGTCACTTTATTGAAACAAAAGCTATAAAACTTGATTACTACAGTAGCTTAATCATGTAAACACACGAAAATAGTAAGTAAAAGTATTGGGTTATCTCCCAACAAACGCTTTTCTTTAATGCCTTTTAGCTAGGCACGAAAATTTCAATGATGCTCACATAAAAGTAAAGAATTGAATCGCAAAAAGAGCATCATGAATCACATAACAAGCACATCTTAAGCCTAATTCACTTCCTATGCATTGGGATTTTGTGATCAAACAATTTATGGGAGCAAGAATGAACTAGCATAGGAAGGCAAAACAAGCATAACTCAAAACTTTCAACGCATAGAGAGGAAACTTGATATTGTGGAAATACCTACAAGCATATGTTCCTCTCTCATAATATTTTTCATTAGCATCATGAATAAATTCAACAATATAGCTATCAAGTAAAGCATTCTTTTCATGATACACAAGCATAGAAATTTTACTACTGTCCACATAAGCAAATTCTTCTCATTCATAGTAGTGGGAGGAGCAAATTCAACAAAATAACTATCATGAGATACTTGATTAAAATCATGATGACAAGTTTCATGGTTATTAGTATTCTTTATAGCATACATGTCATCACAATAATCAGCATAGATAGGAGGCATGCTTTCATCATAATAACTTTGCTCATCAAAACTTGGCGGACTAAAAATATCATCTTCATCAAACATAACATCCCCAAGCTCATGGCTTTGCATTTCATTAGCATCATGGATATTCAAGGAATGCATACTAACAACATTACAATCATGCTCATCATTCAAATATTTAGTTACAATCATTTTATTTACTTCTTCTTCGAACAATTGAGCACAATTTTCCTTTCCATCATTTTCGTGAAAGACATTATAGAGATGAATAATAAGAGGCAACCTCAATTCCATTTTTTGTACTTTTCTTTTATAAACCAAACTAGTGATAAAACAAGAAACTAAATGATTCAATTGCAAGATCTAAATATATACCTTCAAGCAGTCACCACCCCGGCAATGGTGCCAGAAAAGAGCTTGATGTCTACTACGCAACTTTATTCTTGTAGACTCGTGTTGGGCCTCCAAGCGCAGAGTTTTGTAGGCCAGTAGCAATTTTCCCTCAGGTGGATGACCTAAGGTTTATCAATCTGTGGGAGGCAAAGGATGAACATGGTCTCTATCAAACAATCATGCAACCAAATAACAAAGAGTCTCTTGTGTCCCCAACACACCAAATACAATGGTAAGTTGTATAGGTGCACTAGTTCGGCGAAGAGATGGTGATAGAAGTGTAATATGGATAGTAGATATTGATTTCTGTAATAGTAACAATAAAAACAGCAGGGTAGCAAGTGATAAAATGGAGCAAAAATGGTATTACAATGCTTGAAAACAAGGCCTAGGGTTCATACTGTCACTAGCGCAAAATCTCTCAACAATGATAACATAATTGGATAATATAACAATCCCTCAACGTGCAACGAATAATCACTCCAAAGTTTCTATCGCGGAGAACATAAGATGAAATTGCTTGTAGGGTACGAAACCACCTCAAAGTTATTCTTTCTGATCGATCTATTGGGCTATTCCAATAAGTGTCACAAACAACCCTAGAGTTCGTACTAATATAACACCACATGACACGCATCAATCAATCCTAATGTCACCTAGATACTCCAATGTCACCACAAGTATCCGTGGGCTAATTATACGATGTGCATCACACAATCTCAGATTCATAATATTCAATCCAACACAAAGAACTTCAAGAGTACCCCAAGATTTCTATCGGAGAAAAGAATATGAAAATGTGTTCCAACCCCTATGCATAGATTATCCCAATGTCACAACGGGAATCCGCAAGTTGATAACCAAAACATACATCAAGTGGATCAATAGAACATCCCATTGTCACCACGGATATTCCATCGCAAGACATACATCAAGTGCTCTCACATCCAAAGATTCAATCCGACATAACAAAACCTCAGAGGAAAAGATTCAATTCGTCACAAGGTAGAGAGGGAAGAACACCATGAGATCCTACTATAGTAACAAGATCGTTCCAAATCAAGAACACGAGAGAGAGAGATAAAACACATAGATACTAATACAAACCCTCAGCCCCGAGGGTGGACTACTCCCTCCTCATCATCGTGATAGCTGGGATGATGAAGATGGCCACCGATGATGGTTTCCCCCTTCGGCAGGGTGCCGGAACGGTGTCCTGAGAGGTTTTTCGTGGCTACAGAGGCTTGCGGCGATGGAACTTCCGATCTAGGTTTATTTTCGAGGGTTTCTATATTCATAGGAATTTTTGGCGTCGGTTTCACGTCAAGGGGGTCCACGAGGCAGCGACAAGATAGGGGGCACGCCCTAGGGGGTGAACGGGCCCTCCACCCTTGTCGTTGACTCTGCATTCTTCTGGCCCAACTCTTTTGCTTCCGGGGTATCATTTGGTCCATAAAAATCTCCGCAAATTTTCAGCCCATTCTGAGAACTTTTATTTCTGCACAAAAAACGACACCACGGTACTTCTACTGAAAACAACGTCAGTCCAGGTTAGTTCTAATCAAATCATACCAAAATCATATAAAATTGTTGTAAACATGGCATGAATACTTCATAAATTATAGATATGTTGTTGATGTATCATGCCTCGCTACCCCTTCTGTCACTGGGTGAGGACACTACAAGATTGAACCCATCAGAAAGCACATCTCCCATTTCAAGAAAAACCAATCTAGTTGGCAAACCAAATCGACAGATCTGAGAGAAATACAAAGCTATCTTAATCATGCATAAAAGAGTTCAGAGAAGACTCAAATAATATTCATAGATAATCTGATCATAAATCCACAATTCGTTGCATCTCAACAAACACACCGCAAAAGAAGATTACATCGAATAGATTTACAAGAACATCGAGGAGAATATTGCATTGAAGAATAAAGAGAGAGAAGAAGCCATCTAGCTACTAGCTATGGACCCGTAGGTCTATGGTAAACTACTAAGAATCATCGGAAGGGCAACAAGGTTGATGTAGAAGACCTCCGTGATCGAGTCCCCCTCCGGAGGAGTGCCGGAAACGGCCCCAAGATGGGATCTCATGGGAACAAAAACTTGCGGTGGCGGAGAAGTATTTTTGGCGACCCCTCTGGTGTAGGGGGGAATATTTGAGGATTTATAGTGCTGGGATTAGGGTTGGAGGAGCCACGAGGGGGCCACAAACCCTAGGAGCACGCCCCACCCTAGAGGGTTGTGGCCGCATCATGGGTCTTCTAGCCACCTCTCCAAGTCTCGTAGGTTCCTTCTGGTCCAAAAAAAATCATCATAAATTTTATTCTGTTTGGACTCCGTTTGATATTCCTTTTCTGTAAAAGTTGAAAACAAGGAAGAAAACATAAACCGGCAATATGTTGATAGGTTTGTCCCAAAAATTGTATAAAATAGCATATTAATGCATATTAAACATCCAAAGTAGATAATATAATAGTAGGAAATAATAATAAATTATAGATACGTTGGAGATGTATCAAATATCCCCAAACTTAATTCCTGCCCGTCCTCGAGTATGTAAATGATAAAAACAGAATTTTTGATGTGGAATGCTACCTAGCATATTTATCAATGCAATTATTCTTATTTTGGCATGATGTTTATATCAATATGATTCGAAACAGAAGTTTAATATTGACATAGAAACAATAATACTTCAAGCATACTAGAAAGTAAAATCATGAAACTTCAAAAATAGCATGGCTAAATAAAGTTATCCCTACAAAATCATATATCTTGTTGTGCTCCCTCTTCTTAACGCAAAGTATAAATCATGTACTATCCCCGTGTTAGCCAAGCAATTGGTTCTTACTTTTTGATGTTCATAAACTTTTTCAACTCTTCATGCAATACATGAGCGTGAGCCATGGATATAGCACTATAGGTGGAATTGAAGGTGGTAGTAGACAAAAGAAGGTAGAAAGTCTCACATCAACTAGGAAAATTAATGGACTATGGAGTGTCCATCAGTTGATATCAATGTGAGTGAGTAGAGATTTCCATGTAATGGATGCACTAGAGCTATAAGTGTATGAAAGCTCAAAAAGGAAACTAAGTGTGTGTACATCCAACTTGCTTGCTCATGAAAACCTAGGGAAATTTGATGAAGCCCATTGATACGTCTCCAACGTATCTACTTTTCCAAACACTTTTGCCTTTGTTTTGGACTCTAACTTGCATGACTTGAATGGAACTAACCCGGACTGATGTTGTTTTCAGCAGAATTGCCATGGTGTTATTTTCGTGCAGAAATAAAAGTTCTCAGAATGACCTGAAAATCAACGGAGAATATTTTTGGAATATATAAAAAATACTGGCGAAAGAATCAAGACCAGGGGGCCCACACCCTGTCCACGAGGGTGGGGGCGCGCCAACCCCCCTGGGCGTGCCCCTGTCTCATGGGCCCCCTGATGCTCCACCGACACCAACACCGACTCCATATATTCACTTTCAGGGAGAAAAAAAATCAGAGAGAAGGATTCAATGCGTTTTACGATACGGAGCCGCCGCCAAGCCCTAAACTCTCTTGGGAGGGCTGATCTGGAGTCCGTTCGAAGCTCCGGAGAGTGGAGATCATCGTCGTCATCATCATCAACCTTCCTCCATCACCAATTCCATGATGCTCACCGCCGTGCGTGAGTAATCCCATCGTAGGTTAGCTAGATGGTGATGGGTTGGATGATATTTATCATGTAATCGAGTTAGTTTTTTTAGGGTTTGATCCCTGGTATCCATTATGTTGTAAGATTGATGTTGCTATGACTTTGCCATGCTTAATGCTTGTCACTAGGGCCCGAGTGCCATGATTTCTGATCTGAACCTATTATGTTTTCATGAATATATGTGAGTTCTTGATCCTATCTTGCAAGTCAATAGTCACCTACTATGTGTTATGATCCGACAACCCCGAAATAACAGTAATCGGGACCACTCTCGATGATGACCGTAGTTTGAGGAGTTCATGTATTCACTAAGTGTTAATGCTTTGGTCTGGTACTCTATTAAAAGGAGACCTTAATATCCCTTAGTTTCCAATAGGACCCCGCTGCCACGGGAGGGTAGGACAAAAGATGTCATGCAAGTTCTTTTCCATAAGCACGTATGACTATATTTAGAATACATGCCTAGATTACATTGATGAATTGTAGCTAGTTCTGTGTCACCCTATGTTATAACTATTACATGAGGAATCGCATCCGACATAATTATCCATCACTAATCCAATGCCTACGAGCTTTTCACATATTTATCCTTGCTTAGTTACTTTACCGATGCTACTGTTACAATTACTACAAAACTGCTATTGTTACTTTTACCACTGTTACTGTTACTTCCATACTACTTTGCTACTAAATACTTTGATGCAGATATTAAGTGTTTCAAGTGTGGTTGAATTGACAACTCAACTGCTAATACTTGAGAATATTCTTTGGCTCCCCTTGTGTTGAATCAATAAATTTGGGTTGAATACTCTACCCTCGAAAACTGTTGCGATCCCCTATACTTGTGGGTTCTCAAGACTATTTTCTGAAGCCGTTGCCGGGGAACGTAGCTATATTCTTTGAGTCACTTGGGATTTATATCTGTTGATCACGATGAAGAACTTGAGAGACGAAAAAACCAAGATCTTTCCCTCAACTACGAGGGGAGGAAAGGAACTGGCATCTAGCTCTGCACTTGATTCACCCTCTGTTGTGAGTAAATTTGCGACACCTACACCTGCTATTGAATCTGATTTGTCGCATGTTCTTGATGATGCCACTTCTGCTATGCATGACACTTATGATGAAACTACTTCTATGATTGATAATACTATGCCACTAGGTGAATTTCTTGATGAACAAATTGCTAGGGTTAGAGAGAATGAATTATTGGAACTGATAATATTGATGAAAGTGATGATGAGGATTCTCCACCTAGATATGAATTGCATGTTGTGCTTGAAGGTTATGTTATGGATGAAGAAACTGCTAGAGATCTTTTATCTCGCAATGATAGGTATGATCTTAAGAAACTTTTAGCTAAGCTGAAAGAAAAGTCTTTGAATTCTAGAATGAAATATGAACCTGCTTTTGCTACTTCACCTATCTGTATTTTTGATAAGGATTATGATTTCTCTATCGATCCTGAGTTAATCACTTTGGTTGAATGTGATCCTTTCCATGGCTATGAATTTGAAACTGTTGTGGTACATCTTACTAAATTGAATGATATAGCCACCCTATTCACCAATGAGGAAAAAATTCGTTAGTATTATATCCTTAAGTTATTTCCGTTCTCCTTAAAGGGTGGTGCTAAAACATGGTTTAATTCTCTTGATCCTAGTTGTGTGCGTAGTCCCCAGGATATGATTTATTACTTCTCTGCCAAATATTTTCCCACTCATAAGAAACAAGCTGCCTTAAGGGAAATATATAATTTTGTGCAAATTGAAGAAGAGAGTCTCCCACAAGCTTGGGGGAGGCTTCTCGGATTGCTTAATGCTTTGCGTGATCATCCTCTTAAGAAAAATGAAATACCTGATATCTTTTATAATGGACTAACCTATGCTTCCAGAGACCACCTGGATAGTTGTGGTGGTTGTGTTTTCAGGGAAAGAACTTTCGATCAAGCTGAATTGCTATTGAATAATATGTTGAGTAATGAAAATAATTGGATACTTCCTGAACCAACTCCTAAGCCAACTCCGAAGAAAAGGCGTATTCTATTTCTCAGTCCTGAAGATATGCAAGAGGCAAAGAAATCTATGAAAGAAAAAGGTATTAAAGCTGAAGATGTTAAGAATTTACCACCTATTGAAGAAATACATGGTCTTGATTACCCGACATAGGTAGTAAAGGTAAATTCTCTCTAAAGATTTGATGAAGGTGGTATTCCTCATAATAAGTCTGCTAGCCAATGATTAGATGAGTTTGATAATTTTATTGTCAAACAAGACAACTTTAATGCTTATGTTGGTAGAAAATTGAAACATAATGCTTATATGATTGAACACTTGAGTGATTATATGTCTAGAGTTAAAGATGAACTTAAACTCATTAGTAAACATGCTTCTATGGTTACCACTCAAGTAGAACAAGTACTTAAAGCACAAAATAATTTGCTCAATGAATTAAATAATAAGAAAAATGATAATGATGTTAGAGTTGTGACTAGAGGGGGTAGAATGACTCAGGAACCTCTGTATCCTGAGGGCCATCCTAAGATAATTGAGCAAGATTCTCAGAGAACTAATGTAGATGCACCTAGTCCTTCTAAGAAGAAGAAAAATAAAAATGATAGGACTTTGCCTACTTCTAGTGAACCTGTTGTTGACACACCTGAGAATCCCAATGATATTTCCATTTTTTATGCTGAAACACAATCTGGTAATGAACATGAACCTAGTGATAATGTTAATAATGATGTTCATGATGATGCTCAACCTAGCAATAACAATGATGTAGAGATTGAACCTGTTGTTGCTCTTGATAACCCACAATCAAAAAATCAACATTATGATAAGAGAGACTTTGTTGCTAGGAAGCACGACAAGGAAAGAGAACCATGGGTTCAGAAACCCATGCCTTTTCCTCCTAAACCATCCAAGAAAAAGGATGATGATGATTTGAGCGCTTTGCTGAAATGATTAGACCTATCTTTTTGCGTATGCGTTTGACTGACATGCTTAAAACAAATCCTTATGCTAAGTATATGAAAGATATTATTACAAATAAAAGGAAGATACCGGAAGTTGAAATTTCCACCATGCTTGCCAATTATACTTTTAAAGGTGGAATACCAAAGAAACTAGGAGATCGAGGAGTACCAACTATACCTTGCTCCATTAAAATAAACTATGTTAAAACTGCTTTATGTGATCTTGGAGCCGGTGTTAGTGTTATGCCTCTCTCTTTATATCATAGAATTGATTTGAATAAGTTTACACCTATTGAAATATCTTTCCAAATGGTCGATAAATCAACTGCTATACCTGTCGGTATTTGTTAGGATGTGCCTGTTGTAGTTGCAAACGTTACTATTTTAACGGACTATGTTATCCTTGATATTCCCGAGGACGATAGTATGTCTATTATCCTTGGTAGACCCTTTTTGAGTACTGTAGGGGCTGTTATTGATTGCAACAAAGGCGATGTCACTTTTCATGTTAATGGTAATGAGCATACGGGAAACTTTCTGAGGAAACAACCTCAAGTCCACAGTATCAATTCTATTGGAACAATCTCAACGATTACTATTGGAGGTTTTGAATTTCCTCTTCCTACTGTCAAGAAGAAATATGATATTGTTATTGTTGGGGACATACATATCCCCATTAAGGTAACCTAGTGTTATTCGAAAATTCTCCGGTTTCATGTTATTCAGAAAGAGTTTGTTAACAAGACTTGATCAATCTTGTTAATGGATTCCTTTTGATGAGCATGAGATGGATAAATTTAGAAAGCACAACTCTTTGTACCCTCTTTTTACTTTCTGTTATTTAGATTAAATAAAGCAAAAATAGTATTTTTTTGTCTATTTTCTGAGTATCCTTGCAATAAAAAATACCCCGAAAATAAAAGTTCTCCAAATGCCCCGAAAATAAAATATGATTTTTTTCTAGAATATTTAAGAATATCTGGCACTGAGAACACAGCTGGGGGAGCCACCACCTGGCCCCAAGGGTACAGGGTGCGCCCTACCCCCTGGGCACGCCCCCTGCCTCGTGGACCCCACGTGCCCCCTCCACTTATTCCAGCAACCACACACTTCATCTTCCTCTAGAAAAAATCCTCCCATAACTTAAACTCGTGTTCTAGCTCATCTTGCTGCCATTTTCGATCCCCTTGCTCAAAGCTCCACTCACAAAACTGTTTGGGGAGATTGTTCTTCGGTATGTGACTCCTCCAATGGTCCAATTAGTTTTTGTTCTAGTGCTTTATTTATTGTAAATTTTTGCTGCCAATGTGACCTTGTTCTAGAGTTTGCATGTCAAATTTATGTGGTCAAAAGTAGTTCTAATGCATGATATAGTCTCTAGGCACTTGTGGGAGTAGTTGCTATCAATCTTGAGTTTGGTTCACTTTTATTTTGAGTTACTAAAAATTTCAGAAATTTTTCAAAGAAAAAAATGCATAGGAAAATCTACCAAGGTGGTTCCTCAAAGAAGCAAGGACCAAGGCTCACAATACGTGAGCTAGATGATGAACTACCGAGGGAAGCTCAAGTGCGGCCTTGTGAATGGCCGTCGGAGGAGTTTATGGTCCAGGCAGGCATCAAGGAAGAATTTGACACGTATGTGCGTAATGCTGATCTTGAGGACTTCGTGTCAGATTAGTGCCCACAGTACCACTACTTAACTGACTCCTTTGTGAGAAGGTTTAAATTTACATCTTCACGCAATTATCACACTGTCTTATTTGATCTTTATGATCAATCATATTCCATGGACTTAGAAGATTTTAATGATGCTTGTAAACTTCCGCAGTGGGGAAATGTTAGTGAACCTCGCAAATCTGAATATAAGGACTTCCTAGCTTGTATCACTATGGGGGAATCTAGAGAAATCACACAAGCTACCTTAGGGAGCATTCATTTCCCTTCCATACATTATTTTGCTCTCTTCATTGGTAGATGTATTAACGGTAAAGATGAGGCTTGCCACATGTGCGTTCCAGATCTTTGTGTCCTCAAGAGTGCGGTATTGGATGATAGACAATATAATTTGCGGGCCATTGTTGCACGAAGGTTGCATCTTAACGATTTAAGTGGAGATTTGTTTGGTGGAATTTATGAAACTCGAGTAGCTAATTATCTTCGTCTACCCATACTTGAAAATGATGCGAAGTTGCCTCCCGCTTATCTAGATTATAATGGTATGGTTTGCCATCAGTTTGTTGAGAGGAATGAACAATTCCTTCAGTACCGACTAATCCTTGACAGACGTCGCACTGTCCATATCACTACTGGAATCTGGGTTTTTGCCATCAGCCAGCTCTTTGCCATCTGCCAGCTGATGGCAAAGAACTTCTTTGCCATCTGCTTGTAAAAAACAGATGGCAAAGAACTGACAGATGGCAAAGAACATGGTTGCCATCAGCCAATTCTTTGCCATCTGCCAGCAGATGGCAAACAATCTTTGCCATCTGCCAGCAGATGGCAAAAAATCTTTGCCATCTGCCAGCAGATGGCAAAGAGGTAGCCAACTCCTGTTGCCGTTAAGTGGGTAACGACGTACCAGCCCCACCTCTTTGCCATCTGCCAGCAGATGGCAAAGAATCTTTGCCATCTGCGGGCAGATGGCAAAGAGATGGTTTTTTTTTCAGGTAAAAAAACAAAAAAGAGATAATATATCGTGCACACACAAATCCTTTACTAGTACACTCATAAATCACTCATTTAACAAGGAAACTAGCCTAATCCTCCCCAAAAAAAAACTAGCCTATATTTGTTTGGATTATAGCCCTTGCATGTGCCAAATTTTTGGCAAAACTACTAGGCCTCCATTTGGTTTTTGAACAACTGAGTTGCTGTTCATTTGAAACTTAGATTGCTAGTTATTGGTTAGATTTTAATTTGGTTGTAATGTTGAGCTCATAAAAAAGATGCATAAAACTTATATTTTCATAATAAAGAAAACTTAATTAACTATAATAAAAAATAAAATGAACATGCAAGACCATGTAATTACATGGGCGCGATCGGGCTGGTCAGGGGGGCGAACCAAAGTTTTTTTTTTTGAAATTGGCGAACGAAAGCAAGGGTGCGTTTGGTTCTAAGGCAAGGACAGTTTTAGCCTTGCCCAGCAAGGATATGCGTTTGGTAGAGTCAAAATTTGTTTGCTTTTGGATGCAAGTTTGCTCGTAACTGCAACTAAATCCTTGCCTGGCTGGGAGAGCCGAATTGGCTCTCTCGCAGCGGCAAACTAGCAAAACGTGCATGAGACAAGTCACGTAACTGTAACCCAAGGCAATGCAACCAAACAACATCACTTGGCTCATGTGGGCTATGGCACAAACGGGCTAGCTTAACTTAGCCAGGCTAGGCGAGGCTAGCAAATGATCCAAACTCTCAAAAAAAAGCAAATGATCCAAACAGATCCTAAGTTTTGGCGTCGATCGACCGCCAAAACACACCCGCGCGAGCCAATATTTTGGCATGGGCGCGCTCGGGCTGGTCAGACCCGCCCCATCGAACACACCCCCCCATCGAACTAACCACCCGTGGCCGTCGCGGAAGCTCGCCGCCCCCGCTCGCCGGCCCTCCCCCGCC